>CAWUFW010010579.1:0-682569 GCA_963921515.1 Calotriton arnoldi | reverse complement strand
GTGACAGGTATCCAGGCCCCCCTGAGTAGGGGTGGTGATGGTGACAGGCATCCAGCCCCCATGAGTAGGGGTGGTGGTAGTGGTAGCCATCAGGCCCCTATGAGTGGGGATGGTAGTAGTGACAGGCATCCAGGCCCCCCTGAGTAGGGGTGGTGGTAGTGGTAGGCATCCATCCCCCTATGAGTGGGGATGGTAGTAGTGATAGGCATCCAGGCCCACATGGGTAGGGGTGGTGGTAGTGGTAGGCATCCAGGCTCCCCTGAGTAGGTGTGGTGGTAGTGGTAGGCATCCAGGCCCCCCTGGGTAGGGGTGGTGGTAGTGGTAGCCATCAGGCCCCTATGAGTGGGGATGGTAGTAGTGACAGGCATCCAGGCCCCCCTGAGTAGGGGTGGTGGTAGTGGTAGGCATCCATCCCCCTATGAGTGGGGATGGTAGCAGTGACAGGCATCCAGGCCCCCCTGAGTAGGGGTGGTGTTAGTGGTAGGCATCCAGGCCCCCCTGAGTAGGGGTGGTGATGGTGACACCCATCCAGCCTCCATGAGTAGGAGTTGTGGTAGTGGTATCCTTCAGGCCCCTATGAGTGGGGATGGTAGTAGTGACAGGCATCCAGGCCCCCCTGAGTAGGGGTGGTGGTAGTGGTAGGCATCCATCCCCTATGAGTGGGGATGGTAGTAGTGACAGGCATCCAGGCCCCCCTGAGTAGGGGTGGTGTTAGTGGTAGGCATCCAGGCCCCCCTATGAGTGGGGATGGTAGTAGTGACAGGCATCCATCCCCCATGAGTAGGGGTGGTGGTAGTGGTAGGCATCCATCCCCCTATGAGTGGGGATGGTAGTGGTGACAGGTATCCAGGCCCCCCTGAGTAGGGGTGGTGATGGTGACAGGCATCCAGCCCCCATGAGTAGGGGTGGTGGTAGTGGTAGCCATCAGGCCCCTATGAGTGGGGATGGTAGTAGTGACAGGCATCCAGGCCCCCCTGAGTAGGGGTGGTGGTAGTGGTAGGCATCCATCCCCCTATGAGTGGGGATGGTAGTAGTGATAGGCATCCAGGCCCACATGGGTAGGGGTGGTGGTAGTGGTAGGCATCCAGGCTCCCCTGAGTAGGTGTGGTGGTAGTGGTAGGCATCCAGGCCCCCTGGGTAGGGGTGGTGGTAGTGGTAGCCATCAGGCCCCTATGAGTGGGGATGGTAGTAGTGACAGGCATCCAGGCCCCCCTGAGTAGGGGTGGTGGTAGTGGTAGGCATCCATCCCCCTATGAGTGGGGATGGTAGCAGTGACAGGCATCCAGGCCCCCCTGAGTAGGGGTGGTGTTAGTGGTAGGCATCCAGGCCCCCCTGAGTAGGGGTGGTGATGGTGACACCCATCCAGCCTCCATGAGTAGGAGTTGTGGTAGTGGTAGCCTTCAGGCCCCTATGAGTGGGGATGGTAGTAGTGACAGGCATCCAGGCCCCCCTGAGTAGGGGTGGTGGTAGTGGTAGGCATCCATCCCCCTATGAGTAGGGATGGTAGTAGTGACAGGCATCCAGGCCCCCCTGAGTAGGGGTGGTGGTAGTGGTAGGCATCCATCCCCCTATGAGTGGGGATGGTAGTAGTGACAGGCATCCAGGCCCCCCTGAGTAGGGGTGGTGATGGTGACAGGCATCCAGCCCCCATGAGTAGGGGTGGTGGTAGTGGTAGGCATCCAGGCCCCCCTGAGTAGGGGTGGTGGTAGTGGTAGGCATCCATCCCCCTATGAGTGGGGATGGTAGCAGTGACAGGCATCCAGGCCCACATGGGTAGGGGTGGTGGTAGTGGTAGGCATCCAGGCTCCCTGAGTAGGTGTGGTGGTAGTGGTAGGCATCCAGGCCCCCCTGGGTAGGGGTGGTGGTAGTGGTAGCCATCAGGCCCCTATGAGTGGGGATGGTAGTAGTGACAGGCATCCAGGCCCCCCTGAGTAGGGGTGGTGGTAGTGGTAGGCATCCATCCCCCTATGAGTGGGGATGGTAGCAGTGACAGGCATCCAGGCCCCCCTGAGTAGGGGTGGTGTTAGTGGTAGGCATCCAGGCCCCCATGAGTAGGGGTGGTGATGGTGACAGGCATCTAGGCCCCATGAGTAGGGGTGGTGGTAGTGGTAGCCATCAGGACCCTATGAGTGGGGATGGTAGTAGTGACAGGCATCCAGGCCCCCCTGAGTAGGGGTGGTGGTAGTGGTAGGCATCCATCCCCCTATGAGTGGGGATGGTAGTAGTGACAGGCATCCAGGCCCACATGGGTAGGGGTGGTGGTAGTGGTAGGTATCCAGGCCCCCCTGAGTAGGGGTGGTGGTAGTGGTAGGCATCCATCCCCCTATGATTGGGGATGGTAGTAGTGACAGGCATCCAGGCCCACATGGGTAGGGGTGGTGGTAGTGGTAGGCATCCAGGCCCCCCTGAGTAGGGGTGGTGGTAGTGGTAGGCATCCAGGCCCCCCTGAGTAGGGGTGGTGGTAGTGGTAGGCATCCATCCCCCATGAGTAGGGGTGGTGGTAGTGGTAGGCATCCATCCACCTATGAGTGGGGATGGTAGTAGTGACAGGCATCCAGGCCCCCCTGAGTAGGGGTGGTGATGGTGACAGGCATCCAGCCCCCATGAGTAGGGGTGGTGGTAGTGGTAGGCATCAGGCCCCTATGAGTGGGGATGGTAGTAGTGACAGGCATCCAGGCCCCCCTGAGTAGGGGTGGTGGTAGTGGTAGGCATCCATCCCCCTATGAGTGGGGATGGTAGTAGTGACAGGCATACAGGCCCCCCTGAGTAGGGGTGGTGATGGTGACAGGCATCCAGCCCCCATGAGTAGGGGTGGTGGTAGTGGTAGGCATCCAGGCCCCCCTGAGTAGGGGTGGTGGTAGTGGTAGCCATCAGGCCCCTATGAGTGGGGATGGTAGTAGTGACAGGCATCCAGGCCCCCTTGAGTAGGGGTGGTGGTAGTGGTAGGCATCCATCCCTTATGAGTGGGGATGGTAGTAGTGACAGGCATCCAGGCCCCCCTGAGTAGGGGTGGTGATGGTGACAGGCATCCAGCCCCCATCAGTAGGGGTGGTGGTAGTGGTAGGCATCCAGGCCCCCCTGAGTAGGGGTGGTGGTAGTGGTAGGCATCCATCCCCCTATGAGTGGGGATGGTAGTAGTGACAGGCATCCAGGCCCACATGGGTAGGGGTGGTGGTAGTGGTAGGCATCCAACTCCCCTGAGTAGGTGTGGTGGTAGTGGTGGGCATCCAGGCCCCCCTGGTTAGGGGTGGTGGTAGTGGTAGCCATCAGGCCCCTATGGGTGTGTATGGCATTGGTGATGGCCATCCCGCCCCTATGGTTCTGCTGTTGCAAGTGTACGTCATTTCTGCATCCCTATGTGTGTGTGACATATGTTGGGTACGTGTCGTTTGTTTGTGTTGTGGGTGTTTGACTTACCGTCTGCGCCGTACGCGTCCGTACCGGTTCCGGTAATAGATGTAGAGTATTGGTAGGACCTGCGCGATGGGATTCATGGTTGGGTCGTCGCGTTCGGGTTTCGCGTGGCTTCGACTCGTACTCGTCACTGGCTTGTTCGTCTCGTAGCCGTGGATCGTCTTGTGGCGCGAATCGGAGCTTATGTGCAGCTCTCCCGGATGCTCTGACGTGCCGGACGTAGCGACGGGTTCGGCGCGTACGGAGTGCGCATCGTACTAGTCCGGCTTGAAGGTGCTGTATATTTGCTTCCGTGCGACTCGATTCGGCGTTTACGGATCCGGCTCGGGCGGGGAACAGGAGCTGGAATGGGTACGTACGACTCGCTCGGAATATGAGCAGTTATGTGCATCGTGCTTGCTCGTTCAGACGGGTGTTCGAATCGGTCGGGAAACACGCGTTCGGCTTGGTTTTTTCCCGGACGAATAGTGTTAGGTGCGCTTCCGGCCGGGATCGGAATCGACCCCTTTATCTGAATTGTATGAGACAAGAATGGGTGCCCGGGTATGAGATGACAAAAATACCTCATCACTTGTATTTTGATCGAAACCAGATGATATATTAATTACCGTATTGTTCGGATTTAGGCTGATATCCTGTTGCATTCTATAAATTGTATCAGCATTATGATCTGTCACTAACTTTTTCTCTGGCACAAATGATGATGTGGGGATAGTTTTTGTTACATCAGCATGTCCACTAGTTGCACTTCTTTGCTGAAGCACTCCTGATGGAGCACTAGGGGCATGAGCCTGCGCTTTTACGAAAAGTGGGCCAGGGCCTATCGCCGTGGTCAAGACCGCAATGTCAATGTTAGATACAATACAAGGACTCATGTCAGCTTTCGAGAAGTTATTTTACCACTTCTTTGTTCCATGGAAGAAATAAATCATTAATATAGGTACACCCGGGTTTTTTATAACTTATATCTTGTGTTGTTATAGCTTTGTCCATAGTTGTTTGCGCTCCATGCACTCCACAATCTATAATGCCTTCACTGGGGTCTTTATTAACGCTTTCAAGTATTTTAAAATATCCTGTGATAGTTGGTTGGCAGGCCACGTTATGAGTTTTTGAATATTGAGCATCTTCAGGAGATGTTGATGTTAGAGCTGCTAAATTATTTGTTTCTCCTGTTGGGGTACTTAGGCTACTGTGCAGAATTCCCTCCCCATTCTTTCTCCGACGCTTTAATTGTGGTCGGAAAAATGTCCCACGCAACCGGCCTGACCTCATAATTGTATTTACTCAAAGGGACAGAGGGTCTATAATCTGCAAGTTGTTCCAACCAGACCAATAGAATTGAGAGCGATGGCGAGGGTGCGTCGGGGAGCCTCCGTCACTTCCTTCACTTTAGACTCCCCTCTCCCTCCTCCTTTCTCCTCCACACCACCTCCTCACCTTCAGTATGCTGTTTTCAATTGGCAGCCGACCCGCTGTATCAGCCCCTTCACGTTCCTCCTGAGGCTTAAGTAGGCTTAAGAAGCTTAATATGTTGTTTGATTAAATTAATGGCAGCGACTCATCCTCAGACTTCTCACAGTAATATGGTGCTGTGCCTTTGAAGAGTTAGGGATTCTGAGTTCTGACTGCTCCTTCCACCATTCGGGGGCATCGCTATGTTTTTCCGCAGCACCACTGACCACTCAACCTCATCCACTGCGTCCACTGGCCCACACGGCTGATCCTCCAGCGAGTGGGATTCACTGGAAGGCAGCAAACCGCACCCAACCTACAGGCTGATTACGATGGCAGGCGGTAGCACATCCGCGGTGCTGGCGGAAAATGCCCTTTTCCGCACTCCATCGGCGGTCCTTGCGTCTGCCGTATTACGATGGGCAAAGATAGCCCATTTCCCGTCCGCTGCAGTGTTTTGGGAACCGCCAGGAATCCCCTTTTGCAGCGGTGGCGGACGGAGCCAAAAGGGAGGGACCGCCGTGCGGA
Source organism: Calotriton arnoldi (assembly GCA_963921515.1). Classification (NCBI taxonomy): domain Eukaryota; kingdom Metazoa; phylum Chordata; class Amphibia; order Caudata; family Salamandridae; genus Calotriton; species Calotriton arnoldi. The sequence continues at coordinate 677,172 of CAWUFW010010579.1, read as the reverse complement.
ATGCGGTTACGACCGCCGGTTTTTATTACAATGCCAAAAACAGCCCACCACACCGCTGCGGAGAATCCAGCCAATCGAGGATGGCGGTGGCAATACTGCGGATAGCTCCATGTGTTCCTGTCCGCTGGGGAAACGGCGGTCTTTGGCCTTTCCGCAGCAAATCCGACCGCCGCGGATGGATTTTCAGCTTTTCAGCCGCTGAATCCTGGAATCCGACCGCCGCAGTAGGGAGTTTCTGGCGGTGCATCCTAATCTGGCTGGCGGTTTTGCCGCGGTACCTGCGGGCGGCAATTTCCTGCTAGCACGACGGTCGGAATGCTTTTCCATCCACCATCGTAATGAGTCCCCTAGTCGGGCCATCTCCGCAGCCCGTTTGTGGCCCGCACTCCGCGGCTACCCACTAATGGCAGCTGCACTCGCTAGGCAGGGTTTTTTTTTGGGCAGACTCCGAGTTCTCTGAGGATTCTGCAGGTGGAAAAGGTGGCTGATGATGGTTAGTGAGGGAAGAAGCGTTGTAATGGTAGCAAATGGCCGCCAACGCCGCCACCACCATACACAGCCTCGAGGACCTCCAAATCCCAACAAGTAGGGTCCCAGGAATAGGCTGACAGCCCGGCGGGGTTCCAGCGGCAGCAAAGAAACAGCAGAAAAACAGCCACCAAGCTCGCGGCTCGCAGCTCGCGGCTCCGCCCTTCGTAGCGTCATAGCGTCGTAGCATCCTTCGCGTCCTTCCTTCCTATTGAGATTGTTTCTTTGATGCATTTTATAAAGGCTTTTCCTTTCAGAATTGGGCCTTCATAACACATTGAAAGTAAGTCATTATTTGCCAGGAGTGGAGAAGAGGTGAGAAGATTTCCCTGCCTGCTGCTGCACTGAATATTTCACGCTTGCCTCTGTGACTAGAGGAGAAAGTGCCTTCAGCCGTATCTTATTCTTTTACTCCTGGATCTGGAAAACAAGAATTGGAGTCTAATGAGGCAGGCATAAAAATGTGAGGATTTTCCTAAAGAAAACATATCTACCAAATTTCTTTTAGTAGAGCTGGGGATTTACAACATTCCCATCTCTAGAGGACTGGGATAAGGTGCAAAGCCTATCCCTTACACGTCACAAATATGCAATATATACATATGTGTGCACTTAGCACTACATACTTGTGTGTCCTGACGTTATTAATATAACGTGTTGCACTTGACATCACTATTGAAGTGCATTCACTGTAGGATTAGAGACTCATATGTACACTGTGTGCCTTAACTGTATTAAACAACATTTATTTATTTATTGTTTAGGTGATGGAGTAAAACCATCCTCCTACTTTATAAATGAGAAAATACTTATATAATGTGTGCATTAATGTTTCATATTTGCATTTAACTGTAGTTCTTTCATATTTGCATATTAAATGTCGTTTTTAGTCATATTTAGAGAAATATACTCGAAGTTATTTTACCTTTATGAAACCTCAACATGAATCTAATGTACTGACAGTTCTCATTTATTTGTAGCTGAATTTATTGTTAAATTAAATGTGCACCATTGATTTCATATGCTAACTTGTCCTGACTAGGCCTGTGTTTCTTTCTAAATAAAATGTTGTTTTCCATTTTCTGCTTGCATGTCTTTTCCTTGCAGGTACATTCACATGGTTTGTTAGATTGAGAATAGATGTAAAACTGTACTGGTGATAGAGAGAGCCTGAGAAAAGGACATTGACAAGGAACATGGAGAGCCAGAGTGTTAACTGAAGGTTTCCATTCAGAACTGTTGCAAAGAGTCACAGGTGACCAAGGTCGATGTACTTCTCAGGACTCACAATGTGAGAATGGAAAGGACAATGGATTGTATTAATAGGGTTGCACATTGCAATTGCTTATGCTTAGCTTGCAGTGTTTTGCAGTAATTGTGTGGTGTTCTGCAGAGATGTTTTAAGTTGTTGTGTGAATGTGACGCTTAATGCAGAGAAGTTGAAGTGGTCATCTGGTCCAACGTGGCCTAAGCTCCAGGGATAAACAACTAAGGGGCCGATTCACAGAACTAATCTGAGATAAAATCCTAAACTTACTACTTTTGGTATTCACAGAAGGCATTTAGTAGTAGTAAAGTTAGGACTCCTAACTTTACTACTACTAAACTGAGACAAAATCCTAACTTTACGACTTTCGGTATTCACAAAAGGCATTTAGTCCTAACTTTGCTACTACTAAATGCCTTCTGTGAATAGAAAAAGTAGTAAGTTTAGGATTTTATCTCAGTTTAGTAGTAGTAAAGTTAGGAGTCCTAACTTTACTACTACTAAATGCCTTCTGTGAATACCAAAAGTAGTAAGTTTAGGATTTTATCTCAGATTAGTTCTGTGAATCGGCCCCTAAGTTATCAGTGCAGAAGACACTGGGTGTAGTTGTCTGCTGTGTCGTGGTGCTAGTCGTAAAAAATGTCTTCGGCAGCACTACTTATATAGGGACTTGATCTTTATGTGATTTTGAGGTGTGGTTGGTACAGTGAATCTCTGTGCACAGGGAGGAACTGTATCAATCTGGGGGAGACCGCGCTGGTCGAGGTTTCATTGGAAGTGAATGTCAGGGTAGGTTGGAAAGTGTTATTCTGGACTGTTTCTTGTGCGATTGAATATCTTTAATTTCTTTAGAGGAGCAGACAAAGTTAGTTGTTGAAATTGCTTGCATTTGTTTAAGTGTAAATTTCTGAGAGAACACGCTTGTGGAGATTTATGAAGGAGGGTGAACTGCTGCAAGGAGTGGTATTGACGTCATAGTGTGCTGTACTGCCATTGGTCGGTTGGTGTAGAGCCACGCTGGTGTTGGTTGGATACATCATAGAAAGCTGCCCTGGTGTTGGTTGTGATCGCCGAACAGAGACTTGTGGGTGAAAAATAATTTCCTGTTTTAAACAAAAAGTAATTTGTGAATTTTGCATATTTTTTATCAAAAATGAAATTCTTCATAGCATTGCAAAGCCTAATGAAGGGAGATGTGACTATACCTGTTAGAAAGGGGGAAGAGGCAGCACCGGAAGGTACGCCAGGTCATTATATGGCAATAAGCGTAGGTCTTCATACGTGGATTTTGCTTGAACAATGGCATAAGATCACTGAGAAACATGGTCCTTCAATGTTTCCCCATTATGAGAATCATTGAACATTTAAGGGAGACGTTGTATGACATGAAACCACCTCCTAGACATACGCAACATGAAGCACTTAATGCCTGGGAATATACAGCCCACCTTAATCAGAGAGAGTCTTCAGGTAAGGGTCAAAAAGCCATACGCACTTGTGCGGATGCTAGATGGGACGCAGATCAGAAAACATGGAGAACTGACGTGATCGAGGGAGCTAGACTGTACCCTACAATACCGAGTGAGGAAGAAGGAAAAGGTAAATGAAAGGATAAGAAACAGAAGGAAGAGACAGATGAGAGGGAGAATGCTACTGAGGATAGCAATACTGATTCAAGTGAAGAATTAAAAAATGAACTATTATTAAACCTCCACCCCCATAAAATGTGACCCCCAAACTGAAGGAGCAAGTAATGTGTATACTGGTGAGAATTCTGATGTGCCTACGGCACCAGAAGTGGCAAGTTCTTTTTTGATTGGAGAGATTTCAGGGATGACAGTCCCTCTAAATTCAACTGCTCTAAATGCTCCAGATGCACTGACTGTTCCTGTCACAATTGGTCCTGTAATTCCTTTATATAAGCCTGGATTGGCAGGAAATACTACATATATGTTGCTGTTCCTACTGGGATGGGTACCTCAGGTAGCAATCCTGTGGGCTCGACAATGAGACCAATTCCTCAAGTTCCTTTGGTTCTGACACAAAGGAATACCCCATGTGCTGTAAGTGCAGACCCTACATTAAATCAGACAGGGTTTGACCCAAATAGAAGGTGTTTCCAAAGATTGCAACCCTTTTTCATGCCCAACACCAATGTGCTTCCAAGTGTTAATAATAGTACCCCCAGAACAGATATGCCTATTGGTTCGCCAAGTTCTGACATGTCTCTTTTGAACTCACCACCTAAATCATGGTTCCTATAGTGGAGAGACAATTCTTAATACCCCAGTAGAACAACCTGCTCTTGCTGCCCGAGAACTAGATGATTGGTTCAAAGGTATAGACACCCCAACTGGTAGTGGGAATCCTGGACCAAGTGGAAGGAATACTCAAATTCCAGAGAGGGAAAAGACAATAGATGTGGCCAAACTGAAACTAAAATTAGACTAAATGATACTTGGAAATCTTGACATGCCCCAATTAAGCACCTATCGGGATGATGAGCTATTGTTCATGTGTAGAGATATTATTAGACATGCAGAACAGGCTCATGAAAGATTGTCTGAATTTGGCTCATAGATATGAAATTGGCTTACAGAAATCTAAAACCTTACAGAGAAATTATTGGTTACAATTTAATGACCTTGATCTATCTAATATGAGATTGTAAGGAATAATATTACAGATCAGGTAATTAATTTGTTATGTTAGAAAATGGAGTGAGCTGGATAGGTGGAAAGGCAGATGGGCAAAGAAAAAGAACCAAAGAAAGTCAGATTAAAGCTGCCTCTGTCTGGAACTGAGGAGGAGGGTGAGGATATACACATGCTTCCAATGAGACTGGTGGAGATTATGTCCATATACCGTGGAGCAGAAGTGATCTCGCATCATTCACAAATGATTTTCCAAAATTAAGAGAAAACCAGTGGAGTGGCACAGACAGGTTGACTGGTTTGTAATATCAAAGGTTCTATGGATAGATTTGAATACTTTATTTGAAATTGTGGTTCCAGGTGACTTGTGGGTCGCATGCAAATTTGCTGTGGAGTGGCCTGAGAGGGAGCCTATGAGACATCCCATAACAAAGGCTCCGACAATAATGGTGATATAACAGTATCATCAGGTGATTACATTTTTTCAACCAAAACTATCTCCTAAAGATATTGATTGGGTCAAGATTGACAGAACAACTCAGGAGTCCAAGGAATCAATACATGCCTATTATGAGAGACTGTTGCATGCATTTAAGAAGTATAGTGGGGCAGAGACTATTGAGACCACAGATATGGGACATTTGTGTACAGATTTGTGCATGGATTGAGACCTGAGATTAGTTCAAGGATTCAACAGCATTTGCATTGTTGGCAGAGTAAGCCAATTGATGAAATATTGAGGTATGCAAAATATTGTAGTGACGAATTGGAAAAGAAACATAAGAATTTGAAAGAGCAGTTGATGATGGCTCAGATGAAAGTTGCACAGCGAGGTCAGAATCATCAGTTTGTTGGGAATGCTGGTCCCATGCAGGAAGTGTAGCAACAGGAAATTCCTGTGATGCAAGGTGGAAATGGATCTCAACTGCAAGGTAGAGGTTGTGGTGTCCCGATTGATCTAAGTACAGGGATTGATGTGCCTACTTTGAAGAAAATGAATCCTTGTCACGTCTGCAGCAAGTTGGGGCATTGGAAGCGGGAATCCCATCACAGTGCTGCTAACATGGTGAATGCAAATCATGTTCAGAATGGTGGATCTCAAGGTAATAATATGATTCAGACACAGCAAGTACAGAGGCAGAGAGTACAACATTTTTACATGCAACACGCTCAGGTAATGCAAGCCCCACAAGCTCCTTTGCCACATTTGAATGCAAATGCTCACAGATTTATCCGGAATCAGGTTCCAAATGTGAACACCAATCCTTTTGTGAATCAGGCTACATCTCAGCAGTACTCTATGATACAAACAGATGAGGATTTTGGTTCAGACCTGTCGCAATGACAGTGCACGAGGAGGGAGGAGGATTGCGTGCTTGGCACAACCTTAGAGGTAGAGCAGAGTGGTCCATTCATGGATGGTGAGGTGAATGGCCACCCCCTATCATTCTTGATCGGTACTGGTGCTATCCGCTCTACTGTGAGAACAGCAGAGGTTCCCAACCTACCCCTCTAGGGAAAATTAATCTAAGTTGTAGGAGTTCCAAATAAACAAATGACTTGCCCCGTCTCAGAAGCAGTGCCTATCAGATAGGGTCCTTTGATACAAATCACTGATTTGTAGTGTGTGATTCAAGGCCTGTAAATCTGCTTGGACAAGACCTTTGTGCTAAATTAATTCTACTACCCCAAATGGCATCGAATTCCAAACTCATGATGAAGATGTTGCCTTCAAACTTGTTAGTCAGAAATCAATGATCAGATTTTTCCCCATGTTGACAAAAGATGATTTGTCCCCAGAGTTGAGAGACAGTGTTACCTGAAGTCTTCACCTTTTCAGGGAACGACATAGATCTCATTAAAGGTGTTGAACCTGTTCGCATCACAGTGAAACCTAAAGCTGAGTATCCAAGAATCCCTCAATATAACCTGACCCCTGAACCAGTGCAGGGATTACTCCTGTGATTGACTTGAGGTAGCAAGGTAGTCTGAAGGAGATTATGGGGAGTCCATGTAACTCACGCATTATGGGTTTGCAGAAACCCAATGGAAAATATTGATAGTACAGGATTGGAGAAAGATCAATACCATTGTAGTCCCTTCTCCTGTGGTATCAAATCCACCAGTGATTTTGTTTCAGATTCCATGTGAGGCTGAGTGGTTCTCTGTCATTGACTTATACCAATCCTTACCATTGCATGAGCACAGTCAGTTCCTTTTTACTTTTTGGTTCGGTAGCCATGTTTTGGCATGGTGATGAATCCCACAAGGATATATGGAGAGTCCGTCTATTTTCAACCAGACACTTTAAAAGGATCTGGAGTCTCTGGTGATGCCCTATCACTAGGTCTTGGTCCAGTATATTGACGATCTATTGGTGGTGTCAGATACACAGGAGGCTTGAAAATGAGACACAATTGCTCTGTTGAACCACTTAGCTGAGAATGGACCTAAAGTGTCCCCGACCAAACTGCAGTACTGTAAGTGAGAGGTCCTGTACCTAGGACTTCACATTGAGAAAGGAGCAAGGATGGTGTCACAAGAGAGAATCTCAGTTATTCTGAAAATGAATCCACCAAGTACCCAGAAAGAAGTTAGGTAGTTCATGGGAATGGTGGGTTACTGTCGACAGTGGATTAATGCATGCCTTCTCAGAGCTGAGAGAAAGTCTCTGTCATGCACCAGCACTCAAATGTTTGGCATTATTTTTCAGTTAGAGGAAGGGTTGTGCTCTCTCAGCACTAACCCAGATGTACGGGAATGCTCACAGGCCTGTTGCATATTTTTTGGCTACACTTGACGCAGTAGCTGCTGCTTTGCCTGGCTGTCTCAAAGCTGTGGCTTCCACAGGTCTCAGCATCAAGCAGTGTGAGAGCATTGCTATGGGTTATGGGTCAACCTCTGACTGTTTTTGGTCCCCATTCTGTAGAGTATGAACAAGTCGTACTTGCGGTGGAGAATATCACTTTGAAGCGATCTACTACCCTTAATCCTGCTACTCTTTTACCTGTACCTAGAAATGATTTGGTTGAAGGTAAAGTTGCATCATACTGAACTATGAACCAAGCCGAGACCTGACATACAAGATGTGCCATTGCCTGAATCATATTATGTGATGTTTGTTGATGGCTCCTGTTTACGAGACCATGAAGGAAGCTTGGGGGCTGCCTACGCAGTCTGTACTGTCTCAGCTGTGGTCGAAGCCTCCTGGCTTCAAGGAGTATTTTCTGCACAATTGGCCGAATTGATTACTGTTACTAGAGCATGCTGTGCTTCAGACCAGTTGAGAGTGATCATTTTCACTGATAGTCAGTATGGCTTTGGTGATGTTCATAACTTTGGACAGTTGTGGTCACAACGCAGATTCATGATCTCTTTGGGGTCACCAATCCGCAATAGAGAGAGCATGCATAACTTGTTGAAGGCATTACAGCTACCTGCCCAGATTGTGGTTATGTAACTGGGGGCAACAGGTATGTGGATTAAACCGCCAGATATTGTGCTTTAAATGCTTTTACTTTCAATGGAGAGTACCTAAATGAAGGAACAGATGAGACAAATGTAATCTGGTGTGAACCACAGTTGATACATGGGAGGAAGTTCAGAGGCTACAGGAGGAAGTGTCACAAGCAGAACAGCAAAGCTGGGTTAGAGCTGGTTGTGTCAGAAGAGATAAGGATGACATTTTGGTTTCAAGAGATGGAAGATGTGTGTTGCCAGATAGCTTGTTGCCTCCAATGGCGAGACATTATCATGGACCTGCACATGTAGGTAAAGACGCCATGGTGCACTTGTTCAGGCAAATTTGGTTTAACCCCAGGTTCAGACTGATGGCTGAAGGGCTGTATTACAGATGTGTTGTATGTCAGCAGCAGAATGTAGGCTGGAGAACAGCAGTGACACTGAGTCACATAGGGAGATCAGTTGGTCCCTTCAACAGAATGCAAATGGACTTTATCGAGATGCATGTGTGTAGTGGGCTGAGATATGTCCTGGTGATTGTGTGCATCTTCTCCCATTGGGTTGAAGCTTACCCAACCAGGAGAAGTGATAGTCTCACAGTGGCTAAGCTGTTGTTGATGGAGTTAATACCACGTTTCGGGTTTCCGACTTCTCTGGAGTCAGACAGAGGAACTAATTTTAATAGCGGGGTCCTGAAGATGTTGTGTGCAGCATTGCAAGTCAAACTGAGGCTACATTGCAGTTATCGACCAGAGGCTTCCGGTACTGTGGAACAGCTAAATGGGACTTTGAAATCCAGGTTGGCTAAAGTGTGTGCCTCGACATCCTTGAAGTGGCCTGATGCTTTGCCTCTTGTGTTGATGAGCCTACACAATGCTCCGTATAGGAGGAAAGGATTGTCTCCCCATGAAATAATCATGAGCAGAGCCATGAGACTGTCAGCGGTGCCTGCGAATGTGCTTGTGGACATTACAGATGACATGATTCTTGATTACTGCAAAGGACTGGCTGATGTGGTGCGTTATGGGTCTCATCAGGTTGGAGAGGCTATAGCCCCACCTCAACAGGAGCAGTGCCATGACCTCAGTCCCAGCGACTGGGTTATGATGAAGAAGCAAGTGCAGAAGTTGTGCTTGGAACCTCAGTGGCGAGGCCCCTACCAAGTCATCTTGGTCACTACAACAGCTGTGAAGTGCGGAGGTCTCCCCTTGATGATATAACAGCACCTGTCCCTTAAATTGCTGGTGGTTACAGTGAGACAAAGAGAGCAGGTTAGTGAAGCTGTTGGGGACCAGCAAGGAGCTGAGACAGCACCTGTTTGGCCTGAGGGGGGTCTGAGAGAGTCAACAGTTGAAGTCGGTACAGAAGGGTCCCATCCTGTAGTGCTGACTGTGCCAGATTCAGACCCTGGCAAAGGGCCTAGTAAAGCAGTAATGTGAGTAGTGCCTGCAGACCGGTGAGAAAAAGGTCAGGACAGAGGAAGACAAAGTTTGCCTGAAGTGCGTGTGCCACACACTATCCCAAAGGATACTGAAGGATCTGGCCGAAGTGACAATGATGAGGAAGAACCAGCAGTGAGGAGATCAAAGAGAGCAAGAGTACCCTTTGGAAGATACTCTTCACCTGAATGGACATATCTTGCTGCTAATGACTGGGAGAGAGATTTGTTGGCATTTTGCTATAACAATTTACTCCAACTGGAGCCTCCTTGAACTGAACTTTACGGCTGAACTGAGCTTTGTAATCGCATTGCCACTAAACAGACTGAGGCAATTTATCCTGGATGTGATCATTAGTGAATTTGAACTGCGCATTTATTAAAAATAACTTAATAGATTTTATCCAAACTACTAAGAAGAGTACCAAGGCCTGAGTCTGCTGAAGGAGAGTAAGGTTTTCAATTAGAAGAACACAGAGTAGGGCTATGGAAGTCTCACAAGGATCATTGTACATATTTTTCTGACAAGACGCTTGAACTTTGGTTTACTTTCTGCACAGGTGGAAACCGACCGAGAAGACTGTGCTGCTCTTCCACCCAAACGGTCTGCACTAAGAGAAATCATGGAGCCCAGTACTAATACTGGTAGATGTAGATGCTTATACACAAGAGTATTTGTCGCTGGAACATTATTATAAGTTGCTTGGCTTATAATATGGAGCTTGCCAAATCCTACTCAAGTAGGGGAGTTTAGGTCTACAAGTGCCCCATAAAACCCATTTCCTACTGCAAGTAGTTTACCTTCAACAGATGAGAAAGACTTACATGTAGATACATCTAGAGAAGACTATTCATTGAATATTTATTTCAAATTGCTTTATAAATATATTAACACTATGGATGCTAGGGACTGTTATGTGTGTATGCAATTGCCTGCCTCTACAGCAGAGGGTATTACATATCATCATATTTCCATGACTTATGGTGTGTCTTGTAGTTTGTTGATGAGCTTTTTCTATGGAAAAGGACATCTCCAATATTATTATTTGAATTATGACTTAGTCTTTTCAGAAATTCCTTTGCTGAAATATTTGAATCGTCAACCTGATGCTAGAACTCTGGATATAGTTGGACACTTCTTTAAACCCACCAAAACATTAGATACAGCTTATGCACATGCAAATTTATAGATTCAGTAGAAGAAAGGAGAAGAATTATTATGGCTAGACCAGCACATCACATGAATGCACCAACGTAGGCTAAAGAAGAGCTTGCGCATAAGGTAGCTGGAAACATAGCCACATTAGTATTACATTGGCAACATCATGGGAAACTGTGTGTATATACTAGAAAATCAGACTTAAATACTTATGTTGTAGGTAGGAGTGAATTTGATCAGACTTTTAAAACCTGTGGAAATTGCGGACTGTATCTAGATGGAACAGATCCTGCTATTCCAGGAGTCTCCTATATTTGTGGGAAGAATGCTTATTTTAGATTACCCAGGAGATGGTATGGAACATGTTACATGGGGATAGTTTTTCCAAATATCTATCGTGTGGGACATCTTGATGACCCAACAGGGTAAGAACATGGAAGAACAAAGAGAGGTAGGTGCCAGTGCTAGTGAAATTGTTGGAGATAGCTTTGGTGCTGTAATACCATCTGTAGGAGTGATACTGAATTCGCATAAGATTAAAAGACTTTCCCCTGTAGTTGATAAGTTGTCTACTAGTACAGATGGAGGATTTTTATTTGTAGATACTGAGATGGTAGTGACTAGGTCTATGGTTTTGAAAAATAGACTTGTGTTAGATGTTGTTCTCGCAAAGGAGGGTTGAGTCTATCGGATTTTAAAAGTTCAACAATGTTGTACTTACATTCTTCACAAGATTAAGAACCTGAAGAGATATATTAAGAACATTTCTGACTTTAAAGATATATTTGAAAGGGTTGGAAGCAATAGGTGCATGGGAAGCAATAGGCAGATAGTTTGGAAACTTGGGGAGTAGAATTGTTAGAAGCATTTTGAGACCCATAGTGATAATTGCTCTCTGTGGATTAACTGCTCTCTGTGGATTAACCCTTTTTGTGATATATAAATTACAAACGCACACTAATGAGGGAGGGAAGCAAGAGAAAAAGAGCAGACATAGAAACTAGAAGACAGACAGAGTAAATACTATGATAACATGAAGTTCTTAGAGGAATCCAGAAGAAAGATGATGAAAACAGCTAGAATGTTATTTGTCCATCTGTAAGAGGCACTTATCTTGATGTAATGGCTTGATTCGCTATCAGAGGAGGGATTGGAGCAGCATAATTTTGTTTCCACCCTTACATGTTACAAATACCCAATATATATATATATATATGTGCACTTAGCACTACATGCTTGTGTGTCCTAACGTTCTTAATGTAAAGTGTTGCACATGACATTACTATTGAAGTGCATTCACTGTAGGATTAGACACTTATATATACACTGTGTGCTTTAACTGTATTAAATTGCGTTTATTGTTTAGGTGATGGAGTAAAACCATCATCACACTATTAAAATGTATTTACTTTAGAAACGAGAAAAGACTAATGTAATTTGTGCACTGATGTTTCATATTTGCATTTAAATGTAGTTCTTAGTCACATTTAGAGACGTATACTCAAAGTTATTTTACCTTTATGAAACCTTAACATGAGTCTAATGTACTGACAGTTCTCATTTACAGCCGCGGTCTGTGCAGGTAACAGCGATGGGGCGGTGGGGCCGGGTGGAGGGGGATTCCGACAGACGATGCCGAGGGTAGATTAAATAAATAATTAATTTTCCCTCGGCTTGTCCGTCGGAATCCCCCCCACCCGGCCCACCGCTGTTACTTGCACGGACCACGGCTACTCATTTATTTGTGGTTGAATGTGCACACATATATTAGATTTGTACCATTGATTTAATACATTAACTTATCCTAACTAGGCCCGTATTTCTTTCGACAGGAAATGTTGTTTTCCATTTTCTGCTAATGTTTCTTTTTCTTGCATGTACATTGACATTGTTTGTTAGTTTGAGAATAGATGTAACACTATACTAGTGATAGAGAGAGCCTGAGAATAGGACTGTTGGACTTGGCCCTTTTTGCAGGGTCATTCCTGACCTTTTTGCCTTCCTCCTGTACTCTTTCTGACCTGTTTTTGTTGGTTTTATGACTCGGGGCACTTTACCACTGCTGATCAGTGCTAAAGTGCATATGCTCCCTATTGTAAACTGATGTATGGATTAGTGACTCCATGATTGGCTTATTTGATTTACTGTCAGACCCTAGTACAGTGCACCGCGTGTGCCCAGGGCCTGTAAATCAAATGCTGCTGGGGGGCTTGCAGCACTGGTTGTGCCACCCACCGGAACAGTTTGGAAAGCGTGTCTCAGGCCTGCCATTGCAGAGCCTGTGTGCAGTCTGGTACTGCCATGTCGACTTGGGAAGTGCACCCACTTACCAGTCCCCAAACCTTCCCTTTTCTGCATGTTAGTCACCCCTAAAGTAGGCCTGCGGGCACGGTGCATTGTATGTAAGAGGTGGGACATGCCCTGATGTGTGTGGCATGTCCTGATATTGAATTACAGCCAATTTCGTTTTTCACTATTGCAAGGCTACATGTCCCCATAGGCCAGAATGGGCAGCTTGATTATAACATCTTATAATCCTAACTGACCCAGGGAACATGGTAGAAAAACGAATTTAGTATGCCTGAACTCAGAATGATAAAATACATCTTTTAGTGAAGTTGGTTTTAACATTCTGTGTTTGAAAATACCACTTTTAGAAAGTAGGTATTTTCTTGCCTAACCATCCAGCCTGCCTCTGCTAGCTTGTGTATTGTGTGTCTGGGTTTGTGAGTGACAGGGGCTGGGGGACCCAAGGAGACAGGGTGAGTCAGCACTAGGCTGAATAGACCTATCTGCATGAGGAGTGGTGGGAGGAGTAGCACCTGGGCCTGAATAGGGCTTTGCCTGCCTTCCACAATGCTGGCTCCACCTCCTGTGGTGTGTCTGATGACCCTGGCCCACACTGACAAAGGAAGAAGCTGTGCACTGGCAGAATGCACCCAGAACTGGTTTGGACTAGGTACAGGACCCTCTGCCTTCAGAGGACAAAGGATTTGCTAGTATAAATATTGGGGCCCAGACCCCAAGACTTTAGATCACTTCTGGGAATCAAGACGAACCTTTGCTGAGGAGAAGAGTCAGGAAGCTGAAGGAGGAGACTACCCCTATGCTGCGTGTTGTTGGGGTTGGCCTGCAGTGGTTACTTTATTGCCAAAGAAAGGAGAAAAGGACTGAGTGTGCTTTCCTCATCTTGAAGAAGATCTCCAAGGGCTTGAACATTGAGCTTGCCTCCTGCCTGAAGTCTCAGGGATACAAGACTTCACCCCCAGCTCCCCTCCTGAATTCCCTTGCTGGGAATTGAAGGTGCCTACTGCTGTTGGGCCTTCTGAGAGACTGTGTGTCGCTGGGAGCTGGAAGCGCGACTCAACGAAGTGGAAGCGTGTCGCCGCCGCAGCAGCTGTTGCATCACTGAAGCGCCCCGCATCACCGGAGAAGCGTGCCGTCGCAGCAGTTGTCGTCGCATCGCGGAGTAAGCATGCCGCCGCTGCTGCCATCGCATCACCAAAGCGCCTCGCATCACCAGAGAAGCGTGCCGCTGCCACAGAGGATGCTGGCGCATCACCGGAGAAGCGTGTCGCAGGGCCTGTCGTGGCTCAGAAGATCGCCGAGTCGCCGCACAGCCGTCGGGCATGCACGCATCCGTCAACGTTGTCGCACCGTCATCAAAGCGCCATTTTCTCGCATTGCACCTGATCATCATCGCATCGGAACCGGGCAGCAGTAAGAAACCGACGCATCCTCCTTTCTGCGTGTAAGGAATCGAAGCATCACCTTCCCTGCGACCCTTTTGTTTGTTTTGCGTTACGCATCCAAAGGTACATTGAGTAAAGTGTCGCATTTATCATCTTTATTGAACTGAACTATTTTCTACCATTGACAATCATATTTTTCGTATTGTATTGTGGATTTTTGTCGTTTTGGGTCTTGTGTTAAGTCTATATAAAAATACTTATTTTTATACTACAACCTGCGTGGTGTCCATCTGTAGTGTTGTCACTGGGTTCCTGTATGTGTTCACAAATGCTTTACACACTGCCTCTGAGATAAGCCTGCCTGCTCGTGCCAAGCTACCAAGGGGGTGAGCAGGGGTTATTTTAGTAGTGTATCCCCCTTACCCTGACTAGAAGCAAGGGTTCCAATTTGGACAAAGGTACCTACCTCTGCCAACTAGAAACCCCCAGTTCTAACAAGGACCTTGACAAGGAACATGGAGGACCAGAGCATTGACTGAAGGTTTCCATTCAGCACCTTTGCAAAGAATCACAGGTGACCAAGGACGATGTCGTTCTCAAGACTGGCCTGGGCAAAATCGTTAATGTTTCAGCTCACAACTTGAAAATGGAAAGGACAATGGAGCCCCTGATGATGCGAACAGAGGGGTGTTACTTTGGAGATTCTGGTGGAAATAACCAGTGTTCATTCTGTCTGAGGTTACACCACTTTCCTTTGGACTTTAAGAGGTTTAGATCTCTATGCCTACCCCTTTTGACTCATGCTGAGTGTGCCTTAGGCTTACACTTATACCCCTGTCCCAAGAAGACTCTCGATTGAGCTTCTGAAATGCTGACACCTTCCCACACTTTCACGAATTTTCCTATTTTTCTGCATTTACCAAATTTTTTTACATCCTTTTAGGTTTTTAAACCATCCTCTTAGTTTGGATTTTAATTTAGATGATTTTAGACTTCACTCATGTATAGAAGAGAGAATCAGAAACTCTTCTCTGAGCATCAAATTCTGTTATTGATTTTTAGGTCGAGCATCAGCGCGCATGCGCTGTCTGCAAGATCTCCTGTAACCACTCTACAGAGTGTAATTTCAGCTGCTGCCTGCTATTGGTTCATAGCTCCATCCCTTTTGTTTACTGGATCCTTGTTGGTGGGTGCTCCAGATATATCACTTCCCTTTGGAAGCCAGGAGCACCGGCCAACTACAGTTTCATTACACTGTAGACTTTTATGTAATTATTCATGGACTACTTTTTTTTTTTTTTTTAACAAGCGCTCCATTTCGCGCCTTATCTTTAATTGTGGCACGCTACTTTCTTTAGACTGCGCTCGTCTAAACAAAGGTGCCCGGCCGGTATTAAAGTAAAATCGCGGAATGGGGCGCTTTTATAAAAAAAAAGCATTTGTTTGTCGACTTGAGAAACAAATGCTTTTTATTTGTATAAGCACCTGATGCAGCGGATACAATGAAAACTATTTCCTCCTAGGTCACTTATCGGTCATCCAGGCGCGACTTATATTTTCTCACATCCACATGACGATGGGGCCCATAACATCGCCTAACAAACACACACACACACCTGGATTTCCTCTACACCTTTACGAATCTATACTCCTAGGAGAAAGAAAAACTAAATGAAAATCATCATGATGTACCGCTGGAAGGAGCCGGAAATACCTTATTTACCTTAACCTATCGCTTTCTTAGTTATTTCTTAAGATATTCCTGCTCATTGTTTTGTCGATGGATCATCTAGTGAAAATCAGTTGATAGTGATCAAGACCAGCTAAATCACAATAACTAATTACTAATTTCTCAACCATTTAGTAAATAATCACTGTCGTTTGATTTAAGAATCTCAAATTTTATATAATTTTAAAGGCATGGAAAAGAATTTAAACTTTTTATTCAATTATTCATACATTATTAAATCAAATATTTATTAAGCAAAATCAATTTATTGCAGAAAGGAAATTTTGTCATGAAGGAAAAATCCTAATTAACCTGCCTATCTTCCTAATTTAGCCTAATGATTTCTAACCTAAGTTTAAAGTTGTAAAATAACCTGATTCTCATACTCAACTGGAAAAATAAGACAGCAACAGAAACTTCAGCTCGTCAGCATCAGCTACCGCAACCCGTCTCATCTAACAGTCTTTCAGCATCTCCCGCTCAGTAAAATGGATCGATCTGGAACACCAAGCACTGGAAGCCACCAACATCTAACACCAACTACCCTCCCACTAAGAGTAGGCCTACTTATACCCTAATTCTAACTTTTCTAACTAAATTGTTGCAACATTAATAACGCTCTTTTCTTTCATTGGTCCACTCAGTTCATTTATTCAGTTTTAATCAAATTCTCCCGGATCCAGCTTGTTCTTCTGGAATGCATATGTTCATTTCCTTTCTCACAGTTCAAGACATGTTTCCATCCGCTTCGATCAGTACATTTGTAACTTCTTTCGATACATTCGAGAACTCTGCAGGCATTGTCCTTTCTCTTAAAACTGTTTCCCACGATTCTCTGCTGATCACCACGGCACACTATCAGTTCAAATAGGTCACATCAGCCTTGACCATTCTTGCATCCTAGCCTTTCAGCACCATCACGTGGTCAGTCTTTCTCCAACTTTTCTCCCTTGTCATGTGTTTTCTCAGCGCATGCGTACTCTAATAAACGGCAGCCATTTTATATCGCCACTCGATTAGACTTAGAAGCACTATTTAGAAATAAACAAAACATAATTAAAATAGAGAAATATAGCCTTTTCGTTTCCCTCCCGTCATCTACGTACCCCAATTAGTTATTACCTAGCAGAAAGCAACATTTAAGCTGTTCCTTACTTACCATCACTATTGTTTTTGCAACGTCACGTTTTATATTCTATGAAGCACCGAATCATGCATTTATTATTTATTTAGTACGCAATTATTTTATGTTATAATTAGACACACAGACATTTGTAAATAGATTATTCAGCACACATACTTGCGTGTTACCCTTCCCTCACGTACATTGTTGATTAATACATTTAAACGAACATATTTATTAATTATTTATAACATTTGTTAGGGGTTAAATTTTTTCATTTACTCTGCTCCATCAACTCCCCCCTTTGGTGATTTTTAAATCACCACATAAAACCCAAGTTATACTTCTTTTTCAGGCAGCATATGTCTTTCATCCTTTTGCTTTTTGTTAGTTATACATCTGTTTCCATTTCATCTTGTCTTCTTGTTTCTTTATACATACTTTCTTTCATTTTCTCTAACTCAATTTTACCCATTTCTCTCTCTCTTCTTTCATTATTCTGTTATTTCTTTTTATCTTATTTTGTCTTACTTTTCTTTTTATACACGTTATTACAATTTTCAACACCATGGCTAACAATATCGCTACAGTTGCTATTATTATAACTTTCCCTATCATTAGTCTACTCATTCTTGTTAACCAATTTGCTACTGAAGAAAACCCTCTACCAAGTTTTCCAAGGACACTTTCAACCTCCAGTGGAACTAGTTCTTTGTGCAAATTTGTAATATTTGTAATATACTTTTGTATATTTTCACTTTTATCAGGAATGTAAGTGCAACAATGTTGGACTTTCAGCATTCCACAAACTCCACCCTCTTTTGCCAAAAGAATATCAAGGGCAAGCCGATTTTGCATCACCATAGCTCTCATGGCAACCATTTCGGTATTTACCATCAAGAACCCTCCCGCAGTATCTGTAGACAAACGATCTACTACTGTGGATAATTTCCGAATTTTAAATGCATTCAAAGATATTCCCACTGCTGGTATTAATGCTCCAAAAATATCACCTACAATTTCTGAAAAACTTTCCCTCTTTCTACGTGTAAAGCTATTAATCATCTTGTATGTTCCTTTTTCTTCTCTGTCCATATGAAAGATTTTTGGAAAGACCAGGCCTACATAACAAGTTCCATACCAATGGTCCGGTAACCTGTAATAAGCTCTATTCCCACAAATATAATAGATACCTGGAAATATTGGATCTTTTCCACCTTTGAATCCCCAACCTCCCAAAATTTGATAATTGTCATGGCAGATACTGGAACCTACAAAATAATTGTCATAGACTGTCTTATTTCTCCTAATACACAACTTTCCTGTTTGCGGCCAATCTAATGTCATTGCTGCATTTATCTTTTTCCCTTCATGATTTTCTTCCTCAAACGTCCATAGATGTGTTCTTTTCTCTTTTATTGCTTCTCTTTGAAATTTCATTCTTCTTTCTTCAACCATTTCTAAAAATACCTTTTCTTCTTTCTTTAACTCACAGGTAAGGTTGTTTTTAGCTATTTCTTCTAATGTTAAAATTCTATGCTCTAAAAAGAATTCTCCTAAAACCTTTGCTTGTTTTACTTTGTTAAGTTCTGGAACTACAGGAACATTTGCAAAAATCTTATCTATATCAGTGTAATAAAACTCTAATCTACCTGTTTTATAAAATAAACTTGCTATGACACTACATGTTATTCCATAAGTTAGAGGTAGGTGATGATAAGTCACACCTTCTGACACTGATGCAGGCAACTGCATACAAACATAACAATCTCTCACATCCATTGTCTCTACATATTCGTACAATAATTTTGTAAAAACATTTTTAGAAAAATCTGTTACTGACTTATCCTTATGTAATTCTGCACTACTTCTTAAAATAACTGGTTCTTTAATATTAGTTTCTTTTTCTGGTTTAGTATCATTCTTTGCTTCTACTACAGCTATACTAATAGGAATTGTGATTGCTAAAACTATCCATACTGTCATTAATAATCCTGTACAAAAGCAGCACATTTTACACCATCTTTTTAAAAACTCACATTTATTTCTTCTATCTCTAGTATTCTCCATTTTTGTTTTTATCTTTTGTTAAATCTCAGAAAATTGTGTCACTACACCTCAGAAATGACTTAGATGCCACTCTGCATTCAAAAGTCTTTGCTTGGTACTTTCTTTTAATTCTTTCCAGAATTCTTTCGTTGTCACATCCGGTGATTTGTCATATCCAGTAAAATTGTCACATCCGGCAGAAGCACTTTAAGTCTTCACTTCAGGTTTGTTGCACCTCACCTTTACCCATTCGGTTTCTCAGTCTCGGGTTCTCGTGAGTGTTTTCTTTCTTCTTTGTAATCAGTTAGAGCGATGTACAACCACTCAGGTGACTTTAGACTTTTGCAATCGTTTTCCACTTGGCTTTTCTTGTTCCTTTTGACTTGTTATTTCATTCACCTGTTCAGCACTTTTTTCTCCTGTTCTGATTATTCTGTATCTCAATTTTCTTATATAGTTGCTGGGCCAATTGTCTCCTTTTCTTGGCCTTTTGGCTTCACCTTCTTTTTCTCCTCTTTCTGATTTCCAGTTTCTTTTTCTTGATTCAGTTCTTGTTTTCTCTTCTTCTCCGCTTTCTTCAGATTCTGTTTCAATTTTCTCACAATTGTCTCTTATTTTGAAACTTATGATCTCATTTTCTTTTACTGGTGGATCTATTTTCTCCTTCTTGTGTTCCCCTATTTCTGTCCCTCCTCGATGTTCTTCCGAATTGGTATTTATCTCACTCTCTGCTTCTAATTTTCCCTGTTCTTTTGTTTCACTATCTGTCCCTATTGCTCCTCGGGGTTCTTCTCGATTTTCTAGCTTTTTAATTGTCTCTTTCCCTTCTTTGTCTATTAATATTATTTTTGAAGGATTTCCACCATAACTTGTACTTGGTTGCTCATTTAGATCATCTTCTTGTTCATTCTTTTCTCTAATTGGTTTAAATCCCCAAGTTCTCCTTCGAAATTCTTCACAGTTTTCAACTGAATCCTCAGATCCTGAACTCGTGTCAGATATTTCCAGATGTCGACTTACAGGTCGATCTTCAAGTTCTGGAATTTCTGCAAATTTTCCTTCTTCTTCTTCTTCTTCCTCTTCCTCTATAGAGGTGCTTGCAGTTGGGGTTTCCAGATGTCGACTTTCAGGTCGATCTTCAAGTTCTGGCACCCTTTCTCTTCTTCTTTCTGTCTCAGTCGCTGAACTCTCATCCCACACTTCCAGATGTCGATTCACATGTCGATCTGCAGGTTCTGGAACTCTGATTGTGTGGCTGGCATGGACCCAGTTTTTCACTCCTGCACACTTGACTGCAGTCGTTGTCACTAGGATTACCTGTCGTGGCTCGTCCCAGCGAGGAACTAGACAGTTTCTTCTCCTGTGGACTTTTATGCGGACCCAGTCTCCTGGATTCAAGTCGTGGGCTGGTTTTCTTTCAAGAGTGGTCGCATCCGGTCCAACCTGATGAAACACAGAACGCACCACATCAGCCAGTCCTTTGCAATAATCCAGTACTAGATCATCAGTTATAGTCAGTAACTTGTTGACAGGTACTTGTGCTTGTCTCATTGCTCGTCCCATGATCACTTCATGAGGACTAAGTCCAGTTTTCTTTTCAGGAATACTTCTGATGGTCATCAGGACAAGGGGCAGTGCATCGGGCCATTTGAGTCCTGTAGCTTGACACATTTTTCCTAACCTGTTCTTAATTGTTCCATTTATTTGCTCTACTACCCCAGAAGCCTCTGGTCTATATGCACAATGCAGTTTTTGTTTAATACTTAATGCTTCACAAATTAATTGAATCAACTCATTTTGAAAATGTGTTCCTCTATCTGTCTCAACCGTGACTGGAAAACCATACCTTGCAATGAACTCTCGCAGCATAAGTTTTG
This sequence comes from Calotriton arnoldi, assembly GCA_963921515.1. Classification (NCBI taxonomy): domain Eukaryota; kingdom Metazoa; phylum Chordata; class Amphibia; order Caudata; family Salamandridae; genus Calotriton; species Calotriton arnoldi. The sequence continues at coordinate 656,194 of CAWUFW010010579.1, read as the reverse complement.
CTACCGTTATTCCATCATTCCTTCTAGTCGGGTATGCCTCCACCCAACGAGAAAACAAACAGACGACCACTAGAACATATTTTAGTCTGTTACAAGGGGGCATTTCAATGAAGTCTAATTGCATTCTAGTGAACGGACCACCTTCTCGTCCTATTGTCCCTAGACTCACTATTGTCTTTCTTCCTGGATTAAACTGCTGACAAATAAGACATCTTTGACAAAGACTTTCAGCTATGGCTCTGAATTTTGGGTTATACCATGTTTGTCTAAAAAGTCTGATCATTGCATCTCTCCCAATATGAGCTTGTCCATGGTACATCCGTGCCATGTCTGAAATCATGCTATTAGGCATAACTGGTCTTTCATCTCTGTAAACTCACACACCATTGTTTTCTTGTCTTCTACATCCTGCTTTTATCCAGTAATCTTTTTCCTCATCATTTGCAACTTCCTGTAACTGTCTCACCTCATCCCATGTCTCGACAGTGTTAGTAAAAAGCAAAGGAGAAGAGATATGCTCCCTTTCGCGATTCTTATTCAGGGATACCATGTTCTCTGCACAATATTTGGCTATCTCATCGGCGTAATTATTTCCGACAGTCATGTAATCTTCATTTTTCTTATGTGCTTTGCATTTCACTACAGCTATCTGCCTAGGCAGCTGTATCGCCTCAAGCAGTTTCTTTACAAAATCTCCATTTCTGATAAGTGTTCCTGCAGACGTCAAGAAACCTCTTTGTGACCAAATCTGACCGAAATCATGCACTATACCGAAACCGTACTGGCTATCGGTCACAATCGTAACTCGTACATTTCTTCCCAACTTACATGCTTGAATCAAAGCAATCAGTTCTGCAACTTGGGCAGACCTTATTCCTTTCAGACAAGACGCTTGCATCACAGTCGCCACTGTGCACACTGCGTAAGCTGCGCTTAAAACTCCTTCTTTCGTTCTCAAGCATGAGCCATCCACAAACATGACATAATCTGATTCTTTTAAAGGCTCATCTTTTATGTCGGCTCTTGGTTTTGTGCAATATTCCAGCACATCCAGACAATCATGATCTACTTCATCTTGTTCAATTATACTCTCTTCATCTGGCAATGATGTCGAAGGATTCACATTCATACATCTATCTATGGTCACATTTTCTGCACTCAAGATTACTTTTTCGTACTTAGTCAGCCGACTATGTGTCATGTACTGTGTTTTTGTTCTTGTCAAAAGAATCTCTACTGAATGGGGAACATATACTCTCAGTGGATACCCCATCACTATACCTTCACTTTGTTCCAGACTTACACAAGTAGCAGCAACAGCTTTCAGACATCCAGGCAACGCTTTTGCTATAGGATCTAAAACAGCTGAAAAATAAGCAATTGGTCTCTTCATTGTTCCATGTTTTTGTACCAGTACTGAAAATGCACATCCATCTCTTTCACTGCAGTACAATTCAAAATCTTTTTCATAGTCAGGCATTCCTAAAGCAGGGGCCTCACACAATTTCATTTTCAACTCTTTGAAAGATTTCATTTCTTCGTCATTCAATTCAAAAGGGTCTTTTACATCCTTCTTGGTCAATTTTTGTAATGGCTTAGCAATCAAGGAAAAACCACTTATCCATTGTCGGCAATATCCAACCATTCCCAGAAACATTCTTACTTCTCTTTGCCTCATTGGTGCTCTCATTCCTTGAATCATTTTTATTCTCTCTGTCGTTATCTTTCGCACTCCTTTCTCAATTTTATGCCCTAAATATTGGACTTCTTTTTGACAAAACTGCAATTTCGAAGGGGACACTTTATGTCCTCTTTTCTCTAGATGGTTCAGTAAAGCAATTGTATCGCTTACACATGCTTCTTTTGTTTTCGATGCCACCAATAGGTCATCGATATACTGCACCATCACTGACTTTTCTGGCATTTTCAAATCTTCCAGGGACTTCTTTAAAATCTGATTAAAGATTGAGGGGCTTTCTGTATACCCCTGAGGAATTCGGCACCATGCCAAAATACGCTCTCCGAACCGGAACGCAAATAATGGCTGGCTATCTGGATGTAAAGGAATAGAGAAAATGCGTGACACAAATCTATCACGGTGTACCACTCAGCTTCATGTGGAATTTGGTATAGAATTACTGCAGGGTTTGGCACTATTGGACAACTAGGCACAACTATTTTATTGACCTTTCTCAAATCCTGTACTATTCTATATGTTCCGTTTGGCTTTTTCAGTCCCATTATAGGTGAATTACATGGACTGCTCATTATTTCTTTTAGAATTCCCTGTTCAATCATTTTATTTATTACAGGAGTTATTCCTTCAATTATTTCTGGAGTCAATTTATACTGTGGCGTATTTGGGTAAGTTGTTCCTTCTTTTACTGTTACTTTTACGGGATCTACTTCTTTCATCAATCCAATATCTTCTCCTGTAAAATCCCACACATTCTCTTTCACTGCATTTTTCAGTTCTTTTGGAAGTTTTTCTGCATCAAATGCAGGAAACAAACCATTCATTTCAGGTTCTTGATTCATCAATGTCACTTTATACAATACATCTTCATCTGGGGTCTGAAATCCAATTCCATCTGGCGTACAATAAATTGTGCAATTCATCTTGCACAAAAGGTCACGACCTAAAAGATTTACGGGACTACAATCGCACACTACGAATCTATGCATTTTGCTAAAAGAACCAATTTTTACTTCCACTAATTCAGTAAGTGGTGTTTTAATCTGCTGATTCGCTACTCCAACTACTTGGATATATTCACCTGAGAGAGGAAGGTTTGGAATTTCCACTGATCTAACAGTAGAGCGGGTAGCTCCAGTATCGACAAGGAATGTTACATTTGCACCATTCACTTCTCCATCCACAAAGGGACCAGACTGATCTACCTCTAGAGTTGCGCCAAGTACGCACTCTTTTCCCTCTCCTAGGCACCGTCAGAAACTTTCATCCGACTCATCCTCACTCTGACGCAACCAATACTGAGAAATGTTAGCTGCTCGCGGAAACTGTGTTACCTGCTCTCCTCCGTAGAATCCTGTTTCTGTACTGTATCTTTGCTGGTTAACATTGTTGGGAAGTGGTGGTTGTGGCACCTGACCTTGTTGAACAACTACCTCATTCTGCACCTGTGGATTTAATGATTGATTTTCCGGATTAGGTTTAGGTGGGAACTTACACTCGTTTCTCCAATGCCCTAGTTTTCCGTAATTATGACATGGCCATTTTTCTTTGCCTCTTCTAGACTCATTTGACCTTTCCCTTTACCTATGTTAGGTCGGGATTTATTCTGTCCTGTTTCATTCCCACTATTATCCAATTGAGCTTCTTGTTTCTCTGCCACTTTCACCTGTGCCCACATTGCCTTCTCTTTCAATTTACGCTGTCTACTCTCAATATCATCACTACAATACTTAGCATACCTCAGTACCTCATCTACAGTGCCATTTTGCCAGTTAATCATATGTTGTTTAATCATTTCACTAATCTCTGGTTTCAGTCCAAACACAAATCTATATACAAAATGACTCATATCCTTTTCACTCAACTCCTCATATCCACTATACTGCTTGAAAACCAGCAACAACCTTTCATAATAGGCATGTACGGACTCCTTACTTTCCTGTGTAGTTCTGTCGATTTTTACCCAATCTGTTTCTTTAGGAGGAATCTTATTTTTCAAAAAGGTAATCCACCTTATCATATTTCCTCATCACCTCAGGACCTGGAGCTCCTGTCTTAGGATCTCTTGGATATTCTGTAGTTGGCCAGTCAACTGTAATTTTACATTCAGACCACAAATCAGTTGGCACCACTATGTCAAACAATCCATCTAAATCTATCCACAACACCTTTGAAACCTTCACAAACCTCTCCACTTGTCGATACCATTCAACTGGTTTCTCTCTCAGCTTTGGGAATTCGTTTGTAAATGACAGTATATCTTGACTAGTCCAGGGAACATGCACATAACTACCACCTGGAGTTTCTCTCATAGGGTATTCTCTTGCAACAGGTTCTTTTTCAGTTATCATAAAAGCCAAAGAAGCCTTGTCTGCAGTTTTCTCATACTTTTTCGTCCATCTGACTTTCCATCTGTCCACATCACCCCATTTTCTCAGTAAAACAATTAACTCTTTTATCTGTGTCAGCCTTCCTGCTGTGTTCAAATTTTCAATATCTTTCTCACAAAAGTCTACTCTGTACGGTTTCTGCAATGTTTTCACTTTCGCAAAATCTACTCCAATTTCACTTGCTATCTCTTCCAGTTTGTCATGTAAATGTTTAGCTCTCCATGTAATACTTTTGCACAGAAACATAATCTCATCATCCTGGTAATTTTTCAGCTTTTCTGTACCAATCGTCCCTAAAATTAATTCTTCCATGTCAATCTTTAACCTAATTACATCTAATGGTTTTTCTTCTTGTTCTTTTATTTTAAATGCCTTCATCCACTCATTTAACTCATCAGGAGTCGGACCTATAGGCGTATTATTTAGTTCTATCCAATTACCACTCTTTTCAGGGGTCACTGTTGCAGATTCTGTTACCATATGTATTTTCCTACCATTACACTCATTCACTGTCAAATTTGTAGGTGGACTTGGTCTGTAGGTATTAGCCAAATTACTTGTACTTGCACTTGGTTCCATCCTTTCTTTTTCTCTCTGAAATTGTGAATTCATAGGAATCACTAAAGATCGTTCATCAATTTTCTGATTCTCAAAAACTGGTATTACTGGACCTATTGTTACGGGTACAGTCACAGCTTCCATGTTTTTCGTTAATTCCCTAATTTTCTCAGTCAGCTCTTTTGTTGTTCTTGCTAATTCAGTTGCATTGTCACTTTCTACTCCTTCATTTTGTGAAGTTCTTATTTGATCTTGTGACCTATTTATTTCAATTCTTTTTACAGGACTTTTATTTCGCACAGTCTCTATTTGCGGCGCATTAGGTGTCACCACTGTAGAACTCTGCTGATACGGAGGGGATTTCTATTTAGAATTTCTTCCAGCAATTCATCATCCGTTTCACTCTCATGCATATATTTTTCCCTCTCCATATGTTTCTTTTTCTCAGTACGTTTTCTCTTAGTCTCCTCCTCAACTGTAAAAGCCGGAAACAAACCTCCTGTCATGTTAGCACATCTCCATCGTTTTATTCTATCCTCATGATTTATTCCCCACATTCTTCCAGGCATAAACTCATGATCCCTTAAACCTCTGAATCTCTCTCGCTCATACATCTCATCTTCCCATTCCGTCAACGCTTCAAACTGTGTCGGTCTAGGTCTAGGTTCTAAATTTGTCATCTTTTCTCTCAAATTCCGCAAAACCGCTACACTAAATGAACCATTCTCAGGGAAAGCTAATGCTCCATCATTCTTCGTATACTTTGCCCAATTTTCTAACCATATGCATGTATGATATCCATATTTCAGCATCATATGTGAAGCTGCTGATTTCGGCGGAGGAATTACTTGTCCCTCTCTAGTCACAACCTTTTTGTCTCTCTTAAAGAAATTCTTAATTTTTGTCGTCCATGACGTTCTCTCCCTTTCATACTCATAATACGGCATGTTTTCGATTGGTTTTTCTCTTCAAAACCAGCACTGTTCCGTGTTCGGAACTTCAACCAATCACAGCGCGACTCACACCAACACACCAATCAGAACGATTTCCTTCTTCCGCGGACCAACCAATCCTAGCGCGGCACTTTTCTACGTCACTCCTGTCTTTGTGTTCACGTGACTAGCGCACTATCCAATCCTAGCGCGGCACTGTCTATGTCACTCTTGCTCTTTTACCCCTCCTTTACAAAAATTATCGGCAATTTTTCTTTTCAATGTTTCTTCGTTAGTTACAACATTTAAAACAATTCCATAGTCTGATTCGCTAAACAAAAGTGACAGCTTTGTCCTTTTACACAAGAATCCTGTATTTCCAGTAGGCAGCGCTTACCTCTACCCTACCACAGAATTATTAACTTTCGCCGATAAAGTAGCACTTCCCTCTACCTTACCCTTCTTTCAAGCAAACAGTAAACCCGTTTCTCTGGGGATAAGACACATGTGGAGACTATGCTCCTGAGAATTAAGGCCAGAGTTTCACAAGAAAACGTGATTTGCTATCTCAGTTACACACCTTTCGTACAGAAAATCCCTAACATAACACAACCTGCGTTATTACCAAAAAATGAATTCAGACCATGTACCAAATTCCATGTGACTTCTCTTGCCACACGTGTTCCACTTCCTACATCCCAGAAGCGTGAAAACTCACATATAACATAACGCGACTCAACATATAGTATTAGTCATCAAAATAATCAAAATAATCAATAATCAATAATCACCAAACTAATCTATAGAAACCATAACTCTGCTACCAAGAAATCTGATGCAGCGGATACAATGAAAACTATTTCCTCCTAGGTCACTTATCGGTCATCCAGGCGCGACTTATATTTTCTCACATCCACATGACGATGGGGCCCATAACATCGCCTAACAAACACACACACACACCTGGATTTCCTCTACACCTTTACGAATCTATACTCCTAGGAGAAAGAAAAACTAAATGAAAATCATCATGATGTACCGCTGGAAGGAGCCGGAAATACCTTATTTACCTTAACCTATCGCTTTCTTAGTTATTTCTTAAGATATTCCTGCTCATTGTTTTGTCGATGGATCATCTAGTGAAAATCAGTTGATAGTGATCAAGACCAGCTAAATCACAATAACTAATTACTAATTTCTCAACCATTTAGTAAATAATCACTGAGTCGTTTGATTTAAGAATCTCAAATTTTATATAATTTTAAAGGCATGGAAAAGAATTTAAACTTTTTATTCAATTATTCATACATTATTAAATCAAATATTTATTAAGCAAAATCAATTTATTGCAGAAAGGAAATTTTGTCATGAAGGAAAAATCCTAATTAACCTGCCTATCTTCCTAATTTAGCCTAATGATTTCTAACCTAAGTTTAAAGTTGTAAAATAACCTGATTCTCATACTCAACTGGAAAAATAAGACAGCAACAGAAACTTCAGCTCGTCAGCATCAGCTACCGCAACCCGTCTCATCTAACAGTCTTTCAGCATCTCCCGCTCAGTAAAATGGATCGATCTGGAACACCAAGCACTGGAAGCCACCAACATCTAACACCAACTACCCCTCCCACTAAGAGTAGGCCTACTTATACCCTAATTCTAACTTTTCTAACTAAATTGTTGCAACGTTAATAACGCTCTTTTCTTTCATTGGTCCACTCAGTTCATTTATTCAGTTTTAATCAAATTCTCCCGGATCCAGCTTGTTCTTCTGGAATGCATATGTTCATTTCCTTTCTCACAGTTCAAGACATGTTTCCATCCGCTTCGATCAGTACATTTGTAACTTCTTTCGATACATTCGAGAACTCTGCAGGCATTGTCCTTTCTCTTAAAACTGTTTCCCACGATTCTCTGCTGATCACCACGGCACACTATCAGTTCAAATAGGTCACAGCAGCCTTGACCATTCTTGCATCCTAGCCTTTCAGCACCATCACGTGGTCAGTCTTTCTCCAACTTTTTCTCCCTTGTCATGTGTTTTCTCAGCGCATGCGTACTCTAATAAACGGCAGCCATTTTATATCGCCACTCGATTAGACTTAGAAGCACTATTTAGAAATAAACAAAACATAATTAAAATAGAGAAACATAGCCTTTTCGTTTCCCTCCCGTCATCTACGTACCCCAATTAGTTATTACCTAGCAGAAAGCAACATTTAAGCTGTTCCTTACTTACCATCACTATTGTTTTTGCAACGTCACGTTTTATATATCATGCATTTATTATTTATTTAGTACGCAATTATTTTATGTTATAATTAGACACACAGACATTTGTAAATAGATTATTCAGCACACATACTTGCGTGTTACCCTTCCCTCACGTACATTGTTGATTAATACATTTAAACGAACATATTTATTAATTATTTATAAAATTTGTTAGGGGTTCAATTTTTTCATTTACTCTGCTCCATCACACCCCAATCTGCGCTTTCACTTTAATAGCGGCCGTGCACCTTTGTTCAGACGAGACCACCATCAGTACCACCACCAGTACCAGTACCACCACCAATACCACCAGTACCACCACCAATACCACCACTACCACCACCACCACCACCACCAATACCACCAGTACCAGTACCACCAATAGAGTACCACCACCAGTACCAGTATCACTACCAGTACCAGTACCACCACCACCACCACCAGTACCACCAGTATCACTACCACCACCACCACCAGTACCACCACCACCACCACCAGTCCCAAAACCACCAGTACCACCACCACCACCAGTACCACAACCAGTACCACCACTACCAGTACCACCACCACCAGTACCACCACCACCACCACCAGTACCATCACCACCGGTACCACCACCACCACTACCACCACCACCAGTACCACCAACACCAGTACCACCACCAGTACCAACCACCACCAACAGTACCACCAGTACCAGTACCAGTACCAACACCACCAGTACCAGTACCACCAGTACCACCAGTACCAGTACCACCACCAGTACCACCACCACCAGTACTGCCACCACCAGTACCAGTACAACCAGTACGACCACCACCAGTACCACCAATACCACCACCACCACCAGTACCACCACCACCAGTAAAACCACCAGTACCAACCACCACCAACAGTACCACTACCACCACCACCAAAAGTACCACCACTACCAGTACCACCACCACCAGTACCACTACCACCACCACCACCAGTACCACCACTACCACCAGTACCAAAACCACCAGTACCACCACCACCACCAGTACTACCACCAGTACCACCACCACCAGTACCACCAGTACCACCACCACCACTACCAGTACCACCACCACCACCAGTACCATCACCACCAGTACCACCACCACCACCACCAGTACCACCACCACCACCAGTACAACCACCACCACCACCACTAGTACCACCAGTACCAGTACCACCACCACCACCACCAGTACCACCAGTACTGCCACCACCAGTACCAGTACCACCGCCACCACCACCACCACCAGTACCACCAATACCACCACCACCACCAGTACAACCACCACCAGTAAAACCACCAGTACCACCACCAGTACCACCACTACCATCAGTACCACCACCACCACCACCAGTACCAAAACCTCCACCAGTACCACCACCACCAGTACCACCACCACTAGTAACACCACCACCACCAGTAACACCACCACCACCAGTCCCACCACCACCACCAGTGCCAGTACCACCAGTACCACCACCACCAGTACCACTACCACCAATACCACCACTACCAGTACCACCACCACCACCAGCACCACCAGTACCAGTACCACCAGTACCAGTGCCACCAGTACCTGCACCACCAGTACTACCACCAATACCACCACCACCAATACCACCAGTACCAGTACCACCACCAGTACCAGTACCACCAATACCACCAGTACCACCACCAATACCACCAGTACCACCACCAATACCACAAGTACCAGTATCACCACCAATACTGCCAGTACCACCACCAATACTACCAGTACCACCACCAATACCACCACTACCACCACCAATACCACCATCACCAATACCACCATCACTGGTACCAGTACCACCAGTACCCGTACCACCACCAGTACCACCACCACCAGTACCACCACCACTAGTAACACCACCACCACCAGTAACACCACCACCACCAGTCCCACCACCACCACCAGTACCAGTACCACCAGTCCCACCACCACCACCAGTACCAACACCAGTACCACCACCACCAGTACCACTACCACCAATACCACCACTACCAGTACCACCACCACCACCACCAGTACCACCAGTACCAGTACCACCAGTACCAGTGCCACCAGTACCTGCACCACCAGTACCACCACCAATACCACCACCACCAATACCACCAGTACCAGTACCACCACCAGTACCAGTACCACCAATACCACCAGTACCACCACCAATACCACCAGTACCACCACCAATACCACAAGTACCAGTATCACCACCAATACTGCCAGTACCAGTACCAACACCAATACTACCAGTACCACCACCAATACCACCACTACCACCACCAATACCACCATCACCAATACCACCATCACTAGTACCAGTACCACCAGTACCCGTACCACCACCAGTACCCGTACCACCACCAGTACCACCACCACCAGTACCACCACCACCACCAGTACAAGTTCCACCACCAGTACCAGCACCACCACACTACCAGTACCACCAATACCACCAGTACCACCACCAATACCACCAGTACCACCACCAATACCACAAGTACCAGTACCACCACCAATACCGCCAGTACCAGTACTACCACCAATACCACCAGTATCACCACCAATACCACCACTACCACCACCAATACCACCACCACCAATACCACCACCACTAGTACCACTATCATCACCAGTACCACCAGTACCACCACCACCAGTACCACCACCACCAGTACCACCACCACCACCACCAGTACAAGTACCAGTACCAGCACCACAACCACTACCACCACTACCAGTGCCACCACCACCACCACCAGTACCACCACCACGACCAGTACCACCACTACCTGTACCACCACTACCAGTACCACCACCACTACCACCACTACCAGTACCACCACCACCACCACCACCACTACCAGTGCCACCACCACCACCACCAGTACCACCACCACCACCAGTACCACCACCACCAGTACCACCACCAACACCACCACCACCAGGACCACCAGTACCACTACCACCACCAACAGTACCACCACCACCACCAGTACCAGTACAACCACCACCAGTACCACCACCACCACCAGTACTACCACCACCAGTACCACCACCAGTACCAACACCACCAGTACCACCACCACCACCACCAGTACCACCACCACCAGTACCACCACCACAGTACCATCAGTACCACCAGTACCACCAGTACCACCACCACCAGTACCACCACCAGTACCACCAGACCCAGTACCACCACCATCAGTACCACCAGTACCACCAGTACCACCAGTACCATCACCACCACCAGTACCACCACCACCACCAGTACCACCACCACCAGTACCACCACCAGTACCACCACCACCAGTACCACAAGTACCACCACCAGTACCACCAGCACCACCACCAGTACCAGTACCACCACCACCAGTACCACCACCACCACCAGTACTACCACCACTACCAGTACTACCTCCACCAGTACCACCACCAGTACCAGTACCACCACCAGTACCAGTACCACCAGCACCAATAATACCACCACCAGTACCACCACCAGTAGCAGTACCACCACCACCACCAGTACCACCACCAGTACCACCACCAACACCAGTACCACCACCACCAGTACCACCAGTACCAGTACCACCAGTACAACCACCAATACCACCACCACCAATACTACCAGTACCAGTACCTCCACCACCATTACCATTACCACCACCACCAGTACCAAAACCTCCACCAGTACCACCACCACCAGTACCACCACCACTAGTAACACCACCACCACCAGTAACACCACCACCACCAGTAACACCACCACCACCAGTCCCACCACCACCACCAGTACCAGTACCACCAGTACCACCACCACCAGTACCACTACCACCAATACCACCACTACCAGTACCACCACCACCACCAGCACCACCAGTACCAGTACCACCAGTACCAGTGCCACCAGTACCTGCACCACCAGTACTACCACCAATACCACCACCACCAATACCACCAGTACCAGTACCACCACCAGTACCAGTACCACCAATACCACCAGTACCACCACCAATACCACCAGTACCACCACCAATACCACAAGTACCAGTATCACCACCAATACTGCCAGTACCACCACCAATACTACCAGTACCACCACCAATACCACCACTACCACCACCAATACCACCATCACTGGTACCAGTACCACCAGTACCCGTACCACCACCAGTACCACCACCACCAGTACCACCACCACTAGTAACACCACCACCACCAGTAACACCACCACCACCAGTCCCACCACCACCACCAGTACCAGTACCACCAGTACCACCACCACCACCAGTACCAACACCAGTACCACCACCACCAGTACCACTACCACCAATACCACCACTACCAGTACCACCACCACCACCAGTACCACCAGTACCAGTACCACCAGTACCAGTGCCACCAGTACCTGCACCACCAGTACCACCACCAATACCACCACCACCAATACCACCAGTACCAGTACAACCACCAGTACCAGTACCACCAATACCACCAGTACCACCACCAATACCACCAGTACCACCACCAATACCACAAGTACCAGTATCACCACCAATACTGCCAGTACCAGTACCACCACCAATACTACCAGTACCACCACCAATACCACCACTACCACCACCAATACCACCATCACCAATACCACCATCACTAGTACCAGTACCACCAGTACCCGTACCACCACCAGTACCCGTACCACCACCAGTACCACCACCACCAGTACCACCACCACCACCAGTACAAGTTCCACCACCAGTACCAGCACCACCACACTACCAGTACCACCAATACCACCAGTACCACCACCAATACCACCAGTACCACCACCAATACCACAAGTACCAGTACCACCACCAATACCGCCAGTACCAGTACTACCACCAATACCACCAGTATCACCACCAATACCACCACTACCACCACCAATACCACCACCACCAATACCACCACCACTAGTACCACTATCATCACCAGTACCACCAGTACCACCACCACCAGTACCACCACCACCAGTACCACCACCACCACCACCAGTACAAGTACCAGTACCAGCACCACAACCACTACCAGTACCACCACCACCAGTACCACCACCACTAGTACCACCACCACCAGTACCACCACCACGACCAGTACCACCACTACCAGTACAACCACCACCACCACCACTACCAGTGCCACCACCACCACCACCAGTACCACCACCACCACCAGTACCACCACCACCAGTACCACCACCAACACCACCACCACCAGGACCACCAGTACCACTACCACCACCAACAGTACCACCACCACCACCAGTACCAGTACAACCACCACCAGTACCACCACCACCACCAGTACTACCACCACCAGTACCACCACCAGTACCAACACCACCAGTACCACCACCACCACCAGTACCACCACCACCAGTACCACCACCACAGTACCATCAGTACCACCAGTACCACCAGTACCACCACCACCAGTACCACCACCAGTACCACCAGTACCAGTACCACCACCATCAGTACCACCAGTACCAACAGTACCACCAGTACCATCACCACCACCAGTACCACCACCACCACCAGTACCACCACCACCAGTACCACCACCAGTACCACCACCACCAGTACCACAAGTACCACCACCAGTACCACCAGCACCACCACCAGTACCAGTACCACCACCACCAGTACCACCACCACCACCAGTACTACCACCACTACCAGTACTACCTCCACCAGTACCACCACCAGTACCAGTACCACCACCAGTACCAGTACCACCAGCACCATTAATACCACCACCAGTACCACCACCAGTAGCAGTACCACCACCACCACCACCAGTACCACCACTAGTACCACCACCAACACCAGTACCACCACCACCAGTACCACCAGTACCAGTACCACCAGTACAACCACCAATACCACCACCACCAATACTACCAGTACCAGTACCTCCACCACCATTACCATTACCACCACCACCAGTACCAGTACCACCAGTACCAGTACTACCAGTACCACCTGTACCAGTACCACCACCACCAGTACCACCACCACCAGTACCACCACTATTACCACCACCAGTACCACCACCACCAGTACCACCACCACTAGTACTACTACCACCAGTACCACCACCAGTACAACCACCACCAGTACCACCACCAGTACCACCACCACCACCAGTACCACCACCAGTAGCACTACCACCAGGACCACCACCACCAGTACCACCAGTACTACCACCAGTACCACCACCACCACCAGTACCACCACCAGTATCACCACCACCAGTACCACCACCACCACCACCACTACCACCACCAGTACCACCAGTACCACCACCAGTGCCAACACCCATACCACCACCACCACCAGTACCACCAGTACCACCACCAGTACCAGTACCACCAGTACCACCACCACCAGTACCACCACCACCACCAGTACCACCACCACCAGTACCAACACCATCACCACCAGTACCACCACCACCAGTACCACCACCAGCAGTAACACCACCACCACCAGTACCACCACCACCACCACCACCCGTACCACCACCACCCGTACCACCACCACCCGTACTACCAGTACCACCACCACCAGTACCACCACCAGTACCAGTACCACCACCACCACCAGTACCACAACCACCACCAGTACCACTACCAGTACCACCAACACCACCAGTACCACCACCACCAGTACCAGTACCACCAGTACCACCACCAATGCCACCACCACTAATACCACCAGTACCAGTACCACCACCACCATTACCATCACCACCACCACCAGTACCAGTACCACCAGTACCAGTACTACCAGTACCACCAGTACCACCACCACCAGTACCACCACCTCCAGTACCACCACCAGTACCACTACCAGTACAACCACCACCAGTACCACCACCACCAGTACCACCACCAGTACCAGCAGTACCAGTACCAGCAGTACCAGTACCAGCAGTACCAGTATCACTAGTACCACCAGTATCAGTGCCACCAGTACCAGTACCACCAGTACCACCATCACCAATACCACCAGTACCACCACCAATACCACCACCAGTACCAGTACCACCAGTAGCAGTACCACCAGTACCACCACCACCACCATTACCACCACAACCACCAGTACCACCACCACCAGTACCACCACCACCATACCACCAACAGTACCACCACCAGTACAACCACCACCAGTACCACCAGTACCACCACCAATACCACCAGTACCAGTACCACCATCAATACCACCAGTACCAGAACCACCACCAATACCACCAGTACCACCACCAACACCACCACTACCACCACCACTACCACCACCACCAGTACCAGTACCACCAGTACCACTACCACTACCACCAGTACCATTACCACCAGTACCAGTACTACCAGTACCACACAACCAGTACCACCAGTTGCACCACCACTACCAGTACTACAACTACCAGTACCACCACCACCACTACCAGTACCACCACCACCACCACCACTACCAGTACCACCTCCACCACCACCACCACTACTAGTACCACCATCACTTCCACCACTACCAGTACCACCACTACCAGTACCACCACCACTACCACCACTACCACTACCAGTATCACCACCACCACCACCAGTACCACCAGTACCACCACCACCAGTACCGCCACCACCAGTACCACGACCACCACCACTACCACCACCACAAGTACCACCAGTACCACTACCACCACCACCAGTACCAGTACCACCACCACCAGTACCACCACCACCAGTACCAGTACCACCAGTACCACCACCACCAGTACCACCACCACCAGTACCACCAGTATGAGTACCACCAGTACCACCACCACCACCAGTACCACCACCACCAGCAGTACCACCACCACCAGCAGTACCACAAGTACTACCACCACTACCACCATCAGTACCACCACCAGTACCCCCACCATTACCAGTACCACCACCAGTACCAGTACCACCACCACCAGTACCACCAGTACCACCACCACCAGTACCACCACCACCACTACCACCACCACCAGTACTACCACCACCAGTACCACCACCAGTACTACCACCACCAGTACAACCACCACCAGTACCAGTACTACCACCAGTGCCAGTACCACCACCACCACCACCACCAGTACCACCACCAGTACCACCACCACCAGTATCACCACCACCAGTGCCACCACCACCAGTACCACCACCACCAGTACCATCACCACCACCACTACCACCACCAATACCACCAATACCATCACCAGTACCACCACCACCAGTACCAGTACCACCAGTATCACCACCACCAGTATCACCACCACCAATACCACCACCACCAGTACCACCACCACCAGTACCACCACCACCACCAGTACCACCACCACCAGTACCCCCACCAGTACCCCCAGTACCAGTACCACCAGCACCACCACCGCCACCACTAGTACCACCAGTACCACCACCAGTAACACCACCACCAGTACCACCACCACCAGTACCACCACCACCAGTACCACCACCAGTACCAGCACCACCAGTACCACCACCACCAGTATCACCACCACCAGTACCACCACCAGTACCACCACCACAACCACCAGTACCACCACCAGTACCACCAGTACCAGTACCACCACCAGTAGCAGTACCACCACCACCAGTACCACCACCAGTACCACCACCACCACCAGTACCACCAGTACCAGTACTACCAGTACCACCAGTACCACCAGTACCAGTACCAACAGTACCACCAGTACCAGTACCACCAGTACCACCACCACCACCAATACCACCAGTACTAGTACCACAAATACCACCAGTACCACCACCAATACCACCAGTACCACCACCAATACCACTAGTACCACCCACCAATACCACCAGTACCAGTAACACCACCAATACCACCAGTACCACCACCAATATCACCACTACCACTACCAATACCACCACCACCAATACCACCACCACCAGTACAGTACCACCAGTACCAGAACCACCAGTACCACTACCACCAGTACCAGTACTACCAGTACCACCAGTACCACTAGTACCACCACAACCAGTACCACCAGTACCAGTACCAACACCACCACCACCACCACTACCAGTACCACTACCGCTACCAGTACCACCACCACCACCAATACCACCACCAATACCACCAATACCACCACCACCACCATTACCACCACCTCAGCGCCTCTCACTCACTAGTAATAGCAGGGGCACTGTACAAGGCCGGAGCTGCAGCTGAGACCATCCCTCCCTCGCTCCATGCGTGCCATAAAGCACAGCCCGCCCTACACCAGGAGGTGAAGCCAGGGCCCTACTACAGCTGGAGTGTTTATTAGGCCAAAGTTAGCAATGACATTACGCAATGCCACACTGCACACTCAAATCACGGAGAGGGCAGGAAATAGCCCCCCTCCCGCTCTTCCTCCTGACCTGTGACAGTATAATCACAGTGCGAAAGGTGTTGGAGTGCTTTGTTAGTGTTTATAGCTCGGTTCATATGTAACTCTCACTTCACACTTTGTGTCTGTGTAATTTACAACACTTACATATCTTCTTCACAGCACTATTTTTCACTACTTTGAAGACGTCGCAGGCCGGTCTCTTCCTCTGATATTTACAATCTAGCAAGCGGTCGAGAAGGCCCTTTATTGCAATGCAATAGGTCTCGCATTTGCGAGAGTTTAAGCTATTAGTTTTGTAAATGACAATGCCTTTTATTTATGTTTTAAAACCCAAAACATAAATAAAAGGCATTGCCATTTACAAAGGCAATACCTCAAACTCGCGTGAATGCGAGACCTATTGTATTGCAAATGCTTGTTTGTATTGCTGGGACTAAACATCTTGTCTGTCTTATACTGGTACGCCTGAAGTTCTTTAGGAGGCTGGGTTGTTCAGTTGTTATTCTGTCTCTTAACAGCATGGTATTAAGATTTGTTCACCTTAACCTGACAGCTAAAACCTTCTTAACTATAGCCACTGATTCCTAGTCCTTATTGTGTAGCCAAATGGGTTACACTGTTAACTAAATTGATTGATGAAATGCTAACTCCTTTTACCTCTCCATTGGTGAAAAAGTGCACTGGATAATAATGGTTAGAGAGTTGGCCCAGCACTGGATCACTACCCGAAAAAGACATGACCTCGGTGCCTTCAATTTTATAGTTTGTCCCGCTCAGTGCTTGTGGCTTCATCTTAGGCCCTCATTATGAGTGGCTCGTTGTTTGGGCCGATATTTATTGGATCTGATCAAATCTGAATTTGCTGGTTAGAATTTATCGGCTCTGTTCAATGACTCCCAATTACAACTTTGTCCCCGAACAAAGGTAATTATATGCTTAAAACACCAAGCTCTGCATGTCCCGATAATTATAGGGTTTTATTCACTCGATACGTTTTGGCAGGTTTGAGTGTAGGTTTACAAAAACTGGGCCAGTAAGCCAGTTATTTAAATACAACACTATAGTCAATAGCCAAGGGCTATACCAGTTACTTAAAAGACATTAACTTGAGTGACAGGCCAGAGCCGCTGGAAGGGGCTTACAACGAGAGAGAAAGCCTTTATGAGGGGTATAACCCAATGCAGAATGCCTACAATGCTATTAAAATGCTCCAGTCGCTGACTGTACAATATTCTAAATTAAACACGCAGAAACAGAACCAGAAATACAAGCTTTGAAATGCTGGAGCAAAATGTCTATATACTAGCTATTATGAGGAATAGGACACTTTACCCCGCACACTTTTACTCCGCGTGCCATTACCCCGCAGTTTTTACTTTGCAAAATCTTTTACAACGCAGGGCTTTACACCGCAAACTATTACAACGCATTCCCCTTTGCAACGCAATTTACTATTCTAACTCCACCGTGGTGTTACTTTGGGGAATCGGTTGTAATAGTTTGCGGTGTAAAGCCCTGCGCTGTAAAAGATTTTGTGGAGTAAAAACTGCGGGGTAATGGCACTGTGGAGTAATGCATGCAGGGTAAAGTATGTTCCCCATTATGAGGCCTCTACTCCTCTATTGTCCTAATTGAAGCTCACAAAATCTGGATATGCTAATTTATACATTAAGATCGGCTGTTTATTTTTAGGTGACAGCCTTGGTTATCGCCTAAATATCTTGAACATACAATTTAAAAATATAGGGGGATATTCACAAGAACGTGTGATAACTACCCCAAGTGTAGCTTAACGCAACCCTTCACATCGCAGTCCATCGCGGGAAAACAACTCCGTGTTAACGTGGTATTCACAACACAGCGGCACCATGCGATAGACACAAGATAATGCGACAAATGAACGCGTTAAAACTAACGCGACGCAGAAAAAAAGCGAAACGCGAAAATAGTAGCGATGAGGCCAATCGCGATACAAAAATCAGCGATAACCAGTGAGAGGCCTGCAATACCCATGCGTCATGCGTGTAAATGCACAATAAAAGCAGAGTAAAAAACGGTGAGATGACAATGTACGAGCACAACCCCACATCCGTGACGTAGAACAAATGAGCATCGTCCCACATCAAATAGGCATCTCCCCACAGTCACAATGTACATTGACATGCAGTCTGCATGTAAACTGCGCAAATGCTGAAACATGCATGTAACACACAGTGAAACCGCATCTCCCCCTCACATTGCAAAGGGACAAGCAACCCCTCCTGCACACAGACGTGTCATGACCATGACCAACAAATCACGAAAGCGTGGACGAATGTAGGGGCAGTGACTCACGTACATGTTGCCCATGTTGTGGGACCTGAGTCCCATGGGGCATCCCTGCATCATGGTGGTACATATCTGACCCAAAAAGGAGCCCTGTTGTCACCTGCAGGACACAAATGGCAGCCAAAATGGAATGAATCTGGACACATGTGAAACGCCGAAGAGTGGGATTCCCTACTAACTCGACACACAGAACTGGCAGTTTGAACATGTGACACCCTAAACAGCCTCTCTGCACAGAGGTGACACACCCACCACACATGAACAAATCACAAAAATGTCAGCAATACATGTCGCACTCACACTTGCCTGAGTGATGTGCCTGTACAGATGAGAGACATGCACTCAGGGATAGTGTTCTTCGAATGCATTTATTTGCACATGCTTTGCCTGTGGTCATTATGTACTGTCCCAATACTGCCAAGGACTGCCACAATGTGACGTGCTCATGTGAAGAAACTGTCAATGATGGTGTTCCTACGGGCTAATCCTGATGCGGCTGCAGTGGGCTGTGGTCCACCTGCCTCATCCCCATCATCATCGTCCGGTGCATCTGGCACATGTATCCATGGTGCCCTGCTGCGTACACATATGTTGTGCAACACACAACATGCAACGATCATCTTGCACACGATGTCTGGGCTGTACAGGAGCCTTACACCTGTGACGTCCAGGCACCTGAAACGTGACTTCAACACGCCAAATGTGCGTTCCACGATGCCCCTGGTGCGTTTGTGGGCCGCATTGTACTGCCTCTGGGCCTGGGTGTTCGGGGCTCGGAGGGGTGTCATCATCCAAGCGCAGAGTGCATATCCTTGGTCACCTGTGACAGTGCAGAGAGACATGAGTCAATAGTTGGTTCGGCATGATGTGTTGGCAGGCTCACTGGTTCATTGGTGTGTGATATGTGTGACTTTGTGATTCCTGCATGACATGTACTGCTTGTTGCAAATGAGCGGCATCAATGTGGATTACGTAGCCTCAATGCCGCTTCTCCCTCCCCCGAGCATATTCACCAGAGTGCGCAGCGCGGTTGCATCACTTGCACCCCTACGGCACACTATTGTCATGCCTGTCTGCGCATGTTCACAAGCCTGACGACGACACAGTGATGTCCTGCGCTGAAGGTGGACGGACATGTGTATGTAGGGCAATGGTAAAGACAGGGTGGACACAGATGTAGAGTTCATGCCTGGCTGAACTCGCCATGCAGCCGAGGGTAGACCTTTGGCTTATGCTGCGGAAATAGCGACACACACAACAGTTGGCATGTCTGATCCCTGACCCCCAGTGGGCCTGCGCACCCTCATCTACCCCTCGGCCGAGCCCGTACTCCGGGCGCATGCTACATGGCAACATTGAATTTTGCGTGACGTGTGGGGCCGACACTACACCTGAGACACACACATTAGTTACTTCCCTGGCAAGGCCTAAACTTAACCACGCCCATAGCCACCTGTGGAATGACCACACCCCTACGCCATACTTCCGTACGCAGGTCCACTCCCTCACGCTCACAGGGGGGTCTGACACAGCAATATGTCCCAGGTCTACCCCACTGCCTGAGGTAACTAGGTTGCGCCTGCTGTACATGGCACAACGTAATTTGGTATGGCCCAGGGCCCACATGCATACATAATGACCACACGGACACACTGAGATTATCCGTGGAACTGGCTATGGGCACGTGCGCCCGGCACCTCTTATTGCCAGGGCCACACGTCCAGTGACGCCTGTGCTGGATGGGAGCTGGGTAGTGTAGGCCACCCCTCAGGGGTTGGTTGGTGCAGGCAACAACTACAACAGTGATCAGACAATCAGAAGTTCAAAGTACAAACAGCAAGGTTCCAGGACTTGAGCTGCACAGAGTTGGTGGCCCCGGATGCACAGCGGCCGGCACAGGCACACCGCCACGGGACGGTGACTTGCGATGCACTGAGGTAGGGCCAGGTGAGCTGAGCGGGCGCACATTGATGTCCAAGGAGAGTGTCGCAGAGTGTTACGGGGGACAGTGGAAGGTGTCCATCCAGGGCATGATGCAGAGGGCAGAAGCAAGCAGAAACAGGCAATATGGAGGAGTTGAATGCTACAGTCTCCTTTTCCCCACGATGTCAGTATCAGCTACATGATGATGGAGACAACCCCCAGGCCATAGACGCTGATACCACCAGAGTTCCACCAGAGAGTGTCCATGACTCCCGTGGCACAGAGTCAGTGGCACCAGAGCCGGAAGGGGATGCAGTCTGCGATGAGGCCTGTACAATGACATGAAGTCTGCAATTGACAAATCAAGACCCAGTTCCAATTGTGTGTCCTACTCGACTGCAGTGTGTGCTTGAGGCAGCGGTCAGCATGGGGCAAGCGCTCTGCAGCCAGCTCCTCCTGGATTTCTAACACACGGCCTTGAAATGGCATGTGGAGAAGATTCCTGGTTGACGGAGGCGGAGGCACCAGAGCTGAGCGGGTGTTTAGCCAGTGACGATGCCGTGTCCTGCCTGTTAGGGACTCTATTGGATTGGTGTGAGGCCTGCTGGACCGCAGTGTAGGCCAGAGGCAGCGGTCAGCAAGGGCCCACAGACACGTGTGGTCGGACTGCTATGCACAGAGTTGGTGGCACCACCGCGAAGGGAGTATACTGATTTAGACTCTGCATTAACATGTGTACTCTGCCATTGTGTAATCAAGACTCAGTTCCAAATGTGTGGCTTACTTGTCCGCTGTGTAGGCCGGTGGAGTACGTCAACGACTGAGGAGTACTGCGAGCCTTGCCTGCGGAGGCCGTGGTGGTCTGATGAGGCTTCCAAGCTCGAGGGCCTCTGGCATGGTGCGAGCGCAGGCTCGTGGTGGGCCCTCTTGGGGACACGCCGGTGTCGGCAGGTGAGCAGTGAGGCCTGGATGCACACGGCCGGGCGGGACTGGTTCGGGGTCCAGCGGCCCGGGCTGCGGCAGACGCACAGGATCGTGGCGACACCGCTCTCGGTGATGGCGTTGGCCTCGTGGCGGGGTGAGAGGCGCCGCCCTGGCAGACACATTGGGCATTCCGGTAGAGAACTACGCCCAGAGCTACGTGCTTTTTATTCACACCCCTACGCTGGCCTGGCGTACGCCGGGTCAGCCCACTCCGCACACGCTTGCAGGGGGGGACATCACAGGCTACATTTCCGAGACCTTCCCCACTGGCTGGGGTGACATGGTTGCATCCACTGTCCACAACACTACCACCACCAGCAGTATATGTAGACATGGATATGTCTGTGGTCTGCATACTGCAGTCTGTCCAGCACTTCCAGGCCACACTTGGCATTGTGTGCATTCTCATTCATGGGTCACTTGCCTCCTTCGCACATGCCTGCTTCCCACCTCTCCCCGCATACTGCTATTGTGTGGCTGAGGTGCCATGCCGGTGATGGCTCATGTACATGGCTAGCCCAGGTTTCCGCAGTACGTTGTGCAGTCGTGTCTGGTGGGTGGGCATGTTGTATGTGTGTTTGTAACGTGTGCATTCCCAGGGTTGTGAGTTGCATGATTGTGGATTTGAGGTGTATGGTGTGTTCATTTGGTACTTACCAACGAGCACTGCATTTCTGTAGTTGCCATCCTGGAAGCGCTGGTTGATGATGGACTGTCAGAAGATGTATGAATCATGCACACTGCCTGGGTAGTTTGCGACGACATTGGTGAAGAGTCCCCGGTGGTCGACTATTGCCTGCACATTGATGGAATGCGTGTGCTTTCTGTCGCGGTAATTGTGTGCAGTGTCGGCAGGGGGCACAAGTAGGACATGTGTGCAGTCAATTGCTTCCAACACTTGCGGGAAGCCTGCTATGGCGTAGAAGCTTTGCTTGGTCTCCAGTTGTTCCTGCGCAGTGTGGGGGAAGTATAGGTACTGGGGTACCAAGCTGGTGATGGCATCCAGGACAGGTGTGAGGAACTTGGATAGGGCTGGCTGTGAGACTCCTCCGACTCTGGCAGTTGTTGGTTGGAATGTCCCAGAGGCCAACAGGTGCAGCACGGCCAGCAGCTTTGTCTGAGGTGGGATGTTGGTTGTCCGTTGTGTTGGTACCGTCAGCCTGTGGGCAATGATGGTCAGGAGGTGGAGGATGGTTGACCTTTTGAGTCTGTAGTGGGCAATGACATTCTCTGGTGTCAAGTCTGTGAGGCTGGTGCGTTTCCTGAAGGTCCGCTGTCTTTGTCTGCCCTGCCTCCGTGGTGGTCTGGGAAGGAGGGGGCGGGAGGGTCCGGGGGGGGTGGCGGACCTGGGTGTGGTGGCGGTGGGTGTTGTGGCCCTGTTGGGGCTCCGAGCTGCATGATGACTAGCTCCATGGCATCTGTTGTTCTTCAGGTGTGGCTGTGGGCTGGGCTCCCTTTTCTGGTGCAGGTTGTCGTCCGACTTTGCACCAGGTCAGAGCAGGTGTTAGTTTTCTGCTGCTAACGCGCCTTATCACATGTTTTGTGATCTTATCGCGGATCTGGCTGGTCGTTGAGAATGTTGCGTTGTGGTGTTGTCGCGGATTTTTGCACGGGAACGCCTACTCTGCATATCATTAGCGTTAGTTGCCGGGGTCATCTGTGGCAATGTTTTTTGCGGCTGCTATCGCAGGTAAACTGGTGATATCGGCTCTTTGCACCAGCTTGTGAATGGGGCGATGAATTTATCACGACTTTGGCTGAGATAAAGTGCCGTTAACTCGGCTATAGTTCCTTGAGAATATGCCCCATAGTTTCTCTAGAGAATCCAGGTACAAAAAAACAAAGCTTTTGGCAGGCATCTGCCTTGGTTTCTGGGTGGAGGTGAGTGAAAGGTACCCTGTGTTTGTCCATAAATTTTAGAATATTTTACCAAGTTACATTTGGCAGAGCTACTTAACTTATCCAGAAAATGGATGAATACATGGGCATTTTAATTCTAAATCTGCTATCGCTGATATATTTGACTGTTTTCCATACATAACTGGGATGTTTCATGTGGCTTTTATGTGAGTGGTTTTATTTTATGGTGCTTTTTTTCTGAAACTGCTTTTCTCTTATATATTTTGAGGGGGATATTTATGAAGGTTTTGTGTCGCCCCTGCCCCAGGCAAGGGGGCATAAGAGCGAAGCAAAACCTTAGTCGGATTTATCAAGCCATGCCAGGCTAACTTGCATGACCCTGCATGGCTTGATAAATCCACAGTAACGCAACGCATGGGTGTTCACAGGCATCCACCCAAGGATTTTGGCGCATTCCCAGGTTTACCAAAAATGGTAAACCTCGGAATGTGTTAAAATGCAATGCCTCCACAGTGGGGGCATAAAGAGGAGAAATATGTTTATTTCTCCTTGTTTTTCTCTTCCTATGTGTGCTGCATACTGAAGGACACATAGAAAGAGGAAAATGTCTCAGGGGATTGTTTTGTTCAGAAAATTGTCCCATTCTGCACAAAATCAATCCTGCTTACAACTCAGGCACCCTTGCACCAAGGGTGCCTGCATTAGCACTAGGCAGCACATTGTGCGCCAGCCCTGCTAAATGATAGGAATGCGCCGTATATTGTTAAGTACTGTGCATTCCTGCCCTTTCCTTATCAAGCAGCACAGCACAGCAGGTTGACTTGCTGCGCTGCATGATTATATGTTAAATATGCCCCTTAGGTCTGTTCTTAAATTGAAGGATTTTTTTAATGTGTTTATTAAATTTTTCATGGTAACAGGGGCCATATATTTTTCTGACATACAGGAATGTGATACTTAGGAGCAGCAACCCTTCATGGGGTTAACCTGCCACAATCAGTACATGACCATAAAACCAAAGGAAGAAAACAAAAAATAGAAGTATAAACAATACAACTTCAGCGTCATCATGTGCACTCGGCGGACGCGGGTGAAATTGCAGCAATAATAATAATAATAGATATTGAATTTTCTATATGTGGGGTAGGAGGCAGAGAGCGGGGGGAGAAGCACGGAGATAAAGGAGCAATCACGGAAAGGAGGACGAGAATCGCACCAAACCATTCAAATGCAGAACGTAAATCTTTGCAGCGGTGTCTTAGCTCATTGGCCACGGACTTCCAGTTTCCCTCACTTGGTCCCTTCAATCATTTACGACCACGGGGTGAGGGTGTGCCAGTGGGCTCCGTGAACTGTTCAGGGGCGATTGGGCAGCAGCCAGCATGGGCAGATCGGTAGATCCCCCCTCTGATGATCTGTCATCGGAGTCATCCTCCCTTTTAATTTCATGAATGGGGCTTTGGGGGCGCGGCCGACCGCCAGGGAGGCTTGCTCCCCCGGGGTTTTTGGGCCGGGTGGTACGGGCGAGCCCAATTGGGCTCGCATTGGGTGGTTTTTGGGCTGGGGAGGGGGTTTATGCGCGGCTGTCTCGGTTGTCGTGCCACCATTTTGGAGGGTGACACGGCAGCCGAGAGGACGGAAGTACCGCATGGGGAAAGTTTTTCTTTAAAAATGACTGGCAGTGACGACGCACGGGTTCAGGAGGCCATGCGGCTTCTCGCGGAAGCCGGATGCATGGACCTCCTGAAGAGCCCAGCAGGCAGGGCGCCGCGGATCGCGCGGCGCGCATCAGAGCGAGTGGCGGCGGCGGTTCTCGCCTGCTCGCCGCCACGTGGTGGGGCCAGTGACCGGAGGGGCAAGAAGGTAGGCGCAGGGGGCCGCAGTGTGAAAGCGACCCCTGCCAACAAGAAAAAGAAAGGGGGGCGCGCTGCTTGGCGCCCCCCCCCCTGGATTTTGTTACAGGGAAAGGCGGGCAGGCACGCGCCAACAGGCGCGATGAGGGCGCCGAGGCCTCCGGGCCTCGGGGGGCCACAGGGGCGGATGATGAGTTGGGGGGGGTTAGGGGGCCTGGGTTAGGCGTTGGTGGGGGTGTTGTGGGGGGGTCCAGGGGGCCCGGGGCATTTTGAAGTGAAGGGACACATGGGCTGAGGCGGAGTTGGGGGGGGTCAGGGGGCCTGTAGTAGGCAGTGGAGAGGGAGTGGTGGGGGGGTCAAGGGGGCCAGGGGGTTGTTTACCGTGGCGGAGTATTCACAAGGGCGGGGGGCAGAGAGGTTGGGGGGTCGGGGTGATTGGGGAGCGGGGGGGAGGAGGAGGTGAGGCCCAGGTGGGACACAGGGGCAGCACTGGCCGTGGAGGGGTGGCTGGACAGGGCCCCGTAGGGGTTGAGGGACAGGTGGTCGGCGGCGGAGGGGTGGCGGAGTGGTCCACAGCAGACAGGGGGTGTGGGCTCTGGGGGCAGGGACAGGGGGGCGGGGAGGGGGGGGAGCGGCCTTCAGTCCTTCTGGTGTGGAGCGAGGGTGAGGAGGAGGGTGTGGGTAGGATCCGGGAGGCCCCAGGGAGGGATCAGGGGTCCGGGGGGCAGGAGATGGTCAGGGGGGAGGTGCCCGCCAGGAGGGGAGGGCATTCGGCGGGGCCCGGGATTCGGGTGGTGGAGGGGGTTGGGGTCTGAGGGCGGGGGACCCCGGGAGTTTGCGGGGGGCCTACAAGGGGGCTATTGGCAGTGGTGCCCGGGGGAGGGCACTGTAGAGATAGATAGGGACTCTAACCTCGGCATGCCGGACCCTCCATTTGATTTGCAGGTGCAGCGGGCGGGTAGCCCATACAGGCCGGACGAGTTACATGCGGCTTCCCGATACAGGACAGAAGCGAAGGCAGGGTCCTGGGCGGCCGGCTGGTTTGCGGCGCGGGACCGTTCGGAAGGATTGGAGCAGAGGTCGGCAGCGGTCACGTCAGGGCGACAGCCCGGGGGAGCACAGGCTCTCACCAGGGCGGCGGTGGCCAGGGATGGGGTACACGCAGCACGAGAGGACAGGGTCACGTCTGGGCGACAGCCCGGAGGGGCAGGACCCTCCAGGGCGGCGGTGACCAGCAAGCAGCTTGCGGTGGTAACATCATTGGCGAAACGGGATGGTGCGGTCATGTCAGGGCGACAGCCCGGAGGGGTAGAGCCCTCCAGGGTGGCGGTGACCGGGGAGGGAAGAAAGCGGCAGGCGGAGATTGCCGTGGACAGGTTATGGGAGGAGGCCAGGCACCCTTGGGCGCAACGTGGGCAGGATGAAGGGGAATGGGAAGAGATTCCTTTGGATTTTGACGAGGCTAGTATTGAGGAGGGGGAATTAGTGGAGGAGGCCGGGGGTGGGCCCAGTAATGCTGTGCCTAGTTTTTTGCAGGACGTGAGGCCGGCGGATGAAGGCAAGACGCCAGCATGGAGATCCACCCTCTCGCCGGCAGGCAGCAGGCGACTGGATCCAGTGAGGACGCCGAAGTTGGCACAGGGTAAGTCAGCCAAAGGGGTAGAAGGTTCTGGGGCAGGGAGGGTGTCCACAGGGACAGACGCAGGGGTGCAGACGGGGATAGTGGAGTTAAGTTATGCAAGGGTAAGTATGTAAAGGACACGGGAGTGGGTACAGACGGCCAGGCCAGCGCTGTTGAGGCACCGGGAGAAGGGGTTGCGGGGGCAACAGCGGAAGCGGGTCAGAAGACTGGGGAGGCAGGTAAGGGTGCCACGGACAAGGAGGACAGGGAGGCACAGGAGGGGAAGGACAGTCATGAGATCAAATTACCTAAATTGCCATACATGGGGGCGACGAAGCCTTTAGGGGCACACCTCATGTTGAGCACTAAAGAAAAGATATGGAAGGGTGAATACGTTGACATGTTGAAGCTATTGCACAGGGAGTTGCGCTGCAAGGAGGGATCAAAAGAGGAGGAAGTGGAGCTGGCCCAGCGCCCTAGGGTGCCTTTGAATATCAAGAATTGGACTTCAGCTTTCCTAATCTTTGCGAGCGTTTATTGCGAAAAGTACCCCGAGAGGGCTGTCGCCCTTTTTAAATATCTGGACGTGGTACGACGGGCTCAATTGACATACGGGGGGAGATTGACACGGATCTATACCAGCAGACTATGGGGGCAGTGAAGTTTGGTAAGACCACTTACACAGCCAGCGGGTTGCCGCTAGTTTTCCGCCCCTTTCAGAACCGTCCCACCCGGGGGGGGGGGTGGGATACGCACAGAGGCCGGCAGGAGGAGGTCCGGGGGCGTGTTGGGATTATAACAAGGGAGCGTGTGCTTGAGACTACTGCAGATTTCGGCACGAGTGCTCCAAATGTTCATCCCATTCCGTGGTGCAGTGCTTTGGGCAGGGTTATGCAGACCAACACCACCCCCGGGGGCACGGACAGCAGCAGCAGGCCGGCAGTGGACAGCAAGGGCCAGGGGGCAGGGGTGGTAGAGGGGGGCAGGGTTACATGGGCAAAAGCTCATACACCCATTAATTTAGGGTGTTTGGACGCATGGCTTGCATTGTATCCAGATCAGGAGGACGCGCGGCTGCTCAGTGGAGGCTTTCAAGAGGGTTTTCGCCTGGGGTATGAGGGGCCGAGGTTGGCGCGATGGGCGGAGAATCTAAAATCGGTGGCAAGCCACAGGCAGGTAGTCTGGGAGAAGCTGCAGAAGGAGGTGAGGGAGGGTAGGATGGAAGGACCATTTGTGGTCAGCCCGCTCAAGGATCTTATCATTGCCCCGGTGGGGGTGGTGCCGAAGAAGGAGAAGGGACAGTATCGTTTGATACAGCATTTGTCGTGGCCGGAAGGGGGGTCGGTAAACGATTTCATCCTGGCAGAATTGACCTCGGTTTCCTACTCCTCGGTGGATACTGCGAGGGCTTTGGTGCACAAAGTGGGGCAAGGAGCAGAGATGGCAAAATGTGATATCAAGGCAGCCTTCCGGCTTCTGCCGATACGCCTGCAGGACTTTCAGTTGCTGGGCATTCAGATTGATGGGCATATCTTTGTAGATAAGGCGCTACCCATGGGGTGTTCCATCTCCTGTGCACTGTTTGAAAAATTCAGTTATTTCTTGCAGTGGGTTTTTTGTTGGAAAACGGGCAAGGATACGGTGACGCACTATTTGGATGATTTCTTCCTGGTGGGCCGGCCTGGTTCGACGGACTGCCAGCGGCAGCTGGACAGTTTCCAGGAGCTCATGGGGGCACTTGGGGTCCCTTTGGCACCAGAGAAGACACAGGGTCCGTGTACGGTGCTGTCATTCTTGGGGATTGAGCTGGATTCAGTGGCTATGGAGGCCAGGTTGCCAGAGGATAAGAAGCTACACATGAGGTTGTTAATTGATGACATGCTGGCGAGGAAGAAAGTGACGGTGCGAATGGTGCAAGTACTACTGGGGCATTTGAATTTTGCCTGTAGGGTGGTGAGAGCGGGGAGGACGTTTTGCAGAAGGTTGGGCAGGTCACTCACAGGCCTTACGCTGCCTCATCACCATATGCGCTTGTCGGCAGGGACAAAGGAGGACCTCCGAATGTGGTGCAGGTTTTTGGAAGAGTTTAATGAGATACCTCTGGCAGCCCCAGAAGAGTGGGTCTGGGACGCTCAGATATTTTCCGATGCGGCAGGGTCAGGAGGTTTCGGTTTGTATTGGCAGGGAAAGTGGTGTGCGGAGGAGTGGCCAGAACAATGGAAGAATGGTGGCAGGAGTATCGCCTTTTTGGAATTGTTCCCTTTGGTGGTCGCGGTGGCTCTATGGGGGCGGACATTAGCACACAAAAGGGTCACTTTCAGGGTGGATAACATGTCTGTGGTGCAGGTGGTTAATCGGCAATCAGCAAGGGATGAGCAGGTGTTAAAACTATTGCGGGTTTTCATCCTGGGTTGTTTGCAGCATGACATTTTGTTCAGGGCGCAGCATGTACCGGGCATGGAAAATGACATTGCGGATGCTTTGTCTCGTTTGCAGTGGGAGAGGTTCCATGGGCTGGCCACGGAGGCGGAAACCCACACGACGCCGGTGCCCGACGGGATGTGGTCCGTAGGAGAGAAAGGATGTTACAGCTGGTGGTAGGGTCGTTGGCACCTTCCACGAGGGAGGCCTATGTGCTTGCTTGGCGGGAGTTTCGGCAGGGCGGTGCGAGGAGGCGAGCAGGGACTTGGGACAGGGAGGAGGACGTGGTGCAGTTCATTTTGGACATGATTGGGAAAGGTTTGTCAAGGGTGACCATTGCAGCGAAGTTGGCAGGTTTGGCCTTTATGGGTAAATTGTTGTGGGGTTATGCACCAACGGCGGGGGAGCTTGGGAAAAGGCTACTGGAGGGTTGGTCCAGGGAAGTAGGTAGGGGGAAGAGGGTCCGTTTGCCAGTGACATTGGGATTATTGCGCGGGATCATTGGGTCATTGCCTACGTTCTGTCGAGGGGGGGAAGAAGTGTTACTCTTTTCGGCCCTTATGTCTTGGTTGTATGGAGGGGCTTTCCGGGTGTCGGAGCTGCTGGGACGGAAAGGGGTGTCAGGTTTGCAATGGGACGAAGTGCGTGGGTGTGAAGTGGGAAGCGCAGCTGTGGTCATTTACTTGAGGTGTTCGAAGACAGATCAAAGAGGTAGGGGGGCGTCGGTGAGGCTAAGCGCGAGACGGGAGCAGGAGATTTGTCCGGTAAGGTGGGGGTGTTTGCTACAAGGAGAGAGATGTCAGAGGCTGGGCTCGGTTTTTTCCAGAGCTTCCGGGAGGGGGTTTAAAGCGGCGCAGTTGCTCTGGGTGATGAGGCGGGCGCTGCAGTTAATTGGGGAGGCGCCCGAGGCATACAGGACCCATTCCTTTAGGATTGGGGTGACATCGGATGCAGCAGGTTGGGGATGGGGACCTGAAAGACTGAAAAAATTGGGGCGTTGGTCGTCAGAGTGTTATAAGCTCTACATTAAGGAACGGGGGAGGGGGTTGGGGGTAGTAGGGGAGTTGTGATTCTTTTTCTCACGCTTGTGTCTTTTCAGGTGCTGTGGCCGGGCCGGAGTCGGAGGCGATCGCCATTTGGATTGTTGGCCATACTTTTGTAAAGTGGGCGGAGAGGCATGAGCGTAATAAGGGCAAGGGTGTTAACTTGGGGTTAGATCCGGCTTTGTTTCAGGTATCTTGGCATGGTAGGGGTGGCATGCGTTGGCATGAACTGTTGCCGTTGTTAGGTAAGCTTCTGCGGCGCCATATTTGCCCGGATGTTCTGGTTCTCCATTTGGGAGAGAACGATTTGGTGGTTTGTAAGGGATTGTCCTTACTGAAACAAATGAAGAGGGATTTGAAGGAGATTCAGCGGCAGTGGTCAGGCTGTTTTATTGTTTGGAACGAGTTTATACCTAGGAGACATTGGAGGGGAGCAGAGAGGCTGGCAGCCATAGATAAGGCCAGAAGGAAGATCAATCGTGAGATGATGGTTTTTTGTAAGGAGTCGGGTCTGGATAGAGTGGAACACCCGGAATTGAAATTCATGCCGGATGATTACCCGGATCACAAGTATTCGGCGAGATATTTTTTCAGGGATGATGGCATCCATTTGTCTAAGTTCGGTATGGAGTTGTATCTGGCTCAGATTAAAGAGGTATTGGATGCATCGGTTGGTGTGAGGCGTTACCCTAGAGCACCCTAGGGGGGGTCAGAAATGTAGTCAGGACTAATTTCTGAGTGACGTCGGTTGACTGTTTTGGCCAGTTTGTTACTGTTTCAGTTTTAGTTGGGGACAGGTAGGTAATGAGGTAGTAGGTTAGACCTAGTTAGTGAAGAGGTTACAGGGTTAAAGGTTAACAGTTATTGAGCGAGTAGGTAGATTTTTAGATTGTTTGAGATGCAGGTTACAATGTATAAAGGGGGAAAAGTTATTGATTAATTTGGGTATGTTCAATAAAGTGCAATGGTTTTCGGGGTAAACATTAGGGGTGGGGGGAGGTGGACAAGTAGATGCATTATGTATAGTTAGAGTTAGTTTTGTACGGCAAAGGCCAAGGTTATTTTTGAGTAAGGTGCACCTGTCTTCAATAAAGCGGCCCTTTTCACACTTACAATGGGTCAATTTGGTTTGTCCGTGCTCTCCGGCCCAATGGGGCGTTGGGGGGGCGGCCGACCGCCAGGGAGGCTTGCTCCCCCGGGGTTTTTGGGCCGGGTGGTACGGGCGAGCCCAATTGGGCTTGCATTGGGCGGTTTTTGGGCTGGGGAGGAGGTTTATGCGCGGCTGTCTCGGTTGTCGTGCCACCATTTTAGAGGGTGACACGGCAGCCGAGAGGGCGGAAGTAGCGCAGGGGAAAGTTTTTTGCCCACCCTAATTTTGGGGGTTTGGGTTTTTTTCTTTTGGTGGGTAATTTTATAAGTTTAATTTTGGGGCTTTTTTGTTGGGGTACAGGTGCATCAGGGGTTAACTTTGATGTATGTATTTCTGGTTGTCGCTTGAAGCAGGTGCGGTGCGTCGGTTGACTGTTTTGGCCAGTTTGTTACTGTTTCAGTTTTAGTTGGGGACAGGTAGGTAATGAGGTAGTAGGTTAGACCTAGTTAGTGAAGAGGTTACAGGGTTAAAGGTTAACAGTTATTGAGCGAGTTGGTAGATTTTTAGATTGTTTGAGATGCAGGTTACAATGTATAAAGGGGGAAAAGTTATTGATTAATTTGGGTATGTTCAATAAAGTGCAATGGTTTTCGGGGTAAACATTAGGGGTGGGGAGAGTTGGACAAGTAGATGCATTATGTATAGTTAGAGTTAGTTTTGTACGGCAAAGGCCAAGGTTATTTTTATGTAAGGTGCACCTGTCTTCAATAAAGCGGCCTTTTTCACACTTACAATGGGTCAATTTGGTTTGTCCGTGCTCTCCGGCCCAATGTGTATTTTACTAATCATGCTGCCCCAGATCTCAAGGTCTCGCTCTGCGTTATTGTCTGTACGGACACTCCGGAGTCTGCACTCCTCAGCCACTGTCCACTCCAGGAGATCAGATATCCATTTAATCCATGTCCGAGTTCTTAAATTAAAGTTAACTGTAAACAACAGCTAACTTTAATTAAGGAATGAACTAAAAATATATAGGAAAAAAGCACTTTCAGAAAAGAGCTCCATAGAATAAAATCAGTAACATAAAAACCACATGAAACATCCCAGTTATCTATGGAAAATAATAAAGTATATAACTACTCACCAATAAATAATTCATTTCATTATATGTGTAATAGAAGAAAAAGCGACTTAAATATATACATAAGTAATGTGCAAATATTGACGCCACCAGATGACAGCAGATCCAAAGGGCCAAGAGATCAGATACATATTCATTTACTAGAAAGAATGATCTATGTTTAAAAAATAAAACACAAAAAGTAACAACTACAATATCTATAGTGCATAATAGAGAGTCTCATGCAATCAATAAAACCTAAATGACAAACGGAAGATTTAGAAACAATGTATGTTTAGTTTAAAGCATGTTTGAACATTACCGCACCAACATAGGACTTTTTAATGACTAGTAAAAAACATAAGTAATGAGAAAGTGACAGGTTTGGCTTTTGTAGATTTTATGCTCAAAGACACATAGGGGCCTATTCACAAACTGCATTTTGAAGTCCACTTAGTCTTGCTACAATAATACTACTAAACATACTACAAAATGCTATTTACAAACATTTATGTGTAGGTTCCAACTCCGCCTCTCCTGTCTTTTTCTGTGCAGAGATCTCCGCCCTGACTGCAGAGTCTCCGCACATGCAAATATATGTTTTAGTAGTAAGTGTGGGAGGGAAATCGAGGAGTGAATGGAAAATAGGGAATATTTACTACTAAAGGGGAAGGGTTACGGGAGAGTAAGGAGGGGCTAAGAGAGTGTTAGGAACGTGTTTAGGGAGGGTCATGAACTCACCCACAAACGAGTAGGATAATTCCTATTCATAAATTGCACTTCTAAAGTTACTAAAGCCAAAATGGACCTTACCCCATTATTTTGTTTGGGAGGGTGTTGTAGTATCAGTGGTTGGCCAAGTGTGGTGTTGGACTTACTATTGCTGTTTTAGGGCTGTAGTAACTTGCCGTTCATAAATTTGTCTCTACGAAGTCTACAGTTTTCAGTAACTGCACTCGCAAATCGTGAATAGGCAAAAATAGTAAAGTTACTCAAAAGTGTAAGGGTAAACTTCTACATGTAGCTTTACTCATGCAAGTTTACCTTTGTGAATAGGCCCTACAATGTCTAGGCACCCACAAATTCATGCATTTGCTGACAGAGCAACACACATTCAGACATCCATGCACACAGTGACTAACACCCCTACTGCTCACAACACACAGGAGTACAGGTAACAATGCACGCAGACCTAAAGGCACCTATGCACACAGACCACCTGGACTGTAGGCACCGATGCACACAGACTACTGATACATGCAGACTAACCGACATACCGGTACCATTACACAGTGGCACAGAATACTCATGAGACAGACAATAAGCAGGTCTGCTAGGGCTAGCTCTCCTGAGAGGGCGAGGCTCATTGCTCTCTGTTGGAGTTGTACCTTTTTGCAGGGTTATCCCCAAACGTTTTGCTTATTCCTCCTATTTGTTTCCTGACCTGTTTTTATTGGCTATAGGACTCTGGGCACTTTACCACTGCTAAAGTGCATATGCTTACTGTGTAAATTGTTATCATGATTGGTGTTTCCAAGATTGGCATATTTGATTTACTGGTAAGCCGCCTAGTAAACTGCACTGAGTGTGCCAGGGCCTGTAAATCAAATGCTACCAGTGGGCCTGCAGCACTGATTGTGCCACCCACAAGAGTAGCTCTGAAAAGGTCTGTGCGGAGTTTGTTAACTGCCATGTCGACCTGGCACGTGCACCCACTTGCCAGGCCCTCACCTTCCCTTCTCTTACATGTAAGGTACCCCTATGGTAGACCCAAGGTACCCCCCTGGACAGGGTGCAGTGTATGCGAAAGGTAGGACATGTACTGGTGTGTGTGACATGTCCTGATAGTGAAATACTGCCAATTTCGTTTTTAACTATTGAAAGGCGCTCTGTCTCATAGGATAGAATGGGGAATACTTTGTAACATCTTACAAGTATAACTTCCCATTGGGACAAGATAGAGAAATAAAGTTTAGGCTCTCTGAGCTCAGAATTTAATAACACATCTTTTAGTAAAGATGTTTTTTAAATAGTGTGTTTGAAAATGCCACTTTTAGAAAGTAGTGTGATCAAGCAAGGCTTGGGTCCATAACTCCCCAGACTGGACCACCTCAGTATTGAAATAAGCAAACAGGATGTCTGGGGGGTTATTTTGATTAGAGTTGTGATAAACCTTAGACCATTAATTCCAAAGTTTTCAAGCTTTATTTCGCTTATTTTTGATATTTCAACAAAGACATTCATAAATCAATAGAGCATGTCTTTTCAAAGAAACACCACATTAGTAAATCGCACAATTCAAAAACGTTTGAAATAGAACTATATACATTTACATAGTGCAAAAAAAAACTTTTGTGAGAAAAAATATTAATATATGGAACGTTTTTACAAACAAATAATAACAACAAATCAATAATCACAAGAAAAACATCAATAGCTCATGTGTGCCAGCCTGAAATTAAACCAGTCCTATATTCATATTAACACCAGACGGACAGTTACTCATTTTCGCAACACATGTTTCCTGTCCTGCCTGTGAGAGGATGGGGATACCTAACCCACTGGTGGGTGTTGTCAGAAGCTGCTGAGGGAAATATTATTTAACATTCCTCATGACACACCCCATCAACAGTCCCCCATACTCAAAGCCAACGCGTTTCGAATCCCTAACAAATCCGGGATTCTCTTCAGGACTTGGACTTGGTATTTTGGCTCGGCAAAATTAAAATAAATATTGTTGGTTTTCATTCTGACACCCCCGTGTACCACCATTACTTTACGGACAGGGAATATTTTAGGTACCTTAATTGTAGTGTGGAGTTGTTCCACAGGAACTGATGTCCAGAAACGTTGCTTCAAATCTTATATTGTGATCGAAGCTACAGAGGGTTAAACATTAGGGCATTAGCAATTAAATGTACTGAATGGGACAGCTCTTCGTGCAACAGAGGACCAAAGGGAAGAGATCCTACCTTCAAATGTATGTGACGTGTGGGACAACTCAGTGGTGTCAGTCCATTACCTGCAAACAATGAATGGAATGCCTGTGAGCGCTGTATGAGAAAAGAATTCAGTGCGCGCATGGTGCTGCGTGACAATGCAAAACTAACTCAGCTGCACTGTTACTTTAAAATCGAAAAAGCCATAATTGATGCAGACGCTTTTAAACAGCAGCTGCTCCCAAATCGTATCTGTTTCCTGTAAAAGGGAAACATAATTTCGGTAAGATTCTGAATGAATGTGTGCAATTATTCCTCCCCCAGTGGCAGCGTGTCACTTGCCTGTAATTCTTTCTCTATACTGCGGGAAATATCAATCCAACATGCTACTCTGCTTCCAAACCGGCAGCAATGAGGCCATTGCAACACTGGTTCCTTTAATACAACCTGGAAGGGGAACTGAGAGGTCAGGCGCCTCCGGGCATTGTGGGACATGAAGTCCATGTGTGTTCAGACTGTTGCCTTTTAGAGTTTTGTGACTTCAGACAACTCGTTGAGGCCGTGCAGTGCCGTGTTGAATTTCATAATTAAGAAGGCCTCCCTCTGTGCCAGTAATACTTCCGGATCGCCGCCTCTTTGGTTGTTCTTAATTATCAATGATAATACAGTCCATGTAAAATCATCAAATCTGTGGTTTAGAGTTGTAAAATGTTCAACCATTGGGGCAGTGAGGATCTTATTTTTCAATCGTGAACGATGTTGCACAATACGATTTCGCACTTCTTGGGATGTTTTTCCAATATATATCTTTTCACACGGACATGTCACAGCGTAGACCACATTTTTGGAGTTGCAATTTGTAAATTCATTGTGCCCCCAGTGTCTTTGGCCGTCAGTGAAGGTGCATCCTTCTGTGGTTGAATTACAAACTGAACATGTTCCACATTTATGATGCCCTTGCACAGGTGGAAGATTTAACATAGTGCAAAGCGTCGCTGGTTTTCTTTGTTGGCCTGCTGTGTTCGCAACTTGTTGACCGATACTCCTGTTTTTTTTAAGAGCGAAGAGTGGTGGCCCGATGTTGGGAATGGTTCCTTCAATCAAATGCCAGTTGTTACGTATAATTTTCTTCACAGGTTGTGTGTAGGGCCCAAACGTGGAAACACAAACAATGCGGTCAGTCGGTGGTCTGCTTTTCTTACTTAACAAATGTTCCCTGGGGGTGAACCATGTCCTTTTGCGAGAATGTTTTAACAGTTTCTTGGGATATCCCCTTTCCAAGAGTTTGTTGACGAGTGCTTCTGCATGTAACTCATAGTCTTCCCTTCTCGAACAGTTACGTCTTATGCGTAAAAATTGCCCAAATGGCAAAATGTTCTTAAGGTTTCTGGGATGGTAGCTTCTGTAGTGTAGGGCATTATTTTTGTCCGTGGGTTTTGTATGTAATGTGGTAATCAAACCACTGGGTGAAATTTTCACACTCACACTCACACTCATAGTGAAATACTGCCAATTTCGTTTTTAACTATTGAAAGGCGCTCTGTCTCATAGGATAGAATGGGGAATACTTTGTAACATCTTACAAGTATAACTTCCCATTGGGACAAGATAGAGAAATAAAGTTTAGGCTCTCTGAGCTCAGAATTTAATAACACATCTTTTAGTAAAGATGTTTTTTAAATAGTGTGTTTGAAAATGCCACTTTTAGAAAGTAGGCATTTTCTTGTTTAACCATTCTGTGTGCCTCTGCCTGTTTGTGTATTGACTGTCTGGTTTGCGAGTCACAGGGGCTGGGAATATGCATTCACTGTAGACAGCCACTGGGGGGTTGAGGTGTGCCTGGCCCTTCCTGGATGACTCAGAGCTGAGCTGAATGGGGCTTGGCTGCATTTAGAGCAGTGGGAGGAGATTTCCTTGCACCTGAATAGGCCCTGTCTCCACCCCCTGTGGTCATACTGCAGCAGTGAGGACAGAACTGGTTTGGACTGGGCTCAGAGACCCTTGCACAAAGAGAAGAAAGACATTTTGTGGTATAAGTTTTACACCTGAAACCCCAGAACTTTAGATTACTTCTGGACTCAAGAGGAACCTTTGCCAAGGAGAAAAGCTGAAGAGCTGTGAGGAAGAGTACTGCCCCTTTGCTGTGTGCTGTGGTGGGTTGGCCTGCTGTTGCTGTTTCTGCCAAGGAGAGGACAAAGACTGGAACTTTGCTTTGAACCTGCTTGAAGAAGATCTCCAAGGGCCTGAAGTGTGCTGGCCTCCTGTTCTGAAGTCTCAGGGACACAAAGACTTCACCCCCAGCTCCCCTGAACCCTCTTGCTGAGAGTTCTGACCTGCCAGGAGGTGTCTATTCCAGTTTTGGGCCTCTGGAGGTTGTTCCTGCTGTTAGGAGCTGGAAGAAACCTAAAAGAAGCAAGAAAACCTGTTTACGACCCTGTTAACGATGCCCGTGGCACCGCTCGTGAAGTGAACGAGGCACCGCCCGGCCTGCACCGCAGCTCTGACGCCCGCCGACGCCTTCAGGTATCGGCCATGCCCGACACCAGAGCTTGCACCTACTCCGTCATCCCCAGCGCCTGCATCCTGCTATCACGGTGCCGATAACCGCCGAAGGTGATTCCACGAACTCGCCGACTTCGCATCATCACTGGAACTGATGCCTCACCACTGACGCAACTGTCTTCCCCTGACCTGGACTTGACACGTCGCCTCTTCGCGGACATGATGCCTCGCCTTCCCCATGGCAGCCAGGAAGCCGGCCTCGACCTCGGCACCGACGCCTCACCTCCACGACGCCGTGCATTGTCATAGACTTCGTTTCTAAGGTACTGTTTGTTTGGGGGTCCGCGTCACTCCGTGCCTGACACCATGCGGTCATCGCCGTACTTTGGATTTATTGCTGTCACGATGACTCAATAGCCCCAGGTGGAGTTATTTGTTTTCTACAAGCTTATTTCTTTGCAATAACTGTTCTAAAGTCATATCTTATTACATGTATGTTGGATTTTTGTCGTTTTGGTCTTGTTGAGTTTAGATAAAGCTACTTTATTTTTCTAAACTGGTGTGGTGCCCATTTGCGGTGTTATCACTGTAATACTGTGTGTTTTTAGTACAAATACTTTACACATTGCCTTTGGGAAAAGTCTGTCTGCTCGTGCCGAGCTACCCAGGGGGTGAGCAGGGGTTATCTTAAGTGTGTATCCCCCTTACCCTGACTAGAAGCAAGGGTCCCTATTTGGACAAAGGTACCTACCTCTGCCTACTAGAGACCCCCATTTCTAACATTGGTGGACAGCGATGAGGATTTGAACTTGTATTGACCCACAGTGATTGGGGTACATTACAGGATTAGCGCAGACCATTACGCAACACATACTTTTTTATTCCCTGTTTCCCTTCGGAAGTTGGTGGTTGGAACTCTGGTTAGTTGTTGCACCTATGAGGCCTTGTCAAAATAGAAATCAACTTTTGGCACCTGTACATCTACACGATGGGGGATCTAAAAGTCTTTTGCATGGAAAGGAGGCTACCTGTGAAGAGGAGATCTAAAAGGTAGGATCTTGAGGCAGCCCTGTATAGCTATGAAGTACCACGCTGGGAAGCAACACTGTTAGATGACTCTGAGTAGGAATCTGAAGAGGGGGATCCCCAGTAAGAATATCCAGAAGGCCGATTTTACACCTTTACGAGAATGGTCATGGCCTTATATAGTGCCCCCTCAGCTAGAGTAGGTTCGGATGGTCTCTTATCCTCAGCCTTTAATCTAGAGAGCGGTATCCAACAGGGTGCCCCCTTTCTCCATCATTATTCATCTTGACACTAGAACCTTTACTTCTCAGGATCAAGGCTAACCCAGATATAGCTGGAGTTTATTTCAATAACATGAAAATAAAAGTGGCCGAATATGCGTACGATATACTCATTCTGTCCAAAGACACATCTAACTCAATGCCGGCCTTACTAAAGTCAATAGAGGATTATGCCTGTGTGTCTGGATATAAACTTAATAAAGACAAGTCTGAAATCATTCGTCTGAATAACCTTTTTACTAGTGATCTGCTCAAATCCACATGTCTAGCTTGGCAACCCCACTACATTAAATACCTTGGTCTATAATTCAATGCAGACTTATTAGAATCGCTCCACCACAACGAAAAACTATCATTAAAAAAAATTGAAGTGCTGTTGGAGGGTTGGAATCCCAAATTGATCACTTGGTGGGGCCATATCGAAACCATCAAAATGATGATCACACCAATTGTCAACTATTTGATTAGTATGCTACCCCTTGTTCTATCGGAGAAATTCCATCACAAGCTGGACAAAGTATTAACAAAATTCTTATGGCAAAACAAACGTGCGAGAATTTCTCTCAAGAAATTACATTTAGCTGTCTACCTAGGTGGCGTTAACCTGGCCGATTTAAAAAAGTACCAAACCGCCTTCCTAGCCAGACAAGGATCTCTTTGGCTTTCCCCACCCACTGACTACACTCCCACCTGGCTATTAGTAAAAAAATAAATACTTGGTGTACTTTACCCTATCGCGCTTTTATCTAGTAACATATTACCCCTTACTTCTGGAAAATTCATCATCTCCAATACAAAAAGAGCTCTGACAAAAATCGATAAACTCCTGGAAACCCCTCTCATTCATTCTAACATGATATTGCTATGGAACAACACAAAGATTAAAATCAAAGGGAAAACCATATTCTGGAAATCGTGGGCATCAAAAGGCATCCGCTTCCCAAGGCAACTGGTCTCCTTGGGTGCCCCTCTCTCCTTCAGAGAATTCAAACATCAATACAACCTCTCAGACATAGACTTTTATGACTTTCTTAAACTCAAAGCAAGCCTGTCCAAGTTAAACTCCCCTGATAATGATCCTTCCGTCATCAAGACAATAGTGGCCTTTAACAAATCAGGCCACCAAGCCTCTAAGTTTTATCACCTCTTATTACCTAAATCCACACCCTCCATGAAAACTCTCTTAGATAAATGGAATAGCCATGGAACCATCCCCCCTGATAACTGGAAACCTATTTGGAATTCAGTCGTATCCCACAAGAACTCTCCTGCACTCTCCCAAACAAAGTATTGGCTTCTCCATAGATCCTTCTTGACTCCATCAAGGCTCCACAAAATGTCTCTTAAAGATAACCCTTTATGTTGGAACTGTAACACTGACCTCTGTCATGTTCTAGTCTACTGCATTAAGGTCTCCTTCTTTTGAAACAGTGTGTTTGACTTTATCTACACTATCTGTGGGGTACGCCTCACGGAATTTCTATCACTAATTCAAGGTTTTCTAGATCCTCAAATCCAAACACAGAATGATAGACTCCTAGTGGACATATTACTGACATCGGAATGTAAGTCGATATTAGTCAACTGGAAACACACAGCCGCCTCCTCCTTTAAGGCCTGGCTCAACTGGATCTCTTTCTTAACAGGTGCAGACAATATCTCTCTTCAGAATTCCCCTTGGAAACGTCAAAATAACAGGGTATGGTCATCTTTGGACACTTACTTCTCTATGACAAAATCTCCCTGAACCCCCATAGATCATGGTCTACCCCCTTCCTTTTGCTCTGGGCGGGTGTAGTCTCCTGGTTTTGGACGTGGGATTAACTTTCTATCACCAGACTCCCATAATCTGTGTGCCCACTTTGTATGTTTATGTTCATCAAAGATGGACCAGCCAAACTTCTACACATGTTTGCCACTTGTAAATGTAATCTCCCTATACTTAACTGTTGGAAGCTCTCCCTACTATTGGACGGCAAGAGGTCCTTCAGTGAACCACTCTATAACTTCCTTCCAGTTCCCTTTGTATTTTTCTATTTTGCATTATTATTGCAGTACTTTGTATATTCTATATTGTTTTTGTTTTACATTTTGTTTGTTTCTTTCTCATGTGAGAATCTATAGATGGTCATCGGACTTCGCACATGCTGTCTGAACATTATGTATCTTGTTATAATTCTGTATAGCAATTGTTTTCTCCTCCTTTGTATTGTCTTGCTTTGTTTTTGAAAACCTAATAAAAAACAAAAAAAACTTTTGAAAAAAAAGAATATCCAGAGGATAGTGGCTCACAGAAGGGAACATTTTGGTGAAGATTGGCTCGTAAGGAAAGGAATCAGAACCGCGCTCGTGACCGGAGGCTGAGACAGCTGGATCGGGAGTGTGAGGAGATAGAGCGAGCCTTATCTGAAAAGGAAATGTGTGCAGCTCCTGAAGTGAGCTTGGTTGGGTTGGAGGTGGAGTCCAGCTCAGATGGTGGCAGCAAAAATGTAGTGTCTAGAGCGGAGCGAGAAGTAAACACACCCAGAGATGTGGCGCCTGACTTGGAGGAGGTTGACATACACCAGGGGGTTCAGGTTTATGGGGTAGCTCCAGTG
Source organism: Calotriton arnoldi (assembly GCA_963921515.1). Taxonomy (NCBI): domain Eukaryota; kingdom Metazoa; phylum Chordata; class Amphibia; order Caudata; family Salamandridae; genus Calotriton; species Calotriton arnoldi. The sequence continues at coordinate 613,265 of CAWUFW010010579.1, read as the reverse complement.
GTGCGCAGTGTCCCTGAGGTGGATTGGGGAACTGAAATAGAGGTTCATATTCCTCGTGGTGGGAGGGAAACTCTACTGACTCTAGATGAGAGGTGCAGGGAGAAGGGTTCCCCCATGGTAGAAGCCTTGGTATGTGAGTATGGAGACCGCCCAGAAGAGTGTGGGTTGAGTGACAGAGACAGTCAGACACTGTCTTACCAGTCTCAGGAGGGTGATGTGAGGTACTTGTGTGAGGCACTGGATGGTGATGCAAAGAGTAGCTTGGCCAACACTTGTGTGGGGCTGTGTGATTCAATTGTTGGAGAGCATATTTTAAGTCCCTGTTTTCCAGAGCTATGCCAACAGCCGGTGGAGTGTGAGTTCTCTGACCCCAGGGAGCTTGCACTGGAGGCAGACCTTTTGGTGGATTCCAGAGGGTCTGAAGAAGCTTTTGGGAGTGATCCTGAAGGGGTGGCTCAGGTTTTCCCCAACCAAGTGAGATAGGGGAGGTTTGTGGTAGCCCAGTGTAGTGGGAGTGATGTAGGGTCCCACATCCTGTCTCAGAGGAGAAGGAGTGGGAGTAGGCTGTGTCCCAAGGTGCCCGAAACCCAGTCCCAGGGCCTGGCTGGTTCCATGAGTGAACACCAAGAGGGGGGCCTAGTCTGTACCGGGAGGCCATCCCCTGAGGGGGGATCCCCAGGAATCAGTTGAGCTGGGGGAGACTGCTGTAACCAGCATCCCTCCAGCTCTGGTGTCTGGCAGCACCGCTCCAGTTGGGTGGGTGTATGAGTCCAGGGAAAAGCGTGAGGGGGGATGCAGTCCCCAGTGGAAGGACCAGTGGGTCAGGGGCTGCCAGCTCTGAGGTCAGAGCACCCCAGGACTGACCCTGGTGAGTCCACTTCTGGCCTGGGGGGTCTTCATGCTCTGTCAGGTGGACAGGAGGCTGGAGACCTGTGCCAGGCAGACTCTCGCACAACTCATGAGGAGTGTGTTTCCCTTGGGGGGGTTGGTGTACTCCCCCGGAACTCCTGGGTTGCCAGGCACAGGTCCAACCTAAGGTACAGACCCTGGGTTGGAGGACCAGGTTCATAGTGTCCCCCCTGACCTGGAGGAAGGGGCAACTGCTATCAGTACGCCTACCGGTTTGTCTTCTGGGGGTACCACTCCAGATGGGAGGGTGCAGAGCCCCAGGAGGGTGGACAGGAGAGGGAAGCCTCACCCCTGACCCCTGTCCAGCCTAAGGGTACAGACCCTAGGCTGGTGTACCAGTTGCAGGATAGCAGCCCTGAACTGGTGGGATAATTGTGTGGGACACCTGCCACAGGTGCCCTGAAAATTCTGGAGTCTTGGGGTACCACTCCAGGAGGGAGGGTTCAGAGCCCCAGGGAGGAGGACTGGTTGTGGGAGAGCCCACCTGAGTCCTGTGTCCAGCCTCAGGGTACAGACCCTGGGCTGGTGTACCAGTTACAGGTTTGCACCCCTGAACTGGTGGGAGAATTGTGCAGAACACCTGCCACAGGTGCCCTGACAATTCTGGAATCAAGGGGTCCTGCTCCTGGTGGGAGGGTGCAGAGCCCCGGGGAGGGGGGGCAGGGTGTGGGAGAGCCCACCCCAGTCTCCTGTCCAGTCTCAGGGTACAGACCCTGGGCTGGTGGGTCAGTGTCAGGATGCCATCCTTGACCTGACTGGAGGGAGAGTGGACAAAGGGTGCCAGGCACCTGGGGCTACCGCTCCCCATTCTCTGACACCCCAGAGGTTAGAGAGCCCTGAGAGGCATGAGGCCTGGCTCTCATCACTGACAGTTGTCAGTGGCCACTGTGGCCTGCTGTCCTGGTGGACAGAGTTGGCCCTGGGGGGGGGGTACAGGAGTCACACCCCGGGGGTGGACTGGGCCACATAACAGTGTTGGCCATGTGGGTACTGTCTTCCTGTTGGGGCTCATCTGTGAGCACAGTATGTTTAGGCGCTCCACAGGTGAAGAAAAGGGTTCCCCATGGGTAAGCTTAGTGGGCCCTGAGAGTATGGATAGAGGGATCCAACTGGGTTCAGGAAGGCATAGAACGGGAATAGACCCCTGCTGTTGCAGGCCAGGTTCCATGTTCTATCACCCCAAGCAGGGAAGCCCATTGAGGTATGGATTGGTCCACCCTGGCTTTAGGCTGGAAGGGGGTTGTGTTGGACTTGGCCCTTTTTGCAGGGTTATCCCCACACTTTTTGCTTCTTCCTCGTATTGTTTTCCTGACCTGTTGTTGTTGGCTATAGGACTCTGGGCACTTTACCACTGCTAATCAGTGCTAAAGTGCATATGCTATCTGTGTAAATTGTTATCATGATTGGCATATTTGATTTACTGGTAAGCCCCTAGCAAAGTGCACTGAGTGTGCCAGGGCCTGTAAATCAAATGCCACTAGTGGGCCTGCAGCACTGATTGTGCCACCCACATGAGTAGCCCTGAAAAGGTATCTCAGACCTGCCTCTGCAGTGTCTGTGCGCAGTTTGTTAACTGCCATGTCGACCTGGCACGTGCACCCACATGCCAGGCCCTAACCTTCCCTTTTCTTACATGTAAGGTACCCCTATGGTAGGCCCACGGTACCCCCCTGGGCAGGGTACAGTGTATGCGAAAGGTAGGACATGTACTGGTGTGTGTGACTTGTCCTAATAGTGAAATACTGCCAATTTCGTTTTTCCACTATTGAAAGGCTAGCTGTCCCATAGGATAGAATGGGAAATACTTTGTAACATCTTACAAGTATAACTTCCCATTGGGACAAGATAGAGATATAAAGTTTAGGCTCTCTGAACTCAGAATTTAATAACACATCTTTTTTAGTAAAGATGGTTTTTAAATTGTGTGTTTGAAAATGCCACTTTTAGAAAGTAGGTATTTTCTTGTTTAACCATTCTGTGTGCCTCTGCCTGTTTGTGTATTGACTGTCTGGTTTGGGAGTGACAGGGGCTGGGGATGTGCATTCACTGTAGACAGCCACTGGGGGGTTGAGGTTTGCCTGGCCCTTCCTGGATGACTCAGAGCTGAGCTGAATGGGGCTTGGCTGCATTTAGAGTAGTGGGAGGAGATTTCCTTGCACCTGAATAGGTCCTGTCTCCTTTGCACAATGCTGTCTCCACTCCCTGTGGTCATACTGCACCAGTGAGGACAGAACTGGTTTGGATTGGGCTCAGAGACCCTTGAACAAAGAGAACAAGACATTTTGGGGTATAAGTATTACACCTGAAACTCCAGAACTTTAGATTACTTCTGGACTCCAGAGTAACCTTTGCCAAGGAGAAAAGCTGAAGAGCTGTGAGGAGGAGTACCGCACCTTTGCTGTGTGCTGTTGGGGTTGGCCTGCAGGTGCTGTTTCTGCCAAGGAGAGAACAAAGACTGGAACTTTGCTTTGAGCCTGCTTGAAGAAGATCTCCAAGGGCCTGAAGTGTGCTGGCCTCCTGTTCTAAAGTCCCAGGGACACAAAGACGTCACCCCAGCTCCCCTGAACCCTTTTGCTGAGAGTTCTGACCTACCAGGAGGTGCCTTGTCCAGTTTTGGGCCTCTGGAGGTTGTTCCTGCTGTTGGGAGCTGGAAGAAACCTGAAAGCAGCAAGAAAACCTGTTTCCGACGCTGTCAGCGACGCCGCTGTGACACCGCAACCTGCACCAATGCCCGGGGCACCGCTCGTAAAGTGAACGACGCACCGCCCGGCCTGCACCCCAGCTCCGATGTCCTTCGACGTCCGCCGATGCCTGCAGGTATCGGCCGTGCCTGACACCAGCGCTTGCACCGACTCCGTCATCGCCAGCACCTGCATCCTGTTATCGCGGTGCTGATAACCGCCGAAGGTGATTCCACGAACTCGCCGACTTCGCATTGTCACCGGAACTGATGCCTCACCGCCGACGCAACCGTCTTCCCCTGACCTGGACTCGACACGTTGCCTCCTCGCGGACACGTCGCCTCGCCTCCCCCATGGCAGCCAGGAAGCCGGCTTCAACCTCGGCACCGACGCCTCACCTCCACGACGCCGTGCATCGTCATTAACTTCATTTCCAAGGCACTGTGCCCGACGCCGCGCTCCTCGCGGTCGGCGCCATACTTTGGATTTATTGCTGTCACGAAGTCGCAATAGCCCCAGGTGGAGCTATTTGTTTTCTACAAGCTTATTTCTTTGCAATAACTGTTCTAAAGTCATATCTTATTACATGTATGTTGGATTTTTGTCTTTTTGGTCTTGTTGAGTTTAGATAAAGATACTTTATTTTTCTAAACTGGTGTGGTATCCATTTGTGGTGTTATCACTGTATTACTGTGTGTTTTGAGTACAAATACATTACACATTGCCTTTGGGATAAGTCTGTCTGCTCTTGCCTTGCTACCCAGGGGGGGAGCAGGGGTTATCTAAAGTGTGTATGCCCCATACCCTGACTAGAAGTAAGGGTCCCTATTTGGACAAAGGTACCTACCTCTGCCAACTAGAGACCCCGATTTCTAACACTCTCCCAACCAGGAAGCTCAGGCTTGGGGTATTTATAAACAACTTTCAGGCATAGTGTTTGGAAGAGAGGAGGAGCACTGCCCTGCAAACGGCCAAAGCAGGGCTTCAAAAAGTTCCTGTTGACTCATTTGAAAATCTCTATTGCTCCCGATCATCTCACCTGCTCTTCCACCTGACTATGAGCTACAGCCTGGGGCCAAGCATAGGATACCCCACGTTAAAGAAGCATTCCAGCCTCAGAGCACGACTCCACTACCCCTGACTCCCTCCCATGGACTAACGTATGGATTCCTGTATCCCACTTATGGCTTCCTGTGTCTCATTTAACCATAATCTAGTAGGCTTCTATTAAACCCCTTGCAGTGGGCCTATGGGCCTAATTTAGATCTTGGCAGAGGGGAATACTCCATCACAAACGTGACGGAGATACCGTCCGCCATATTACGATCCCATTGTATCTTATGGAGAAGGTACTATGGTGTACGGGATATCCGTCACGTTTGTGATGGAGTATTCCATAGGCTGAGATATAAATACCATAGCTACATCACTGTCTTTATTCCATCCAACACAGATATATTCTTTATCATCGAGCTATCTGCAACTACGAGACAAAATATCAACAACAGCCAAATGACAAGTAAAGAGTTTCTAGGGATAAAGAGAAGAGACAGTGAAGTCCTATGGCAATGTTCACGCGTGGACTGCTTCTTGAGGACCATCTCTGCACTATAAAGACTACGCTGTCCAGCCTCACAGACCTCAAGTACATTGTGAACTTTGATAGGTCTGTGTAAATTATCCTGGAAAGTTATCATTTTTCCACCAAAGGCAGTCAGCCGCTAAAAGTAAATACAAATCCTGACAATAATAAAAGTATTGCCAATGTCAGTAGATTGTATGTACATTATCACATTTACAAGTACAAAACTATCCCAAGATGCTGCTTCCAATTATTTTGATTTCCTTTGTCATCTTGTTCTGCACATTGAATTCTGCCAGTATTACCTTCCCAGATGATACACAATCAGATGTTTGTTAACCTTTCCATGTTCTTTTTACTTAAAGTTATAATATAATCGTTTATGTTCCTATAGTATTCCTCAATGAATGAGGGACAACTCATGACCTACAACTGCATTTGTGTTTTTCCAGTGGAATAATGAGACCTGGCCTCAACGCGATCCTTGGACCAACTGGCTGTGGCAAGTCTTCGTAAGTACTACTGCAAATACCTACTTCAATGACACTCACTCTGTCGACTCTACGGTGTTTCTTTTGTTTTTGTTGTCATTTTTTTTATTCTTTTTCTTGAAATAGTCAAAGAAGTCAAAAAGATCCCTTCATATATCAGTATAAGGATAACTATAACATAGGGGAAAGAAAGAGACAAATGGACCACAGAAAAGGTTGATGAATCCACAATGTAAATAAGCACGAAGAAGTATTTTTCACCCAGATTTAATCAAGTATTTCTAAGGAAGTTTTTGTACTTCTTCATTCCTAGAATTGTCAGGTAATAATTATGAATAAGATAGACGAATTCAACAAGTTCTTAATCACCGAGTCATAAGCTCCTCAAGTTCTAATACACATTTTTCATTTACTTTTGTTTCCTTTAACTTTTTTCGTCCCTCTCTTTGTGTGGCTCGTCAAGGTTTCATTGTTCACACAATGGCTTTGCCTTCATGTATGTGGGAAAACACTTGGAGGCTTATTTACAAGCCCATTGCGCCACTTTTGCGTCATTTTTAACATGGGAAAAGTGACGTATGGGTGGCACAAGGGGCTTGTAAATAAGCCCCTTGGACTTTTCTGCAGCCGTACACTTTCCATATGGCTGCCCCGTTTATCTCCCCTACCCGTTTCCCCACTGTTCCCCGCGCAGGTCTCCTCCACACCACATTCGCCATGTTTTCTTCCCTCTGCTTTCCTCACCCTCTTCAGTTCCTTCTTTATATGTTGGTCGTGGTGGTTTCTTTGGTTATGGGAAAAACAACCATGGTCTTCCAGGTGGCTCATAACACCTCTGTCTGCGTTTCTCTACTATCCCTCTCTTTTTCTCTTTCTCCGAGCACCAAAAATTGACCTTTTATTTCCCCCGCCTTCTCTTCCCGTGTTCCTGACTTCCTGGAGCCCCATTGTTTTTCTTACTGCCTCGTTGGTCTTGTGTGTTTTTCCCCACTTTTTTTGTGTGCTCTTTCCCATTTTTTCAACTGTTGTTTCTGTTGTACTAGCCAATTTGCTTCATTTGGATTTATCAGTACTGAGTACCTTTCAGAGTGAAAACTACATGGAAAGTTGTAACTTGAAATTCAGAAAAAGTTGTAACAACAAATGGGTGTCATGATCAACAATATGCACGAGCATAATTAATAGGGACCATAGGACGTGCATACTATCTCCAAGGTAAGTAGATGTGGAGTTAGAACAGTACATCTGCAGTACCCCAGGTATCATTACCTTTTTGATATTGTGCAAGTCGATATTTTGGAGTCTGTATTGTTGCAGGTTGATATTTTTGTATTTGATATTTTGAGGTACAACTACAAGGAGACTCTATCATGCGTAGATCTGTGTGACCAGTTTCTTTTGCTTGTTTTTTAACACACTGTTACAAACAGAAATAAAGGCAGCATTGTGTGTGTGGGTGTGCACACAGACTGTTACTGTACTGTGTTGAGATTAAAGGCATTCTAGAAATTGTAATGAATGAATGAAAAAACCTAGGTTGTCCAACTATACCTGGGGTTTTCAAATCAGGTGCAGAAGGGGTGGATCCATAGACACAAAAGATACATTTATATTACATGAATCTTAATGGAGACAATTTTCATAGTTTGTGGTTATTCTGAAAAAACTTAAATGGATCTGGTTCTCCCGTGGTCTTCTGCAGTGTGTATCAATGGTGGAGCCCTTTAAATGCAAAGTAGTTCCTTTCTTTCGAGCTGCAATGTGCTTGGGGTGTCTGAATATGTTTTTTTGTCAAATGAGTGTAGACAATGTTGTATTTTGCTTATAAGATATTCAGGGACCTTTCACATGGGACCGGGGATATTGAAAATAATTCCCACCTTTACACAGAGCCATTTTAGTGTATAGTCACAGAGATTGAGATTATAGGTCTAGGCAAAATGTTAATTACGCCAGTGAAATTCACAAACTTCCAGAATTTCATATTACGCAAAGCGTGTGAATTTTTACATTTTTTTTGCATTACATGAATTTGCCTACATTTTCATAAGCGAGCACACACCTTGTACAATACTAGTAAGTGGCTGGTTTGCTCAGAAAACATCAAACCAAGGGACATTTCTACTGCTACCTGTTCCCTTCTGGTATCTCACATGTCTGGTTTATGCAAGGTGTGTGCTCCCCCCAAAAATCATGCTAGATACTGACAAACCACATTTCACCATGGAGCGTAATTTTGTCTAATTTCATGAGATTTTCATGGAATTTCATGAGAAAAAGTTACACTGTACCACACACATCTAGTTTCTGAGCTACGATATTTGGAGGCAGGAGAATTTAAGTTCTGGGAAAGCAAGGTAAAGTGAACTGGTACCTTAGATTGCATTAATCAATCCTCTGAAGAAATGAGTGATTCCCATAAAGTGTGTTTGCTGAGGACAAAACTGTACAAATACAATGGTAAAAATATAAATAATTATTTGAAAGATTACACTTTATAGAGCATAAAGGAGCGCCTCCCTCCACAACAGATGGCAGTTGCGAATGTAGTAAAGCACCATTGTTGTAAGCGGTGTGAGGAGTGAGCGCCAGATTTCATTCTGTGCAGAAGGATTAAAGTTAGTTGGTGGTTGTTGGAAATTGCCCCTTTTGACATGGTCACCCCCACTTTTGCCTGGTGTTCTATGCAGTTTTGACTGGAAGTGCAATGGGTTCCTACTATCCAGGTCCCCAGTGCCAGATCTCTTTCCCAAAACTGTACAATTGTTCCCGCAACTGGCAATACCTTTGCCCCCGTAAGTCCCTTGTACATGGTACCCGAGGTACCTAGGGCATGGGTACCAAAAAGGGACCCTAATGGCTGCAGCATGTATTGTGCCACCCTAAGAGACCCCTCACCTAACTCATGCAGACTGCCATTTAAGGCTGCCTGTCTTGGTGCAGACAAAGGTGAAAACACGACATGGCCCACAGCCCTGTGTGTTTTGCCCACAGACACTGCATACACTATCTGTAAGTCACCCCTATAGCAGGCCTTACAGCCCTAAGGCAGAGTACACTGTACTGCATATGTGGACATATCTGTATAAGCTGATATGCCCCTGTGCTGGGCAGTTCAATTACTGCCAGTACCAGTGACCAGGGAAGCCATTTTGAGTACATGTGCTGGAGACTGGTGAAAATGAGTTCCCCAGATACGTAATGGCTTCACTGAAACTAAATATGTTTGTGATCAAACATCTTGTATTATGTCTGTGTCTATATAGATTATTTCTAGAGCTCAACTGTTACTCCAAGAAGTGTCCTGACGCTAATGCAGAAAGAACGGTCAACCGAGGAAATAGGAGGGGAGGGCTTAGGGACTAGAGAAGAGGCAGGTCTTGTGCTTTTTCTGAAACACAGATGTAGCCTTGTTCATCTTATTGTCAGCTGAAGTTTATTTCACAGAGATGGGCCAAGGAGAGAGAAAGATCCGCCCCCGCACCTTGCCTTCATAACCCGCTAAACTTTGGCAAGACAATGATTTGCAGAGCGAAGGTTTCTCTGGGGAGTATAGAACTTAATTCTAGCTATGATACAGTTCCGTGTAGAGCTTTTTGGGTACAGAGCAATATCTTAAAGATGATCCTTTTTCTCACCGGGAGCCAGTGAAGACTATGAAGAAGTCGTGTTGCATGGGAATTATGGGGTAACCCGAATATTGTTCGAGCCGCTGCGTTCGGGACCAGCTGCAGCCTATTAATCAGGTAGTTGGGTAGGCCCATGTAAAGTCCATTCCCATAGTCCAACCATGATGTGATCAGGGCTTGGATCACTTGTTGTCTAGCCATAAAGGACAAAAGGTACAGGAACTTTCGCAACATACGTAGCAGGGCAAAACAAGTACCCACCACCGAATTGACTTGGGTGCAAAACAGCAATTGTCCATCAAATGTAATGCCCAAGTTTTTCACGGAGGAATTTTAGTAAGTGGGGGGGGGGGAGCATAAGATGGCAAGAAAGACTGCCAAGATATCTCAGCATCCAGACCGAAGAAGAGGAGCTCGGTCTTCCCAGCATTACATTTGAGTTGATTTAAAGAGAGCCACCTAAACACTGCACTGAGGCAATTACGGATTTTATCACCTGGGAATGCCTCGTTATTCTTTCAAGAGAAGAGCAGTTGGGTGTCATCAGCTTATGACACAATTTTGGCACCTAGTGATTCTGCCAGGGTAGCTAAGGGAGTGAGATATACATTAAATAGAGTAGGGCTCAAAGCCCTGTGGCACTCCAACCCTCAATTTAAGAGAGTTGGCAGAAAAAGGGAGGCACCACACCTTTTGTCCTCTCTCCTCAAGAAAAGATGCAAGCCAATTCCAGGCCTGCCCTCTAATTCACACAGAGACGGGCCTGTAGGATATGGTGAGAGATCTTGTCGAACACAGCCGATAGATCTAACAGAACCAGCAGCGCCCTATCACCTGCATCCAGGCTAAGTCTGATGAAATCGACTACCTCCAACAATGCTGTCTCAGTGCTGCAATTAGGGCGAAACCCCGATTGACTAGCATGTAGCAAGTTATTGCTTTCTAGGTGAGAAGATAGCTGTTGATTGACATGTTTTTCCAGCACTTCTGAAAGAGCTGGAAGGAGAGAAATCAGTCTGTTATTGACCGGATTAGTGGGGTCTGCCTGAGTTTTTTTAGAAGAGGGACAATTTTCGCCTGCTTCCATTTTGTGGGCATATTAGCTGAAGAGAGGGAGTTGTTAAGCAGCTGATTCACCAGCGGGTTAGAGCCTCCGTCCCACGAGATAGAATAAAGCTGGGACCTGGATCAGAGGGAGAGCCTGATTTGAGGTGTCTCAATGCTAAAAGTGAGTCTTCCATGGAGATCGGAGAGAAGGATTCAAGAAAGCTGGCTTTATCTTTAGTGAAGGAGACTAATTGAGCAAACTCTGGACTGTCCACTTCCATATTCTTGCTTGCGGGCTACCATATCTGTGTCAAAACCCAAGGTGTCACTTTCAACTCCAAGTGGACGGAGGCTAGCCTGGATAGTAGCTATTCTCTCGTGGAAGAAAAGGGCGAGTTGTTCACACCATTCCTGATAAGGTAGTTTTTGTTTAAATTTCTTTTATTGAATTTCAAGAGAAAGTCCAACAGGCCAGTGGGTGCCTGACATTCATCGGATTGCAATCCGGCATCAAATCTGTATAACTGGCTTAACATACAACAAGGAATGAAACAAAAAAAACCCTCTCCCTCCCCCCCCTTCTATGATCCATGACCGAGTGTAGTGGGTTTCAGTAGTATGTCGGCGTGGTATAGGGACCATATGGACTATTCGGTGTTGGTGTCTTTCGGATCCGGTGGGCGTGGCGGGTCAGCAAGCCGTAGCAGCCGCAAATACTTAGGACATGTAAGCTCCGTGAACTCAGAAGTAAGTAGTGCGAGGAACGGTGCCCAGAGGTCATGGAAGGCCGCCCCTGGACGAGCCAGGGCGAGCGAAATCTTCTCCATCCCGAGTATTCCCCACAACCTATGCAGCCAACCCAGGCGTGTCCGAGTCGTCGTAGAACCCCAATGTGTCAGGATATTCTGGACAGCCGCCCCCAACGCCAGGGTCATCTGCTTACCCCTTCTGGATTTAAGGGGAAATGTGAGGGCATTCGGGAGACCCAAAATGACATATGCAGGGAAGCGTGGGATTTGAGTGTCAAAGTGCAGGTCGATGTCGTCCAGGGTCTGTCGCCAGTAGTCCCCTAGTAAGGGGCACTCCCAGAGGATGTGCATGAGGGTGCCAGGGGAGCCGCACGCCCTCCAACAGAGGGGGCTGCGAGAGGGGTTGCTTTGGTAAAGACGGACAGGAGTTAAATACCAATAAAGAGCCACTTTAGTGGCGGTCTCAGTGGAGGACATATTACGAGCTGTATGGCGGGCCCTATAGTAGATTGCTGACCACTCCTTCTGCGTTAAGTCCCTACCCAGCTCCCTCTCCCACCGTAGCTGTCCCGAAGTCTTCCCGTCTCCCAGAGCCGGTCGCACAAATTTATATAAGTCCGAGGTCAGGTGGGCATCAGTATGGCGGGTCAGGAGCCATTTTTCAAAGGAGGTAAGGCGTCGCTCCGCGCCCGCGCGGACGTCGCCCTGAAGGACCCAGTGCTGGATCTGCAAGTACCTGTAGCGCTCAGTTTCAGGAATGCCTAGGTCTCTGCGCATGTCCGTGAAAGGCCTGGGGCCCTCAAGGTCGTAGAAATGGCCAATGGAGCGGTTCCCCTCTCCCGTCCAGTGACGGAACTCAAGCTCATCCAGTCCCGGCCGAAAGTCAGGATTATTCACTATGGGCGTGATCGGGGAGGGAAGGGTGGTAAGCCCTCATGCTGTGGCCACTCTATCCCAGGCCATGAGGGTTGGGCGGGTCACCTCAGAGAGATAAAGGTTGCGGGGTCTCCCAGCCCGCGCCAGAAAGGGGACACCCCAGAGCGGCCGGCCCGCTAGCGAACGGTCCATAAACAGCCAGTGCTTTTCAGATTCTGGGCGTGACCATTCAACTAGCGCCCTCAACTGGGCCGCTCTCCAGTAGGCCACCAGGTCCGGGATCCCCAGTCCGGCCTACGCAGCGCTATGTCACGTCAAAGGAGGGCCCGTTGGTCACGCCAGATAAAGCGTTCTATGTCCCGTTGTAGGGAGTGCAAGACCCCAGTTGGAGGGACCAGTGGCATCGTGTGAAATACATATAGGATTTTAGGCAACACTACCATTTTTACTGCCGCGACGCGGCCCAACCAAGATAGCTTGTGCGGCCTCCACTTCCGGAGACATCCCCTGACCTGCTGGAGTAACGCTGTATAGTTCAGTGTTTTGGTGGAGCTGACGGTTGCTGTGAGCTGCATCCCCAAGTATGGGAGAGACTCCCGAGCCCATTGGACGGGATATCATCGCTGTAAGAGTTGCAAGGTGTCGGGCGCCAGAGCAAGAGCCAACGCCTGGGATTTATGCACATTTATCTTGAACCCTGAGACCGATGCAAATCGGTCAAGTTCTGCCAGGAATGACGGGAAGGACTCCCTGGGGTGTTCTAGCATGGCTACTACGTCGTCTGCATAAAGAGACAGCTTATGCTCCGTCCCTCCAAACCATGCCCCTCTGATAGCCGGGTCCGCTCAAGCTCTCTGAGCCATAGGCTCCATATAGAGAGCAAAGAGGAGCAGCGACAGGGGGCAACCCTGCCGCGTCCCCCTACAGATAGGGAGGGGCCTCGAGGCAGTCCCGTTCACTCTCACCGTAGCACATGGGTTCGCATAGCTGCAAAAAACCCATTGTATAAACCGGTCTGGGAGACCGAAGTGAGACAGGGTGGCTAGGAGGTAGGGCCAATGGACCCTGTCGAACGCCTTCTCGGCGTCGACAGAAAAGATAATACGCTCCGCTTGAAAACGTTCCGACCGGTCCACCAGGTGGAGAAGCCGTTTGGTGTTGTCTGAGCACTGGCGGCCAGGGATGAAGCCAGACTGGTCGGGATCTATCAGTCCGGGGAGATGGGAAGAGAGCCGCCGTGCCAGAATCCCGGTGAAAATGTTTAGGTCCACATTGAGGAGTGAGATAGGGCGGTAAGAGGCACACAGGCTCCGGTCCTTCCCGGGCATAACTGTAATCAAAGCCTCGAGCATAGTGGGAGGCAACGCCATCTCCGGCCCTATAGAGTTGAAGAGACGGACCAATAGCGGGGCCAGAACATGGCAAAATTGCTTGTAAAACACAGAGGAAAAGCCATCCGGTCCCGGGGATTTATGAGGCTGTAAGTGGGAAATGGCTGCAATGACCTCCTCAAGTCTGAAAGGGGCCCCCAGTTCATCTGCCTGACCTTGTGCGAGTATCGCCGTCGCCGCCCCTGCGAGATACTGTGCCGGGCCCTCAGCTGGCAACGACTGTGCCGCGTACAGGTCCTCGTAATAAGAGCAAAATGTGTCTGCAATGTCCCAGTCTGTGTCAAGCGTTTGACCCTGCCGATCCCGGATCCCGGTAACGCGAGATAACTGCCGTTGTGCCCGTAGCTTGTTGGCCAGCAACTTACCACATCTGTCCCCTCCCACGTAGAAAGCATGCTTCCGCCGGAGGGCCTCGTATTCGGCCCTGTCTACATCCAGGCCCGCCAACTGCGCTCGGGCGGCCCTGAGCTGTCGCCAGACCCTTGGAGCCCCTGTCCTATGGTGTATGCGCTCCAGTTCGGTCACCTCCCTACTTAGTCGTTCCCTCTTATCCCGACGTGCTTTATTGTCGGCGGCTGCAATACCCAGAAACTCCCCCCGAGTGACTGCCTTCAGGGCCTCCCAAAGGGTGGTGATCTTCGTGGAGGGGGTATCGTTGAGAGCTATGAAAGTGTCGATGCAGGATCTAATCTGCTGCACCACCGTGGGACGTTGAAGCATAGTGTCACTCAACCGCCAGAATCTGCAAGTGTGGGGGGTAGCAGCGAAAGCCAGCGTGATCTGCACAGCAGAGTGGTCAGATAATGGGCAAGGAGATATGTCAGCAGCCTGCAGTTTCTGGGTCAATGTATCCGAAGTGAGGATGTAATCGATCCTGGCGTAGGACTTATGAGGGTGTGAATAAAATGTGTAATCCTTTGTGCGTGGGTGGCGGAGTCTCCATGCGTCTGTAAGGCTGGCTTCCGCCAGTATACGTTGCCCTGGGAGGGACAGTGCTCCAGTCTGGCCCCACCTCTGCACCAACCTATCCATAGAGTCATCAAAAGCCAAATTGAAATCCCCCCCCAGTATAAGCGACCTATCCGGCAAGCCAGCCAGCTCTTGCACTGCGTCCTTCAGGAATCCCTCCTGGCCCTCATTGGGAGCATAAATTGTGGCGACTACAAAACTAAATGTGCCCAGTGTAAAGGAGTACGCCAGCATCCTGCCCTTAACCTCCGCCTGCTTGTCGCCTATGCGACCTGGAAATTTACTAGAGACCAAGATAGTGACCCCCGCTGTCTTTGTAGCCCGGGAGGAGAAGACCTGGTGAGGGAAGACTCTAGAGCGCAATCGGTGTGTATCTGCGGGTAAGAGATGTGTCTCTTGCAGGAGGCATATGTGCGCATCCGAGTGCTCCAGGTATGACAAAATGGCTCTCCTCTTAACCGGGTTATTAAGCCCTTTGACGTTCAGGGATAATATCTTAATCTCCGCCATCTTCGGGGAAGCCACAGAGATGCCAACCCGCCCCACCACACCCGTCAGTGCCCAAGGATAAAAGGGAGAGCCCGATCTATTGAGGATCCCATATCTGCTAAGTGAGGGGGGAGGAAGGGGACCCCAACCAATCAGTCCCAAACAAATAACATGAAACAAGAACCCTGAGAAGTTACCATAGTCCTGGGCGTACAGCCCCATGGAGGAACGTAAGACGGACTGCAGGAACCTCCCGCCGCCCCTGCCCCCCCAGCCCCAGATCATGAAGGCAATACAATACCCCCCCCCCGGTGGCAATCGAGCTAAGTGAAGCAAAGTCTCATCACCTCAGGCAGCCTCCTGGGAGTCTCCGGCTAAGGAATTCAAGACAGCTCTGCGTTCCTCTGCAATAGTTTCGGGGTCCGGGCGGATATGTGAGGGGGATCTCCCCACTCGCTGCCAGCGCAGTGCGTTGCTATGGGTGCCTGGAGACTTATCGCCATCTGGTGCAGCATCTCTCTCGGTCGGTAGGTGCAGGAGGGACATCGCTTCTCGAAGAGACCGGACCTGTCGTACCTTACCCTCCCATTTGAAGATGATTCTGAACGGGTGGCCCCATGAGTAGGGGACCCCGCTGGAGCGAAGGAACTCTGTGACAGGCCGAAACTCCCTCTGCTTCTGTAAGGTCGATGCCGCCAGGTCCTGATATAGGAGAGGCCTGCATGAGCGATATTCAAGAGGGTGCTTGGCTCGGGCCTCCCGGAGGATACGCTCCTTGAGTTGGAAGTTATGGACGCAGGTCAAGATGTCCGGTGGTGGAGCCGTGGCCTGCCGTTTGGGCCCAACCCGATGTGTCCGGTCAAACTTGATGCGTTGTTCCGCGGGGGTGCCCAAGATGTATCGGAACAGATTGCCAACGAAGTCCTCAATGTCGTCTCCCTCCAGGCCCTGCGGAACCGCCCAGATCCTGATGTTGTTCTGCCGGGAGCGGTTCTCCAAGTCCTCCGCCTGGGCCTGGAGGTCCAGGTGCTGGTCCTGAAGGCGTAAGACTTCTTGCTGGAGGTGGGACAGCTCATCATCCCTGGCCTCCATGCACGTCTCCAGGTCATCCACACGTTCCCCTATTGAGTCCATATCTCTGCGCACCTCACGGAGCTCAGCAGACAGTTCCTTCTTCATTGTGTGGAATTCCCCGGTAAGAGTGGCGAACAGAGATTCAAGGATGCCCCGCGTGACCGGACCATCAGCGTCTGTCGGGTCTGGGGGCGTCGGGGAGCTCCCCCTCGCCCCGGGCACCCCGATCCTCCGGAGCCCTGCTTAAAAAGGAGTTCTTTCACCGACCTCTCCTTTCGCTGTTTGGCGGCGGCGGCCATCTTGTCCCCTCGAAGCTGCCCCAATCTCGGGGGTGCGGAACAAAGGGCCTGACGTGGCCTCCCACAGTGCGCTCCCAGCGGCCAGACCACTCCAGCCCAGACGCCAAGTCGCCCAAGAATGACCCCCGGCCAGGGGCCCTCTTCTTCCTGCAAGCTAGTGTGCCAAGACCGCGTCCAGCACTCGTGATTTCTTGCCGCCCCCCTCGTGGTCGCAACGGCCAGCCACAGTAATCACCCCTCTCTTTTGTGCTTTCTCCCAGTGCCAAGGTTCAAGGCAACCGGTCACAGCCGTGCAAAGGGTCGGCCCTAGCATTCGTCCAACAGCGAGAGGGACAGTATGTGGGGGGCTCCCCTCTTACCGGCGACGCAGCAGTAGCAGAGCAGCCGTGCCGCCTGGTCTCAGCCTCCGTCCCGGGAACACCTCCGTCCCTGCCCGCCACCAGCTGTCAGCGACCAGGTTCCAGGGATGTCCCCCGCCAGTGCGCTTCAGGCTCCACGACACCCCTTAAGGGCTGCAGGAAGGCGGCAGGAGAGGCGCCCAGCCGGCACCGGTGAGTATGCCGTTGCCGTTCTCCACTGATGCAGGGCCGCCGTGATCGCCGGTTCCCTCCGCCAGCAAAGGGCCACTCCCCCGCCGCAGCTGTCCGCTCACCTCCAGCCCACGATGAGCAGCTTCACGGCGCACGTCAGCCAGACGCCGCTGCCCACAGGCCCCTCGCCGCTCCTCTGCTGTCTCACGCCGTCTCTCGGGGCTCAAAAGGAGAGGGGTGCATGCTCAGGCGGCTCAAGGGCCAGGCCCCGTCACCGCGCCAGCCAGTCCTCCAACAGCCGCCTCTCGGATCCAACCAGGGAGCGGCTCGGCAGGTGAGGCCCGCCCAGCATCGAGTTCCTGCCGCAATGCCCGCTCCGGAGGACAGCGGGCCGCCACGGGGGAGGAGATGTCGCAGGAGGGGGGCCGGCCTAATGCCTCGCGCTGTCTCTGGGGCCACCTGATGGGGAGATGCGTCCACGGCTCAGCAAGGGGTGCACAGGTCGCGGGAGCACCACTCCGTGCTCCGGTCACTGCAGTCCCTCTCCGGTCCTGAGGTCGATGATCCTCACTGCCACCCGGGCGTCCGCTCTCAGGCGCGCCTCCAACTACGCCCTAGGCCGCGCGGCGCGGTCTTCCCCCAGCCGGCCCCCCCGGCAGATCGGGGCAGCCGCGAGGGACAGAAGCTTCCCGCCGGGGCTAGGTGAGTGTCCGACAGCCACCGGGGGTAGATAGGACAATTTCGGCAGCGCTGTGAGGTCCGGGCCTGGGTCAGAAGCAGGAGCGACGGGTAGGCACGTCCTACACAGTCGCCATCTTGGCCACGCCCCCCCTGATAAGGTAGTTTATGGTTTCTACCTGCTTCAGGAGAGGTGAAAGATATGACAATTTAAAAAGATTTCCTGGAATGGTTTCCAGCAATTTAAATTTTAGCCTCAAAATAGAATTTTTTTGCCAATTGAATTTTTCTATGATATTTTTTTAGAGCTGCTTTATACTCTGCTTTTGCTGTATGGCAGTAGGTCACCCTCCATTGCCTCTCTTTACGTTTACATTCTAATTTGGTTATTTTGAGAGAGTGATTATACCATGGGCAAGACGGTTTAGTCTGACGCCGCTGTTTCTATCTTTCTGGAGCTAGAGCTCGAATGAAGGACTCAATCCAACTATCAATTAGACTAACATCCTCATCAAAAAAAGTATTAATAAGCCCACACTGATGCCAGTGATAGATTTATTATTATATATGCATGCAGATGGCATCTTAGAGGTGTCCCATGAAAACCTTCCAACTACTAGTGTGCTGACTGGTCCTGACCAGCCTGCCACCTCAGACGAGTTTCGGATCCCCAGGGGTGAGGGCTAATGCTCTCAGGAGGTCAGAAACAAAGCCTGCTCCTGCAGAGGGTGATTACATATCCTTCCTGGAGGATGACCTGTAAATTTGCAATCCAAGGCAGGGGGCTTCAAAGAGGCCACCGCCTTTGATATGCAAATCTGGCTTCCCTCAGAGGGATGCCACCCCCCCTGACTAAGGCCCATTTGGCGCCTGAACAGGCATGAAAATTAGTAATCAGAGAAGTGTGTGCACCTTCAGGCTAGTTCCACCCTTAAGGTGGGCTACTTGATGTGGACACAAAATTTCAGAGTCTGCCATCTTTGTGATGGCAGAATTAGCAATTAATTCTGGGTTATGCCACTTTCCACAGGGAGAGGTCATATGGGGGACGTAGTGACCCCAGGGTCAAGTAGCCCATTGACTACTACCCTACACTCCCCTAAATTTAGTATTCAGGGGTGCCTATGGCACCTGGAAATCAGATCCTGTTGACCTGAAAGAGGGAGATCAATGCTGAAGACTGCAAAAGTAAGAACAGAAGGCCAGCAACTGACTTGGCGCTAACCCTGCCGGCCTGTCTGCTGTCCTTGACAATCATGCCAAAAGATGAATCATCCTGCAGCTGCTTTTGCCTCCAAAAGCCTGGGAGGACTTCCAGCCATCAACCAAGACTCGGGAGCTCACATAGAATAGTGGAGCAGCTCCTCTGCATCCTGCAGGCACTGCAGAAGAGCTGCAAGGACTCCAGGCTGCCATAAACCTGACACCGGAAAGCATCACTGCACCTGTCCCCCCTAGCCAGAGTTGAAGTGGGACAGCAGTGCCAGCGTGGTCCCCAGACCCTCCAGACTTGAAGCCCACCTTGGGTTTCCCAGCTGTAGGCTTCCTGAAGCCGCTTGCATCCTCTTTGTGCATGCCCCATCTACCGCAAGTGTCTCCTGTGACTAAAGCCTGATGCCTCAGGACACCTCTGCACCCGGCGGCTCCGGCCCAATGAGAAGAGGTCCAAAGGTGTCCCCACATCCCGAGTTTTGTGAGACCTGATCCCCCCTGTTGGTTCAGCCAGACTGCCCCCCCAGTCCAAACCTGCCTCCTCTATGTGACCAGAATGACCCCTTTTGACTTCAACGGGGCACCTAGGCTGCATTGCACCTCTGCACCTGGTCACCCCAGTGCCACCCGAGGTGACCTGTTGGTGCTGCCTTGGACCTTGCCCCATACTCACCTTAAGTCCGGGAGATTGGTCTCGTAAGTCACTGTAAGGAACTCTTATGCAGCATGTGTTTCCCCCCCATAAGATTACATTGCCGCCTCTGAAAAATGCAAATATTTCTATTTCAAAACTTACTTACCAGATTGTACTGAATTTGGTGCCTAAATACATATAAAGATATGTGTTAATTTTATAAATTGGTGTGGCTCTCCTTATTGAGTCCTGTGTGCCATTTATTGACAGTGGGACCCGCTTTCACCTGCTGCTGTTCGTTTGCCCGGGGGACCACCACAACCAGCTTTCCTTGCTCCCTTGCGGTGTGTAGCCGCCAACGTCATCGTGTAGCGCCAGGAGGCGCTACAAAAACGGCCGCGGGCTCCCGTCTGCGCCCGTCCACGGCAGGACAAGGCTGGGCCACCCCCTTGGATTTAGGAGCGGCTAATTACTGGTAGGGATCCGCTCTGCAACGGACTACTCCTGGTGCTTTTGCGCTGTCCCTGGCCCCTAACCTGCACTAGCGCACTTTAGCCCCGCTCCCTGGAGGACGCTACAAGGCACAGAGCCGGCACCGCGACGGCGGGATCCGCTCTGCAACGGACTACTCCTGGTGCTTTTGCGCTGTCCCTGGCCCCTAACCTGCACTAGCGCACTTTAGCCCCACTCCCTGGAGGACGCTACAAGGCACAGAGCCGGCACCGCGACGGCGGGATCCGCTCTGCAACGGACTACTCCTGGTGCTTTTGCGCTGTCCCTGGCCCCTAACCTGCACTAGCGCACTTTAGCCCCGCTCCCTGGAGGACGCTACAAGGCACAGAGCCGGCACCGCGACGGCGGGATCCGCTCTGCAACGGACTACTCCTGGTGCTTTTGCGCTGTCCCTGGCCCCTAACCTGCACTAGCGCACTTTAGCCCCGCTCCCTGGAGGACGCTACAAGGCACAGAGCCGGCACCGCGACGGCGGGATCCGCTCTGCAACGGACTACTCCTGGTGCTTTTGCGCTGTCCCTGGCCCCTAACCTGCACTAGCGCACTTTAGCCCCGCTCCCTGGAGGACGCTACAAGGCACAGAGCCGGCAACGCAACGCGGGACGCGCGCGGGCTCGGCACGGGCGAAGACCGGGCCAAGACGGGCCCGTCTTAGCCCGTCAGAGTCCGGAGGAGGCTGGGCTGGGCCCTTCCTCTTAGTAACCTGTTTGCAGTAGCAGGGGTCCACTGAAACTTTGGCTTGGGATTGTGCCTATTTTATATTTGCACTTTCTGGCGGTCCGATTTGAGAAGTGTTTAGGTGTAGTACTATACTATAGGGGAAGTATTATTTGAATGGGACCTTTCTTTGCAGGGGCTTGTAATGGTTTATTAGGTTAAGATTGTTCTTTACATTTTAACCAGGGTATTGGGTGTTGTGTTGCTTTTTCTGTTTAAAACTTGGGGGACGCATTGATATTGTGATATGGGGAGGCGGAGGCTCCAAGAGAGCCAGGAAGGGACAAAAGCTGTAACCAGGGCTAATGTTACAACCATGGATGCCTTTTTATTGAGAGCTACCTCTGTTATTGATAAGGAGATCGAAATGGTGAATAGGCGTCTCTCTAGATCTCCCTCTAATGGCTTATCCTCCCTATTGGCTGGCTCTATTAATCCCATAAGGCAAGGTGTTATGGAAATATCGAGTACACCCACGCCCCTCCTATTGAGTATTAACCGAGAGACTATTGTAGCTTCATCTCCTCTGCAAGAAATTTCTTGTGAGGTACCTCATAGACCACTCTCTCCCGCTGTAATTATTGAGAATAACAAGGAGGGTGTTTCTACACAAGCGATAGAGTCTGGCAGTATTATCAATTATAGGTCACCAGAAATACATCGTAATGTTGGCCCCTCACAACAACCAAGGGTGGCTCCAAGGTCACGTGGGAGTATAAAAAGAAATTTGAAGTCCATTGGGAGTCAAGCCAAAAAACCAAACTAAATGTATCCACCAAGTTAGCTCCTAAAATCCCGGTACCTGTATCATCGGTAGTAAACACAGTTCACCCGGCCTTGATGGAAGCCTTTAAATCTACCATGAGTTGCATGTTGGATGCTAAGTTGAGTCCCATTTTGGATAAATTAAATCTTATTGAGAAAATTTTAGCAGAACAGAACAGGTCTGTTCTACCTGTCCAATCTACTCAACCTATGGTCCCTAACTCATCTAAGGACAACATAATCCCAGGTATTACATCTACGCCTGGGTTAGTATTAGCCCCGTGGCCTGCCAGTGGAATTCAGCCTCATGGTGTAAATATAGTGCCTAAAGATCTGGGGGGTTGGCAAATACCTCAAGCGAAAGACAGGCTCCTAACTTTCATCCCCAGGGTTTGATTTCTCAAACTTCAGGAACATCAATGGAGGGGGTACAGGGTCATCAGGTAAATGCCACAAAGAACTCAGTGGTTATCAATCTTCCACCTCAATCTACACCCCTCGTAATAATTTTGGGAAATGTTCCTCCACTTTCGCCAGGGTCCAATGAAGATTTCAGTCAACTCAAAAATAAGGTTACTCATTGGCTGTCGAATAACACCTCTGTAGGTCCAATGGTGGAACGTAATATTATTATGGTGCGCCGCGTGGGCTGGTTGGGGAACAGGAGGAAACCCGGAGGGGGGATTGTATTGTTGTGAACTTCAATGGATCTCCCCTTGTGGATAGAATCTTACGGGATGCTTATTTTGACCGTGCACATCGTGATTCTGGTATCCAGGTCCTCCCGTTGGGTTTCTTCTACGAGGTTGACCCTATAGGGCCCCCAAACACCAATATTTTTTGTGATGGGTGGTCTCATGGACCCCGTGAGGTTGCGGGTGGAGGTTATCCGCGGCCCCAGGGGGTACAATTTCGATCGACCGCGCACCAGCCTACTACTCGGTTAGCGCTATCTAATAGATTTTCAGCTTTATCAAGGTTGGATGAGCAAGATTGACTGAACATGAACACAGAGCCCGTTGGAGAGTTATCGCATCAACAGGGGTCCCCATCAATCTCTATGCGAAATATAGTGCCCAGTGCCGGGGAGCCGTCTGGGAGGATTAGCCCTCAGCAGCAGGTGCTTTCATTGATTGTACAACAGGGGATGATTGAAAGGGCAGACATTTATAATATCTTGTCTTGGAACATCGCAGGGTTGTTAGGAAAATTTCAGGATCCCGTATGGATGCAGTTCATTAGACAATTCTCCGTGATTTGTCTCCAGGAGACTTGGCTTGTGAACTGCAACCTGTTTCTGGAGGGATATAAAGCATTCTTTGTCCCTGCAACCCCGTCACCTTGTGGTAGAGCGAGGGGTGGTTTAGTGACCTACATATCGTTGGCTGTGACCTGTAGGATTCAGCAACTTCCTACTGCTAATAAGGACTCTCAAGTAATTGTCCTAGGGAGAGGAAATGATTGTATGGGCATCATTAATTTTTATAATGCACTAAGTGTGCTGGGGGAGTGTAAGATTGCCCAGCTAGGCTGCCTTATAAGACAGTCCTGTGATTCTGTTGCTCATAATCTTATGGTGGCAGGGGATTTTAATATTCATCCTTGTGGAGACCCTAAAATAAGATGTATGGCTGAGATGGGATGTGCCAGGATGCGGGGATTCCATTTTGAGCATTCCGTTCAGGGGGATGCATTGAATGGTCTGCTTAATGAATTTGATTTGGTATCATCTATGTCTCTGGCTAACCCCCTTAGCACACAGTCCGTTCCTTCTTTTAAAGGATGTAGTGATGGTTCATTTATAGATTACATCTTGATTTCCACCGGACTCCAGTCTAGTTTATGTGGGTTTACCATCATGGATAGCGCTTTTAGCGATCATAATCCCATTTGTGTCCACCTTGGAGGTAGGCTGTTGATAACACAAGCTAGGGTGACATTCCCAGGTATGCTGAGACCGGTGGATGGTAAACGCCGCCTAAAATGGTCACAGATATCCCCAGACTCATTTTTTGGCAAGGTACAAGTATCGTGTGCTACCGAATTAGCTTCTTGTGTGTCACTTGGTTTCCACCCGGGGGGTTCTTGGGGCTTTTGATGTTATTGTTTTAAAGATAGGGGCACTTTTAAGTGCCCCCTCTCATGGGACGGTGTTATCTGACCCTAGATGGTTTAATCCACAGTGTTCTAAGGCAGCTAAACTTTTGAAAGATGCTTTAAAAGCTACCCCGAGAAATCAGTCTCTGATATGTGCCCGTCGTCGTGAATATAAACGGGCATTGGTTAACCGTAAGGGCGAACTGAAGGAGGAAATGTGGAGGGACTTACTGGAGGCAAGCACCTTGGGGAACAGTGCAAGGTTTTGGGGCATTATTAATCGACCTTTATTTGAAAAGGCTAGGGATGGAGAAGTAGGCACTAATATATCTGAGGATGAATGGGTGTCTCATTTTAAATCTATTTTTAGACGCCCCATGGAGCCTCATCAATCCCAAAGTAGGGTTAATATCACTGCTCCAATAGTGTTTGAGCAGAAAGAGGTGGAGAAGGCCATCTTAGGGCTAACGTGTAATAAGGCCCCAGGTCCGGATGGTATACCTCCAGACCTTTTTAAATCTAATCCATCTTTTGGGCCCCAGTATTGATGGCTGTCCTTAACGCGGCGGCCAGGATTGGTTGTCCGGACTCCTGGAGCATCTCAACCATTGTGCCGGTATTCAAGAAGGGCGATCGTAATAGCACTTTGTGTTATAGACCGATCTCCCTTCTTGACTCTGTGGTCAAGGTTGTGGGTGGGGTATTACTGGGAAGATTATCCTCTTGGGCGGCAGAGAATGAGATCATCTCTGATATACAGTATGGGTTCCGCCCAGGGCGCTCCACCTTGGCCCAATGCCTTAATTTATATCTGATCCTGGGAAAGTATACAATTGCCCGCCAAGGTACAATTTACATGGCCTTCATGGATCTTTCCTCTGCCTTTGATTGTGTCAATCGGGGGAAACTGTGGCAATCAATGCGGGCCATGGGGGTGGAGGAAAATTTGGTTGACTTCCTGGAGGATCTGCACAGGGATACAAAGGCTAACATCAGATATGCACAGGATCTTCGTGTATCCAGAGATTTTAAAATAGAGAGGGGGGTTCGGCAGGGGTGTATTTTGGCCCCCTTTTTATTTAATTTATATATCAATGACCTGGAAAAATTTTTGATAAAAACAGGGGTTGATTTTCCATATGTGGGGCAAAGAGGTCTGCCCGTCCTGCTATATGCGGATGATGCGGTCCTCATTGCTAGGACGGCAAGGGGACTTCAGACATTGTTAGACACCTTTCGGAGTTTTATGGAAGCCCGTGATTTGGCAATTAATAATTCCAAATCCTATATTATGCAGGTTGGGATTCGCCCGAAGAAATCGTTCCATTTTAAAGTAGGTAATGAGAAAGTACCAACGACTTCGGTATTCTCTTACCTGGGTGTTCTAATAGATGACCGTCTGAATTGGGGTGCCCTGATCCAGAGGAAAAAAGGGGAGGTTACAAGGGCGAATGCGGCAATCTTCAACTTTGCAGCGAAGATGGGTAAGCGCCCAATTGCCGCAATGTTGAAGATATTTCAGGCCAAAAGTGTTGCTATAGCTGGCTATGGGAGTGAAATCTGGGGCTATGTAGCAACCGATGCTCTACAGGTGGTGGAGAACACCTTTCTAAAACGTCTCCTAGGAGTGCCCACTGGAACATCAAATCTGGTGGTACATGAAGAACTGGGGTTGCCATTTTTATGCGACACCTTGGCCATGCGCCCCTTGTTGTTTTGGCTCAATTGTTGGTTAAACAAGGAGTTAGTTCTCAACCATCAGATTTTAAGAGAAATTATGAGTCTTGATTACATGTCTCGTATCCCATGGTTAAAATATATTAGGGGTTGTTTTGAAGAGCTGGGGCGGCCGGACCTTTTTTAAAGCCTGATTCTATTACCATGAAGGATGTGGAATTTGTAAAAAAACTTTATTACCTTAAAAAGCATGGTAGAGACGATTTAGAAATTGGGAAATCAAGCGTCCGTAAATATGTGATGCTTAAAACAATCCCATCTATTGAGCCTTATCTTCTGTGGCCATTGTCGCCCCATGAGCGGTTTTTATTAACCAGGTTTCGATTGGATTATTTTCATTTGTTATTAGCTGTCCCAAAAGGGAGCCGCAGAGGCCAGGTGTTAGCATCCTGTGGCTGCGACGGAGTGTCTCCTCAGGATTTGCTACACTTTATGTTTTTTTGTAAATTTTATGATGTACCTCGCAGATATTTTTTAACACCCCTTTTAAAGAAGTTGAATTTTACCCAGGTCCGCCCAGCTCTTTTTTATTTACAACTGTTGAAATTAGACTGTGTGACTTTTATAGTAGGCTTTCTGAAATCCTCTCTGAGATCTAGGATTTGTATGGAGAGATAGTAAACTTCTAACGTTGGTAGGTACCCCCCATTACTATCCATATTGATGTAATTTGGCCCTCTGGTGTAGTGGTTCCCCCCCCATATAATTTTATGTATTAGATGTATATATCTCTGTATTTTAGGGGACAATTTGTTTTAACATTATTGTTATGAATTATATGTCTTAACTGTTATATGGAGTTGTGTAACTTTTATGGTTTTAATCCTAAAGCCGAATAAAGTATTTTGATTGATTGATTGATTGATTGATTGACAGTGTGTGTGTTGCATATGTCTAACACTCCTCTCTGATAAGCCTAAGTCTGGTCAACCACACTACCCCTAAGAGAGCACCTTGGGCTTACTAGAGCAAGGCCCTGTCCACTTATAAGAGATACCTGGACTCTTTGCACAGTATACTTCATTTTGGTATACTATATAAAGAGCCAGCTTCCTACATTGGTGGTGCAGCAGTGGGATACAAGACTTGACATTTGCTGTACCACTTAGTTAATAGGGGATACCACTAAGGAATCCAAAATTGTCCTTAGCTTAAAAAATGTTTTTGTCGGTTTTCATTTTTTCTAAATTGTTTAACCTAACTGTTAGGGACTTGTGTTAGGTCCCCCAGTCCAAACTGTTAAGAATTTAAAAAGCATTTTAGATAGTTAGGCCCTTTTAGAAAGCCTACTTTGATTTCTTTTCTAAATTCCAAAAAAGGTTCGAACTACTTAAAAAACCATGACTGAGGTAGAAGGTCCTTTCCACAAGTTCAAAGTGGGCCCATACAGGAAACTCAACTTGATCCAACTTAAGGCCCTCTGCCAAGCGTGGAACCTGGCGATGGGTGGAACCACTAAAAGCCATCTGCAACAGTTGTTTGCAGAAAATGCTAGAACCATGGCAAGAAATGACACCGCTTGGGAAGGGGAGGTAGAGGAGGATAAGGATTCCCTCAGCACCCAGACTGACAGCGACTCCACTGGGAGTACTACAGATAGTGTCCGAGAGGAAGAAGAGACTGAAGATGCAGATCTTCAGAAACTAGCCAAGAGGATATAATTCGAGGCTAAACTGTTGGCTATAGAAAAGGAAAGAGTTGAGATGGGCCTAGGACCCATCTCTGGTGGCAGCAAAATAGGGAGAAAGTTGAAGGTTTTGACCCTAAGATCCCTAAATGGATTGCCCCTAAATATACAGAAGGTGTCTCAGCGTGGATGATTGCAAAGAGAGACCGGAGACATACTGCATATATATATATATATATATATATATATATATATATATATATATATTACCTACTGGCGGTCGCCAGAAGGTAGTTATAGTTAGGACCTCGTTTCTTTTCAAAAAGCGTTTTTTCTTTTCCCAATAACTTTGGCGCCGGTTGACGAATCTTCGCGAAATTTTCAAAACTAGTGGGGCGCTCCGGTCAGCTCCTTTCTTGAAAGTTTTGGGGTGATTCGTCAAGCGAGGGCCGAGAAAAAAGGGGGGTCCCAAAACACGTTTTCCCCATGTTAATTTCCATAGGAAACTTTAGACAAAGCTACAGCCCGAACTGCTGAACGGAATTACATCAAATTTGGCAAAAAGGTAGCGCTTGGTTCAGAAAGCGACCTTTTTTTAAATGGTGTAAATCCGTTCAGTAGTTCCTGAGAAATAAAAAAAAAGAAAACTTTCTATATCTGGGTGGAGCCTAACCACACATCTCCTCCCGAGCACGAGCTTGCCTCTGATTGGTTGCCAACACTTCAAACCAGGAAGTGTTGGCAGCCATCTTGTGCCTCGGACGAGGGAGAAAGAAAAAGGTAAGAGAAAGATAAAAAAACAAGAAAAGGGGGCAGGGTAAAAACACCCTGACCCCCCAGGCCTGCTGTGGGACCCCCAGGCCCAAGAAAAGCATTTTTTTTTTTTTTAATTGGGCGGGGTCGCGCCGGGTGCGCGAATCCGTCCGAAAATAAAAAAAAGCGCTTTGTTTTCAAAGCCCCCGGGTGGGCCAAGTCCCGGGGGCAATTTATTCCGCAGCCACCTCCCCGGGACTTGATAATTTATTCAGGGGGCACGCGGCCCCCCAAGCCCCGGGGACCGCCACCTCCCCGGGGCTGTCATAATTAATTAGTGTGGGGGCTCAAGCCCCTCCACACTGCCCCGGGGACCACCACCTCCCCGGGGCACTTTGTATTTAAATACGGGGGTCCGTTACGGACTCCCGTGCCCCGGGGACCACCACCTCCCCGGGGCTTTGCAAACGTTGGGAGGGGGGCCGCGCGGCCCCCCTCCTGGAGCCCTCGATGGCCCTGGGGACCGCCATCCCCAAGTGCCGGCTCCTGCAGTGTCCCGGGGTGCCCACCCCCGGGACATTGCTGTTTGCTATGGCAGGGCGGGAGCCATGCGGCTCCCGCCCTGTCATAGCAAACTCTGCTTTGCTTCACTGAAGCAAAGCAGATTGCTTTTGCACAAGGGGTGCTGCATGTCTGCAGCTCCCCTTGTGCAAAAGCAATGCTGGCTCCCGCAGGACGCGGGGAGCCGGCGGGACCCTGGGGGCATTGGGGCTCCCCCCATGGTCCCCAACGGAGAGGCCAGGCCTCAGGGAATGGGGTCCCCTGGGCTAGAAGTGGCCCCCCTCCCCGTTAATTAAATAAAAAAATTAAAAAACGGAACGGCCGGCCCCTGGGGATGGGGACTCCGGGGCCATAAGTGGCCTAAGGAGGGGGGCCACACGGCCCCCTCCAAAGAATTTCATTATTAAAAAATAAAATAAAGTCTGGCCATGCCCCGGGGCCGAAATTGGCCTCGGGAGGGGGGCCACGCGGCCCCCTTCCTGATTTTTTCAAAAAATATTTTTAGAAAAAGGGATCAGGCCCTGGGGGATGGGGTCCCCAGGGCCCCAAAAAAGTAAAAAAGAAGGGGGGCCACACAGCCCCCCTTGTAAAACAAAAATACAAAAAAAAACTGGCATCTCGCTGGAGGCCACGCCCCCTTTCTCCACCACTCTACAAATGCGCCCCCTGGCGCGTTGTTAGTTGGGGAATTAAATCCCCTTGAATACTGAGGATCCCTGGGGGCCAACTAGCCCACCAGGTACCTCCAATATATCAATCAATCAATCAATCACAGAATTTGTAGAGTGCACTACTTACCCGCGAGGGTCTCAAGGCGCTGGGGAGAGGGAAGGGGGGGGGATGCTGCTACTGGTCGAACAGCCAGGTCTTGAGTAGCCTCCTGAAGGTCAGCAGGTCTTGGGTCTGTCGTAGGCTTAGTGGAAGGGTGTTCCAGGTCTTGGCGGCGAGGTGTGAGAAGGATCTGCCGCCGGTGGTTGTTCTTCGAATGCGAGGGACGGTGGCGAGGGAGAGGTTGGCGGA
Organism: Calotriton arnoldi; assembly: GCA_963921515.1. Classification (NCBI taxonomy): domain Eukaryota; kingdom Metazoa; phylum Chordata; class Amphibia; order Caudata; family Salamandridae; genus Calotriton; species Calotriton arnoldi. The sequence continues at coordinate 584,235 of CAWUFW010010579.1, read as the reverse complement.
GCGGAGCTGGCGGTTGGGTACGTAGAAGAAGAGTCGTCTGTTGAGGTAGGCTGGGCCAGTTTTGTGGAGTGCCTTGTGTGCGTGGATGAGGAGTTTGAAGGTGATCCTCCTGTCGACGGGGAGCCAGTGCAGGTTCCTCAAGTGGGGGGTGATGTGGCTGTGGCGTGGTACGTCGAGGATCAGTCGTGCGGAGGCGTTTTGTATGCGTTGCAGTCGCTTGATGAGCTTGGCCGGGCTCCTGCGTAGAGGGCGTTCCCATAGTCCAGTCTGCTACTGACGAGGGCCTGGGTGACTGTTCTTCTTGTGTCTGTCGGGATCCACCTGTAGATCTTGCGAAGCATGCGGAGGGTGTTGAAGCAGGAGGAGGAGACTGCGTTGACTTGCTTGGCCATGGAGATATATGCACCACATAGCTGCCTTGCAGAGAGGTGGTCCGAGGCCACGGCCCTTTTTACACCTCTCTGCAATGCAGCTCTGTGGCACTTACTGGAGGTACCTGGTGGGCTAGTTGGACCCCAGGGACCCTCAGGATTCAAGGGGACTTAATCCCCCAACTTAAAACGCGCCGCGGGGTGCGTTTGCACAGTGGTGAAGGGAGGGGGTGGGGCCTGAGGTGACATAGTGCAAACACGCCCTGTGGCGCATTTTAAGTTAGGGAATTAATTCCCCTTCAATCCTGAGGGCCCCTGAGGTCCAACTAGCCCACCAGGTACCTCCAGTAAGCGCCACAGGGCTGCGTTGCAGAGAGGTGGTCCAGGCCACGCCCCTTTTTACACCTCTCTGCAACGCAGCTCTGTGGCGCTTACTGGAGGTACCTAGTGGGCTAGTTGGACCCCAGGGACCCTCAGGATTCAAGGGGACTTAATCCCCCAACTTACAATGCACCAGGGGGCGTGTTTGCAGATTGGTGGAGAAAGGGGGCATGGCCTTTGTCTACCTCTCACCAATCCCACTGCGTGGGGCTTACTGGAGGTAAAAGGTAGGCTAGTTGGCCCCTAAAGGACCCCCAGCAGTGAAGGGGACTTCATTCCCCATCCAAGAGCGTACCAGGGAGCGCATTTGTAGAGTGGTGGGCAAAGTGGGCGTGGCCTGGTACGAGTACTTACCAATGCTGCTGTGTGGGACTGACTGGAGGTAATAGTTTGGGAAGTTGGCCCCCAAGGATGTCCTTGGGGGCCAACTACCCCTCTTGTTACCTCCAGTAAGTCCCACACAGTGGGATTGCTAAGATGTCTTCGGAGGCCATGGCCCCCTTTCTCTACCACTCTGCAAACGTGCCTCGTGGCAGACTACAGGATGGGGGATGAAGTCCAATTTAGTCCTGAGGGAGTTTGGGGGCCAAGAATCCCTGCTGCTACCTCCTGTAAGTCTGATGCAGCGGAATTCCTGAGCGTTGGTTGGACGCCCAGCACCCTTTATCCACCACTCTGCAAACGCGACTACTAGTTAAAGTAGCATTTTTCTGCACCTCTGACTTAGAGGTAGTTTTAATCCCCCTGCCCTATTATGTACTAGGGCCTTACAGAGGAGGTAATGCTAATCACAGGGGTACCCCAACGCATAGTGTTCCCTAGTGTATGTAGGTGTTTTCACTGTATTCTAAGTGTCTTTTAGCATTGCACTGGCTCTAGGCCTGGTTAGTCAGAGTCAGTTACCACCAGTACCCGTCTGAAAAAGTTGTGGGCACAGGATGATTTTGCAACAAGGCCTCTTTCTGCTCCTCTGTTGGTTCTTTCTGCACATGTCTTGCTTCTTCCTGCTCTTTTCTTCGTCTTTGTGGACTTCTGTTGCTTCTTTCTACATTTCTTTTGCTTCTTTCTGTGCATTTTTCTTCTTTCTTCACATGTCCTACCTCTGTAGGCATAGTTAGAAACTAGCATTTAAAAACCTTTGAAATTCACTGAAAAAACCACAGGTTTCAGGGATGTTATAGTTAGAAATTAGCATTTAAAAAACCTTTGAAATTCACTTTAAAACCATAGGTTTCAGGCACGTTATAGTTAGAAATTAGCATTTAAAAACCTTTGAAATTCACTGAAAAAACCATAGGTTTCAGGCACGTTATAGTTAGAAATTAGCATTTAAAAAACCTTTGAAATTCACTGAAAAAACCATAGGTTTCAGGCACGTTATAGTTAGAAATTAGCATTTAAAAAACCTTAGAAATTCACTGAAAAAACCATAGGTTTTAGGGAAAGTTATAATTAGTTGGACATTTCACTCGTACAAAACCAGAGAAATTCCCCCGTTATGGTTAGTTCAGCTAACTATAACTCGCGCCCCTGCAATGCACTGCTGATGACGTCACATATTACATCACTCATGACATGGTCAGTGACATCACTGATGACATCACTGATGACATCTCAAATGACATCACTGATGACATCATCCATGTGATAAATTGATGCATCTTCTCACACCCTAATATAACCTTTGATACACCCACTCTAAATTACAGACTGCCATTGTCAAAACCATAAACACTCCAACACTAATAACTACATACCCACTCACTGATTCTTAGGTTTACACACACATCCACTCACTCACCCGTACAGTCACTCATACTTATGGTCACTCAGTACAGGACTATCATATGCACTCATACACCTATATAGAAACTCACACACCGCCACTCATCCATAGAGGTACTCACACACCTAGTCAGTCATGCAAATAATTAATCACACTGCCATTTACTCACCTATACAGTTATACACACACCAGCTCAATTACTCATACAAATACTAGCACATTCTTACGCTCTTATACAATCACTGATACAAGCACACACTCATCCATACAGCCACTCTCACAATCACACACTCTCACTTATAGCCATTTATGTACTACAACACACATATATACTGCTTTTCACATATGTAGTTACTCACACATGTACCACTGAGCTATACATTCACTCACTAACACACCCATACACACACTCACCTACCCATACAATCCATCACAGATGCACTCTTGAAACCATGCACCCAGTGAATCACCCACTCACACATCTATGCACAGAGTCACACACACCCCACCTACACAAACACTCAGGCACCCATACAGATACTCAGACAACCAATCAATAACTCATATAGACACTCATGTAGCTATTCGCAAACCCATGCAGCCGCTTACACAACAACAGACAGACGGATACAGACATTCACACAGTTTAGTCACTAACCCATGCATTCAGTAAGATACGTTTAATGTCTCACTTATAGAGTCAGTCATGCACCTACTAAATCATCCATTCAGACACTTATACACCCACTCATTCTTCAATACGCCTTTCCCTATATATATTAAACATATTTAAACTTTACAGAAACACACAGTCACTGGATGATGTCATCAGTGATGTCATCAGTGATGTCATTTGAGATGTCATCAGTGATGTCATCAGTGATGTCACTGACCATGTCATGAGTGATGTAATATGTGACGTCATCAGCAGTGCATTGCGGGGGCGCGAGTTATAGTTAGCTGAACTAACTATAACGGGGGAATTTCTCTGGTTTTGTACGAGTGAAATGTTCAACTAACTATAACCTTCCCTAAAACCTATGGTTTTTTCAGTGAATATATATATACATATCTATATACGCACTCACACAGATGCAAGCGTCACTATGGTGTTTGAAAAACTGATATCCCCAGGACAGTATCTGACTCATGAAACATTCACAGTCCTCAATGCTGACAATCAGACTAAGGTACATTCCATAGCAGTGGTGTCCTTAGAACGGGGAGGGGCTACTGGCCAAAAGAAGGTGGTGGTTTCCTCTGCGATTCCTGTAGAATGTCTGCTAGTAAAGGATCTGCAGTCCTTAGCTTGGGCTGAGATCGAAAGAAAGATCCATGCAGCCATGCTGGGTACACCTGAATGAGTGTGTGTAAAGACAAGAGTACAATGGAAAGCCCAGGGTGAAAAAGAGGAGTTGGAGCCTGAAATGATGGCCCAAACCTCCAAGAGGAAAGGCAGGAAGTCTGGAAAACCAGCTTCAAATCAGACACAAGCTCAGGTCCCATCTCCTCAGGGAGAAGACCTGTCAGCCCCAGTGGGAACTGAGGCCCAGGAACTTAGGCCTTAAATGGCAGAGCACCTTGACCCAGAGCGATCCTCTAGGGAAGATCTGTGCCAGGCAGAGAGGACCTGTCCCACTTTTGAGAGCCTGAGACAGCAAGCTGCTGACTAGGAAAAGGGAGATGTCAGTGGCTCCCACAGAACCTATTGGGAGGAGGGACTCCTATACACTGAGACCAGAGACCCCAAACCTGGTGCCACTAGGAGAGTGGTAATGTCTCAGCAATGTCTCTTTAGCTCATGACGTTCACTTAGCAGGGCATCTTGGACAGAACAAAACTTGGAGTAGGTTAGTCACCCACTTCTACTGGCCAGGTATGTCCCAGAAGGTGAAGGAGTTTTGTAACTCCTGTGTTACCTGTCAAGCCAGTGGCAAGACAGATAACCATCCAAAGGCCCCCTTAATTCCACTTCCAATGGTTGGTGTTTCCTTTGAAAAGGTAGGGGTCGATGTTGTTGGCCCCTGGATCCCCCAACAGCATCAGGGAACAGATTTATACTGGTGGTAGTGGATCATTGCCACAAGGCACCCAGAAGTTATTCTCCACAGATGTGGCACTGCTCCTGCAATTGCTAGGGCCCTCTTGAGTATCTTTACAAGAGTGTGCTTTCTTAAGGAGGTGGTGTCAGACAGAGGTAGTAACTTCATGTCTGGATACCTGAAAGTCATGTGGGCTGAGTGTGGGATGTCATATAAGATTACCACCCATATCACCCACAAACAAATGGCTTAGTTGAGAGGTTCAGCAAAACCATGAAAGGTATGATCATGGGACTCCCTGAAAAACTCAGAAGGAGATGGGATGTCCTTTTGCCATGCCTGCTTTTCACCTACAAAGAAGTACCACAGAAGGGAGTGGGATTTTACCCCTTTGAACTTCTGCCTGGTCATCCTGTAAGGGGACCATTGTGTCTTGTGAAGGAAGGCTGGGAGAGACCTCTCGAAGAGCCTAAGCAGGACATAGTGGACATTCTGCTTGGCCTGCGTTCAAGGATGGTTGAGTACATGGAGAAAGCCTCCATAAACCTTGAGAACAGCCAAGAGCTCCAGAAGCTCTGGTATGACCAAAAGGCTGCACTGGTGGAGTTCCAAACAGGGCTGAATATGTGTGTATTAGAGCCTGTGGGTCCAAGGGCACTTCAGGACAAATGGAGTGGCCCTTACACTATCCTATCTGGTGGGCCTTGGCACTTCCAGGAGCCCCAAGAGGGCCATCCATGTGAACTACCTTAAACCTTACCATGACAGGGCTCATGTGGCCATTCTGATGGCCTCTGAAGAGGATCAGGAAGAGAAGGAACCTCTCTCTGACCTCTTCTCCCACAGTCCTAAAGATGGGTCAGTTGATGGAGAGGTATTTTTAGATGCCCTCTCTGCCCAACAGCAGACTGACTACAGGCAAGTCCTGAAGCAGTATGCTGAGCACTTTACCATCACCTCTGGTCAGACTAACTCGTGTATCCATGATGTGGACACTGGTGGCAGTATGCCTGTCAAAAGTAAACTGTACAGACATTCTGACCAAGTGAAGGAAAGCATCAGAGCTGAAGTCAGCAAGATGCTGGAGTTAGTGGTGATTGACCCCTCTGAAAGTCCCTGGGCCAGCCCAGTGGTTGTAGTCCCCAAGCCTCATTCTAAGGGTTGCAAACCAGAGCTGAGGTTTTGTGTGGACTATAAAGGTCTCAATGCTGTCACTAAGATGGATGGACACCCTATTTCAAGGGCAGATTAACTGATTGGCAGGCTAGGGGCAGCCACATTTCTCACTATCTTTGATTTGACATCAGGGTACTGGCAGATTGGTCTGACCCTTGGAGAAAAAGAAAGATCAGCATTCTCAACCCAAGATGGGCATTGCCAGTTTACAGTAATGCCATTTGGACTAAAGAATGCCCCTGCCACCTTCCTAAGGTTGGTGAACAAAGTCCTTGCTGGGTTGGAGTCTTTAAGTGCAGCATATCTTGATGATATTGCTGTCTTTATTCCCCCTTGTCATGATCACCTGATCTATCTTGGAAAGGTCCTTGAGGCTCTGCAGAGTGTAGGCCTCACTACTTTGCAGGGGGGCTTCCTCAAGTTTTTTTACGTCACTGGCTCCAGCATCACACAGTAGGGCAAGCAACTGCAGTAGCGTGCAAAAACAGATAACAGCTAGGGCAAAAAAAGGCTTTATTCTCAACAAAAATCCTGCAATTGAACAAATGTTTAAGAGAAGAAGCATGGAGCCAAATGGAAAAATGTTCTGCCAAATGCTTCACAGAGTTGAGGTCCAGTCATAAAGAGTCACCAATGAGACTGCTTAATTAGAATAAAAGAGAATTCTAAGCCCACAAATCATTTTGGAGCAAGTGCAACGGAAAGCGATAATAACAACAGTGTGGCACTGTTTGTCCTGTGATATTCGCAATACAATTATATCTTCATGATAAAATACTCTTGACGCTTTTTCTAGCACCCGTTCATCTACATTAGTTAAATTTCCTTCTCCACATCAGATTTTTCTCTGCATTATCCTAGGAGAAAAGGCGGAAAAGCAGAGAAGGCAGCAAACTCCATCTGTGCGTGTCACTGAGAAAGACAGTGGGGGATATTCTCAAGAACGTGTGTTAACTATCGCCAAATTCGCTTAACGCAACTTCCCACATCGCAGTCTATCACAGGAAAATAACACGTGTTAACGCAGTATTCTCAACCCGGTGGCACCATGCGATAGTCTCACGATAACGCGCCAAATGCCCGCGTAAAAATTTACGCGACGCCGAAAAAATGCGAAACACGAACGCGAAAAAAGTGGCGATGTCCCCAATGGCGATACAAAAATCAGCGATAACCAGCGACAGGCCTGCGATTCCCACGTGTCATGCGTGAGAATGCACTATAAAAGCAGAGAAAAAAAAAAGATTAAAAAATGTAACTGCGTAGCACCATGGACGCACCCGGACCGAGTGCAGAGGACAACGCGAACCCCACAAGCCCCACAGACAACCAGCAATGAACCCCGGGGCCGGGGAAGGGCAAGGAGAAGAGGAAGAGGAAGACGGGGTTCAGTCCGCAGGAAAACCGGATCATCGTCACGGAGGTGACAGAACACTACCAACAACTGTTCATCACCTCCACTGTGTCATTGGCAACACAAACGGAAATATGGCAGTCCATCGTGAACAACGTGAATGCAGTCGGAGTGTTGAGGAGGTCAATGGAGGAGGTCAAGAGGCGCTGGCATGATGTGAAAAGCCAAACCAAGCAGAAACTCGCTGCCAACCGGAAGGCAGCAACGGCGACTGGAGGTGGGAGTCCTGCGCCACAGGAGGAGCTGGATGAGCTGGAGGAAATGGTGGCCACAGTCATCAGTGAGGAGACGGTGCAAGGAGTTGGGGGTCCGGACACTGCCCGATATGACATGACACAACAGCAACAGGGTGAGTAACGACCAGGGACTGGGGGACGGGGGAGATGGGCACAATGGCACACATGCACAATTATGTGTAGCACACTGCACACCCACAATGACTGTGGAACATGTCCCTGATGGCCTTGGCACACTGCAGCACACATAGAAACACCAAGTAGGCCCCCGTCCACCATGTGCACAAATGGCCCCCCCATCACCAATCTCATAACCTACCCATGCACATGTGCTGAACCCAGCAAAGCAGCGGCTCTGTGAGCCACACTGACAATGCAAGTGACACTGCATGACCAATAGCATGGCTGCAGTCAAAATACATGACATGGTGCACGCCACGACACTGAGGTGGCCCAGTATGGATAACATCCTCAAAGGAGCAGGTCACACTCTGACACATCCACGTGCACATACAACCCCTGACGTCAACAACACATCTGCAGACAAACAATGCACAAGAGTACAAAATCCGTCCAAGAGCACAAATGATCCAAGTCGCCAACATCTCAGCACCGTAAAAGCACACAAGTCAAAGGCTCACCGCCTCAAAGGGATAAGGGGCCGCTAAATCAGAGCTGCAGGGGCGACTCTCCCACAATGCAGCACACACACATAGCAATCACAGCACATCAACATTGACGACAATGTGGTACAAAATGCCACACTTACACCACAGAACAGAGGACACAACTGGTGCCACATGTGCATAGAAACTAGCCAATCACATCAGGCATAGCAGGAAACTGTCAGATGATAATGTACGAGTACAACCTCACATCCGTCATGCAAGTCGAAATGTCCACTGTCTCTGTTAGACCTGTCAGCCCTAGGGTGGTCTTGCCCTGTTTTTTTCCCTTTTTGCGCCTCATTTTTGCCACCATATTTTTTACTGGACCTAGGTCTCCGGGCGCCTTGCCACTGCTGGTCAGTGCTGAGGTGCAGGTGCTCTCTCACTAAAGATGGCTGCCACAGGCCCCTGCTACTGCAGAAGGGCCTTCCACACATACACACTAGTAGCCAGGGTCAGGCTGGGACATAGGGATACAGTATCCATCCCGTCCCCGCCTCTGGGCCACATAGCTAGATAGGTGGAAGGTTCCAGAACCTTCCGGGCTGTGGGAGGAGTTAAGTTTTGCCGCCTTTAGGAGGGTCACCTGACCTAGGGGTATAAGAGGCTTGGAGGGAAAACCTTTTAGTCAGTTAGGTGGAGGCACCGCTGATCCTGGGAGAACCTGCGCCGGAGTATAGGCTTTAGGGCCTAGGGGGGAGACCTACACCACTGCTGCTGACAGGGCTAAGGCCCTGCTGAAGTAAGATAGCTGAGGAACGCCCACCACCCACTGACCTTGCCCAGTGTCAGGGGACCCAGGGAACCACCTTCAGCGTGCTGGGAGGAACATCAAGCACACCCAGAACCACCAACTCACAAACCCCCCTCAGAAGCAGGAACTTTCTGACAAGAAACGGTTGTCACGGACATTACCCTAAGCCACTTCTGACAAGAAGCTCCTCGCAGGAGCCTGAAACCAAGAGTAACTGGAACCCAAGCTGAATCGTCGAATGGGGATCACGAGGCGAAGCGCTGTGTCCTAAGCGCTAGACCTTCACCCCCCTATCTACCCAGACCGACAGCTGGACTGTCCCCCACGAACCCTTCCCACACAGCCCTGTGAATAGGCTGTCAGCGCGCCCCGCGCTTCAACTCCACGTGGGAGAAATTGACACCCCAGTCACTGACCTTGTGACTGAATCGCCGCCGCGGCCGCCGCCGCGTGAAGAGAGTTGCTGAGGTGAGGGAGACCTTCCCCCCTTCCGTGCGAGTGGTGAGGTGCGCCGTCCGCGCCCTCACCGAAGCCCCCAGAGATCACCGCCGGGTCCGAGACCCCTACCGCTGCAATCGCGGCCAAGAAAGACACCGCCGCAGCCCAGGAGGGCAGCGTGAAGAGAATTGAGGCCCACCGCGGCCTCCAGGCCCGCGGACGCCGTTGCCGTGGGGCCGGGGACGCCGACCGCGTCATAGGTCGCGCCCCCGAAAAGGCAGCGACGTGATTGGCCCCGCCGGAGCCAGCAGCAGAGGAGCCGGAGGCGGGAGGCGTTGCCCGGCAACAAGAGAAGGCCGCGACGCGATTGGTCCCTGCCAGGAGCCGAGGGAGGAAGACGCCGGAGGGGCTCCACTGCCAGCGGGAGCCCCCAGAAGAACTCCAGGGCCGCGCTGGGATTGGGCGGCGTCGTCAGCCCGCCCCCCCAGCACGTACGGAGGAGGGAGAACTCCGTGGGCATCAGAGGGAAGCGGGGAGCCGTCTGGAAGGACTGCCGGCTCCCGCTCCCTTTCCCCTCACTCACCGCTGACTCCACGGGGGCCGGAGGAGTGCGATACCGGCCCCCAACGACCCGCGGAAGGAGAAAGAGGCTCCACAGCCTCGGCGGGACTCGACAAATCACCGCGAGGGCCGAATCGCCACGAGGCCAGCCACATCACCGCAGGTGAGCCCGGGAGGCCCCTAGGGCTCTAGATCAAGCCCCTGGGGGCCGGGGGCCACAATTCACAGGGGATTAACGAGGGAAGAGCCCTCACTGACATTTTGTACCAGGCGAGGCACCTGGTGAGAAGGGGGCCAAGCCTACTTTAACCCTCACCTCCCCTGAGAGAAATAGGAATCCCCCATCATAGGGAAGCCCCAGTTTGCTGGACATGTTGAGGGGGTCCCTTTAGGATTTCCTCCCGCATAGTGTCCCACATGCTTTAGTGATTGATAAGGCCTGATGTATGTGCCTATTTATAAGGGAGTTTAATATGCCTGAAGTGTTTTGCATGTTCTAGGCCCTGAATTATTAGTGCACCCGGTAATCATTATTGGTCTTGTGTTTTTAGGAGCTGATTCCTGCGGCCTTTTAGTGGCCTACACTGTTGAGGGTCTTGTTAAGAAGAATGTGCACCAGTTAAAAAGAATGCAATGTAAAGTTGAAATAATCTGCCTAATCTGATGCAACCTTGATTGACATAAAAGAACTTGATTTTTAATTACGCAAGCCTGGTGTGGTGTCTGGTTATTGCTCCGCATTTCTGAGTTGAAGTAAGAGTGTGCTGCACAACTGCCTTACACATTGCCTTCGCGTGCCTTCCCCGCTTTGCGCCATGCTACCATAACGGACTCGGTAACCCCGTTTCCAACATTGGTGTTCAGCGGTGAGATAAGGACTGGTGTTTGTGCAGCACCCTACAGTGACTCAGTGTGCGCCGCAATTAGACACCTAGTGAAATGTAAGTACCAGGAATTCTATTGTGATTGCCGATTGTATTAGTCCTGCGTTAGACCTGCTACCTACCATTTAGAACCCCTTCCTTAAATTGTCTGGGACCCCACCTAGGAGGATGGAGTTTGAGTTAGCCGACCTGGAGAGGTACACGGTGACACAGCTCAAGGAGTTCTGCCTAGAGAGGGGGTGGCCGTCAAGCGAGGTGCCAGGAAGGAGGTGCTTCAGAAAGCTTTGAGGGCATGGGTAATGGCCCACCCGGAGGGAAGAGGGGATGAGGAGCAGAGGGAGGCAGACGACCCAGGAGAACTGAGCCTACTGAACATTGACGTCAGCGAGAATGTGTTGCCAGGAAGACGTTCCAGGGCAGGCAGTAGTGCGTCAGGGGGAGTTTGTCAGCAGAGGAATTCAAGGACAGGAGGGAGCAGAGGCAATTGACATTAGAGTTGGCTAGGATGGAAAGGGAGGGAGAGCAGGCAAGGCTAGCCATGGAGGAAAGGAGGCTTGCACATGAGCTTAGCCTGAAAGAACTAGAGCTCCGAACCTTGCAGATGGAGATGGAAGGCAAAGGAAATGGTGGCAGCGTACCTGCTGGGGTTCCACAGGAGCCCAAATTTTATCTACCCAGGGAGGTGATAGCCAGCTTTAGTGTGGGTGATGACATCGACAAGTGGTTGACGGCGTACGAGGTAGCTTTGGTGGCCCATAGAGTTCCTGAGAGCTACTGGGGAGGAGGACTTTATAGGTACATACCTCCACTAGTAAGGGACACACTTTTAACCTTAGAAAAGGGGGATCGGACCAACTACCCTATCATGAGGGAGGCCCTGCTCAGGAAGTTTGGCCTCACCCCAGAGAAGTACCGCCAAAAGTTCCGCAACAGCCACAAGCTCAACACACAAAACTGGGTGGATTTTTATGATTATGCCCGGAAGGCATTGGAGGGGTGGGTACGTGGCAGCAACATTGACAATTACACTGGGCTGTACGACCTGTTTTTGAGAGAGCACCTCCTCGAGAAATGTTTTCCGGAGCTGCGCCAGTACTTGGTGGACCGCAAGCTGACCAATCCTAGGGAGCTTGCAGAGGAGGCAGACACGTGGGTCAGCACTCGGGTGTCCCACAAGGGAGCCGGGGCGGATCCCCCGAAAGGTGGACAGGGGTTCCCCAGAAGAAAGAGGGGGAGATAAAAAGAGGGAGTTCTTTAAAGGTCCCCAAAATAGACCGCCTGGGAGAGGGGTAGGTTCCCCATCCCAATCTGGATACCAGAAACCCACTTACCCTGACAGGAGTCAGCAGCCCAGAACTGTCCGGTGCTACGAGTGCGGGGAGGTTGGACACTACAAGGGGGATCCCCAGTGTCGCAAGAGAACCCCAGCCCCCACAGGAGGTAAGAGCCCCGGGGTGGCCAGTGTAGCGCTTGGGGAGGAGTTGTCCCTAGGTAGGGGAGGTGAGTGGACAGGCTTGACCTTAGTTTCCCTGGGGGATAGAGAGATCATCCCAAGGGTTCAGGTACCCGAGAACACTGCCAAGTATCGGCAGAGGGTCCTGGTGAACGGGGAGGAGGTGGAGGCTCTGAGGGACACAGGTGCCAGCATGACGATGGTGAGACGTCAGCTGGTGTCCCCAGAGCAGGTGATTCCTGAGGAGTTCCACCCGGTTGTGATGGCTGATAATAGCCTGGGTCATTACCCCGTGGCCCAAGTTCCCTTTGAGTGGGGAGGAGTGTCAGGTCTGAAGAAGGTTGCGGTGAGCCCTGCCATGCCAGTTGACTGTCTGCTGGGCAACGACTTGGAACATACTGCCTGGAGAGAGGTAGAGTTCAATGCCCATGCTGAGATGTTGGGGTTACCAGGATGGACTTGCGTTATCACGCGGTCCATGGCTGCCCGACAAGGAACTCAGCCCGGGTTGGAGCCGGAAATAATGGCCCAGCCCACTGCTGGACGAGGAGATGTCCGGGAGGAGACACCCGGTGAGATGGATGGGGAGCCCGCGGAGGTGACCCCGGAGTCCGCTGAGGTGGTTGGTTTTCCCGTGGGCGACCTGCCGACCCCTGCAGAGTGGCAGGTGGAAGGAGGGCCTACCCGGGAAGAATTTTGCCAGGCACAGAGGGAGTGCCCTACGCTTGAAGGCATACGGCAACAGGCCGAAGCCCAAGCAGCTGGAACAGAGACTGGTAATTACCATGTCTACTGGGAGGATGGTCTCCTCTACAGTGAGCCTAAGGCTCCGGTGCATGGGTCCTCAAGGGCCGTGGTGGTCCCCCAATGCTACCGAGCCTTTCTGCTAGAGTTGGCACATGAGATACCACTAGCAGGACACCTGGGCCAGGACAAGACGTTTGCACGTTTGGTCCCACATTTTTACTGGCCCAGGATGCGCGTCACTTCTGACACGTTTTGCAAGACCTGCACCACTTGCCAAGCGAGCGGCAAGACAGGGACTAAGGTGAAGGTCCCTCTAGAACCTCTCCCAGTGGTCGATACCCCTTTTGAGCGAGTAGGGATTGACATTGTCGGGCCGTTGGATCCGCCGACTTCTGCTGGGCATAGGTTCATTTTGGTGCTAGTAGACCACGCCACCCGGTACCCAGAGGCAATCCCTCTGAGGACCATCACAGCACCGGTGGTGGCGAGGGCCCTCATGGGGATTTTTACCCGAGTGGGATTCCCCAAGGTCGTGGTGTCAGATAGGGGCACGAATTTCATGTCGGCCTACATGCAGGCCATGTGGAAGGAGTGTGGAGTGACCTACCGGTTCTCCACTCCTTACCACCCCCAGACGAACGGGCTCGTGGAGCGTTTCAACAAAACCTTGAAGGGGATGATCAGGAGCCTACCCGAGGACTTGAGAAGAAAGTGGGACGTCCTCTTACCCTGTCTGCTCTTCTCCTACCGAGAGGTGCCGCAGAAGGGGGTCGGTTTCAGCCCCTTTGGGCTGCTCTATGGCCACCCCGTTCGGGGGCCCCTCAGTCTTGTCAAAGAGGGGTGGGAGAAGTCTTCCTCGAAGCATCCCCGTGATGTGGTCAGCTATATGCTGGCGTTCCGCAGCCAAGTGGCCAAGCTGTGGAAGGAGGCCTCGGACAACTTAGAGGCGAGTCAGGCCGTCATGAAGCAATGGTATGACCGGAACGCGCGGACGGTAGAGTTAGACGCTGGACAGAAGGTGTGGGTCATGGAGCCAGGAGAGCTTAGCGCCCTCCCGGACCGGTGGACTGGGCCGTTTGAGATCTTGGAAAGGAAAGGCCAGACCACGTATGTCGTCGACATGAAGACCCCCCGTCAACCCCACAGGGTGCTCCACGTCAACCGCCTGAAGCCACACCAGGAGCGTTCCGAGCTTACTCTCTTGATGATAACGGATGGAAGTGAGGAGGAGGAGAGTGAGCCTCTGCCAGACCTTCTGGAGGCCCATGAGAAGGATGGTTCGGTAGAGGGAGTAGTCCTCGCCCCATCCTTGACCCCAGAGCAACAGAGGGACTGCCGCCAGGTCTTGGGGCAGTACGCCTCGTTGTTTTCCCTCACGCCTGGAATCACGCACCTGTGTACCCATGATGTGGACACAGGGGACAGTCCGCCAGTAAAGAACAAGTCTTACCGGCTGTCCGATAAGGTCAAGGCTAGTATCCAGGGTGAGGTTGTCAAGATGCTAGAACTGGGGGTGATTGAGCCTTCCAGTAGCCCTTGGGCTAGTCCGGTGGTGTTGGTGCCGAAAGCGGCCCCCCGGGCACCACACCAGAACTTCGGTTCTGTGTGGATTACCGTGGACTCAACTCAGTCACCAAGACCGACGCTCACCCGATCCCTCGGGCGGATGAGCTCATTGACCGGCTGGGAGCAGCCCGGTATCTGAGTACCATTGATTTAACATCAGGCTATTGGCAGATCGCCATGGCGGAAGGAGCAAGGGAGAAGACTGCGTTCTCCACCCCCGAGGGCCACTTTCAATTCCAGGTGATGCCCTTCGGGTTGAAAAATGCTCCAGCCACTTTCCAGCGGTTGGTGAACCAGGTGCTGTCTGGCCTAGAGGCCTTCTCTGCTGCCTACCTGGATGACATAGCTGTCTTCAGTAGCAGCTGGGAGGACCATCTGCAGCATCTCCAGGAGGTGCTGCAGGCTTTGCAACGGGCTGGTCTAACCATCAAGGCCAGCAAGTGCCAGATTGGACAGGGATCTGTCGTGTACCTGGGACATCTGGTGGGCGGAGGTAAGGTGCAACCCCTCCAAGCCAAGATTGAGACCATCATGGCCTGGGAGCCCCCCAAGACCCAAACAGAGGTCCGAGCTTTTCTCAGCCTCACGGGATACTACCGCCGGTTCGTCAAGGGATATGGAACCATCGTGGGCCCATTGACGGAATTGACTTCGAAGAAGCAGCCAAGCAGAGTCATCTGGACGGCTGCCTGCCAGGATGCCTTTGAGACCCTTAAACGTGCCATGTGCACCGCACCGGTGCTCAGGACTCCAGACTTTGGACGGGAATTTATCGTGCAGACAGACGCTTCTGAGCATGGCATAGGAGCTGTGCTCTCACAGCTGAATGACGATGGCCAAGACCAGCCAGTGGCCTTCATCTCCCGAAGACTACTCCCCCGGGAACAGCGGTGGAGTACCATCGAGCGGGAAGCCTTTGCTGTGGTTTGGGCTGTGAAGAAGTTGAGGCCATACCTTTTTGGTTGTCACTTCTTGATCCAGACCGACCACAGACCCCTTCACTGGCTCATGCAGATGAGAGGCGAAAACCCCAAATTGTTGAGGTGGTCCATTTCCCTCCAGGGGATGGACTTTCGGGTGGAACATCGACCCGGTGTAGACCACGCCAACGCTGACGGTCTCTCCCGGTTTTTCCGCCTTAGCGAAGAGAACTCCCTAGAGGTTGGGAAGCTCTCCCCTCTTTCGGCTGGGGGGGACGCGTGTTAGACCTGTCAGCCCTAGGGTGGTCTTGCCCTGTTTTTTTCCCTTTTTGCGCCTCATTTTTGCCACCATATTTTTTACTGGACCTAGGTCTCCGGGCGCCTTGCCACTGCTGGTCAGTGCTGAGGTGCAGGTGCTCTCTCACTAAAGATGGCTGCCACAGGCCCCTGCTACTGCAGAAGGGCCTTCCACACATACACGCTAGTAGCCAGGGTCAGGCTGGGACATAGGGATACAGTATCCATCCCGTCCCCGCCTCTGGGCCACATAGCTAGATAGGTGGAAGGTTCCAGAACCTTCCGGGCTGTGGGAGGAGTTAAGTTTTGCCGCCTTTAGGAGGGTCACCTGACCTAGGGGTATAAGAGGCTTGGAGGGAAAACCTTTTAGTCAGTTAGGTGGAGGCACCGCTGATCCTGGGAGAACCTGCGCCGGAGTATAGGCTTTAGGGCCTAGGGGGGAGACCTACACTACTGCTGCTGACAGGGCTAAGGCCCTGCTGAAGTAAGATAGCTGAGGAACGCCCACCACCCACTGACCTTGCGGGGACCCAGGGAACCACCTTCAGCGTGCTGGGAGGAACATCAAGCACACCCAGAACCACCAACTCACAAACCCCCCCCCTCAGAAGCAGGAACTTTCTGACAAGAAACGGTTGTCACGGACATTACCCTAAGCCACTTCTGACAAGAAGCTCCTCGCAGGAGCCTGAAACCAAGAGTAACAGGAACCCAAGTTGAATCGTCGAATGGGGATCACGAGGCGAAGCGCTGTGCCCTAAGCGCTAGACCTTCACCCCCCTATCTACCCAGACCGACAGCTGGACTGTCCCCCACGAACCCTTCCCACACAGCCCTGTGAATAGGCTGTCAGCGCGCCCCGCGCTTCAACTCCACGTGGGAGAAATTGACACCCCAGTCACTGACCTTGTGACTGAATCGCCGCCGCGGCCGCCGCCGCGTGAAGAGAGTTGCTGAGGTGAGGGAGACCTTCCCCCCTTACGTGCGAGTGGTGAGGTGCGCCGTCCGCGCCCTCACCGAAGCCCCCAGAGATCACCGCCGGGTCCGAGACCCCTACCGCTGCAATCGCGGCCAAGAAAGACACCGCCGCAGCCCAGGAGGGCAGCGTGAAGAGAATTGAGGCCCACCGCGGCCTCCAGGCCCGCGGACGCCGTTGCCGTGGGGCCGGGGACGCCGACCGCGTCATAGGTCGCGCCCCGAAAGGCCGCGACGTGATTGGCCCCGCCGGAGCCAGCAGCAGAGGAGCCGGAGGCGGGAGGCGTTGCCCGGCAACAAGAGAAGGCCGCGACGCGATTGGTCCCTGCCAGGAGCCGAGGGAGGAAGACGCCGGAGGGGCTCCACTGCCAGCGGGAGCCCCCAGAAGAACTCCAGGGCCGCGCTGGGATTGGGCGGCGTCGTCAGCCCGCCCCCCCAGCACGTACGGAGGAGGGAGAACTCCGTGGGCATCAGAGGGAAGCGGGGAGCCGTCTGGATGGACTGCCGGCTCCCGCTCCCTTTCCCCTCACTCACCGCTGACTCCACGGGGGCCGGAGGAGTGCGATACCGGCCCCCCAACGACCCGCGGAAGGAGAAAGAGGCTCCACAGCCTCGGCGGGACTCGACAAATCACCGCGAGGGCCGAATCGCCACGAGGCCAGCCACATCACCGCAGGTGAGCCCGGGAGGCCCCTAGGGCTCTAGATCAAGCCCCTGGGGGCCGGGGGCCACAATTCACAGGGGATTAACGAGGGAAGAGCCCTCACTGACATTTTGTACCAGGCGAGGCACCTGGTGAGAAGGGGGCCAAGCCTACTTTAACCCTCACCTCCCCTGAGAGAAATAGGAATCCCCCATCATAGGGAAGCCCCAGTTTGCTGGACATGTTGAGGGGGTCCCTTTAGGATTTCCTCCCGCATAGTGTCCCACATGCTTTAGTGATTGATAAGGCCTGATGTATGTGCCTATTTATAAGGGAGTTTAATATGCCTGAAGTGTTTTGCATGTTCTAGGCCCTGAATTATTAGTGCACCCGGTAATCATTATTGGTGCTGTGTTTTTAGGAGCTGATTCCTGCGGCCTTTTAGTGGCCTACACTGTTGAGGGTCTTGTTAAGAAGAATGTGCACCAGTTAAAAAGAATGCAATGTAAAGTTGAAATAATCTGCATAATCTGATGCAACCTTGATTGACATAAAAGAACTTGATTTTTAATTACGCAAGCCTGGTGTGGTGTCTGGTTATTGCTCCGCATTTCTGAGTTGAAGTAAGAGTGTGCTGCACAACTGCCTTACACATTGCCTTCGCGTGCCTTCCCCGCTTTGCGCCAAGCTACCATAACGGACTCGGTAACCCTGTTTCCAACAGTCTCCCATCAAATACCCAGCTCCTCCAAAACAGTCACAGTGTACATTGTCATGCAGTCTGTATGTAAACATGTACAATGCGTGCACATACATGGAACACACTGTTAACCTGCAACTCCCCTTTACATTGCAGAGGGACAATCAACACCTCTTGCAGAGCAGACCAGACATCTCTTCAGTGATGATAAAGAGGACCCCCTGGCCATCTGCTCCGGCACCCTCCAACGGCTCATGGACAGCCTCCGCACCCCTCCTCCAGGAGCAGGACAGCCCAGCTGCATCGAGGTGATCCCACCCCCTGCACAGACCACACAGCAGAAAGCACCCACCACCACGGCTGGCTCCCAGCACCTCACCGAAGAACACATGGCATTCCAATGCCGTGTGTCAGACTGCCAGAGGGGGCTGGCTGAACAGGTGCGGGTGGGTTTCGACCTCATGGCAGCCAAACTAGATGCCATACGTGGGTGTCTTAGTCCCATCAGGGACCACTTACAGTCCCTAACGGACACCCACAGTCCGCTCCATGCCCTACAACTATCCTTGGCTGACCTCGCTGGAGCCATTACTCGGATACAAGAACTGTCTAGTCAGACAGGCTCCAGCGACGACAGCACAGAGTTGGCTTAGATGCGGAGGACAATGGAGAACATGGAGCGGATGCAGGCAGGAAGGATGGCTGCCACGGCTGAACACCAGCGAGATGTAGCTGGGATTTTCCATGCCCTGCAGATCCTCATCTTGCCATTGCTGCCACAGAGCCTGTCCCAGATGACTGCTGCAGGAACTTCGACACACACATCTCCGCCCCCTGATGTGTCAGTGGCACACAGTGATGCAGCCATACCACCTCCGCCCCCTGATGTGTCAGTGGCACACAGTGATGCAGCCATAACACCACACACACACCTGGCACACCTGACACAGAAGACATATCAGAGGACGAAGATGTGGATGGTAATGACTCTGTGTCAAAAAGGAGGTTGTAGCATTCATCCCCGCCATATGGCCTGTTTCTGCTTGGTACAGCCCTCTGCATCATGCCCTGGTACAACACCTTCCACTGTCCCCCGAAACACTCTGCGACATTCACCTGGACCCCGACATGGACTGCCATATCTGCTCTGGTTACCAATGACACAGCAAACAGGCTGCAGACTCAACCCTTCCTCTACCGATTAACTATCGCATGGTGCCACCGATATTCCCTAAAGGACTCTGTTTGGCCCTCCACTGGGCAACCATGTAATCTGGGGTGTGCATGGCCATGTACTGCTCCAGCTCCGACACTCCACAGAATGTGAATAAAACATTCCTAATCACACAGATGTGTCATGTCTATGTTCAATCAAGTATAACAGTATGGATGACTGTAGGGACATTGATTGCACAAAAAGGTACACCCTGGGAAATGACATCAATGCGCATGTTTGACCGTGACACACATGGCCAATTAGATGACTGTGAAGGTGTGAACTAGCTGTGGCCTCATTGATCATGAACAATAATCTCGCAACCCCCAACGTAGCCCCACGTCCATGTATTAAATAGGGCTGTGTGTAAAAATGTCAAAGTCGGTAGGAGGCCTAAAGTAGTGTCCCACATCACATGTGACAACAGAACATCTCTTCGCATACCTACACACACTCAACTGTGTGGACACAGCCTGGTTTGATGGAACACATTGATCCACATGGCAAGAAGTTGGACACCATACTCACATTGCTGAAGACACGTAAGCGCACAGGTCTACCAGCAACTCTCCCAACCACAATGTCTGGCTCACAGAGGTGGAGCTGGCAATAGGGACTCACCCCTAAGTGAAATGCATCAGTCAGTCCCTCCCTGTGTACGGACAATGCTCATTGAGGCACACGATTTGGCATGCTAATCAACACTTATCACAGTTGAACACTAGTGAAGTTGCGTACACTTTATTAGCATGTGCGTGTCAGTACGGGCAAGACAAGGGCCACAACATGCAAACCAATGCATCATACACTAGCAGGCAGCAAAGGAACATGTAGAGGTGCAAAACATGGGGAGGCACAAATGAACACCAATCATTACGGATGCCAATGGTCTCAGCCCACCTTGCCTTGCTGGACGAGTCATGTGGTGTTTGGCGAATGCTCATTGCACCGTGTCAGGGGACACCACTCACAGCCCATGGGATCTGCATAGTCCTGTACCACCGGACTGCGCTGACTGTCTGCTCTGCTGACAGTGAGCAGGTGAAGGAGTCCAACAAGGTCACATGTAGTACTACATTGCCATGTGTGTACTCTCCCTCCAGCGGTGTGTCAGGTTGAGGAACGTTGCCAGGCGCCGCTGTCCACTCACCTTGCACAGGTGTGTGTCAACCCGCAGTGTTGCACGCACATGCATTCTGAGTCAAGGCGAATGCAGCCATGTCCACTGTTATGGTGGGATATGTGTCCATTTCTCCAAGATGCAAAAGGGTGTTGGGACCTGTGCTATGGGTTACAATCTTTTGTGGCTGCAGGAACGTAGTTGCTCGTCCATGAAAGCGAGCGCAGCTTCATGGGCAATGAGTTCCAAGAGTACGTCGTTGTCGACTTCAACGAACACGGGGGCGAGCCAATCCATTAGCTGGTCTGGACAGATGTGCTCCGTCCACGCCATTACACCTATCCGCAACACAGCCCAATAGGGGAGCGCTTCGATGTGGTCACTGCACACGAGGAATTGTGCAATCTCACATGCCCAACTGCCAGCACATACGCCAAATATCAAGGCATCCCATGAACGGGTATCACGGTTACACTCCTGGTCGTGGTCCAACAGGGGGCGCACACACATGTCATAATCCAGTTCAGCTACCGTTCTGTTGGATAGGCAGACATCCATGGGCCACTCGAATATGCATGATCGACAGTGGAACCAGGGCTGGACGCAGGTGACGTACGCAAGACGGAAGCTCAGACGGTAACTGATGCGCAACACTGCCAGTGGCAGTGCCCCCAACAAATGCAGCATTCAGTCACGGTACAGTTCCACGTGACAGGGGTTGTGCATGTGCCCGGGATGTTCTGTCATTGCGTTGTTCGCTTTCGTAGAACCGGCACTCTTCTGACCTGCGGCTGTTATGTGGGTGATATGCCACAGCTCGGAGCAATGAGTCGTATGAGTGTGCAAAGTTTGGACGTATGGGTTGTCCTGTACGTAAGTGTCAAGGCCATTCCATGCAGGAGTACCTCGAGCAAGGACTTCTGTGTGTGGGGTGTGGATACGTTGATCTTTCATTAGCGCTGTGTGTAGTGTGGGAGTCGTCATCATCTGCCATGGTATCTCTCTCAGGGGGTGCCTGCTGCATGCAATTCCAAGGTCGGAGGTGCAGATGTCCTTCCGCCTTCTGTATTGAGACAAAGGGGCTTTCATCCCTAATGTTAGTCTGACTACTGCTTGTATCCTGGGAATGTGATGTGGCTTTCGCGCTGCAATTGAGGCTAGGCCTTGGGCTTATGGTGCACCAAAAGCGATGAACACACACAACAGTTGGCATGTATGAGCCAAGACCCCGAGCGGCCTTGCGCTCCTTGTACAATCCCTTGGTGCGCGGACGCCTTCCGGCTGCATGCAACATTGCAACATTGTCGATTGCGGGCCGTGTGGCGCAGACACTCCAACAGAGACACACGCATCAGTTGGTTTCCTGTGCAGCCCAGATATGAACCACGCCCAGAGGCCAGGGATATTTGTTCACACCCCTACGCTGGCCTGGCGTACGCCGAGCCAGCCCACTCGGCTTACGTATAAAGGGGGGGACGACGACGCTACGTGTCCCAGTTCTTCCACACTGCCTGAGGTGACATGGCTGCGTCCGCCTGGCATATGACGAGACTCAATCATATAGGGTCCATGACTTGCATTGCACGGAGTCGGTGGCACCGGTTACACTGCGGCCGGCACGGGCCTACCGCCACGGGACGGTGACTTTCTGTGCACTGAGGTAGGGGCACCTAAAGTGCTGAGCGGGTGTGCAGCCTGCGATGATGCCGTGTGCACTGATATGGTCTCTGCCATTGCAATATCAAGACCCAGAATCAAGTGTGCGACCTGGTGGACCGCAGTGTAGGCCTGAGCCAGCGGGCAGCGCAGGCCTACTGCCACGTGGCATTGCCTCGCGGTTCACAGAGTTAGTGGCACCTATAGAGCTGAGCGGATGTGCAGCCTACGATGATGCCGTGTGCACTGATATGATCTCTGCCATTGCAAAATCAAGACCCAGAATCAAGTGTGCGACCTGGTGGACCGCGGTGTGGGGCTGCATGATGTGGAGGCTGCCAAGGTCGCGGGGCCCGGGCCTGGAGCTTGCACCGGCACGTGGTGGGCCCTCTTGGAGACACGCCGGTGGCGGAAGGTGAGCAGTGAGGCCTGGGTGCGCAGGGGTGGGCAATCCCCGCTGGGCGGTGGGAGGGGCTGGGGTGCAGCAGCCTGTGTGCGCAGGGGGGGGAAGCGATGTTGCCGTGTGCAATGATATGAACTCTGCCATCATTAGCTGTGGACTCTGTTTCAGATGAGGGACCTGGTGGACTGCAGTGTATACCGGCACGTGGTTGGAGACACACCAGTGGCAGCAGTGAGCTGTGAGGCCTGGGTGCGCAGTGTCAGCACTGTCTCTCCCTGTCCCTCTCTTCCTTTCACTGTCTCTCTCTCTCCCTCTCTTTCACTATCTTTCTCTCTCTTTCTCTCTCTCTCTCTCCCTCTCTTTCTTTAACTGTCTCTCTCTCTCCCTCTCTTTCTCTATCTTTCTCTCTCTCTCTTTCTCTCTCTCTCTCTCTCCCTCTCTTTCTTTCACTGTCTCTCTCTCTCCCTCTCTTTCTCTATCTTTCTCTCTCTTTCTCTCTCTCTCTCACTCTCCCTCTCTTTCTTTCACTGTCTCTCGCTCTCCCTCTCTTTCTCTATCTTTCTCTCTCTTTCTCTCTCTCACTCTCCCTCTCTTTCTTGCACTGTCTCTCTCTCCCTCTGTTGCTCTCTCTCTCCTTCTCCCTCTCACCCCCTTTCTCTCTCTTTCTCCCTCTCCCTCTTTTTCACTCTCTCTCTCTCCATTTCTTTCTCTCTCTCTTTCTCTCTCTCTCTGTCCTTTGCTGAGCGCATGACACACCTTCTTATCTTCAATTTTGTCTTGCAGGCTGTGACTTACAGTTTGTCCAGAGAAGACCCGCCATGACTCTTCCAATTATTAGTGTTGAGTTAAATTTGAATAAAATAATTATTTTTGAAATTCTAAGATGTATGAATGTTTTTCCTTTTTCTGACCACACATGAATGTTAATTGTTGTACTTGTGCGACATCAGGCGAATTGTTGTGTTCATGAATTTGTAAGGTAGATGTGAAATATCTTTGTCCGGGGGTGGGGGTGCCCGGGGTAGGGCCCGGGGGGTCCTGGGGTGGGTGGGGGGCCTGGGTGTGGTGGCGGTGGGTGTTGTGGCCCTCTTGGGGCTCCGAGCTGCATGATCAGTAGCTCCATGGCATCTGTTGTTCTTCAGGTGTGGCGCTAGGCTCCCTTTCATGGTGCAGGTTGTCGTCCGACTTAACACCAGGTAGGAGCAGGTGTTAAATCCCTGCTGCTAACGCGCCTTATCGCATGTTTTTGATTCTTATCGCCGATCTGGCTGGTCGTTGAGAATGTTGCGAAGTGGTGTTTCCGCAGCTTTTTGCACGCGAACGCCTACTCTGCATATCATTAGCGTTAGTTGCCGGTGTCATCCGTGGCGATGTTTTTTGCGGCTGCTATCGCAGGAAAACTGGTGATATCGGCTGTTAGCACCAGCTTGTGAATGGTGCGATGAATTTATCACCACTTTGGCTGCGATAAAGTGCCGCTAAATCAGTGATAATTCCTTGAGAATATGCCCCACAGTGCATAAAACATGGACTGAAAAACAGAGTGGAAAGAGAAAAAACACTATTTAATCTGCAGCGCAAAATTACTTTGTAAAAACATGTGTGTCTTGTCATGACAATAATAGTCTTCTGCATTGTATTTTACTGAAAAAGCTCTTGAAATGTACTAGCACTCCCCCTCCTAAAATGTATAGCCACTCAGTTGGTACTGTCCATTACTAGTAAAGTAGCTTTGCTTAGAGGTTCGGTTGCTGTCCCACTAAAAGTATAGCAAAACTGCTGAATACCGCCTGTAACATTAAAAGTAAGGCAGAAAAGCTGAGAAATGCTGACACTAGCAACACTTAGCCTTGCAGGGAGGTGCTGTTACTGGAACCTTAAAAGTGTGCCAGCCTTGTTGAAACATGCCAGTTTTAATGAAGTGGCGACTTGATGAGTTCATAACGTATGTTTCGCCCAGATAGTGGAAGCTTTAGTCCTAACCCCAACCCCCGCTCTAGTTGACACTGTGTGTACCCTGGTCCCAGGACTCAACCAGTATGTGCACTGGTCCAATACCTACCCGTGCTTGTGGCTGCTTGATTTTCTAGTGCCAGTTGATGCTCAGACAAGAGGACCCCCTGGCACTGTAAGGACTGTAAGGTTCATCCCCAGTACCCACAGTACTTACCTGACTCATTGAAGGACACCGGTACAACACTGCTTACGGGTGCACCCCAGAGGTGTGTACTCAGGCTGCAGGCGGCACTATCACTCACCTGCCGGACGTCATCCTGCATGGAAAGGGTGATGTAGAAGAAAATGACACAGGTGGAGGCTTCTTGCCTAGGCTCCCAATGGAAGGAAGAGCAGGAGCAGCAGAGCCCTTAAGGACAGTCTCAGACTAACCCAGAGCCCACTGGGCACTCTGCTGTCTCTGTGGTAATCCTCACTGCTTTCACCCCCAAGGTCACCGCGAACACTCCCAGGGTCATCCCAAATAATCCTCGGCTCATCACTGAGACCCTGGACTCCCACTTGGGCCCTGATACTTCCTCAACCCTTTATAAATGGAGGTGGAAGGATCGCTTCCATTATTTCACCTCCATATTTATTTTTCTTCCCATCTATTTTGTTCCCTTTCCTGGTTTGTTTTTCTCCTTTCTGCACCTTTTTCCTCCCTTCTTCCCTTCTTGCTTCTTACTTCTTGCAGAAGTTAGAATAAATTGGCCACCCTCCAAGTTCCTGACCTCCTGCTCCTTCCACCACCTTCTCTTAACCTTTATCTCTTAGCACCCAGACTTTTAGTTCTTCACCTTAGCTTCCCCAGTCTTCCCCTTTTTTGGTCCATATTATGTGTAGAAAAGAGGCTTAAAGGTCATAACATGATCAATGCTTTACTAATAAGACCATGTCAACCTGATGGTTCCAGTGGCTTCAGTGACTCCACCTATCTTGCAGTGGAGTGGTGCCACACATCATGCTCCATGTGTGTTCCTTACAACGCCATTTGGCAGAGCCCAGGGACCGCCTGCAAAGAGTCTAGTCAAAGCCAGTCCTGGTCCCAATCTTGGAATGGCAGGAACATGTTCTCAGCCTCTTCATGGGATATCCTTTCCAGCAGCTCCATTCACATCTACCGGTCACAAGCCACTCTTCACAATATTTGTGGGAGGCTCCTTGCTGATGTTTAAGGTTTCCTACCATTGCTGGTCCAGCGTGGCGGTGGCCCACATAAACAGCAACACAGCACTGTTCTACATCAGAAAACAGGTGATTACTCTTGGACCACGGCTGTGCTGGTTAGCAGTTCAAGAAAGAGTAATGAAGAAAAGATGGCGGATCCCCACCTTTCCCCTGTCCCCTTACACAGTCAAGCAACTATTTAAGAATGTCAGCTGTGTGTACATTTTCTTCAGGGTGGTAGTGCTATAGAGCACTTTAGGACAGGCCAATGGGATACTCTTACTTGGTAAAGTTCTAAGGAGTAACTTTTTAGAATAAATAGGAATCCCTTTGGATGATGAATTTGGTGAAAGATAAGATAGCACTCTGGTGCAAATAATGTTGAAAAACAATGCTTTTGTGAAAAAACTGATGGCTCATTTGTGATGCTGCAGGTCTTCTCTCTGTGACTCTGAATTCCAGAGGAATGCCAAAGAGCTTATTTAAAGCATCTCTTCAATGTAAAATCTCTTGCATTCCTTTAGATTGCTGGATGTCCTGGCTGCCAGAAAAGAGCCCCATGGGCTGAGCGGACACGTCCTCATCGATGGAGCCCCTCAGCCTGCAAACTTTGCATGTGTCTCTGGCTACGTTGTCCAGGCAAGCAATACTTTTAGAGTTCACACTGGATTAATACTTTCAAATATTTATTTTCTATGTAAAGTTTACAGAGAGCGAGCATTTGAAAATATCAGCATTTGTTCACATAACTCATAGGAGAGGCAGAGGTGACATCATAGTCCCTTTCATTCTTCCTCATGACATAATAGAGAGTGACATCACATAACCATTGACCTTGATGATATCAGAAGACCTGATACTGCAGGCCCAATGACCCTGCTGAAAACACAGAAAAATATACTAAACATGTGCAATAAGGAACAGAAATATTAAATCATTTAAAACCAGATTCAAGAGTCTCAAGAGGAGCAAGGAAGGGTTCACACTGTCAACGCATGCCGATACTTGTCGTCAGTTACTGTTGCAGATAGCCTGGTGGAGGGTTCCTTACTGTTGCTTGTGGTAATAATAAATAATAATAATAATTCCTATTTGTAAAGCTCAACCATATCATATCTTCTTGAGATGTCACCTCTTCCTCTCCTATGAGTTAGGTGAACCAATGCAGATGTTTTCAAATGCTCACCTGGTGGTGAGGGACAGATACAAAAATGACCTCTTACTGCCTGGAAGAAAACTCCTAGATTGTGGGGAGGAGGGTGGCCATTGGTTTTTTGTTTTTCAGAAAAAACTCAAGCTTTGGGAGTTTGTTTCTAAAAAACAAAAAAAAGTTTAAAAGTGTTATGAACGGTTCCCGAAAATGATAATAGCCTTCAACCAAAAATGTTGTACCTTGAAGGGTACTGCCATACTTATGTAAGGGCACTCAGGGGTATGCACAGCACTGCAGTGCACTGCATACCCCTGGGTGCCCTTACATAAGTTTGTAAGGGCACTCAGGGGTATACACTAGAGTGTATACTCCTCTGTGCCCTTACATACTTATGTAAAGGCACCAAGGCGTATGCACTTCACTACAGGCACTGCATACCCTTTGGTGACCATACATAAGTATGTGCAGTGCATACCCCTTGGTGCCTTTACATAAGTATTTAAGGGCACTGAGGGGTATGCACTGGAGTGGATACCCCTTTGTGCCCTTACATACTTATGTAAGCGCACCGAGGGGTATGCACTGCACATTGCAGTGCCCACCCTGATATGGCAGAATTCTGCTGAATTTCAATGTAATTCTGCTGAATCCTGCAGAATGAAACTCCGCCATTCCGCCCACCCCTAGTACAGAGATAACCACTGGGCCGGCAGTCATCCCTAAATTTGACAGACCATACAGTTGGGATGGCGTGCGTAATGCCCTCCACCATCATGCCTGAGCGGACTCCATCCGTCAAACTTAAAATCAGGCCCTTAGCAACTGAGCTATCAACTATGTGGATTTGTACATAACATTGAATCTCCATTACTAAGTACGATGCAAAATATGTTTTACAATTTCCTGGGTGGAAGACATCCAAAGCTTGTATCCTGCTAGGTGTGTCAGCTTTGTATGCTTCACTCGCCCAGTGCAGATCAGACCAGGATTCACAGACCAACACTTAGAAATTTCACCTGCTGCCACTGCCACCAGTTATTTATTACGATAAGGAAGTAACATTGTGGTTACTGTTGGACATGGCCCTATCTGCAGGGTCATCCCTAAACATTTTGCCTTCACTCTCCTGTTTTCTGAACCCGTTTGTGTTGGCTTTTAGGACGCTGCACACTTTACCACAGCTAACTAGTGCTAAAGTGCTTGTGCTCTCGCCTTAAAACATGTTTGGCATATTTAATTTACTTGTAAGTCCCTGGTACAGTGACACTACCTGTGCCCAGAGCCTTTAAATTAAATGCTACTTATGGGACTGTAACACTAATTGTGCCACCCGCTTAAGTATAGCTTTAAACATGTCTCAGGCCTGCCATTACAGTCTGTGGGTGCAGATTTAAACTGCCATTTTGACCTGATAAAGTTATCATTTTGCCAGGCTAAAACCATCCTTTTAAATACATATAGGTCACCTCTAGCGTAGGCCCTAGACATCCAGGGGGCAGGGTGCAATGTATTAAAAAAGTAGGACGTACTTTTAAGTTTTACATGTCTTGGTAGTGAAATACTCTTACATTCGTTTTTCACTACTGCAAGGCCTACCTCTCCCATAGGATGAAAATTGGAATGAACTCATTACATTTTATAAGTATAATCTCCAAATACAAAAAGCTATCTATTTCATGTTTGGCATCTCTGGAATTGTAATGAAAAATCCTAACTTATGATGAAGTGGGATTTTAAATTACAATTTTGAAAATGCCACTTTTAGAAAGTTGGCATTTTCTTCCCCTAGCCATTTGGTGCCTGTAACTTGTCTCTGGGTCACATAACTGGGTGTAGCTGGTGTAGGAAGGTGGAGTATTATATGGTGGTGTTGGTTAGGCTTCACCATGCAGACCCCAAAAGATGGTCCTTGGATCCACAATAATAAATCCGTAGCTCAGTCCTGGTAGAGTGGCAAGGAGCAGTCAGGCTTCAGGAACAAGCAATGACAGTCAGTTAAATTTGACCTGGCCCATGAAGCCCAGGTGCAGAGTTGTCCTGGGTGTTGCTGAACGGGAGCCACAGGAGAGCTGCTTTTACTACTTACACGGTGCTGCGGGGAACAGGGTGAAGGATCTCAACAACGGGACCATTGCTGATGTCAGACAAAAGTTGTATGGAGGTCCCTCTAGATACAGTATTGAGTGAAGGGGTCAGTTGCCGGACTGGAGACCAACATGCCTTGGCAGCGGCAAGCACAGCAGATAGGTACGTTGACGTCCAGAGATCCTGGGGAACACAGTAGCTGCCTGAAACTTTATGGAGAGCAGTACTACAGTTCCCACAATGCACTAGACCATCTGGAGTTGGGTGATCCCTAGGAGGCCCGATGGCAAGTGATTCTTCAGATCCAGAGTTTTGTTTTATCTGCAGTTTGCAGGGGACTAGTGCCACTGGTCCAGGGGAGTCTGAGGTTGTTTCTGGCTCTCACAGGGGTTCCTCTGTCTGGGGGAACCAACCTTTAGCCTAGGACGAGTCTTGGTTGTGAAGTTCCATGGGTATTGCCACAGGTGCAGAGTATCCCTCTTTTGGTTTGTGCAAGTCCTGTTATCACAGACTCAGGTCTCCTCTTTGATGCAGGTTGTTCATAACTGAGGTTCTGGTGTCAGGGGTAGCCCTTAAATCCTAGATTTAGGGGCGTTAGGGGTGTGGGTGCAAGTGGTCAATGGGCTGCACTGCTGCAAAACTGGTCCCCACCGCTCTAAAACCTGTTCCCCACCCTTCTAGCCTCCCTGGGGAAACACCGGATGCCCGCTACGGCCAGTCGGGCCCTGTCAGTAGTAATGGTGATGGCAGCACTGTAGGATGGTGGTAAGGTGATCGTGATGTTGGTGATAATGGTAATAGTTGTAAAACTGGTAATTTTGGTGGCAACAGTGGGTGATAATGGTGTTTGTAATAGTAATGATGATGGTAATGGGGATAGTACTTTGGATGGTTTGGCAATATTGGTAGTGAAGTGGTGATGGTGGTGTAGGAATGATGGTAATGGTAGCGGTGAAACATGGTAACATCGATAGGAGCAGAGCCAGAGAGCAAACAAGAGCACCTGACAGCAGGAAAGCTGCTGGGTGTGAGCGGGACAACAGCCGCCAGACTGGGCACTGTGATTTGTAGACAAGCGCCCCATATAGACCGGAGCACCCTAGAGCAAGGCATTTGGCATGCATGAGCAGGAGAACCGTTGTGGACTGATCCCTCACCTACTAATGCTCAGTATGCTTCTTTCCTCAATGGCAGGAGCAGAATGGTGATTCATCATGGAGAGAGCACAATGGTGATTTATCATACGAGCTAATGGGTGCACTAAAGGTATTTTTTGTGATAGAGGATGCCTATTTTTGGGGCATGGTTGTACTGATTAAACGAAAAGGAAAACACAGTTAGATGGTTATTGTAAGGTTAAGTCTGCTCTCCAGTCCTAAAAAAAACATTAAATAAGCACATTAAATAAGCCTACTGCAGTAAAACAAATTACATATAATTGTTTTCTACAATGCATGTATGAAATAAAGAATTGAATGTGTAATCATTGAGTAAATTTTTGTTGATGTAAAATAGTCTCTCATACAGTGCAATGCATGCGATCTTTCGGAGGCGGAATGATACACCAAACAACCAATAGAATGAGGTGAGAAAGTACAGTCCAAAGTCCACTCTATGTATAGTTTAAATAATTGTCAAGCAAGACCTAAAAATAAATAAATTTTTAATATTATTAATGTAATGAACATAGGGCTAAGATTAGAAACCTGGCCTCAGAGCAAGTGGTCAGAAGGAGACAAGGCACAGTGACTTCTTTTTCTTTGTCTTTGTAGGATGACATTGTGTTGGGAACTCTAACAGTGAGAGAAAATTTGCAATTCTCAGCTGCACTTCGGCTTCCATCGTCTGTCAGCACAAAGGAGAAAAGCGAGCGAATCAACCATGTCATCGAGGAGCTTGGGCTAACTAAAGTGGCAGACTCCAAGGTAGTGGAGCCTGTTCTCTTTATGCATCATGTAAGGGATGTCACATGCCTTCAGATACACCTGCTTATGATAGAGCCTCAATGAAACAGATTTAGGAGATAAGTGCTTTATTACAAGTAGAGCAGAAAAGTGTTAGATATTTACTGTGTGTGGTAATTGAATCCCATTCTGAAAATTGAAGTTAAATGCAAATTGATGCTTGGACCAAAGCCTGCATGAATTGGAACTTATTGCACATACCCACCCTGGTGAATTTTGACCTCTAAAAAGTTACCAGGGGAAAAGCAGGGGCTGCACTGTTTACCAAAGTACTCAGAATTGTGATCCCTACACAAACAGTTTTGAGCAGTGTTCAAATTTATCAGCCACTTGTAAACTAAGGGCCTGATTATGAGTGGGCTGGATAGTAGGGCGGTAAATACTGAATCCCTAGGGTGCAGTATTGATTTGCTGTGGTAAATACCTCTGATTCCAAGTTTTCATTGAAAAAATGAGGAGTCACATGCAGAATTGGTGATTACCACACCAAGCTTTATATGTCTCAGACTTTACCCTGTATCTTTCACCCAGTATATTTCAGCAGGTTTGACCTGAAATTGAGAGACATTTCTTAATTTCAATCCCTTCTGAAACAGTAGTTTGCACAGGGACCTGAATTTAGCCCTGGCTCTGTAATTATGACCTTTGTCATAATCAACATTAAAGTTAGGTAACTTAACATAACTGAGGTACAAACATGTAGAAACACTGAACCCAAAGCACTGCGTAACTCTTTTTTCCAGAAGTCTCCGTTCAAATTCCCTCCTCAGAGTTATAACACATTTGACTCTAATTTAGACATTGAAAGATATCTTGGAAATTTCGATCAAGACAGTACCAGTTTCCTTAGCACCATTCTAGGGGGAAAAAATGAATGTGCCATCATTTGTCCTGCTGAATACAATCCTTGATTTGGGGCTGGCTTTAGGGCAGTGCAACCGGTGCAGCTGCACCTGGTGCTGACCTGGGGAGCACTGTGCTTTCTTGTTGCTTTACAAGCACATGGTGCAAAGTGTCCTGTGTGTCCAGCAAATTCCAGGCAACAATAGAAATGTCAAGATAACTCTGGTGATTAATGTTCCTGCTGGAAAGAGATGGGAGTTTTGTCTAGTGACAGTTTTGACTCATCATAAAGTAGCTCAGAGGGTTAATGTGCCTGTTGCAAAGAACGTGTACCATGCAGATCACAGAAATAAGTATAAAAGAATTATGAGTAGTGCTATAAAAAAAAATGAAATGCAGGTCAAGGAGCGGCTATGGAGAGATTAGGGGCACTGTTGCCTTGTGGTATTGAGGGAATTAGTGGGGCAGGAGGTCATGTGGGGGCGCTAACAAGACTGTTAGGCTTAAGCCGACTATGCCTTGATTTACTCCTAGCACTCAAATTAGAAACCAGAAGAGCTGAAAGGCAGTGGAGATTAAAATACACAAGGGATACCAAACAAACTTATCAATCTGCCCTCTGTGTCTATAAACAAATCTTCATGGCCAAAATTACTACTTCGCTTTGCACCTATTAAATGCTTCAAATACATGAGAGAACTATTCAGAGTAATTTTACCCTTGCCGCCTTCACAATATTTTGCAAACAGCTCTCCAACTTTTTACTCTTAAAATTGAGGATATCAATTTGCTGATAAACACTAACATTTTGCAAGAGGAAAATTCATCCTCTGCTTTTTCAATTTATGAAGCAGACAGGCCCCTGGAAACGTTCACCTTCCCGTGGACATCTTCCAACACCCTGACAAACTACACAGAAGTCTTCCCTCAGGAAGCAGAATTGATAGCAAGCAAGATTGTATTGGGTTGGGTAAGGCAAATGTTAATGTTTATATAGTTGAAACTGAATAATCTACAAGTAGTCATATAGAAGGATACAATCATGCAGTGTTGTTTTAGATTACTAAAATTGTGCTCTTGGTTACTCTTTTTTCTTTTATGAATTAGAAATGTGTGTAATATTTCTATAAGAATATATTTATTGGAAATAAAGTACTTTTGATATACTTTGATAGCAAGCATCAAATACTCAGAGTCATCACTAGAGTTATGTCCTGTAAAAACAAAAGAAACAACTGAGTGGGGCCTTAGCAGAAACTCTCGCCTTTCTCTTTATCACCCCCTAACACATGGTGGTGTCCCGACAGAATGGAAAACTGCTACAATAAACCTAATTAAAGAAAGTATATCTATATTCTGCAGACACAAACAACAATTGGCACACCTCTTTGTTTGCTTTGCTGGGGAAGGTCTTGGAAAAGCTTTTGTGCATGGAGCTTCAAGCCTTCATTGAAAACAACAATATATTCCACCCTCTTCAAACAAGCTTTAGAGCTGGCCATAGTACAGATCTGGTAACAATATATGTTCTTGATGATCTATAAAAGTTGGTGGATGGCAGTGGTCTAGAGGCTCTGGTCTTTTTGGACTTATCAGTGGCCTATGATACCATCAATACCATTGCATTTTTCTGCAAAACCTTAAGAATATTGGCCTGGGTGGCCAAGCTAAAAAATGGATGGACTCTTTTCTGTCAGATAAGTCACAGATGATCTTTCTCCCCCCATTTGTAGAAAATTGTCAAATATGGTATGGCTCAGGGGCCAGTGCATACAAATGCTTACTCTACCATCCATACTTTAGTCAATGGGAGTGCAATTATACTTGTATGCTATGACACTCAGCTGATTTTCAAATTGTAGGAAGCAAACAAATCTTCACCCTTCTGACTTGAACCAAGTTTTCCCTTGGTCTTCACTTTCATCCAATCTTGGATGTTCTCCTTTTTCTGAAACTCAACCACAATTAAACCAAACCTGCTGTCTCAAAAAGTGAAAGTAGCAAAAGGGACCCCTCCCTTTAGCCAAAATCAATAGATACCTCCCACTCTCATGTCAAGATGGTGAGCAGAACATTCTTTGTAAGCTCAAGATTCCTAAATAGCTAACATCTGGTTTTGGCATCTAAAAAGATTAATGTATATTCCACTCTACATGGACTCAGATCATCATACCACTGTAATTATGGCTCTTATCCAGGGTCATTTGTACAATGAAAATGCTATCAATCTTAACTTACCATTTAAACTGCTCAGACGGCTAACGGTGATCCAAAATAATGCACCTTACCTATTAATTGGCACTCTGACAGTGCCTGAGGGGCTGGTCTGAAAGAGAAGTGTGTGGCAGTTTTAGGTCGAGCCTGGGCAGCGCATGCGCTGCCGCGAGGTATGCAGTATTGGAGAATGCATTTGAAGCCCTGCCCACTTTCCGCCCATATTTTTGATTGGCTTTTGTCATTGTCCTTCGTAAATGCTGGTTTCTGACTCATAAATAGGCTTGTTAGTCCCGCCTTAGTACCGCCTTGTCTTTATTTGTAACCTCCCATGGCGACTGGCCCTTTTACTTCGGCTATTACACGGTACGTGTTATTTAGTCTATAAGCACTACTTTCTTTAATGAGTTTCTCTTGCTGCAGGCACGACATGCGCTGCTTCAGCTGTTTTTTTAAATATCTCTCCACAGTAATGCTTTCTGCCCACATTGCGCGCTGTCCTGGCTGAAAAACGTCCGGCAGCAGGTTCACGAGAAGAGCAGGACCGGGTCTGTTGATGGGTCTGTTTACTCTTTATTTTTATCAAAACATTCCTTATCCTCCCCAGCAGATCCTAGTGATCCCTTCATTCATTGTTCGTGGGCTTGCAGCATTTGTCTACGACCATAAGGTGAACAGATTCATCAACCCGGGTTAGGTTGACAATTGAAGGGATGAACGTGGCTAATTAAACCTAAAATACTACAGCAGTACATGTTGGTCTCGACCTCAGTGTAATATCCTATGATTCTGGATAAAGCTCTTCATCCTCTCATAAAACTGCATCAAAGAGGGTGATCGAGGAGGCTGGGGTTTAAAGGGGGAATTTGTTGTTGACTATAGACGAAGGTCAGTTTGGCAAGTGGAGGAGGGCCGCCCTTTTTGTCGTCATATTAGGTAGTAGCTTTTTGGTTTTTACCTAATTGTGAAATGCGTATCTGTTTCTTTCTTTTTCTAAAAACATGTAAACCATAAAACTACGTTCGGATAGCAATACAGTAATAGCTGGAAACCCTCAGGGGGATATTCTCAAGATCGTGCGATAATCATCGCCAAAAAAGGCTAACGCACGTTTTCATATCGCCGTCTATCGCGGGAAAATAACTCTGTGTTAACGTCGTATTCTCAACACGGCGGTAACATGCGATAGTCTCCCAAGAACGCGTCAAATGTCCGCGATAACATTACCAGGACGGCGATAAAAATCCAAACCCAAACGCGAAAAAAGTCGCGATGGGCCCACCCGTGATACAAAAATCAGCGATAAGCAGCGCCAGGCCTGCAATTCACACACGTCAGGCGGGAAAAATCACTACAAAAGCAGGAAAAAAAACCACAAACAAAAACAAAACAACTGCGAAGCACAATGGAGGTAGCCGCAGCAGGAACAGAGGACGAGCAGACCCTCACAAGCCCCCCAGAGGACCAGGCCGGGACCTCGGGGTCAGGGAAGGGCAAGGACAGGAAGAAGAGGAAGACGCGGTTCAGTCCGCAGGAAAACAGGATCCTGATAACGGAGGTGATGAAATACCATCAACAACTGTTTGTCACCTCCAATGTGTCATTGGCGACAAAAAATGGAATATGGCAGTCCATCGTGGACAAGGTGAATGCAATCGGAGTGCTGAGGAGGACAATGGAAGAGGTCAAGAGGCGCTGGAATGATGTGAAGCGCAAAACCAAGCAGAAACTCGGCAACAACCAGAAGGCAGCAATGCAGACTGGAGGTGGGAGTCCAGCGCCACAGGAGGAGCTGGACGAGATGGAGGAAATGGTGTCCACAGTCATCAGTGTGGAGACGGTGGCAGGAGTTGGGGGACCGGACACTGCTAAACATGACCTGACACAACAGCAACAGGGTGAGTAACGACCAGGGACTGGGGGACGGGGGAGATGGGCACAATGTCACACATGCACAATTAAGTATAGCACAGTGCACACCCACAATGACTCTGGATCATGTCCCCTTGGCACACTGCAGCACACCTAAACAGCCCGTCGACTATGTGCCCAGAAGGGGCCCTCCCCACACATCACTAATCTCACAACAAACCCATGCACAAGTGCAGACACACATCCGTGATGTTGTCGAAATGTCCACTGTCCCGCATCAAATAGGCAGCTCCTCCCAAACAGTCACAATGTACATTGTCATGCAGTTTGTATGTAAACCTGTACAATGCGTCAACATACATGTGATAACAATGGTAAACTGAATCTCCCCTTTACATTGCAGAGGGTGAATCAACACCCCCTGCAGAGCAGACGGTACACCTCTTCACTGATGATGAAGAGGACCTCCCCTCCATCGACACCGATGCCCTCCAACGGCTCATGGACAGCTTCGGCACCCCACCTCAAGGAGCAGAGCAGCCCAGCTGCATCGAGGAAACCCCACGCCCTGCACAGACCACACAGCAGGAAGCACCCACCACCACGGCTGTCTCCCAGAACCCTCACGAACAACACATGGCCTTCCAACACCGTGTGTTAGGGTGCCAGGAGAAGATGGCTGATCAGGTGCGGGTGGGGTTTGACCTCATGGCAGCCAAACTCGATGCCATACATGGGTGTCTAAGTCACATCAGGGACCACTTACAGTCCTTAACGGACACCCACAGTCTGCTCCATGCTCTCCAACGAACCATGGATGACATTGCTGGAGTCCTGACTCAGAGACAAGGACAACTGTCTAGTCAGAGTGGCTCCAGCGGTGTCATCCGGGAGTTGGTACACATGCGGAGGACCATGGAGAACATGGAGCGGGTGCAGGCGGAAAGAATGCTGCCACGGCTGCACACCGGCGTGATGTAGCTGGGATCTACCATGCCCTGCAGATCCTCGTCATGGCATTGCTGCCACAAGGCATGGGGCAGATGAATGCTGCTGCTGCTTCGACATCCACATCTCCGCCCCCTGAAGTGTCAGTGCCTCACAGTGCAGCAGCCAGTCCACCTCCGGCCCCTGATGTGTCAGTACCACACAGTGCGGCAGCCAATCCACCTCCGGCCCCTGATGTGTCAGTGCCACACAGTGCGGCAGCCAATCCACCTCCGGCCCCTGATGTGTCAGTGCCACACAGTGCTGCAGAGAAAACACCACCACCCACATGTGAGGCACATGAGACATCAGAGGACAAAGATGCAGATGAATCTGCCTTACTGGTAGTAAGGAAGCGGTAGCATTCTTCTCCGCCATATGGCCTGTTTCTGCTTGGTTCTGCCCTCTGCATCATCACCTTCCACTGTCCCCCGATGCACTCTGCAACACTCACCTTGGGCCTCGACATGGACTGCCATATTCTGTTTGGTCACCAATGACACAGCTATCAGACTGCGGACTGAACTCTTCCTCTTCCGATGTACTTGTCATTCCCTGAGGGACTCTGGCTGGCCCTCCACGGGCCAACAATGTAAAGTGGGGTTTGCATGGCCCTGTACTGCTCCAGCCACAGCACTCCACTGAATGTGCATTAAACAATCAAATTCACAAAGATGTGTCATGTCTATGATCATTCAAGTATGGAAGTATGGATGAATGTAGGGTCAGTGATTCCCCCTTACGTCCATGTTGCACATGTTGTGGGACTTGAGTCACAGGGTGCAACATTACCGATTGCGGACCGGATTGCGCCGACACCACATCAGAGACACACGCATTAGTTACCTTCTTGTCCAGCCCAGAACGGAACCATGCCCAGAGCGCCGGGGTCATCGTTCACACCCCTATGCTGGACTGGCATACGCCAGGCCAGCCGACTCCACTTACACTTACAGGGGGCGACGACAACGCTACATGTCCCAGGTCTTCCCTGTAGTGATCTGCTGATCACAGGTCTAGTTGTCAGCATGCCACAGCCACTCCCTGAGGGCTGGTTCACACCCACACCACACCCATCCAGCACAGGCGTCACAGGACATGTGACCCTACCAATAAAAGGGGCCGGACGCACGTGCCCAAGGCCATTTCCACTATCTAGCTGAGTGTGTCCGTGTGGTCATTATTTATGCATGAGGGCCTAGGACCCTACCACATCACATTCCCCACTGCCGCAGGTGACATGATGGCATCCGCACCACGAGACTCAATCATAAAGGGCCCATGACTTGAGGTGCACAGAGTTGGTGGCATCCGAGGCACTTTGGCCAGCACGGGCCTACCGCCACGGGACGGTGACTTGCGGTGCACTGAGTTAGTGGCACCAGAGCTGAGCGGGTGTGCAGCCTGCGATGATGCGTAGGCCTCGATACGCCGTCCTGCCAATCAAGATTCGATTTGAATTGTGATCCCAGCTGGACCGCAGTGTACGCCGAGGGCAGCAGGCTGCACAGACATGACTCAGCGGCGCGGTGCTGCAGGGTGCGCTGGGGGCCTGTGGCGCGGAATCCAGCAATCAGCTGAGGAGGTTGCACCGGCACGTGGTGGGCCCTCTTGGAGACACGCCGGTGGCAGCAGGTTAGCATTGAAGCCTGGGTGCGCAGGGGCGGGCACTCATCGCTGGTTGGCGGACTGGTCTGGGGACCAGGGCTGGGGTGCAGCAGGTGCACCGGATCGCATAGGCACCACCGGTC
Organism: Calotriton arnoldi; assembly: GCA_963921515.1. Classification (NCBI taxonomy): domain Eukaryota; kingdom Metazoa; phylum Chordata; class Amphibia; order Caudata; family Salamandridae; genus Calotriton; species Calotriton arnoldi. The sequence goes on along the minus strand of CAWUFW010010579.1, from coordinate 545,794 downwards.
ACGGTGGCTGGGTGGGGGGAGTGAAGGTGCAGGGGTATCAAGCTGATACAAACTGTGAGGCTTACAGGTATGAGTAATCCTGCATCATGAGACCGTAACAGAAGTTAGTGTGACCGTAACCTTCCTTTTCTATCCTACCTAGGTTACGACCACACATACTTCTGTTACGGTCTTTTTGTGCAGGATTTGTCTTTCCTGTGAGCATTCCGGTTTGTCCAAGTGCTATACACTGTACCAGATTAGGTTTGTGACTATACGGACGCTTGACCATTGTCACCATTTGTCCAACAGGTTTCTGGATACTGACTTCCGGAGTATGGAATGGTATTGGGGAGTTCCCGCAGCATATGCAGTTACATGAATCCACACGTTGCCCTGATAAAGTTCCCCGTTGGGCGTTGGCTGTGCTTTTCGTATTGTTTATTGGTGTATTTGTAATAAAGGACTGTTTTTACACTACTGTTGACTACTGGACTTCATGACCGTGCGCACCCCCATTTCAGTTACTACAGTTATGGGTCTGGGGCACAGTGGCATCTAGCAACGGCTGGCGTTGGGGTTGGTTGCGCAGGAACACTATGAATTGGAACTGTCGTGTGGTGCGAATACAGGGGCCCCCCGTTGCTATTGTGGACATGCATCCATGACATGGGTGAGGAAGTTTGATAGGGCTGGCCGTGAGACTCCTCCGACTCTGGCAGTTGTTGTTTGGGAGGTACCAGGGGCCAACAGGTGCAGCACAGCCAGCAGCTTTGTCTGCGGCGGGATGTTGGTTGTCCGCTGTGTTGGTACCGTCAGCCTGTGGGCAATGTGGGTCAGGATGCGGAGGATGGTTGTCCTTTTGTGCCTGTAGTGGGCAATGACTTCCTCTGGCGTTGAGTCTCTGAGGCTGGTGCTTTTTGGGAACGTCCGCTGTCCTGTTCTGCGCTGCCTCGGTGGTAGTCGGGGGGGTGGTCCGGAGGGGGCTGGGGGTGGTGGCGGCGGCGGGTGTTGTGGCTCTCTAGGGTCTCTGAGCTGCACGATCAGTGTCTCCATGACATGTGTTGGTCTTCAAGTGTGGCTCTGGGCTGGGCTCCCTTTCATACTGCAGGTAGTCGTCCTGCTTAACACCAGTAAAAGGCAGGTGTTAAATCCCTGCTGCTAACGCGCCTTATCGCCTGTTTTTGGGTCGCATTGCAGATCTAGCTGGTCGTTGAGAATATCGCGAAGTGGTGTTTTTGCACGGGAACGCCTACTCTGGTACCTTCCAACCAACAACTGTCAGAGTCGGAGGAGTCTCACAGCCAGCCCTATCAAAGTTCCTCACACCTGTCTTGGATGCCATCATCAGCTTGGTACTCCAGCACCTTCACTTCCCCCACACTGCACAGGAACAGCTGGAGACCAAGCAAGGCTTCTACGCCATAGCTGGCTTCTCGCACGTGTTGGGGGCAATTGACTGCACACATGTCCTACTTGTGCCCCCTGCCAACAGTGCACACAATTTCTGCAACAGAAAGCACACGCATTCCATCAATGTGCAGGCAATAGTGGACCACCGGGGACTCTTCACCAACGTTGTCGCCAACTACCAAGCAGTGTGCATGATTCCTACATCTTCCGACAGTCCATCATCAACCAGAGCTTCCAGGATGGCACCTACGGAAATGCACTGCTCATTGGTAAGTACCAACGGAACACACCACACACCTCAACTCCACAATCATGCAACTCACAACTGTGGGAAGGCACATGTTACAACATCACATACAACATGCCAAACAACATGCCCAACTACCAGACATGACAACACATGGAACTGTGGCATCAGGGGCCAGACATGTAGACAAGCCATCCACGTCATGGCACCTCTGCCACACAATAGCAGGATGTGGTGAGAGGTGGGAACCAAGTATGTGCGAGGGAGGCAAGTGACCCATGATTCAGAATGTACACAATGCCAAGTGTGGCGGGGATGTGCTGGACAGACTTAAGTATGCAGAGCACAGACATGTCCATGTGGACATATACTGCTGGTGTTTGTAGTGTCATAGACAGTGGGCGCAACCATGTTACCTCAGGCAGTGGGGTAGACCTTGGACATGTAGCTATGTCGTCCCCCCTGTAAGCGTAAGCGGAGTGGGCTGGGCCAGCGTAGGAGTGGGAATCAATAGCCCGGGGCACAGGGCGTGGTTCACATCCGGGATGGCCACCAAGGCAACTACTGCGTGTGTCTCTGTGTCCGCCATATCCTCACCATAGACCTACACACACGTGGCCGACCACCTTCAACGGCCAATATCACAGTGTCGTTGTCAGACTTGTGGACATGCGCAGACAGTCATGACAATGGTGTGTCCTAGGAGTGCAAGTGATGCAACCGCGCAGCGCACACAAGTAAATAGGCTCGGGGGGAGTGAGGAGCAGCTGTGAGGCAACGTAATATACATGGATGCCGCTCATTTGCCACATGCAAGACATGTCAAACATCAATCCCAAAGTCCCACACATCACACACCAATATACTAATAAGCCTGCCAACACAGAATGCAGAACCACCGATTGACACATCTCTGTCACAGGTGATCAAGGATATGCACTCTGCCCGTGGATGATGACACCCCTCCGAGCCCCGAACACCCAGGCCCAGAGGCAGTACAATGCGGCCCACATACGCACCAGGGGCATTGTGGAGCGCTCATTTGGCGTGTTGATGTCACGTTTCAGGTGCCTGGACATCACAGGTGGAAGACTCCTGTACGGTCCGCAAATAGTGTGCAAGATGGTCATTGCATGTTGTGTGTTGCACAACCTATGTGTACGCACCAATGCCCCATGGATCCATGTGCCAGATGCACAGGATGATGATGATGAGGATGAGGCAGGTGGACCACACCCCAGTGCAGCAGCAGATGGGATAGCCCGAAGGGACACTATCATTAACAATTTCTTCACATAAGCACGTCACATAGGGACTGTCCCTAGCAATCATGGGACAGGACAAAATGACCACAGGCACAGCATGTGCAAATAAATTCATTCCAAGACACATTCCCTGTGTGCATGTCACTCCTCTGCCTTAGCACATCGCTCTGACAAGTGTAAGTGCAACATTTAGTGCTGACAATTTCACCAATGGCAATTAGATGGTGGGAGTGTCACCTCCGTTATCGGGATCCTGTTTTCCTGCGGACTGAACCGCGTCTTCCTCTTCTTCTTCTCCTTGACCTTCCCTGACCCCGGGGTCCCAGGCTGGTCCTCCGTGGGGCTTGTGGGGTTCTGGTTGGTCTCTGTACTTGCTCCGGCTACCTCCATGGTGCTTCGCAGTTGTTTGTATTCTGTTTGTGTTTTTTGTTGCCGCTTTATACTGATTTTTGCAGCCTGACTTGTGGGACCTGCAGGCCTGGCGCTACTTCTCGCTGACTTTTTTATCGCAGTTGGGCCCAACGCAACTTTTTTCGCGTTTGGGTTTGTATTTTTATCGCAGTCCTGGTAATGTTATCGCGGACATTAGACGTGTTCTCGGGAGACTATCGCATGTTACCGCCGTGTTGTGAATACGACGTTAACACAGAGTTATTTTCCCGCGATAGACGGCGATATGAAAACGTGCGTTGGCCCTTTTTGGCGATGATTATCGCACGTTCTTGAGAATATCCCCCTTTGTTTCCTGATGAAATAGAAACATATGGTAACCTTAGGCAAACAGCTTTGTATTAAAGATGCACTTTACTGCATACGCATGCAATAAAAATAAATGGCATGCTCCTAGCTGTTTGCGCCACGCAGGCGCACAATAAAGGGAAAAAGGGGAAGACGGGGAGGTCACCATCTCCTCTGGTAGGGGGCAGTTGTTGCCTCTATCACTACTCCATCATGCCCATAAACATAATAACAAGGAGCCTCACAAGGTCTCCATTTATGTGTCCAAACATCAGTTTTTCATTCTTTTTAACACTGAAACAAACTGATCTAAAGCAAAGCTCCTACCTATTTGGTTTTTTTCATCACCAAAAATGCAAAGCTATCCACACAGTTCCACACCACACAATTCAAATCCACTCATTTCCAATTCACACCACATAATTCAACAAAAAAGCACATAAATAAAATCAACATAACAATTACACTACCCACCACATACATCCAATCCATACCACAAAATTCCACAGTATGCTACACAATTCAACAGCACACCACATAATTAGCCTACATTGCATACCACAAAATAAAATACTATTCCACATAATTACACTCCATGACACACAATCTCACCCTACATAATTCCAATACACTCAATACCCCATAACTATCCACATAATTCCACAGCACACCATACCACGAAATTCCACTACACAAATCCACTCCACACCACAAATTTCCACACCACACAATAACACATCTAATACAATACAACCCACATAATTCTACGACACACCACATACATACACTCCATTACACAGGGAAAAAGCATTGTCATTTACAATGCCAATAGCTCCAACTCAAACAAATGCGAGACCTATTGCATTTCCAATGCTTGTTTTGGCTGGTTGTGGGCCTGTTTTATGGTCTGGTGGGCCAGTATTTTCTGTTGATTTTCCTGATTTAACCACAAACATTGCTTCCTCCAAGCACAAGTGCATGCGGTCTTCTATATCTTGCAAAAAACCTATTCAACATCTTTGCAAGTTCCAAACTGCCCTGATTTGGAAACATGGGTCACTTTTTAGCTATCTGGTTTGCTAATGGGTGCCACTTTTATTATGGTGCTAGGGTCATCTTCTGTCCCGGCCTGATCCTGCTTAATTCCCTACATGCTGTTTAGTAGTAGAATTATATTTAAAGTTTTGTCATTGTCCATCACATAATTCAATCTTGCTCTCCTCCATTTTTGGCTGCAAACTTTTCCAATTACACTTCCACTTAACGCCCTTCTAGTGCCAATTTTTTATTGGCAAACCTAAAGACATAAACAGTGACATATGGAGCTAGACCATTGCTTGAGAATGGAACTTTCCCTTTTGATTTATGATCTCATTCTACTCTAGAGGTTCTTAGAAAGAAACTCAACATAATTTTTTTTCTGGAAATATTTTTATTGTAGTCCTGTGCTCTTTGTACGTTCTCCTAAGCTATGAATGACACCCTTTTTTAGGAAAAAGCGTTTGCTTACAATTTCTTGTGGGCATTCTCAAAGCTTCCCTGGGAATGCATTTCACCTATTGTTTACTACTGGCTTTGTGGTTTGTGACTCACAGTTGCTTGCTTTCTATTTGCTGGCTTTATTTGCTTCAGGCTGTCCAACTTGAGTTTGTACCTCCCATGAATATCCCTTGTTTACTGTGTCCCTTCGAGTACTCGCTTTCTGCAAACAAGCCTTTAAATCTTGTTCTTATCTTGTCACATTTGCTGTGCATTCAAAGACAGAGGTCAAATGTCAGGGTCTGTCTTCCAAGGGAGCTTGGTGTTTACTTTTCTTTCTCTGACTTCAAAGTGAGAGAATTTATATGACAAACCTGCTGGGTATCCATGGAGAGGAGAGGCTGTAGGGTGTTATTTTTTATAGCACACAACAAAAATAAACTCCGCTAATGTTTCAGAATATATCAGAATTAGGGAAGTACAAATGAAACACATGTTTTTTGTAATATGAAGTGTGGTAGAAACAAATATTTAAATACAATCAAAACACATCTATATACTAGGTGATGATATTTCCACACATTATCGTTTGTGCGCAGAAAAACTGTATGTTGGTGCAAATGTAATGGTCACTTCAATTGAAAATGTGTTGTCTGTAATGGCAGTGCACTACCACAACATGCATACTCCAAACTGATCCAGCGGCGTACTAACAACAGATACTCTATTACCATATACTCACCTGGGCCCATAAAACACTTACACCAATCCAAGTAGACTGCTGGGTTTAGTTTATAGTTTTCATCTATCAGGATTAGTTATCTCTAGTTCCTAACTAAACCTTTCACTGATCAATTAGTTCTTTCCTCTCGTCGATGGACCATTAGTTGAACTAGTTGATGGTGATAAATTAACATAACTTTTTAATCATTCCTTAATTAGACGAAAATAATCACAGACTCAGGAAGTTTTAAAATCTTTATCTAAATTAATTAAATGTGAACCATCTCAAAGTTTCAGTACATACACCCTCATTCACAAGAGTGTACATTTCAATCAAATAATCATTAAACAAAAATACTTCAGACTCATACAATAACTATGCCTGGAAAGGAGAGGACAGAGAGAGAAGAGCATCTAAAAATACCATGAATTTATAGTTACCAAGGATGGTGTGAAGACCAACCCCCTGGCCAAAGGGCTGGTAAGGGTCCCCCCGGGATAGATCAGGAGACAAAGACTTCAGGACAGGAATTAGGACAGGATACTTAACCTCTCTAAATACCGACGACTGCGTCGCACCCCTCTCTGACACTCTCTTCCTCATCGAGATTCTTCCGCGAACTTCTTTCTAACCCAATTAAGTTAAGATGGAGGTCTCTGCATTCAGTTTCTTCATCAGCATCTCACAGCGTCTCTCTCAGCATCAGCACCACCCACAGCACCGACAGCATCCCGAGCTCTGCATCTATGTCTGTGTCCATGTCTCTGACTAACTAACTAAGACTACCTCAATTATACTCTTCGACATTCATGTACCACCCATTAATGTTTCAAAATCGTAAAAATACTAATTCTGATTGGACAGGCAAGGGGGGGATGATCATCACACCATGCTTACATCTTATGTATTTCACTGAACTATTGTTCGCAAACCCATCCCCTTAAACTTTATTAATTTCACATCCTTTCCCATACATCTCCAAACTTTATTTGATACAGTTTGTTTCAATCGCATGAATAAAACTTCTTCAGATGAACTCTTCACCCCCATGTTCACAGGGCACATCTTTCTCGTCCTTGGACGGCTGTCAAATCCTTACTCATCCTTCCTGGTTCACTCTTGTGTACACATGCGCGAACTTGAATCAGCTGACTTGATTTCAGACAAACGTAATAGGCCCAATTGTGCACTAATAATAAAGTCAAAAGAAGGAATGTTATTTAAAAAAATAAATGGTTTCACTGTATACCACCAACCTCTACTCTAACCCACTTTAATTATTAATACCCTTTCTGCATTAGCGTTAGTAAAAATAACTTATTTTCTATTCTGCTAAGCAGGTGCCATGCATGCGAACTTTTAAGCCGCCATTTTAGTGCTTTCTGCTCATGCGCAAGTTTTTCCCTCCAAGCGTTATTATCTTCATACTACGTAGATGCAGTTGACGCATGCGCAGTAAAGATTCCCTGTTAGAGCGAGTTTAGTCCTTCGTTCATACTGTTAGCGTTAGTAAAACACATATGCAAGCTTCTTTGTCCTGCGTGTCTTTCTGAAATACGAATTATTAGTTACGACAATACAGTTAGAAATTCGTTAGTGAGTTAAACGAGAGGATTGCTTCCGAGCAAGTCTCTTTTACGAGTCCTTGCTCTATCAATCACCTCTCTGATGGCATTTTAAGCCATCACAAAATTACCCATTCCATCCCAGGTGCCAACTTTAGCACATCTCAGTTTTCTATTTCTCCTCTCAATTTTCCATCAGTCACCTCTTTTCCCTCTAGATCTTTCTTGTATATTTTTCCTTTCATTTCTTCTAGCTGTATCTCATCATATTCTCTTTTCCGTTTCTTTCCCTTTCCTTCTCGTTCTAAATGTATTTTTCCTTTCCCTCTTTTTCTACAACATTTATATGTAATTGTTATTATCATCACTACTGTTATTATTATAACTAATGGTATTATTATTTGACCTAGAAAACCTTTTCCAAAATCAGTAAACCATTTCCCTATTGATGTTATACTCTTTGTTAGTCTTCCCCACACACTGTCAACCTCCAGTTGGGTTAAGTCATTATGCATTCTTGTAATGTTTTCAATATATCCTTTAATTTCTCTGCTCTTGTCTGGAATATAAGTGCAGCAATGTTGAATTTTCAACATACCACAGACTCCACCTTCTTTTGCTAATAATATATCAAGAGCAAGACGGTTCTGTAAAACCATAGACCTTATTGCAACCATCTCTTTATTAATCATCACAAATCCTCCTGCAGTGTCTGTAGAAAGACGATCAACTATTGTTGATAGCTTACACATTTTCTGTGAATTAAGAATAACTCCAACTGAGGGTATCAATGCACTAAATATATCTCCTACTATTTCAGAAAAACTAGCTCTTCTTCTACGTGTTAGTCCATTAGATTTTCCATTGATTCCATTGATTTTGTCCACATGATAAATTTTCGGAAAGACTATTCCAAAATAACAGCTCTTGTACCATCTTGCAGGTAACCTATAATAGGCATTGTTCCCGCAGACATAATAAACTCCTGGAAATACAGGCTCAGTTCCCCCTTTTAGTCCCCACCCTCCTAAAATTAGGAAATTGTGTTCACATTCACTGGAACCAATGTAATTATTGTTATAATCTGTCTTTAATCTATGGAGGCAGAATTTTCCCTTTTTCACAAAATCCAGGGACATCGCAGCATGAGCTTTGCCATTTGCATAGAATCCCTCTTTCCCAGCCCATGGAGGTACATGTGTTTTCTGTTCAGTAGCTTTCTTTATTAAATCTTGTCTCCTTCTTCTACTAAATTCAAAAACTCTTTTTCTTCTTCTCGTAATATACATGTTAAGTTATCTTTATGTGCCTGAACTAAATCTATTGAACTCATAGTTAAGAAAAATTCACCCAAGAACTGTGCATTCTTACTGCTAACTACTGGATTCATATTCTTTCTAATAGGTAATTCGGAAAATACCACATCTATATTTGAATAAAAATACTGAAGTCTCCCTGTAGCATAAAATAAACTTGATAAAATACTACGTGACACACCATATGTTAAAGGTATATGGTGATACGTCACCCCTTCTGAAACTGATGAGGGTAACTTCATACAAACATAGCAATTACTAATTTCCATTGTATTAACATACTGAAAAAACAATTTAATAAACACATTTGAAGATGTATTATAATCAAATTCATTATGATAATTTGCCTCATCTTCTACCCCTATTTCTATCTTGGCTCCTTTTGTTCTATCTATCTTATCATTAATATCTGTTTTATTCTTGTCACTTGTTTCCATTAACAAAGGTACTCCTACTGTTAGAAATAACCATACTAATACTACTAATAAAATGCTACAAAAACAAAATCTAAAACATTTTCTTTTTAAACCTCGTTTTGGTCTTTCGGTGACTTCAATTTCTGCCATTTTAATCTGAGAAAATTCCTTTTCTCTCTTTCTTTCTTTTGTCTGTTAATTTTCTTTTTATTTTAAGGAGGTCTCAATTTGCTTTCATCAATCTGTGCAACATGAACTCTTTCTGTTGCTTCACTTAAATCTAGGTTTTCAAATTCTTCAAGTATAACATAGGTCCACTCAGGGGCCTTATACCTTCTATTTAAATTTCTCAATCTTGGGCTTCTTCGAGTTAGTTTCGCTAAGGTTTGTTGAGATTGTGTTTGACTTGTGACTTCATTTTCTTGTTCTGGTCTCTTTTCTGATTTTCTCAAATGATGCCTTAATTTCTTTACTCCAACTGGCCAATTGTCTCCTTTTCTGACTCTTTTGACCTGAACTGCACTTTCACCTTCCTTATCTCCTTTTAAAGTTATTTTATTTTCACTTAATCTAGGCACAATCTGTTCTCGTTCTCTTTTCTCTGTGTTTGAACCTTCTTTTACTTCCACCTGCTCAGGTCTTATGGTAATTTGTTGTTCTTCTTCTTCCTGAGCTTGTTCTTCTAAATCTATCTGTTCCTGTTCAGGTCTTACTTTAAATTGTTCTTTTTCTGCCTGAACTTGTTCTTCTACTTCTATCTGATACTGTTCCGGTCTTATTTCAAACTTTTCTTCTTCTGCCTGAACGTGTTCTTCTGATTTTCCCTCCTCAGGTTCCTGATTTTCTTTATTTGCTTCCACCTGAGTGTGTTCTTCTTTCCCTGTCTTTCCCTGTCTACTTTCCTGCCTTTTCAGTTCTATTATTCTTCTTGTTTCAATAGCATCATCAAGTATTTCAATCACTGGTATCCACTCTTCCTGACTTGTACTTGGCTGTTCGTCATACGGTTGTCTTTCAGAATCTATTACTCTAGATTCTTCAATTTCACAGCTTACAACTCCTGACGTTTCAGCCTGTTCAGTTAGTGGTTGCTCTTGTGGTTCTGATGGGCTCGGTACTCTTCTGGTATGACTAGCATGAATCCAATTGGGCAAACCTGCACACTTCACTGCTGTGGTAGTGACTAGTATGACTTGACGCGGTTTGTCCCACCTTGGTGCTAGACACGACTTTCTTGCGTGTTTCTTCACTAGCACCCAATCTCCAGGATTCAAATCATGTGCTTGGTCTGGCTGTCTTTCAACTCCGTCTTCTCCAACCTGGTGAGTGACAGAACGCACCATTTCAGCCAATCCTTTGCAATAGTCCAATACCAGATCATCAGTTATATTCATTAGTTTATTTCCAGGAATAAATGCTTGTCTCATTGCCCTTCCCATGAGAACTTCATGAGGACTCATTCCTGTCTTTTTGTCAGGAATACTTCTGAGACCCATCAATACAAGAGGTAATGCATCTGGCCATTTCAGCATCGTGGATGCACACACTTTTCCTAGTCTTGACTTGATTGTGCCATTTAACTGCTCAACTATTCCAGAAGCCTCTGGACGATAAGCACAGTGCAGTTTTTGTTCTATGTTAAATGCAGCACAGATTAATCTGATTATTTCATTGTTAAAATGAGGTCCTCTATCCGATTCCAAAGTGACTGGAAAACCAAAACGTGGAATCAACTCTCTCAACAACAATTTAGCAACTGTAAGACTGTCATTTCTTCGAGTGGGATATGCCTCTACCCATCTTGAAAAGAGACATACTATGACAAGTACATATTTTAGTCCATTGCTAGGAGGCAACTCAATAAAATCTAGCTGCAACCTGGTGAAGGGTCCTTCTGCCTTTCCAATCTTTCCCCAGCTAACCACTGTCTTCCTACCTGGATTTTGCTGCTAACAGGTTAAGCATCTTTGGCAAAGGCTCTCTGCGACTACCCTGAACTTCGGATTATACCAACTCTGTCTGAATAACCTGATCATTGAGTCTCTCCCTATGTGTGTTGCTCCATGATACACTCTTGCCATTTTAGAAAGCAAACAATCTGGCATGACTGGTCTTCCATCTAAATACACCCATACCTCATCTTCCGGTTTCTTTGTACAAGCTGCTTTTATCCAAATTTCCTTTTCCTCAACTTCTTCCTGCAATTGTCTAATCTCATCCCATGTTTCTGGTATTGAGAAAAACATAAGTTGGCATCTGGTTTCACCCGTTTCAATTTTTCTGTTTATGGCCACTGTATTTCTGGCACAGTATTGAGCAACTTGATCTGCAAATCTATTGCCAGCTGCCACATAGTCATTTCCTGATTGATGTGCAGCACATTTAACAACTGCTATTTCTTTTGACAATTGTAATGCTTCTAGCAGATCTTTCACATTTTTGCTGTTTCTAATAGGAGATCCTGAAGAAGTCAGAAATCCCCTCTGCATCCAAAGTTGGCCGAAATCGTGCACAACCCCGAACCCATATTGACTGTCCGTAAATATGGTTACTCTCTAATTTTTCCCAATTTTGCATGCCTTTGTTAAGGCCATCAATTCGGCTACTTGTGCAGATTTGACTCCCGGTAAACAGGATGCTTCGACTACCCCTGTTATTTTACATAAAGCATATGCAGCACTTAATCCTCCTTCTTCTGTCCTAAGACAGGACCCATCCACAAATATCTCATGATCAGCTTCTTTTAATGGTGTCTCTTTTATATCCGGATGGGGCTTAGTACATAATTCAGTCACATCCAAACAATCATGATCAATTTCATCTCTTACTTCCTCATTGCATGGGTCTGGCAGTAGGGTAGCTGGGTTTATGATCGTACATCTTATCACCGTCACATTCTTAGCTCCCAAAATCACTCTTTCATACTTAGTCAATCGACTAGGGGTGAGATGTTGCGTTCTTGTTCTTGTCAAAAGAATCTCAACTGAGTGTGGAACATAAACCTTTACCGGATGTCCCATCACTATCGACTCACTTTGCTCCAGACTCATACAAGTAGCAGCTACTGCTTTTAAACAGCCAGGTAATGCTGAAGCTACTGGATCCAATGTGGCTGAGAAATATGCCACTGGACATTGGCTCAGTCCATGTCTCTGAGTTAAAACTGAAAGTGCACAATTTTCTCTCTCACAACAAAACAACGCAAATTCTTTTGAATAATCAGGCATGCCCAAGGCAGGAGCCTCACACAAACAATTTTGCAATTTCACAAAAGCCTCTATGCAGTCATCATTCCAATCAATCGGATCTTTTGCTCTCTTTCGGGTCATTTGTATCAAGAGTTTCGCTAACATGGAAAAACTGTTATTCCACTGCCTACAGTACCCAACCACTCCCAAGAACATTCTCATTTCTCTTTGTGTCTGAGGTAGTTGCATTTCTTTGATTATTTTTATTCTTTCCGGTGTCACTTTTCTAACTCCTCTTTCTATTTTATGCCCTAAATATCTAACTTCTTGTCGACAGAACTGTAATTTTTCTGGAGACACCTTGTGTCCTCCTTCAGCCAAATGGTTCAGTAATGCAACTGTGTCTGTGACACAATCTTCTCGTTTTTTGATGCCACCAGTAGGTCATCAATGTACTGAACCAGAACAGATTTTCCAGGCATAACTTATGACTCTAGACACTTTTTCAAGATCTGATTAAAAATCGAGGGACTCTCTGTGTACCCTTGAGGAACTCTGCACCATGCGTAGATACGATCTTCGAACTTAAATGCAAATAGGTACTGACTGTCTGGGTGCAAGGGAATAGAAAAGAATGCTTGACATAAATCAATTACTGTGAACCAGCCTGCATTCCAAGGTATTTGATAAAGGATCATGGCTGGATTTGGCACTATTGGGCAACATGGCACTACAATTTTATTGATCTTTCTTAAATCCTGTACTATCCTGTATTTTCCGCTAGGCTTTTTCAGTCCTATTATTGGCGAATTACAAGGACTACCCATTATTTCTTTTAAAATGCCTTGCCTAACCATTCGATCGATTTCTGGTGAAATCCCTGCTTTTACTTCTGGACTCATCTTGTACTGTTGGGTATTTGGATAAACTGCACCTTCTTTCACTGTCACTTTAACTGGGTCTACATTTGACATTATCCCAATATCCTTTCCTGTAAAATCCCACACTTCTGGATTGACTGTGGCTCTCAACTCGTCTGGCAATTCTCCCTCAGTCATTAGTGAAAACATTTCGTCTACTTCTGTTCCTTGTTTAACTAGCATCATTTTATATATAACATCTTCATCAGGGGTCTGGAAAGCGACACCATCTGGTGTACAGTAGATTGTGCAATTCATTTTGCACAGTAGATCTCTTCCCAACAGATTTACAGGACTGGAATCGCAAACTACAAACCGATGCATTTCTTTAAAGTTTCTAATGTGTACCTCCATTGGTTTTGTGATTGGGGTTCTAATCTGTTGGTTTGACACGCCTACAACTTGGATGGATTCTCCCAAGAGGGGTAGGTTTGGGATGTCTGCTGTTCTCACAGTAGACCGGGTAGCACCAGTATCCAATAGAAAAGTGATGTCTTTACCTTCAACTTTCCCGTCAACAAATGGACCTGACTGATCTACTGGTAAGGATGCGCCAAGCACGCACTCCTCTTCCTCCCCCCTCAGGCACCGTCATTGCGAGTAATCTGAATTTTTCTCATCATTCTGTAACAAATATTGTGTAACTGTTCTATTATTCTTACCACTTTCTCCTTGAAATCCGGTGTTTGTACTGAACTTTTGATGGTTCACAAAGTTTGGCATAGGAGCTGGTGGCACCTGATATTGTGGAGTAACTACCTGCTGCTGCTGATTCATAAGTACTTCATTCTGCATCTGTGGGATTAAATTTTGATTTGGCCCATTATTATTTTTATTATTGTGAGTACTCTTACACTCGTTCTTCCAATGTCCAAGCTTTCCGCACGCATGACAAGGAAATTTCTTCTTCACTTCTTCTCTGTCCATTCGTCCTCTGAATTTATTACCATTCGCCACTTGATCATTCTGAATCTGCTCTTTCACTTGATTACTATTTTGGGCATTTGTTTTCTCCTCTTGCTGTTCTGCCAATTTTACTTGTGCCCACATCATTTTCTCTTTTAACTTTCTACGCCTGGCCTCAATGTCGTCTCTGCAATATTTCGCATACTTTAAAATTTCATCCACTGTCTTGCTTTGCCAACACAACATATGCTGTTGTATCATCTGACTAATCTCTGGTTTCAAACCATATACAAACCGATACACAAAATGTCCCATATCCTTATCACCAATATTCTCAAAACCACTATACTGCTTAAACACCTGTAATAACCTCTCATAATATGCATGTACCGATTCATTTGGTTCTTGAGTTGTTCTATCTATTTTTACCCAGTCTGTTTCTTCCCTTTCAAGTAAGTAATCACTTGGTGATACTTCTTCATCACCTCCTCTGATGGTGCTCCAGTCTTTGAGTCTCTAGCATACTCCTCACTAGGCCAATCAACTGTAATCTTACATTCCGTCCATAAATCAGCAGGTACCACTATGCCAAATAAACCATCCAGATCCTTCAGTAAAACTTTTGAAACCTTCACAAATCTTTCTACCTGTTTATACCACTCAACTGGTTTTTCTCTCAATTTTGGGAAATCATTTGTAAATGACAAAATATCTTGTCTACTCCAAGGAACATGAACATATCCACCTCCGGGAACCTCTCTCATTGGACACAATTTCTCAACTTTGTTTGATTCTCTTACTGGAAATGCAGCTGCTGCTTCTCTTGCTTGAACTTCCTCTTTCTTTCTTATCCATCTAATTCTCCATTTATCAATGTCTCCCCATTTTCGCAAAATTCTCATCAATTCCTTTATCTGCAATCTTTTCCCAGAAGCGTTCACACTTTCTAGATCTTTATCAGTAAAGTCCACTCGATATGGTTTTTGTAACAACTTTGATTTCTCTATATCTATTCCAATCTCTGAAGCAACTTCGGTTAATCTCTCATGAAATACTCTTGCTCTTCTGGTTATACTCTTACATAAATATAACAACTCCTCATCATTATAAACATTCAATCTTTCTATGCTCACACATCCTGTTATCATCTCTTCCAATTCCACTTTCAATCTGCTAATGTCTAAAATCTTTGGTGGTGAACTTCGATTATCTATTTCCTGTGCCCATCTCTCTATATCTTCAGCGGTAACTACTGTTGCACCTCCAGTTCCTATAGGTACTAAAGATTTCTTTTCTCTCAAATTCATAGGTCTATTTCTCTTCGGAGTTTCAGTTGTAGGTTCTACCTTAGGGAGATCCATTAATGAAATAACTGACTCACTTTCACTAACCTGATCATCTGCAACTATTACTTCTTTTCTGGGACTATTTAACGGAATTGTCACAGATTGTGGTTTCTGGCAAGTCTTTTTATCTCCATACAATGGAATTACCGGACCAATAGTCACTGGTACTGTCAAAGCTTCTGTATTCAAATTTAATTGACTTATTTTCTGAACTAATTCTTCTCTAGTTTTGTTTAGGACAACTCTCTCATTATCCTGCAACACCCTATTGAATGACGTATCATGTAAAATTTGTGGTGTTAAGGGCATTCCCATCATTGGCGCACTTGGGGTAACCTTACTAGTTGCTTCTTGATACGGTGGTGGATTTTTAATTAAAATATCCTCTAACAACTCATCATCTGATTCACCATATCCTGCTGTATTCATATGTTTCGTTTTCTCTTTACACTTCCCTCCAGATTGTTCCTCAGCCATTAACACTGGATATAAACCTTCTGATACCATGGCTCTCTTCCATTGCTTCATCTGCCCTTCACGTGACTTATGCAAATATCTGGGGAAAAATCCTCTATATCTCCCACTTCTGCCTTTCTCGCGTTCATATGACTCAGTCTCCCATTCTTCCAAAGCCTCGTATTGAGTTAATCTAGGTCTAGGTTCTAAATCATTCATTCTCAATCTCAAATTTTGAAGAATTCTTCCATTAAACGTACCATTTTTAGGAAATGCTAACACTCCATCACCCTTCGTATAGTCTATCCAATTTTCCAACCACACGCAAGTATGATATCCTCTTTCCATCATCATGAAAGATGCTGGTGTCTTCGGTGGCGGAATAGGAATTCCTTCCCTAGTCAACACAGGCTTATCCTTCTTAAAGAAATTCTTAATTTTCTTTATAAAAGACATTTTCTTTCTTTCTCCATACATTCTCGATGAACGATGTATAAAATTATATTCATCAAACCCTTGAAATCTTCTACCTGCACGTCTTGCACTAACAGTCAAATCAAAATCCTGCATACAATCTCTCTCTCCACCAATCCTAGCACGGCTTCTAACTAGCTATCCAATTAAATCAGGCTCACGCTCGTGGTCTGACCAATGCCAGTGCGGCCTTTTCTGACGTCAGTTCTGCTCCTTACTACTGACCCCTCCTTTACAAGGCTGCTTCTGTCACACGCCCGCTGATTCTACCAATCCCAGCACGGCTCACTGTGACGTCAGTACAACTCCGGCGACTGACCCTCCCTTCACAAGGTAATACGAAAACTTATTTTCTTAATACTTTACATTACATTCTTTGTTATTAACGACATAAAAACATTCGCTACTCTGTCTCTTCCACTAATCAAAGGATAGATTATTTCTTTCCACTGCGAGAAAAACCTTCCGCTTACTCTTCATACACTGCGAGTAAAACCCTTCCGCTTACTCTTTATTCAAGCTCCAGAGAACCTGCTACTCCTCCAGTGTCACCCGTATTGGGAAATGAGACCAAAGTTTCACCAGCGAACTCTTTTGCTGTCACGCAAGCTTGGAAGAACCTGCTACTCCTTCAGTGTTACCCTTTCTAGGTGATATAACACTAAAGTTTCACCAGCGAACTCTTTGCTATCAATCACTCTCACTTTACACAGAAATTAGTCCCTACTTTAACACTGCCAGCCCTGCGTAGCTTCTCAGTGTTATTCCAACAGACGAGTAACCTCACTGCAGTGTGGTTTCTATCGCCACCCGCTATTCATTCCCCGGGAATTTTCCAGACAACATAAAACAAAGACGCTAACTCTTTTGTTAAAACATAAATCAATAATCAATAATCTATACTTTTCACCAAACTAATCAATAATAACCATAACTCTGCTACCAGAAAACTGATCCAGCGGCGTACTAACAACAGATACTCTATTACCATATACTCACCTGGGCCCATAAAACACTTACACCAATCCAAGTAGACCGCTGGGTTTAGTTTATAATTTTCATCTATCAGGATTAGTTATCTCTAATTCCTAACTAAACCTTTCACTGATCAATTAGTTCTTTCCTCTGGTCGATGGACCATTAGTTGAACTAGTTGATGGTGATAAATTAACATAACTTTTTAATCATTCCTTAATTAGAATAAAATAATCACAGACTCGGGAAGTTTTAAAATCTTTATCTAAATTAATTAAATGTGAACCATCTCAAAGTTTCAGTACATACACCCTCATTCACAAGAGTGTACATTTCAATCAAATAATCATTAAACAAAAATACTTCAGACTCATACAATAACTATGCCTGGAAAGGAGAGGACAGAGAGAGAAGAGCATCTAAAAATACCATGAATTTATAGTTACCAAGGATGGTGTGAAGACCAACCCCCTGGCCAAAGGGCTGGTAAGGGTCCCCCCGGGATAGATCAGGAGGCAAAGACTTCAGGACAGGATACTTAACCTCTCTAAATACCGACGACTGCGTCGCACCCCTCTCTGACACTCTCTTCCTCCTCGAGATTCTTCCGTAATCTTCTTTCTAACCCAATTAAGTTAAGATGGAGGTCTCTGCATTCAGTTTCTTCATCAGCATCTCACAGCGTCTCTCTCAGCATCAGCACCACCCACAGCACCCACAGCATCCCGAGCTCTGCATCTATGTCTGTGTCCGTGTCTCTGACTAACTAACTAAGACTACCTCAATTATACTCTTCGACATTCATGTACCACCCATTAATGTTTCAATATCGTAAAAATACTAACTCTGATTGGACAGGCAAGGGGGGGATGATCATCACACCAAGCTTACATCTTATGTATTTCACTGAACTATTGTTCGCAAACCCATCCCCTTAAACTTTATTAATTTCACATCCTTTCCCGTACATCTCCAAACTTTATTTGATACAGTTTGTTTCAATCTCATGAATAAAACTTCTTCAGATGAACTCTTCACCCCCATGTTCACAGGGCACATCTTTCTCGTCCTTGGACGCCTATCAAATCCTTACTCATCCTTCCTGGTTCACTCTTGTGTACGCATGCGCGAACTTGAATCAGCTGACTTGATTTCAGACAAACGTAATAGGCCCAATTGTGCACTAATAATAAAGTCAAAAGAAGAAATGTTATTTTCAAAAATAAATGGTTTCACTGTATACCACCAACCTCTACTCTAACCCACTTTAATTATTAATACCCTTTCTGCATTAGCGTTAGTAAAAATAACTTATTTTCTATTCTGCAAAGCAGGTGCCATGCATGCGAACTTTTAAGCCGCCATTTTAGTGCTTTCTGCTCATGCGCAAGTTTTTCCCTCCAAGCGTTATTATCGTCATACTACGTAGATGCAGTTGACGCATGCGTAGTAAAGATTCCCTGTTAGAGCGAGTTTAGTCCTTCGTTCATATTGTTAGCGTTAGTAAAACACATATGCAAGCTTCTTTGACCCGCGTGTCTTTCTGAAATACGAATTATTAGTTAAGACAATACAGTTAGAAATTCGTTAGTAAGTTAAACGAGAGGATTGCTTCCGAGCAAGTCTCTTTTACGAGTCCTTGCTCCATCAACACTACCCCACTCCACTTTACACCACTCCACTCTACAGCACTCTACTCCACGCTACGTCCTTCCACTCTCCTCCATGCCACTCCATTCTATGACACTCCACTCTACAACAAGCCACTCCACTCTACGTCCCTCCACTCTAAGACACTCTATGACATGACACACCATGCCACTCCACTCTACGCCACTCACTCCACGACCCACCACGCTACTCTAGTCAATGCCACTCTACTCTACACCACTCCAGTTCACAATCCTTACCCCATTCCAATCTAACCCACTCAACTCCAATCTACCCCAATCCCACTCCACACAAGTCTACCCCAATCCACTCCACTCCACTCCAATCTAACCCAATCTACCCCACTCCACTTCACTAAAATCTTCCCCATCTATTCCACTCCAATCTACTCCACTCAACTCCAATCGATCCCCACTCCATTACAGTTTACCCCACTCCACTCCACCCAATCTACCCATTCCACTCCAATCCACTCCACTCCACCCCACTCCACTCCAATCTACCCCACTCCACTCAATCTACCCCATGCCACTTTAGTCCAATCTAACTCAACCAACCCCGTCCACCCCACTCCAATCTATTCCACTCACCCCACCTCACCCCAATATGCCCCATTCCAATCTACCCACTCCATTTCAATCTACTCCAAATCTACCCCACTCCATTCTACCCAACTCCACTCTACCCCAATCCACTCCAGTACGATCTAATCCACCCCACTCCACTCCACTCTAAACTACCCCACTCCATTACAATCTACCCTAATCTATCCCACTCTACTTCACCCCAATCTATCCCACTCCACTCCAGTCTACTCCACTCCATTCCAATCTACTCCACTTAACTCAAATCTACCCCACTCAACTCCTCTCCAAGCTACCCAACTCCACTCAATCTAACCCAATCAACCCCACCACACTCAACTCCAATCTATCCAACTCCCCTTCAATCTATCCAACCCCACTCCAATCTACCCTAATCTATCCCTAGCCAATCTACCACAAGCTGCCTCACTCCACCCCATCTACCCCACTCCAATCTACCTCACACCAGTCCACCCAATCTACCTCACTCCACCCCACCCCACTCCAATCCACTCAACCCCAATCTGCTGCACTCCAGTCTATCAATCTACTCCACCCCACTCCACTTCACTCCAGTCTACCACACTCCACTCAAATCTACCCCACTCAAGCCCAATCTAACCCTCTCCACCCCAAACCACCCCACCCCACTCCAATCTACTCCACCCCACTCCTATCTACTCAACCGCACTCCACCCCAATCTACCCCTCCCCAATTTACCCCAATCTACTCCACTCTACTCCAGTATACCCCACTCCACCCCACACTACCCCAATCTATCCCACTCCAATCTACCCCACCCATCCCGATCTACCCCTCATCACTCTAACCTCCACTCTACCACACTCCTACCTACCCCACTCTACTGCACTCTACACTGATCTACCCCACCCCAAACTACCCCTCTCCAATCCATCCCACTCCAGTCTACCCCCACTCCACTCCAGTCTACCCCACTCCACTCCAATCTAACCCAAATCTACTCCATTCCATTCCAACCTACCCTACTCTAATCCACCCAATCTACCCCATGCCACTCCACTCCAATCTACCCTACCCTACTCCATCCTAATCACCCCACTCCAATCAACCCTACTCCACTCAAATCTACTCCACTCCAATCTACCCCAATCCACCTCACTCCACTCTTCCCTAATCTACCCCACACTGCTTCCATCTACCCCAATATACCCCACTCTACTCTACCCAAATCTACCCTGATCTAACCCTCTCCTATCTACCCTACTCCAATCTATCTCAATACACCCTACTCCACTCATTCTGCCCCACCCCACCCCACTCAACTCCAATCTACTCTATTCCAATCTACCCCACTCTACTCCAGTCTACCCCACTGCGCCCCACTCCACCCCAGTCTACCTCAGTCCACCTCAATATACCCCAATCAAACCTACTCCACTCCAATCTACCACACCAATCTCCCCACTCCATTATACCCTATCCCAGTCTACCGCACTGCAAACTACCCCATTCTACCCCAATCTATCCCACTTCACTCTACCCCAATCTACCCCACTCTACTCAACCCCAATCTACCCCACCCCACTCTACTCCAATATACCCCTCTCCACTCTACCCAAGTTACCCACTCCAATCCACCCCACCCCAATAATTGTTTGCGGTGCTGAACAGCAGCCACACTGGTGAACATGTCTAAAACACATTGCCATAGCCATAGGTCTCGCATATGCGAGACCTATTGGCTTTCCCACTGCTTGTTGATATCATTCAACTTACCTGTTGTGTTTCTCAACTAGTGCCAAGAAACCTCGATGAACATGCGCTGACAAATAATATGTAACATCAAATAGCAAATGTGGAAAATTCAAAAAGCCTGTTTGCCTTTTACACACCTTTAGGTGCACAAAAGTAAATGAGTGCAGGTCCAGTTTGATAATTATTTGCTGAAAAGAATGAAAATACCGATTGAAGGCAACTCTGAGAGTAACACCCATTCACATGCACGTGCGCGCTCTATCCGATTTATTCTCTAATCGATGCCACTTCAGAACACTTGACAGCTTTCAGTTGCTGAATTTTGTTTAAAACCGATATTTATTTCTGTTCTGTGACAGGCCCAGGAGAGATTTTACATTTTACTAATCACATAGAAAGAAGCACATAGCCTGTGCGGTGGTTTTAAATTCGACATAAACAATTGCATACATACATTTCTGCTGTGTATCACATTACAGTGCGCAGGCTTACATTTGTTTATATTAATCTCTCACACTCATATAGGGGTAGAGTCAAAAAAGTCCCCGAAAAAAACCTGGGAGCAGATTTACAAGCCCCTTGCGTCATTGTTGCGCCGCCGTTGCGTCAGTTTTTGTGACGCAGCAGCGGCGTAAAAATGCGGCCCATTTACAATGCGACACATCTAGGGAGATGCGTCCCGTTGTAAAATCCGGCGTCACATTATACCTGCGTCAGGTATAATGTATGCAGGGTGGGCGTAAGATTTCACTGCGCCACTTTTAGGACGCCACTGCGTCAAATTCTTACGCCTGCTTGGAACAGGCGTAAGGAGTGGCGCAGCACAATGAGGATAGGCCTCCCCATGCATTGCTGGAGTTGCGTCATGCTTGCGACACGACTCCAGCAATGCATGACTTTTGCGTCAACAGATGCGTCAGAATTTCTGACGCATCTGTCACTCCTTGCGCCATGGTGCGCCGTATTGTAAATACGGCACATCCATGGTGGCGCAAGGGTTTCTCAGGGTGGCGCAGGGAAAGAGACGCATCTCTACAGAAGCGTCACTTTCTTGTAAATCTGCCCCTTACTCTCTGGCTTGGAGCAAATTCTGACTTTTTCGAAATTTTCACTGAATTCCTCAATGTTGCAAATTCCACATAATGCTCATATTCGTTAGGATTTCCAGGAGAAAGTCTCATATTTATAGAAACTCCCTTTTCTACCTCCTGTGAATCTTCTGTGAATCCTTGTTCTCTCATGCTGCTGCCTTCTCACCTTCTCTCCCTGCTGTTGTTATACTGTGTGAGTCAGGGTGCGGGAACCTTTCCAGGGGATAACCTTGCCTTAGGGCTACAGGTTCCACCATGGCAAACAGCAGAGGAACAAGTGCAGTCACAAGGAGAGACCGGTAACTTCGGTGTGGATTCGTGCAGAGTGGGCATGCATGCACGGCCCAGGAGAAGCCCAGGTAAGATGCAGCCTGTTCAACGTGACCAAAAGGTGAAAACAAAAACCGGGACATTTACCAAGCATAGAAGAAGGACAACAGTTTTACATCTGCCGAGGGGCACAGAATGATTTAAACGAAAGCGCGTGTGTACACATTCAGACGTGGCTCTAAGGGACCAAATTAAATGAAATTGTAATCCTGTCATTCATGTTAAATAAATACGTTGCTTTCTGATAAAAGCTGCTCACTAGTCTTCCTTCGGAGCACATGAAAACGTGCCTCTCTCCGTTTTCAGTTCACCCAGGCCTCTCTAAAAACCTGCCCATGTGCTAAATTTGCTGATATCTGCTGGGACAGCTGGCGAAAAATAGGGACGAGGCCTGTTGTGCCTTTGTCAGTGACCGGTGGAAAATGGGCTGGGCATTCCCTCATGTAGTGTTGTCATGCCTGACCCGGCGCGCAACGTCAGGGCCAGGCATGACAGGAAGCGGAAGGGAGGGGCCGGAAAGGGAGAGCAGTAACGGGATGTAAGGGGGAAATAAAGGACGCTTACACCCGATCTGCTGTCGGTCTCCTTTTTGCACATGCGAGACACGAAACTGGCGACGAGGGTGGGATAAGGAAGGAACCCTCCCTCAGTCTGCACGCACACGGACGACGCGTCACATCCCCTGCAGTGAGGCCGAGTGCCTATACCGACGATGCAAGCGCCTGCTGTGCAGCAGACCGCGCCGGAGTCAAGTGCCTGCAATACGCCGCCAGCACTGACAGCCGTCTCAAGCTTGTGCCAACCCCAGGACTTCAAAGCTGGGGTAAGTCTCACCACCACGTGCCTGTGGCATATACATGTCTGTCCCGACCAGCGGCCATATTGAGGTCAGGCACATAGCACTGGGAAGACCCTGTCACCATTCTGGCGGCTATCTTACAACCAGGCAAGAATAGAGAGCACCACTACTTCCACCACAGGAGAAGAATGCAACAGTACTCCTGAGTGCTACATGCTGCCCACTGCACCCCTACCTTACGAGAAGCCGCTCAAACACACTGCTGAGTTGAGAAGAGCGAACAGAATCGATTGCTCGACATCATGTCTACGCCTCCAGACTCCTCGCAGAATGCGCAACCAGGTCCTGCGCAGATCGCACAGCCCGGTCCAGTGCTGCTGGGGGTATTGTTCCTGCGCCCCCCCAGAACCTTTGATGCTCACAATTGGAAATAGCATGGGCCACAGATGGCAAAGTTGGTTGGAAGACTTCGAGGACTTCATGAAAGGATCGCGGGTCAACGACCCCAACCAGCAGCTTATTGCCTTGCGTAATCTGGTGGGTAAAGACATCGGACAAATCATCAAGGAACTGCCGCTGGCCACATCTGCCTCCTATCCTGATGTAACGGGGGCACTAAACAGAAAATTCCTACACAAGAGAAATCTGGATTATGAACGTTACACCTTCAACTTAGCATCCCAAGAAAAAGATGAAGCGATGGGTGATTTCATTACGCGCCTCAAGCGCCTAGCCCGATGCAGTGAATTCGATAACTTCACTACCAAAGATGCCCTTTGCCTACGGATCATAGAAGGGTGCCAGTCGGAATCCCTGCGCCGTCGCCTGCTGAAGAAACACTACTCAATAGACGACATCGAAGAGCTCACGCGAATAAATGATCAAGCTGAAGAGCACGCGAAAAAGATGGAAGCAGGAAAGACGGAGAAACGTGAGCAAGCTTTTCGATTGCACTCTCAGGCAGACTCACGGCGTCAGTCAGACCATCGGGAATCCTCAAAGCCCACGAGCCAAAATCGCAGCGGAAACAAGAACAGCAACACTCGGAAACAGCCCTTGCAATGCTATCGCTGTGGCCAAGATTACCCTCACACAGGCCCACGCTCGGCCATGGGACAACAGTGCCACCGCTGTGGGAAAGATAATCATTTTGAAACAGTGTGCCAAACTTATCGCAAGTGGTCCACACCAGCCAAACGAAACCCAGGACCTCGTCATCACGCAAGAGCAGTACGAGAGAGAAGGGACGGATCAACTAGCTCATCAAGATCCAGTACTCGGTCACACCTCTCTTATCGGTCTCGACAATCGTCATCAAGGGAATCGTCGGCCCTCACTCCCATATCTCAAGACAGAGATGAGTATGTATGCATGGTAGTGGACCCTGACCGATTAAAGAAATACCCTAGGCTGCACATTCTGATGGGAAACCACCCTGCGAAGTTTGTTTTAGACACTGGAGCGTCACTCAATTACATATGCACAGCTGAGTACCAGAGGATGAATCTGAAACCTAAACTACAGCCGGCCGCTGTGGGTGTTTACACATGGATGTCCAAAGAACCACTGCCGTGCCTAGGACAATTCCGTACGTCTCTGACATATGAAGACAGGACAGTCCATTCGCAAATCCACGTCATAGAAGGCCCTGAAGCGGCTGACTGTCTTCTCAGCCTACCCACAGTGGAGCGTCTGAAGCTAGTGGAAATCCTATACAAAGTGGATGACATGCCTGATATCATCAGCAAATTCCCAAAACTGTTCTCTGGACTATGAAAACTAGCTCATTTCAAAGTCCAGCTGCACATAAATGAACAAGTGACACCTGTGGCCCAACACCACCGGAAAGTACCTTTTCACCTCCAGCAAGCGGTGGACAAAGAGCTGCAAGATCTACTGCGAGCAGACATCATATAGAGGTCAACCGGACCCACCCCGTGGGTATCACCAGTGGTAGTAGTACCCAAACGGGGAGTAGAGAACAAAGTGCGACTCTGTGTGGATATGCGAGCTCCAAACACAGCCATTGAGCGTGAGCGGCATCCGGGACCCCACATCAGCGACATGATCACTCGTCTGAATGGAGCAAAAGTATTTTCCAAATTGGACCTAAACAAAGGGTATCATCAGCTTGAGCTCCACGAGAAGTCCCGGTACATCACCACTTTCACCACACACCAAGGGCTCTTCAGGTACAAGCGCCTCAACTTCGGAATTTCCTCAGCAGTGGAAATAGTTCAAGAGGCGGTGCGGCGAGTCATCCAGCACATTCCAAACTCATTCAACTACAGTGATGACATACTGGTGTTCGGTGAAACTCGCAAGGAACACGACAAGGCTCTTGATCGCGTGTGTCATGCTCTTCTAAATGCTAATCTCATGCTTAACCGAGACAAGTGTGAGTTTCACAAGTCTACATTAAAATTCTACGGTCACATTTTCTCCAGTTTCGGAATGCGACCCGATCCTGAAAAAGTAGCTGCACTATCTGACACGCCATGCCCCCGAGATGTCAGCGATATCCGATCTTTCCTGGGTATGGCTAGTTATTGTGCCCGTTACATCAAGGACTACGCCACCATCAGTTATCCCCTGAGGGAACTCACAAAACAAGGCCAAACCTTCCATTGGTCTGCCAAGTGCGAGCAAGCGTTCAGCCAAATCAAAACAGCAGTGAGTTCTGCCATCAATCTGGCTTACTTCAATCCCCGCAAGAAGACAGAAATCACAGTCGATGCAAGTCCTGTAGGACTTGGAGCTATCTTAGCCCAATACGATGATGAAGGAGAACAGCGACACATTGTAGCGTACGCTAGTCGCAGCTTCACTGACACGGAGAAGGCCTACTCACAGCCTGAAAGAGAGTCTGGCAGTTGTGTGGGCGTGTGAACACTTCCATCTCTTCATCTATGGGAAGCACTTCACACTAATCACTGATCACCAGGCCCTCATAACAATCTTTGGAAATCCTCGAGCAAAGATGCCACCAAGGATCAAACGGTGGGGTATTCACCTCCAAGAATATACGTACACCATTGTTCACAAACCGGGGAAGGCGGAGAACCCAGCAGACTACAAATCGCGACTTCCCCGGATTTCAACACGGACAACGTGCTCACTGGCAGAAGAATACCTCCACTTTGTCATTGATCAAGCAAGGCCGCCCGCAGTACCACTAGAAGCCATCATAGAGGCCACTGCTAGGGACGCCACGCTACAGAACATAATACATCGCATCCGCACGAACTCGTGGAGACACCTGGAGGAGGCACCAAGTGACAAGACTGTCAACAGGCAAGAACTCGCGTCATTCCGACATGTCAAAGACGATCTCACAATCAGCACTAATGGACTACTATTGAGAGATCGGCGAATTGTCATTCCCAACAACTGAGACAAGGAACTGTAAATCTAGCGCATGAAGGACACAGAGGCGTGGTGGCAACGAAGAAAGCGCTACAGTAGCGGGTCTGGTTCCCGTCCCTTGACCAAATGGTAGAAACCACACTCCGAGACTGCCCTCAATGCCAACTAGTAGGGCGAGAAGAACCGCACCCCCCGCTTCAAATGTCTGATCTCCCAGTCGACGTATGGCAACAAGTAGCCATCGACTTCTTTGGTCCATTAAAGTCCGGGAAATACATTATTGTCATCATGGATGAGTACTCCAGATTCCCCATTGCACAACAAGTCTCATCCACAAGAGCAACCGCTGTCATACCTGTCATCGATGAAGCATTTGCTGCGTGGGGAATCCCCGCAGAAGTAAAGACGGACAATGGCCCACCATTCAATGGACATGAGTTCGCAGAGTTCGCAAGACACCTGAACTTCAGACACAGAAAGATCACTCCCATGTGGCCTCAAGCTAATGGGATGGTTGAAAGGTTCATGGCCACCATAAAGAAAACCATACAACAAGTCAAACTGACCCAACGCGACATCCAACCGGCACTCAATGAGATACTACGAGCATACAGAACCACGCCACATAACACCACTAACAAGTGTCTAGCTACTTTGATGCTCGGAAGAACTCCGCGTACCAGAATACCAGCCGCAGACACCGCCATACATTCCAGGTCCCCGACTTTGGATCATGAGACACTAGTAGGTTTTGACAAAGTCAAGAAGGAGAAAATGAAAGAGTACGCGGACAGTCGTCGACACGCCAAGGTGTCTGACATTCAAGAAGGAGACTGGGTGCTAGTCAGGCAAGAACAAAAGGCAAAGACTGGCAGTCACTACTGTGCCCAACCATTACAAGTGACGAGGCGGAAAGGAACCATGGTCACAGCTGCATCTGAGACCAAGAGAACCACCCGAAATGTGTTGCATTTCAAGAAATGCAATCCTGCAGTATAAACCCACGCAGAAGAACCAGAATGTGACACGGATGAATCGAGCCGAGAAGCTGAAGACCAAGAAGAACCTGAAATCGCAGAGAGTCCGAGAGAGTCAAGAGAGGGGCGCCCCTCACGCCGACCGCAGAGGACTATCAGGAGACCTACCCGGCTTATTGAAGAACTCTGAGCAAGTGAGCATTGAACATTTAAAAAAAAAGGGGGAGATGTAGTGTCGTCATGCCTGACCCGGCGCACGACTTCAGGGCCGGGCATGACAGGAAGCAGAAGGGAGGGGCCGGAAAGGGAGAGCAGTAACAGGATGTAAGGGGGAAATAAAGGACGCTTACACCCGATCTGCTGTCGGTCTCGTTTTTGCACATGCGAGACACGAAACCTCATAACATCTACGCCCTAGGATTGCAGCGTTGCTTTGCCTTCTTCTGCCTCATATATATTACACATTTTTCATTTTTTAAGGCTTCCAGATTTTTTGCAGAAGTGGCCGCCCAGACATCCAGAGATGGGATTCTACTATATCACAAGAGCAGGCAGTGAAGGGTCATAGTGCCAATATCAGCAACTCACCCCACCCGCAAAACACAGCAATCTCACAATAAAGAACACACAAGACACAGTAGTTATTGGAGAAAATATTGCTGCAGGTTTATTTCGCACAAGAAATATGCCAACATGGTGGGTCAACTTACGGGCGATCCAAGGGCAGGCAGCAGTGACTCTCCTAAGCTGCCCTGCCCACCTGATGAGCCAATTTGCACCGTGGCCTAACCAATCGGTGCTAACCATTTTGGGGGGATTACCCCTTTCATCCTGTGGCCCACCAGTCCACCCATTTACTCACGCCCCTTGAGGGGGCGGAGCGTATCCAGGCAAGCCCCTGGTTGCTCAGGTTTACAACGGCCCGAAGGACTAACGGGGCGCCGTTGTTCCGCCAGGGTCCTGCCTTAAGGACTTCCTGGGGTTGATTGGCATTTGCACCCTTCTTGTGCTCCTGAAGAGGGTACCCCTATGTACCATTCAGCCTCTGGATCGCCCTGTAACTCCGCCATAGCTCTGGGTGTGGCACCCGTCACACCCAGGGCCCCCCACCAAGGCAGGCATTCTTACTTACATCCTGCTGACTGTAGGGCGTCGATCCCGTGGTCTTGGCATGCAAGAGTCCATGCCTGATAAAGCCAAAACCCCTCTGTTCCGTGAATTTGCGCATCGCGCTGTTTACTCTCCTGCGAGAAATTTCAACGGCCTCTCCAGACCTGGCCCCGTGCCAGACTAACCGTGGAGTGATCTCGGACCACCATAACTCACATGTGCCTAATTGGTTGCTTAACTTACTCATTGTGGATTTCATTGCTTGTAGCAGAACCTTTCTACCCATGAAAGTCAAGTCATTGACTCCCAGGTGGATGACCAAGATGTTAGGAGGGGATCCGCCTCCTGCTAGTCTGTACCGCAGCTTCTTCAGCAAGCAGTGCCATTGCATGCCTGGGAACCCCAACCAGACTATCTCAGTGAAGAAAAATCCATGCTTCCAACTCCTGCTTTCTGCCCATTGCGCCACCCTAGCGATGCAAGAATGGCCAATCACCCATACCTTTGATCCGGGCAAAAATAAAGAAATGCAGAATTGCAAGCACCTTTTATTGAAAACACTGCACATAATTGGCAAACAAATACTAAACAAAATTGAAAACGATAGCTGCAACACAAAATAAGTTAACTGCCTTCCTACCCTAGCCACCCATCCAGCCAACACGCTGGGTAGGCGGTAGGGAGGGAGACGGCGTGGGACCTCAGCGCAAAAGGATCGCCGGATGGGCGGGGGAGGTAGATATACCTGGCCCCCCACCCATTCAGCGCGCCGGAAATGACGCAAGGATGCGCTGGACCCCGGAGGTCCAAACACTAGACCCGTAGGGTTGTGCCCAATGTGGCACTAAGGTGGCCGCCCTCTGATGGGAGCCCCCTGCGTGGGCCGCGGGCAGCCTCAAATTCAGTGCTTTCTATTATTCAGTCACAGTGGCTTAGCTAGCCCGAAGGCCGCCCGTGGCCGTCCCTGCTTTTGTGGCCCTTGGCGGCCCGTTTGAAGAGCGGGAGGTGGGGGGATGCTAGCGAGATTCGTCGGCGTTTGCTGCCCTGCGATGGCCGCAATGTAGAGGGGGGCGATTGCCGCCCCCGAGACAGCAGGTAGGAGCCGGAGGAGGCCGCCGCCCCCAAAACTCTTGCCGCCCGGGGCGGACCTCCCCCTCCCCCCTTGCTACGCCACTGTTCAGTCAGTAATTTCATTTCTGGGCAACATGAGTGTCCCCTTTAATTCCTTGTTGTCGCACGTTTTCAAGAGTTAATTCTAATTTAACTACTTTTTAGGTTTGTCTAGAGAAACATGTTCCTGTTTACCTAAAACTCACATGACGGCAGTGGCGGCTCCTCGAGGGAGTGCTGCGGGGCGGTGGGGCGGGGGAGGGGCTGGGGGGGGTAGTAAACTCCGGCATATGGCCGAACGGAGTTAAGTACATAAATAAATAAATAAAGAAAACGAATTACATTGCGCGCGCCGCATCGCAGATTTGGCGTTGCAGCGCCCAATGTAATTCGTTTTCTTTATTTATTTATGTACTTAACTCCGTCCGGCCTTATGCCGGGGTTTACTACCCCCCACCCAGCCCCTCCCCCGCCTCACCGCCCCGCAGCACTCCCTCGAGGAGCAGCCACTGCACAGCAGCTCTTCAAGTGCTCTGTGGATCACTCCTTTCCTCAGTCAAGAAGCACTACTAACCAGAAAAAATGTGATGATATGGATCCCATCTTTATGCTAATTTACTTGACAGGGAAAACTGTCTAAAGTCCTAGAACCTGCTTGGGGTATACCGTTTCAAAAGTAATTTTCTTGCTTTAGAGAAATCACACCCTTATGCAAGGTGATGCCTCTCACATCAGTTAGTGATGATGCTGGGTACAAGTAGCACTATGCAAAATATAGACACAATGGAGTTTGAAGACCCTGCACCTGGTTGTCATCAGCTTTCCCGAAGTAGCAATCATGGAAGATAAAGGGCAGGACCTGACTTGAAACTTCCTCATCTTTAACAATAGAATCTGCAGAATCAGCCCTTCTTTCCTATCACCCACTAAATAACTGTGTTTCGAAAAGACTATTCAGCAACCCCTTTCTCAAATGCCTTCACAGAATTACCAAGGATAGCCCTGTCTGCATCCTCATTCACTTCACTGCCCGGGTCTCCTCCCTCCATCTTCAAGGATGCAGGCCATATCTTAGGGAGCTGTATCCCAGCCTCCATTCTAAACCGTTATTTTCTGTAAGTGGAATCTCTCTCCCTACAGGTTGGATACCTTTATATCGGCGATTTTTTGACCGGGTGTTTATAAATCCAAGTTGGCTGATTCATTAACTAACTTCATTAACTGCCTGAGAAGTGCTTCATTTTCCGACGTCTCCAGTACATTGTCGGTTTACCTGATTATTTTTTTCCTAAATACAGTTAAATTCAGTGGCGGCTCACATAGGGCGTGCTGCGGGGCTGCGGGGAGCCCGGGGGAGGGGCAGGGTGGGGGGGTAGTAAACAACTCGGACATACGACGGAACGGAGGAAAGAAATAATTACTATCCTCCGTTCCGTCGTATGTCCGAGTTTACTACCCCCTACCCTGGCCCTCCCCCGCCCCACCCTGCCCTACCGCCCCGCCCTGCCCTACCGCCCCGCAGCACACCCTATGCGAGCCGCCACTGCATGACGGTGATGTTGCCCTTTCGAAGTGACAACTCCTGTCATGGCTGTGGTTACACCTTGGTCACTGCTGTTGTCCTTTTGGTGGTGGGAGCTGAGGTCACTACTGTGCCCCTGGCTGTGGATGGCCTTGATGCTGTTGTGAACCATCTCGAGGCTTGCACCACGCGTTATCACACCACCTTATTATGTGAAATCTATAGGACGCAGCCAAGATTTGAAGGCGCATATTTACAATAAAGTGGCGAAGCGTGTCGTTAAGCCAAGAAGGCTAATGACACGCTTCGTCACTTTAGAAACGCAGGGCTGCACCATATTTACTAGAATATGGTGCAGCCAGCACATAACCAATCATTGGCGTTTTGCTGTTTCTATGTGTGCTGCACAACGCAGCACACATGGAAACAGCAAAAACGAGGAGAAATGAAGCATTTCTCCTCGTTTCACCTGTTTAAGACCAGGTTTTCCCTGGTCTTAATTTTGGCTCTGCCTCCTATTTAGGCTGCTCTTGTAAATATGGGGCAGCATCAAAATTAATGGGTGTTGCGGTGGAACACCCACCACAACACCCATTGCCCGCCCCTTTCACGCTAAGTGTAGCATGAAAGGGGGTCTTATTTACAAGGCAGCGCTAAGCCACGTTAAGTGCTTTTACGCTTTTTTGTAAATAAGGAGAAGCTCCTATTGCCACCACATTGTCACTAAAAGTGATGCTGTGGTGGTGATAGGGGCTTGTAAATATGCCCCGAATATCCCCAAAAGTTGACAGCTTAAAAGAAAGGTGAAAACATGGCTGTTTCCAAGAAAACCCAATCCTCCCATAACCCTGTGATAGAACTTGGAACAATAATCACTCCTTCAAACACAATCTTGGAAGTCAGGACTCCTGGCATTCGATAGTGCCAGCTGTGTGCTTCTGAGCAAAACCCTGGCGCTTATGTTTTTTTGCAAATTAAGCACTGCTATGACCACTTTGTGGCATCTCACATTGACAATCATATAAGGGATGATTGTAACAATATGCCTCCCAGCAGAACTTCTGACTCTCTGTCCCTCCAACCTATGCCTGCTCAGGACCATAAACAATGACAAACATCTCAGCATGGACAACTCAAGTGCAAGAACCAGCTTAGTGGACCGGGATCATAAAAAATAAATACTACAAAGGAACCTGCATAGTTGATCAAAGTTGTCTTAAGTTACTTAAAACCACTTAGCTACTGTCACCAGATTCAGTGTAACAGGATCCTGGATGAGTGCAAGTATGGCTTCATACACAGTGGATACGGACGAGAACACAGGCCAATCACCTGTCACTCTCTATCCTGCAGTTCTGTCCCAGCGAGAGTAGCACCATCATGATCACTGGGTCAACTATCAGGCATTGAATATTATTAATTACCACTGACTGAATTAATTAGGGTAATTTCATAGAGAGAATTATAGAATTACAGAGAATTATAAACTGTAGGTCTTAAAAAAAGCCCACATGCACCTCTTAATGGGGCAACATCTTGGCTGAAACATGTCGACTGAAATTAAGGGTTGAATTATTCCTCTTTGTTTTTGGGCATACCTGCATGGGGACACAAATAAAGTAATTTTGAGTACACAATGAGGTATTTTTTAGCAGTTCCTATTCTATGTTCATCCACTTGAGAGGGCACCTCACCCTACGTGTCCCGCTTACGACAGCCACTTGTCATAGGTCTGAGGAGGAGCCCTATATTGAAGCATGTGCTTCACAGAAACACATCTTTAAGATGTTTTCCCCATTTTACATAGATCCAACAGCACATGACTTCCATTATCCATCAGGTACTTGTGGTTATGTTGTTAAGGAGTGTGTTTTTTTCTCACTTTTCTCCCCCCCCCCCAGTAGTAAGTGGCTGGTGTTTTGGACAGCCCGGCTCCCGTAGGTAAGAGGACAGTACCTGCAGTAGTCTGTAATTATCTACTGGAAGACGATGTAGGTAAGGAAGTCTGCCTAGCTGCTGAGAGAGAGGCTGAAAGTATGGCTGCAATGGGTGTCTGAAGAAGCAGGAGCCCAGAAAAACAGGGAGCAGCAGCCCAGAGAAATGGAGTAACCGCTAAAGATATTGCCAACTTGGACAAGAATGTGCCATGAGCTGTAGTGAACTCCCTGTGTCTGTGGTGCATCTCCCCAGTGTCATCTGGCCTCAAAATGTTCTCTATGCCTTCCTTGGCTTGGGAGCAGTTGGAGTGATAGTTGGCATGAACCAATGAAGGGACATTGTAGGAGCAGACGCTAGTGTGACTGTAGTGTGCCTTCTGCTCGAGGTGCGTTGCACCGAAAAAAGTGCTACCGCAACCCTTGGTCACTTTGTGACCTGAGCTAAGGAAGCATGTGTCACCAAAACAATTTGATGAGCTACTTACTGTCTGTGGTTGTCACTGCAGCCTTACTGTTCTGGCTCTAGTCCGATCACCCTGTGACCCAACGACCCCTTTCATCATGTGGCGGGAATCCCAGAGAGCAGGTTTCTGAGGTCAGATCTCAGTCACCCTACGAGCTCCCATGAAACTGCAATCTTAGGTGAACGTGGCTGAGCTGTGCACCTTTGTTTATGTGGGCTATTTTGCTTTGGGCATGAACTGTGACTCCTACTTTAGGTGGCTGTGGCCTCTCTGGAACAGATGCTCATAGCCAGAGGATGGGGGGCCAGGGGTGGTCTTGAGCTTGACAGTGGACATGTCACAATCAGTGTTCTGCTGCTGCACCATGGTCTTCCTTGACCTCAGGTGAGACTGCAGACATTTTCCTTAGCTTAAGAAAGCCACTAAATCAGGACACGCTTTGCGTCAAAGGAGCAGGTAGCTATTCACTCCTCAAATTGTGAGCCCCTGCACACGGATTAGAAGTGGAGCAGTGTCTTACCAGTCGAATCACATTGCTAGGACCCTGTGTCCCCTGACCATATGTTGCCGTATTAAGTAGGGGTCATTTTCTCTTTTAGCACTGACTGGACATTCTTTTATTTGGTAATATGATGTTGGTTGTGGAGTTCTGAGTCTCTAACCCCACCCCCCTTCCTAAGTAAGACTTGGACTCCTCCCATCACTGTC
Organism: Calotriton arnoldi; assembly: GCA_963921515.1. Classification (NCBI taxonomy): domain Eukaryota; kingdom Metazoa; phylum Chordata; class Amphibia; order Caudata; family Salamandridae; genus Calotriton; species Calotriton arnoldi. Next base: position 510,980 of record CAWUFW010010579.1, on the reverse strand, counting down.
AGTTATCAGTGTCCATAGCAGGTCAGGCTCTGGGACATAAGAGACAAAAGACCTCAACTCCCAAGGTTGAGGAACAGTAACCCCTGTGTGCTCCAGTACCACTGAACAGGTTCTGGCAGGCATTTACATTTTCTAACCTTTGGCGCAGGTATTGTTCCTTCACAATATGGTAGGACATTTCACAAATTTGGGAAAAATACTTACTGGCCAGACAGTGAGCACCAGAGTTACTACAGCTAAGTCACTTTTTTCTTTTTCTTTCATTAGGTGGGCACCCCGTTCATTAGAGGTGTGTCTGGTGGAGAGCGAAAAAGATGCAACATTGGCATGGAGATCATTACTGATCCATCCATCTTGTTCTTGGATGAACCCACCACAGGGTTGGATGCGACCACTGCTGGCACTGTCTTCTTGATGCTGAAAAGGTAACTGGGATCTGAATAGGTGTCGAATCAGGAGTTGGGGATCCAGGTTTGAGTCTCGGCGTCGCAGCAACATCCTGTGATTCTGGGCAAATCACTTAATCTCCCCTTGCCCATTGACAGCACCTGGATACCCTCACGGGTGATAAGCCACGCTATATAAATCTACAAAATTACTTACTAATAGATAATACCAGCCCTTTGAAGAGAGAAAATTCAATTTAGGGTTGTACATATGAGTATTGGATTGAGGATATAAACAGGAAACTCAGGGGGATATGTTCAAGGAAGTGGCGGAGTGAGGCGTTAGCCGTCATGGCTTAATGCCTCACTAAGCTACTTCTGAAACGCAAGGCTGCACTATATTTACAAGGATATGGTGCAGCCTTGCGTTTCCCCCTGCTCTGGTGCTACACTTCGCAGTGTAGCGCCAATGCAGGCACCCTTGCACAATAGTGGAAGGGTGTCTGCGTGCAGGGGAAGATTGTTTATGTACAGGAAGGTCCCCCTTCCTGTACATAAACAATTTTTGATTGCCATTTTGTCACTTCTATGTGTGCTGCTTAATGCAGCACAAATGAATTCACAAAATGGCTTTTTTTTAAAGATTGTTTATGTACAGGAAGGGAAACCTTCCTGTACATAAACAACCCAAGGCATTTTGCTTTTTCCATGTGTGCTGCACAAGGCAGCACACATGGAAAAAGCAAAAACGAGGAGAAATAATGCATTTCTCCTCGTTTTGCCAAATTAGGACCAGGTTTTCCCTGGTCTTCATTTTGGCGCTGCCTCCTATTTACGCTGCCCTTGTAAATAGGGGGCAGCTTCAAAATCAATGGGTGTTGCAGTGGAACGCCCACCGCAACACCCACTGCCCACCCCTTTCACGCTAAGCATTGCGTGAAAGGGGGCCTTATTTACCAGGCAGCGTTAAGCTACGTTAAGTGGCTTAACGCTGCCTTGTAAATAAGGCTAAGCCCCTATCACCACTACAACGTCGTTATAAGCGACGTTGTGGTGGCGATAGGGGCTTGTACATATGCCCCTCAGTGTTGCAAAAAGTGTGAAATCCAAAGAAACTTATTTTTAGGTGGATAAGTGTCATCACTCTCTTATGTGCCTTTTACTTCTAGGATGGCCCGGCAAGGGAAGAACATTATTTTCTCCATTCACCAACCCCGTTATTCCATCTTCAGATTATTTGATAGCCTGACACTGCTGGCCGCGGGAAGAATGCTCTACCATGGTCCAGCTGACAAGACCTTGAAATACTTCGAGACCCTTGGTTGGTTTTTAAGAGCTTTTTAAAATATATATATATATATAATGCTTATTTGTGATGGATTTTAGTGTAAGCACAAGGTCAAACGTTCTATGCCCAGTCCATTTTCTATGTCTACCTCTGATGTGTACATTTAGTCCCACTGGAAATAAAGAAAAGGTTAAGGATGTAAATTAGATCACAGTATCCTCACTCACTGACCAGAAGATATTACGGGCCTCATTTATGGGTTTTTTGCCGTAGGGCAGCGCAGCATACCTTGCTGCTGCGCTGCCCTACGGCAAAAGAAAAAGGCAGGAATGCGTTGTATCTATCAGATACTGCGCATTCCTGTCCTTTTCCCCTGCGCCGACGCACAATGGGATGCCGTGCGCCAACACAGGCACCTTTGCACCATGGTGAAAGGGTGCCTGCGTTGCGGGGATGAATATTTTTGTGCAGGAAGGAAAACCTTCCTGCACAAAAACAATCACAAGGGCGTCTTCCTCTTTCTATGTGTGATGCAGCACACATAGAAAGAGGAAAAATGAGGAGAAATAAAGATATTTCTCCTCGTTGTGCCTCCCTTACGCCTCCCCTGGGGAGGCATACGTTTTTGGCACTGTTTCAGACTTACGATTTCTCGTAAATCGGGGCAGTGTCAAAAAGCCATGGATGTTGCTGGGAACGCCCCCAGCAACACCCATGGAACACCCCTTGGGCACATATTTATAAGGCCATGAAAAGCCACGTAACGTGGCTTTACGTGGCCTTATAGATATGCCAGTGGCACATTGCACCACCGGAACGTCAAAAAAGTGACGTTCCTACGAAGCAAAAGTGCCAGTAGGGCCTCATAAATGAGGTCCTACATACCTATAAAACTAGCAATACACACCCTGGACACTTTTTGAAATTCAGAGAAAACAGTGAGCAAGACTAAGGGCAAATGGAAGAACCATTCCGGCAGACAAAAGAAACACAATATACCATCATCCTAAATCGACATATTGCATTGTTAAGCACTCTGGATGAATATTGCATTGTTAAGCACTCTCGATGAAATTACTATAAAAAGATATATCTAAAAATATTGGGGTAGGATTAATAATAGCTAAAAGCGACATCACACCTATTTGGAGAGCAACAAGGTCCTCCATTGTAGCTAAATGGAAAGCTGGACTAGCACAATGAGGGATTTCAGAAAAATAGGTTTACGAACTCCTATGCTGCCCTTGAGATCACAAGTGTATTTAGGGATTATGGACGTAGCAATACGAAAGTTCAAGTATTGAGACAACCCCGGAAATGTGTAACTATTCATCAATGCCAGCGGGGTGAGGATCCTTGGTGGTGGAAGTTGGGGATAAGGAAAGCAAAGCATGTACATGGTGTGGTCAGTGAGCCTTGGAATTATTTTTAGGGTCAAATCATACTCTTCCCATGCATTTGTCCCCTTAATTGCCATTATGTGATAGAGGTGTGCGAGCAACAGAAGGCTCACGCCAAGCTCAAGCCAGATGCCTGGTTCTGGCTCAGTTTGAGGTTCTCTCGGATCTTCGTACCCAAAACGAGCCTTCGTTTGTCTTCTGTCTGACACACACCCTCAAACCTCATGCACCAATAAAGACTAAGCATTAACTTTTGATGTAAAACATGAGAGGGGAAGAGATACCATCTAGTGGCTGAATTGCACTATTTGAAACCAGAATACCTTGGATCAATCCCAGCTTCCCTACTTGAACAATTTGCATGGTCATAGGCATTTGTATTATTTAATTTTGCCTACTTTTTCTTCATTATCACATATGAGAGCACCTTCAAATACATGAGTTCATGATGTGCGCTACACAAAACCATATCTTGGGGCTTATTTACAAGCCCCTTGCGCCACTTTTGCGTCTTTTTTAACATGGGAAAAGTGACGTAAGGGTGGCGCAAGGGGCTTGTAAATAAGCCCCCTTGTGTTTAATGTGGTAAACTATGTTCCAAGCATAATAACAACCTAGGCCACCCAGAGGGTACACATGACCAATGACTTGCCTGTTGGTTCACTAACTGCATTGTTGGCAGCCTAGGGTGAGGGGGGAGGCATGAATGTTTCTGAGTTCATGTTTTAAAACTAAATGCCTCTCAAAGCAGTGACATAATCTGATGTACCAAAGTGAAACATGTCTGCATGTTAATAAAACAATTGAAGTAAACAAGCCTAAGGCGAGGCGGTAAAAAATATGCTGATTTGGGCAAAAAAACAAGTGCGTAATGAACACCAAATAGGACAGTTATACCAAACATTTGATATTATTTAATTTATTGTGTATAAACATTTATGTATAATTTTCTTATGTAGACTTTTTCTTATTTATTTAAAATACATTCATTTATCATTAATAATGCTTGTTTGCGTAAAAAAGTTTTGTACAGTACAGGTATCAAGAGAGAAAATATGCACCAGGCGTTGTTGTGACTGATCTGAAAGATTCAATAAATGTACATAACTGATATATATCTTGAGTTATAAGCTCTAATTTATTGAGATCTAACAATTCATATCAATCATTGTAAACAGTATTTTCATCTATCCTGTATGGGTAATTGACACAATAAAATTATGAAACCGGCGGTAGGTTGGCACTACGCGCGTTTCGGCATTGCCTTCTTCAGGATTCCGTCTCAGTGAACACTGAAAAGATAAGAAACAACAACGAGACTAGGTTTCAATGCCCAAACCTAAGCATAAAATATTATACTTTACATAACAATAAGGATATCTTCAAATGATATAGCTAAAAAGATACAAACATGTTCTTTACATGGTTCACAACTCCTGGATCTTTTTCGTTTGTATCTTTTTAGCTATATCATTTGAAGATATCCTTATTGTTATGTAAAGTATAATTTTTTATGCTTAGGTTTGGGCATTGAAACCTAGTCTCGTTGTTGTTTCTTATCTTTTCAGTGTTCACTGAGACGGAATCCTGAAGAAGGCAATGCCGAAACGCGCGTAGTGCCAACCTACCGCCGGTTTCATACTTTTATTGTGTCAATTATCCATACAGGATAGATGAAAATACTGTTTACAATGATTGATATGAATTGTTAGATCTCAATAAATTAGAGCTTATAACTCAAGATATATATCAGTTATGTACATTTATTGAATCTTTCAGATCAGTCACAACAACGCCTGGTGCATATTTTCTCTCTTGATACCTGTACTGTACAAAACTTTTTTTACGCAAACAAGCATTATTAATGATAAATGAATGTATTTTAAATAAATAAGAAAAAGTCTACATAAGAAAAATTATACATAAATGTTTATACACAATAAATTAAATAATATCAAAAGTTTGGTATAACTGTCCTATTTGGTGTTCATTACTCACTTGTCTTTTTTTGCCCAAATCAGCATATATTTTTTACCGCCTCGCTTTAGGCTTGTTTGCTTCAATTGTTTCTTTCCTTGTAATAGCAAGTTTATCTTGTGTACAGGGGCCCCACTCTTTACCGAATTTGCATGTTAATAAAAAACACTTTTTGGAATTTTGAAGAGAGTTTAACATATTTTTACGTTTGTTGTCTTTAAAATTCAACTGTTCCTAAAGATAAGATGTGCAGGGCACCTTCTTTGCTTATTTTCCTTTACTTAAGGTGTAAGTAAATACTTGCCCATTTAACAGCTTTCTGAATGTCAGTGCTCTGTCAGTAAACAGCATCCCAGTGCTGCTGTATACCAGGAGGCTGCGTGTTGCAGGAAAGGATGGCCTATGCGGCCCTCGGGCCATAACTATGAGTGTTTCTGGGTCAGTGCATGAAGCAACCTCTGCAATGAATGGACACAGGTGGACACAAGAGATCAATTTACAAAACCACCGACAGGCTGCATTGATATCATGTTAGTACACGTCTTTCACATGTTCACAACAGTTGGGGTTACATATTGATATATTCCTCGGCCTGTAGCCACCAGTCTACGATGTCTTATGAATAGCAGAAAGACAATATGGATGGCACATCCAAGGCTTTAAGTGGGATGAAAAAACTGGGAGGTCTCTCAAAGAGGCGCGGCCGATGTAATTAAGGGCATAGCTTAGAAACACCTAAGCTGAAAATCTGTGCTTAACCTACGGTGCCCTCCGATTGGTATTTTACTGCTTCTGTAATCGCATCCAGATATATAATCCAAGTAACAAGTCAGGACTATTGGCTTTGCCAATGGTTTTTAGTTGCATAAGATAAATAAGCAACAACTATGTCTTCGTTGTAGAGCATATTGAAAATGCTTCAGTTCTGTAATGATGAGACTGAGAAAGAACTATAATGAACCTCTTTGAAGTTACATCAAAGGCAGTGAAGGGTGGTACTGCTTCAGAGTTAAGTTTTATGTTTTTCCATTCTGAGGGTGAGGGCAAAAATGGAGAGCCTGATAGGGACTCTTCCCAGCACCTGCTTTTTAGAACTGCCGGTGCTGAGCACCAGCAGGACCCGGCCCACTGAAATCCCTGGGCGCATTGACATTGCAAAATGCAGGCACTGCGAAGTGACGCAGCTACGGAACTTGCAAACACACCCAGTTGGATTCACACATCATCAGTCCTCGGGCAATTATACTGGTTTCTGACTATTAACAAAGTTAGTTATATGACCCGATGGTCATAAACTGGCATGATGTGGCAAACATTATGTTTTTTTTTTTTAAATTTCCATTCCAAGATGATGGCCGTCCACCTTGGAGCAATAAATAAAAAATAAAAAAAAGTGCAGAAAGTGACTTTACAGAAAGAGTGATCCAGTAGAAAATTGCTAAAGCTGAGCCCTCCATTAAAAGTTTTAAAATATTTAAATTTAAAAAATGGAATTAAGAGGGGCGGAGGAACAATGGAGAACTGGTGTTTGGTCGGAGCTTGTAAATGCTGCAGACGAGGGTCAGCGGTGAGCTGGGGGAGTGACAGAGGGGTTACAACATATATAAAACAAGCATTTGCAATGCAAATTGGTCTTGCATTTGTGAGAGTTAGAGTTGTTGTTGTTGTAAATGACAATGTCTTGTTTTGGAGTGGAGTGGATGCATGTGGAGTTGAATTATGTGGGTTGGATTAGAATTGTTAGTTGAGGAATATTGTGTGGAGTGGATTTGTTTAGCGGAATTATGTGGCATGGTGTGCAGTGGAAATATGTGGATGATAATTATGTGGTATTGAGTGTACTGGAATAATGTGGAGCAGTCATGTGATCGACGGACGTCGCTTCTTCTCCAACTTCCATGCGGTTCCCGGGCGCACTCGCCTGTCACTCCTTCCTCCGCATTTTCCGCACTTCCCGACCTATCCATTAGCGTGCCCTCCTTGGGCCCTGCCCACCGCCACCACCCGGACCCGGATACTGTCCCTGGTCACCCTCATCTGGGCAGGATTTCAAGACTTTACACCCTCCCATCTGAGACACCTACTATTTCACCTTTGCTCACTTTGCTACTACCCGTTCGGCCCTGAAGAGTCACGGGACTACTTCCCACTGTGACGAAACACGTGTCGGCTGGTCGTTTTTCTTTGTTCATCATTAAATAATCCTGACTCACATAACTGATGTCGATCTTAAATTGGGCAACTTTCGAGACTTTTTTCTGATCTATTATCCCAACCACGTGTGCACAGGATAGTGTCCGTCTGTGTGTCAGACTGTAATTATGTGGAACGGCATTTTGTTTTGTAGAGTGGTATATTGTGGAGTTTAAATATGCGGTGTGCTGTTGAATTTTGTGGCATGATGTGGAATTCTGTGGTGTGGATTGGATGTATGTGGTGTGTTGTGTAATAGTGTTGTTTAGTTGAAATATGTGGTCCATTGTCGAATTATGTGGTATGGAATGGAAATGTGTAAAGTTGAATTGTGTAGCGTGGAAGCGTGTGGCTTTGAGTGAAATTATGCTGATTGGAAATATGTGTAATGGTATAGAGAGTATATTTGTAGATTGTGTTACCAAGTTTAAAAATGATGAAACATAAGTACAAAAAGGCAGCCTTTCATTGCGTACAAATTTACAAAACCTTGGTGGCAAACCCGTTCCCTTATTAGCCTATGCAGACGACACAGTGTTGATGGCAATGACAGCTAATAGCCTTCAGAAATCTCTTGATATTTTTACTGATTTTATGTCCTCACTCAACCTTAAAGTTAACTTCACTAAATCATATATTATGGTATGTGGCCCTAAGACCACAAGAACCAAGAACTTTGTCGTGTAGGACAAGAGAATAGAAAAGGTAGACAACTTCACGTACCTGGGGAATTTATATAATAATCAGTTGAACTGGGAACCACTTGTCACAGCAAGAGCCCATCATACAAACAGGGCTGTGGATGGGCTACTTCGTTTTGCACGTAAATTGGGCCACAAGCCTGTGAGGGAATTAATTACCATATATAAAGCAAAATGGCTTTCTATTACAACATATGGGGCATGGGTGTGGGGACACCATAAAAGCTGTCAACTACAAACATTGGAAAATAAATTCACCAAAAGGTTATTGATAACCCTGAATAGTGCCCCCAACCGTCTATGTCACAAGGGACTGGGACTAGAGTTTGTAGAGGATTGCATAGCTAGCACCCCCTTGTTTTTATGGGCAAAAATCATCTGGCTGTCTGAAGAATTAATGTTTTCACGTGAAGTAATCATAGCATGCCAAAATCTGGCCAATGCCCTAAAAATACCATGGCTCTGCTTTGTGAGGGACAAATACCATGAGATAGAACTGGGGTACTTTTATGACAACCCGGAAAATATCCCATCAAATGCTAAAGCCATTCTCAAAGAGGCGTTTTATTCCAGGGCCAACACGCGCTATCTAGAACAAGATGAGATGGGCCTACTACAGATGCCCCTTGCCCCACTGCAATATTATTTAACTTTTACTACTGATTTGCAGACCAGATTTTATTTAACCAGATTTCACTTACGCACTGTGCACTTTTTATTGGCATTTCCAGGTCAAAGAGGGTGGGCTGGTAAGCTCACACCTTGTCCGTGTGACAACTTTACGAGCCAAAGCACTACGCACTTTATTCTATTCTGCACCTTGTATAAAACGGCGAGGAGTACATTTTTAGTCTGATTATTAAGGAAAATCCGCCCTTGCACATATATTGATGGTTTTAACTTCTTGCACTCATTGGCTGCCTATCCAGCCATTGCGCACCGCGCAGACCTTAGCTGCTTGCTTCCGGACCCCATGCCCTCGTGCACCGTTCTCGATATCTGATCAGAGATCATCGAGCTGCCTCCTTTATCGCCAATGCGCAACACGCATCACCTGCCCCCCGCACAGGTTCCCCTTAGCCTCCCGTCCCCGGGCAATCTCGAGTCCCGCCACGGTTACTGTGCTGCCCCTGGCAACCAATTCTGGAGTCCTTGCCTCCATTCCTTGGACGCACACCACCGTAATCAATTGGATTACTTCACCAACTGGAACGGAGGCCATTGCGCTCTATCCCTCCCTGACCTCGCGCAGCTCGAGGCTCCCTGTCACACATACCCAGTGGCCGTATGCCTTTCAGGCACCCATCTATCTCCGTCCTGATGATGATCCCATTATCCTTTTAAAAGGGATCGAAACGTCGTTGACTTGTTTGACACCGTGTACACAAACTTATTTTTATGTAACGTGTAATGGTTGTGTTCTTTATTTTGCTTGTTTAACCCTTCACAATTTCAGACAAGCCTTGTGCCCTGCCTGATTGTTTGTTTTCTTCATTATTTTTGTTCACTTCTATGTTTTGGATGCAGGACTGTGTCCCACTTTATTTTTGTTTCTCTTGATCCTCAAAATTGTCATTTATTAAATTTTACTGTCCGGCTGGACAGTAGCAATATAGTATTGATTTCATTCTATATTCATTGTTCGCTCTTACCTAACCTTCATCAAGGGCCATTGTTCTAAAAAAAATCCTGATATTTGTATCGCCGTAGCCAATCACATAAATGTCTCTATGGCTATTAGAAAACGCTATTAGTAAGAGCTCCTGTATAACAAATGGTCTTAATGTAAGTTTTCTTAAACAGTTCATTACAGATTTAGAACCTTATACGCTATGTGTATTAATTTTGTTTACTACATTTATTGTACTTATATAATGAAATTATATGTGCATGGAAAAAATGGCATTTATCACCTATGTGGAAAGATCAATTTAAGTTATATTTATGATACTGTTACACCTGGATCCCAATAAAAAGGAAAAAAAAAAAGATTTAGAACCTTATGCCTTTTGAATTTTAGGAACTACATAATACCATGCTGCTCCAATTCAATTACTGTATGTAAAGAATTTTATCTTCTTGGAATTTTATTAATTTTTTTATTGTAATTGTTATATACATTGTGATAATTTTACTGTAAACTTTTATGGTTCTGGCGAACCGAAATAAAGTTGTTCTTGACTACAAAACCTTATAATAAGCAAAGACTTGTCCAAATTTCAAAATGAAAACATGCAGGCAACCCCTAGTGACACTGGTGTTCATGAAATGACAGGATACAGTTTGGGTCCTAATAAAATCGTAGCCCTTAAGTACTGGTGGTGCCTCTTCTACTGTGACTTCAAAAGCCAAACTCAGGGGGCTTCCCTGAGCACATAGGTAGAGGGCAGGTTATGGGGAGAAGGCTCTGCCCAGAGAGGGTTCTTTAGATACTTTGAGAAGGAATAAATGGAGTCTTAGCACAAAGATGGAGGAAGACACATTGGCACACAGAGAGGTCAGATAAGAGAGACTAAGAGAAGACAACTTGGCGCTTAAACTGCAGCCCCAGACCAGCGGGAAGAAGACACAGCGCCGGCTGAAGGCGACGAAGGCGGGACAGGTATGGGTGCTGGAGTGAGAGTGAAAGGGGTGGGCTGGGCGCCTTCTCCCATACAGCACCCAAAGCCTGTGTACCCAGTCCCAGCCGTTAAAACGTTTGTTCACAACCCGGAGGAAATGCACTCTGCCCCTGCCCGAAAGCGAGGAGAGAGCAGCTTTCCCCGGCTAATATGTTTGAGACAGCTTTCATTTGGAGGCGGTGCTTAAAATTAAGCAAGCATTTGTAAATGCACTGTATTAAGAAAACTTAAATGTTTCAAATGTATTGTTTACAAAGAGGGATGTTGCTATAAACATACATTTGTACTGTCTCTAAAGGAGATAAAAATAGGGCACAACTTCTGTGATATATTCTTATGATAAGAAATATATATGGAGATACAGGGAAACTCCAAAGGACAGAAGGGGAACTTCTTTTAAATTCCTTAATGTTTTATTAAAATCAAAATGAAAATAAGCATGAGTATATCATGGTGATTTGGTGCAACAACATCGACAATCACACAAACTAGATCTAAACCTCGATTTGACCTATTTTCTTAATCATTATTATGATACAAGTTCTGGTGGTGCTTTCAAGGAATAGATGAAAAACCAGAACACTGGCAATTAATTTACTGATGCCCTATGCGCTTTTATCAGACCGACAGCCAGGTCAAATATAAAATGGCAGGCATTTATAGATAACTTAAAATATAGGGACATTACAATTAGGTAAAAGCAATGACATAATGCCATTATATCTGTTAAATTGAAATTTTGGGCGCCACTCTGAAAAGTAGGCCTACTTGCCAAAGAAAGGTGCCAACAAATGGCAGACATTGTGAGGAGAAGTCCATTATGTCTCGTATAACTAGGGGAGAAAGTACCGATTTACGTTTGGTAAGAAATTGTAAATTGTTTTTTTGTAAAGTGAACAGATGACAGGTTTAATCAAGCAAGCATATCAAGAAAGAGGGCAGAGAATTAAGGAAAACTGAAATGGCTAACCCGAATAACATCAATAGATGGGAGCAGAGCCACCCACGGGAAAGGAAAAGGCAAATCATCGATGTTAACCAATAATAATCACCCACAAGTATATTGAAAGTTATTCCGATCAGGAACCATGTCTGACACCACGTCATGTTTCCAACTTATGATGTGGACCACCTTTCCAGACGCAAAAGAGTGTATGGACATTGGTGCAAAAGCGTAAAAACGTTCAGACTGAAAGCACACTTATCAAACTGTTTAAGCAACAGGGCACTTGCCTTGTATTTAAAAAGATGTCACTGTCCAATGCAGATGCCTTTGCAGAATGTAAAGTTACAATTCAGAATGTGCAAAGGTGCCTTGCGATTTGCATTTGAGCTGCAGTGAACACATTGGGGGCCCTAGCAATCTTCAAGGAGGAGTGGGGAGGGGATGTCCCCTCTTCTTGTGACGACTCACAATGCATTGCACACTTTGTGACCCAAGTGATGTCATTAAGGGGAAAGTGAATTGAGCCTTGGCAGAAGGTAGCCACACGAACACATCCCCTGAAGGCAGTAGCAATAGCTCCGGGACATATGCCATGCAGTCCCAGCCAGAGAAACGTGTGTCCACAACCCGGAGAAATTACACTCGGGCCCTTCCCGACAGTGAGGAGAGAGCAGCTTTCCCCCGGCTAATGTGTTTGAGATAGCTTTTATTTTGAGACAACGCGTAAACTGCAGCCCCAGACCAGCGGGTCGAAGACACAGCGCTGGCTGAAGGCGGGCCGGTGCAGGAGCTGGAGTGAGAGTGAAAGGTGTGGGCTGGGTGCCAATTCCCGTACAGTACCCGAAAAAAAACGATAACCATGGTTTTCTTTTTTAAAATTTAAGTTACCCTCGTCATCGTTTGTTGAATCCCCTCCCCCTGCTCTTACCTGCACTGGCTGCCCCTGATTTAATTTGCCTAACTCATGTGGCTCAGACGTGTTGCTTTATTTACCAGTAAATTGTACCACTGCCACCCGCTTTCAAAGCGCCATATGTTATTTCTTTGCAGGGTACGTGTGCGAGCCGCACAACAATCCTGCAGATTTTTTTCTGGATGTCATCAATGGAGACTCCACCGCTGTGACAGAAAATGAGGATCAAGGTAAGGAAGCTGCAGAGCCATCTTAAAAACAAGTTGTGTCAAAACTGTCTATCTGTGGTTTTGATACAACCTCCTTTCATCAGAAATGTATGTCTGCAGAGTAAATGTGGGAGCTAAGGTTTTACCTTCAAAGAGTTGTAGTTATAACAATACTATGCTACATGGTTAAATACTTTTACATATAATTACTTTTATTTGGGGCTCATGTAAAGACCTGTTTTTCGAAATGAAATGAAAGTCGTGGTTTTCCACTTCATGATTAATACAACATGCATGTAACATGCATTATCTAGTTGACTATGGGCCTGGTTTCGAGTTTGCGGATGGGATGCTCCATCACAAATGTGACGCTTATCTTGTCCGCCGTATTACAAGTTCCATAGGATATAATGCAATTGAAATACAGTTGGCAGGATATCCGTCACGTTTGTGGCAGAGTATTCTTTCTGCCAAACTTTATATCGGACCCAAAGACTGCTCATTTCATATCATTAACAGGGACCTGTATTGTTGGCACACTAGCACATCCGTTCAGTCAACAGAGTTTGCCTCCATGGCCTTCCCAAGTCTGTGCTACATAGTACAGAGAACGGTTCAGATAGCTCACATAAGTCCGCGTGGGCTCAGTACTTATGCACTTCACATCAGTGGCCCCCATGCTTTGTACGACACAGAGCTCCCTCGTTGCCTGAGAAACTCCAGTGCTACCACACTCGGGTGACCTAGAGGAGTTTTCCTTGGGCTGTAGGAAGCACGGACCACGAGTGGAGGCAGATTGGTTTCAGAATGCTGTAGGGGTGTTGAATGCCAAAAGTTCTCCTTTGAGGGAGAATGAATCCTATGAATTCTCATCTACGTCCAGAACTCAGCCTCAAAAGTTGCCCTTTCCAAGATGGTGTTCAGCCCACTGAAATTTTATTGGATTATCCCAATCCAATATGTTGCAACTTCTTCCTGTCTTCCTGTGATGTCATTTCCTGTTTCAAGCATATACATGGTAGTGCTTGGAAAGACAAGCTAAGTGCCAAAGCCTTTGTTCCTGATTTTCCGTCATGCTCATCACTCATTGTTATTCATTTGTGTCCCTGATTTTTCCTTCCAGCAGACAGGACCATTTTCTACGTGGATCATTTCCATGGCTCTATTTGGATCTGCTTTTTTCACCTTTATGGTGTCAGAAGGAGTTTAGTGCATTGCTGTTATCATCACCCGATCTTCCTCTTTAATCAAAACTTTCATAGATTGCTAAGGAGGTTTTTCCCTCCTTCTGGGTTTTTCCTTCTAAGTGACCCTCTAAAGGTGATATTTGTCACATGTACATTATTCTGTGCAGGGTGGCACCGTAGCTATTGGAACAATTTGCCGTTTCCTCTGGCTCTCTAGAAGGATAAGTGGCAGACCTTCTCAGCATACAGTCCTTGGCAGTCTGATTTATTTGACTGGGCCCATCACTTCACTGCCTTATGTGCAGCCTTGGGCACGAAGCCCATCGGCAATCGGTGTACCAAGCCCAGTCTAATGAGAAGGTAGAGCATACCAGATCCTAGAGCAGTTTCGTTGCTATTCCTTGGACACCATGGATTCTGGGTGCCAAAACTTTGGGTAGCAGAATTTGTCACTCCATAAAACATATTACTGTACGCGATATAACTATGATGACCAAACTCCACTTTTTCGGACTATTCATGGTGTTGGCCATCACTAATCTTGTGGTGATGAAAAAAGGGCATGACATCATACCTGAGGTACTTTGAGGCATATTTACAAAGAAGTGGCGAAGCATGTTGTTAAGCAAAGAAGGCTAACAACACCCTTTGTTACTTTAGAAACACAGGGCTGCACCATATTTACTAGAATATGGTGCAGCCCTGTGTTTCCCCCTGCGCTGACGCTAACTTTAGCTGCCTAGCGCCAAGGCAGGCACCTTTGCACCAATATAGAAAGGGTGCCTGTGTTGAGGGGAAGATTGTTTATGTGCAGGAACCCCTCCTGCACATAAACAATCTTTAAATTCCGTTTTGTGACTTCTATGTGCGCTGCTTAATGCAGCACACATAGAAGTTGCAAAACAGCTTTTTTTTAAATGATTGTTTATGTGCAGACCCATAGGCAATTTGCTGTTTCTGCAAAAGGCAGCACACATGGAAAGAGCAAAATGAGGAGAAATAAAGCATTTCTCCTTGTTTTGCCTGTTTAAGACCAGGTTTTCCCTGGTCTTAATTTTGGGGCTGCCTCCGATTTACGCTGCCCTTGTAAATAGAAGGCAGTGTCAAAATTAATGGGTGTTGCGGTGGAACGCACACCGCAAAACCCATTGCCCTCCCCTTTCACGCTTAATACAGCATGAAAGCGTGCCTTATTTACAAGGCAGCGTTAAGCCACGTTAAGTGGCTTAACGCTGCCTTGTAAATAAGGCGAGGCTGCTTTAATCCATCACAACGTCACTGAAAGTAACGTTGTGGTGGCGATAGGGGCTTGTAAATATGACCCTTTCTGAGGCAGGCAGCTCAGTTAATAGCTTCAAAGTTTTTCTGAGATCAGCTGTATTACAAACACAGGTTTGACAACTCTCAACATCTACTGTCACACATTTGGCCAAGCTTGGCCACCGTACTGATGCCCAGGCTTGGCAGTGCGGAGATGACCTGGCTTTCCGTCATCCATGTCTGTAGTGAAATAGTATCAGGTTGAGGTATGCAAGTATGTAATTCGAGCTGTTTGTAATTCGAGCTGTTTATCACAAGCCCCTGGAAAGGACTCAACCTCGTTGTTAGCAGTGCAATTCACAGCTCCTGTACGAAAGTGATGGTAAAACGAAGCTTCTTGAAATTGAGAAAGCGTTTGTTTACTTGCTCTCTGGATGCTGTCTGTTGTAAGATCCATAGAGATTACAAGCGTACATTTTCTCAAGAGGCAGTATTTTTCATTCTATTACTCACCTGCAAGTCCCAACGGTGAATCAGCACTTGTGGGCCAATGAAGTGTGGCCGCAAATGTGTAAAAGAAAACATACCCCTTGTGCTGTGAATGCAACTGTTTCTAGCCCGTTTGCGCCTGGACAGCGCCTTGCGCCAGAAACCCTGGCCTTTTTCCAGTAGAACGGAGCAAATCTTTAACTTACTCTAAAGTACAGCTTCTGGGTCTACAGAGGCTGGGTCGCAGTCATTGTCAGCCTATGGACATGGGGGCTCCAGCTGGCAGTCAGGCATATCTTTGCCCTTCCTGCAACTTCCGCATGCTTCAGTCCGGTGTCAACGATGACTCTCTGGAGAGGCCTCTGCTCTCGCCCTACCCCCTGGATCATTCATTTTTGGGCTTTCTCATTAATGCGAGATCCCTCATTAAGAATAAAGTAGAGTTTAGGGAGTTTGTCTCTCTCCGCAAGCCAGACTGGGTGTTTATTACAGAGACGTGGGCCAGAGATTGCTCCGGTTCCGATCTGGTGGAGGCAATGCCTTCCGGATATGCCTTTTCCAGATTCGACAGGGTAGGCAGAATGGGTGGGGGCTTGGGCATTTTTATAAAGATCTTTACTCGTGCCACACCGAGCCGCTCACAATGTCTCTTGACCCCTACCAGGCATTATATTTTTCGTTGAAGGTGCATCCGACTGAAAGTTTAACGGGTGTTGTGATCTACCGCCAACCTGGACCTAGAGCGTCGTTTAGCCAGGATTTTAGCAACCTTATAGAACCTTACCTGGCAAGATCTAATCTCACCCTTCTGGCTGATTTTAATTTTCACCTGGATATGACCTTATGTAAGGATATGCAAACTCTTTTAGAAACTATGAACTGCTTGGGTCTACCCCAATTGGTTATGGGGCCCACCCATACAGCAGGTCATACTCTAGATGGAATTTTTTCAAATGATCCCCGGATTATAGTAAGAGAACCTATACAACTTTCCTGGTCAGACCATCATGTCATTCCTTTCATTCTCCAGATCCCGTTTCCTCACACAGGTCTAAATAAGAAAAAGACAATGGAGAAGAAGAGAAATCTCAGTGGTATCAATAAGGAAGCTCTTCTTAATACTCTCAATAATCATCAATGGCTCCCTCATTCTGATGCCAATTTGACAGTCACAGATTTCTCCCACTGACTTCTAGTAGCAATGGACAGCCTAGCTCCCCTTAAGGAGCATTATGCAGCTAGAAAAAAGCCCTCTGTCCCCTGGTTTTCCGACAGGCTGAGAAAACTAAGATTATCCTGCCGACAGCAGGAAAGGATTTGGCGTTTAGACCTTAATCCTGTGGGAAGAGACTTGCATAAACAAAGATTAAGGGAATATAAAAGCGCTATCCTAGAGGAAAAAGTATTATTTTATTCCAAGTTTACAGAATCCCTTAGATCTCCTAGGGAGCTTTTTAATGTAATTAAGTCTCTTTCCGCCCCCTCAGTCCCTGTTCTTACTGACACCTCCCAGGACCTTTGTGATAGAATGGCTAGTTTTTTCCGTTCTAAGATCTCGGAAATATATTCCTCCTTGGAGACCCTTAAAGCTGGGACTCCTAAATTAGTTTCTGTCAACTCCCCCCTCTCTCATAATAATTCAGTAACTTCGGCTGAGGCAGGCAATTTACTTACCTTCCCCCCCCCTGTCACAAGAGGACACGGACCGCCTGCTAGGTGGAATCACGTCTGGTTCCCCGTTGGAGCCCTGTCCACTGAGGATCATGAAACTAGGGAGGGAGGTCATTGTTCCCCACTCTACCTCAGTACTTAATGTAGCTATCTCAGCTGGGCAGTACCCTACTTCTTGGAAGACTGTGGTGGTCAAACCTCTTTTAAAAAAGCCCTCTCTAGATTCTGCGGAATTTAAAAACTACCGCCCCATTTCCCTATTACCGGTCCCAGCAAAAATTCTGGAGAAACATCTGAATTTCCATCTTAGTTCTTATCTGGGGGAAAATCAGCTGCTCGATGGCTTGCAAAAGACACACAATTGATGGACGGAATGCTGAACAAATCAAAGCATTCACCCCCAGTCAAGAGATCTGGGTTAAATCCATCATTCTTTTGCTCACCATGCCACCCCAGTTTAGACCTGGCCATATGCAAATCAGCCTTGACCCTGTGCCTCATGGGAACAGTCCAGCCCGAACTGCTAAGCCAGGTCCTCCCTGGACCGGAAACAAGCATCCTAGGACCGGTTTCGGGCTTTCAGCCTTCATCAGCCAGGATAGCTTGATTCCAGTGGCACAGTGAGCCCGGGACCCACGTCTGGGCATACCCGGCGCACTTAGGGCGAGAAAGCAAAAGACACACAATTGATGGACGGAATGCTGAACAAATCAAAGCATTCACCCCCACTCAAGAGATCTGGGTTAAATCCATCATTATTTTGCTCACCTTGCCACCCCAGTTTAGACCTGGCCATATGCAAATCAGCCTTGACCCTGTGCCTCATGGGAACAGTCCAGCCCGAACTGCCAAGCCAGGTCCTCCTTGGACTGGAAACAAGCATCCTAGGACCGGTTTCGGGCTTTCAGCCCTCATCAGCCAGGATTGCTTGATTCCAGTGGCACAGTGAGCCCGGGACCCACGTCTGTGCATACCCGGCGCACTTAGGGCGAGAAAGCAAAAGACACACAATTGATGGATGGAATGCTGAACAAATCAAAGCATTCACCCCCAGTCAAGAGATCTGGGTTAAATCCATCATTCTTTTGCTCACCATGCCACCCCAGTTTAGACCTGGCCATATGCAAATCAGCCTTGACCCTGTGCCTCATGGGAACAGTCCAGCCCGAACTGCCAAGCCAGGTCCTCCCTGGACCGGAAACAAGAATCCTAGGCCCGGTTTCGGGCTTTCAGCCCTCATCAGCCAGGATAGCTTGATTCCAGTGGCACAGTGAGCCCGGGACCCACGTCTGGGCATACCCGGCGAACTTAGGGCGAGAAAGCAAATGACACACAATTGATGGACGGAATGCTCTCCATGCCACTGAAGTCAAGCTATCCTGGCTGATGAGGGCTGAAAGCCCGAAACCGGTCCTAGGATGCTTGGTTCCAGTCCAGGGAGGACCTGGCTTGGCAGTTCGGGCTGGACTGTTCCCATTGGGCGCAGGGTCAAGACTGATTTGCATATGGCTGGGTCCAAACTGGAATGGCATGGTGAGCAAAAACGATGGATTTAGGCCCAGATCTCTGTACTGGGGTGAATGTATGACATTGTTATGCATTCTGTCCATCAATTGTTCTTTTTGCATTTGTCACCCCGAGTGGGACGGGTATGCCCAGACGTGGGTCCCGTGCTCTCCATGCCACTGGAGTCAAGCTATCCTGGCTGATGAGGGCTGAAAGCCCGAAACCGGTCCTAGGATGCTTGGTTCCAGTCCAGGGAGGACCTGGCTTGGCAGTTTGGGCTGGACTGTTCCCATTGGGCGCAGGGTCAAGACTGATTTGTATATGGCTGGGTCCAAACTGGAATGGCATGGTGAGCAAAAAAACGATGAATTTAGGCCCAGATCTCTGTCATTGGGTGAATGTATGACATTGTTCTGCATTCTGTCCATCAATTGTTCTTTTTGCATTTGTCACCCCGAGTGGGACGGGTATGCCCAGACGTGGGTCCCGTGCTCTCCATGCCACTGGAGTCAAGCTATCCTGGCTGATGAGGGCTGAAAGCCAGAAACCGGTCCTAGGATGCTTGGTTCCAGTCCACGGAGGACCTGGCTTGGCAGTTCGGGCTGGACTGTTCCCATTGGGCGCAGGGTCAAGACTGATTTGCATATGGCTGGGTCCAAACTGGAATGGCATGGTGAGCAAAAAACGATGGATTTAGGCCCAGATCTCTGTACTGGGGTGAATGTATGACATTGTTCTGCATTCTGTCCATCAATTGTTCTTTTTGCATTTGTCACCCCGAGTGGGACGGGTATGCCCAGACGTGGGTCCCGTGCTCTCCATGCCACTGGAGTCAAGCTATCCTGGCTGATGAGGGCTGAAAGCCCGAAACCTGTCCTAGGATGCTTGGTTCCAGTCCAGGGAGGACCTGGCTTGGCAGTTCGGGCTGGACTGTTCCCATTGGGCGCAGGGTCAAGACTGATTTGCATATGGCTGGGTCCAAACTGGAATGGCATGCTGAGCAAAAAACTATGGATTTAGGCCCAGATCTCTGTACTGGGGTGAATGTATGACATTGTTCTGCATTCTGTCCATCAATTGTTCTTTTTGCATTTGTCACCCCGAGTGGGACGGGTATGCCCAGACGTGGGTCCCGTACTCTCCATGCCACTGGAGTCAAGCTATCCTGGCTGATGAGGGCTGAAAGCCCGAAACCAGTCCTAGGATGCTTGGTTCCAGTCCACGGAGGACCTGGCTTGGCAGTTCGGGCTGGACTGTTCCCATTGGGCGCAGGGTCAAGACTGATTTGCATATGACTGGGTCCAAACTGGAATGGCATGGTGAGCAAAAAAACGATGGATTTAGGCCCAGATCTCTGTACTGGGGTGAATGTATGACATTGTTCTGCATTCTGTCCATCAATTGTTCTTTTTGCTCGATGGCTCGCAGCATGGTTTTAGAAGTGATCATAGCACGGAGACGGCGTTAACCTTCGTACTCAACAACATCCGTGTCCAAGTTGATGCTGGACATACCACGCTATTGATTCTTCTTGACCTTACGGCAGCCTTCGACACTATGTCCCCCCTGAGATTGGTGGATCGGCTTAAGGAAATGGGGGTGGGGGGCGGTGCATTTAAGCTGCTCCCCTCATTTCTTAATGATCGAGGACAAATAGTAAAAATGGATCAATATTACTCTGCCCCTAACCATGTGTTCTGTGGAGTTCCCCAGGGCTCCTCATTGAGTCCGACTCTCTTTAACATTTATGTTGCTCTCTGGCCAGGGTCGTTAGATCCTTTGGGCTGGAGGTGCTGTCCTATGCTGATGACACCCAAATTATGGTGTCTATCACTAACAGCATAGAGGCTTCTGCCACCAATTTTAAAAACTGCTTGCAGGCAGTTTCCTCCTGGATGATGCAGAGCTATCTCAGACTCAACGGGGATAAAACGGAGGTTTTGATCTTTGGAAACCAACAGCATATTTGGTCCAATGCTTGGTGGCCTGAGACGCTTGGCCCCTGCCCCCGCCCTGCGTCCCAAGGACAAAATCTTGGGGTTATCACATCTCGAAAGCAGGCAGTCATTACCCTGGTGTTATCGAGACTGGACTACTGTAATGCCCTCTATTTGGGCATTAACAAAGGGCTTGTTCATCGTCTGCAGCTAGTGCAGAATGCGGCGGCCAGGCTGGTGATGGACCTTCCTAAATCCCATTCGGTCTCAGCTGCTGTCAGTGAGCTGCACTGGCTCCCTCTAAACCGGAGAATTCTGTTCAAGGCCCTTTGTCTTACTCATAAGGCTTTCTATAGTCTAGGTTCAGAAGGCATTAAAGGGCTTATTCGACGGTACACTCCTACCAAGCAGCTAAGGTCTGCCACTAAAAATCTGCTGGTAGTCCCTAGGTTTAAGAGAGTTAGATGGGGGGGCAGAGCCTTCCCCGTGGCTGCTGCTAGGCTCTGGAACTCCCTCCCCTCTTCAATTTCTGGACAGGTGTCCCATTCTCTTATTCACAAGGCTTTGAAGACCTGGCTCTTTACCAGTCCACCAGTATGAGCTCTATGTGTATTTCCGTCTGATGGCCCTTCCAGCAGCGCCTTGACGCCTTCGGGCAAAGTTGCACATTATAAGGCTAATATTCATTCATTCATTCATTCACAATGCTGCAGGCATTTCCCGCAAGCACGTTTTGTAGCATGTACGCATCAAGTAACTCAGACTCGTTTTATATTTGATTTACTGGTAAGCCCCCAGCAAAGTGCACTGAAGTGTGCCAGGGCCTGTAAATCAAATGCTAACCCCATTTCTAACAGGGTGGTAGATGGAAGGATGGATAAAAGGGTGGGTGGATGAATGAGTGAAAGGGAGGGCGGAAGGGTGAAATTGTGGCTGAAAGGATCAGTGAAAGAGTGGATGGATGAGTGAAAGGGAGGGTAAATGGATGGACAGATGAGTGAAAACATGGATGGATGAGTGAGTGAAAGGATAGATGGATGGGCGAGTGAAAGGGTGGGTGGAGAGATGGACAGGAGAAAGGATGGATGGGTGAGTGAAAGGGTGAATGGATGGGTGGATGAGTAGATGGATGGGTGGACATACGGAATGGTGAAAGACTGAATAATGGATGAAAGAATGAATGGATGACAATGTAAAGGTGAAAGGGTTGATATTAGCAGGTGGATGGAAGGATGAAAGGATGAATGGATAGATGCTTGGATAAAAGAGATGGGAGCTCTTCTGGGGAGGATTGTGATGACCTGTTTCTTTTGCTTGTTGCCATAAGAGCTTTGGTTCGAAGTGGGGGTGTTTTAATTTTCTGGCTACTCCCTTGTGCCCCAACATTTTGCATTACGCCACAGAAAAGGTGTGCAGATTACAGTTTACACTCTGGCATTTTGGGAGACCTGTTGGAAATGACACTCTCTAAGGAATCGCCCTGTGCTCATACAAAAGAGCTGTGAACAGTTTCAGCACCATGCTTTCCACATTACCATTCTTTCGACTCGTATGATTCGTAAGAGTAGTGGGCAGTGAGCTCCTTTTGTCATATCGGTTGTTCTTGTCATTGGGATTATGACTTCTTTCAAACCCATATTCCATCTATAAGAGTTGCCTTGTGTTTTCCTGCAGATACTTAGATTCATGAAACAAGTGAACTGTTTCTACGTAATAGTACTGTCTATAGGGCAGATATTTAACTCTGAATTTCTCCGAGTTGGTGGAAGAGCAGTAGGCAGCACAGCTCGGAAACAGAAAGCGGCAACTGCTCACTGTTTGTTAGCTCTTTTGTCTACACCTCATTCACTAACTCAGAAAAATTCCAAGTTAAATGAATGGACAGCGTACTTGCATCAAAACAGGTGCACAGATCTGCCCTGCACCAGCGGCTGCTCCTCCGCAATGGCAGAAAGCGTCGCCCCACTGGCTCAGCCAGCAACTGAAAAAAGCAGCTGAAAAATAAAATAATATTGCATGTGTGGGGATGGGCAGGGCCGGTCCATGTGAGGGGCCGGCAGAGTGATGTGCACTGCTAACTGTGCATGTGTGTTTGGCTTGCCGTCTTAGACCGGCCAAACACACATGCGCAGTTAGGTTTCTCCAACCCAGCAGTATTACACAGCCAGGTTGGAGAAACAGCACAGACTCCATGTGCCTGAGCGAGCATTGAACAAGCCGCTCAGGCCAATCCCTGCGCTGCTCTCATGCAGCATGAGATCAGTGCGGGGATTGCACAGGGAGTATCTAATGCTGTCCCAGGGACTGCTGGGACCAGGAAGCAGCGGAGCTTCGAAGCACGAGGCGGAAGAAGCAGCATCAGGTCATTTTTTATTTTTTTTATTGTTCCACCTTCCAAGGTCAACCCCGCGCTCCCCCCTCGTGCCCCTTCCACCCGCCCACCACTGTTTATATGCATCGGACACCACTACCCTGCACAAGCGAACATTTTCATGATATGGGCCCCGTTGCACTAAGCTTAAACAAACCTCACGGATTCCTTCCTTACAGAGAATCTGATTTCAAACGAATGTGGTCTAGTGTATGTAATGTCCTCAGTGCGGGGTGGCGGTCTAGTCCACCTCCGCACTGAGCGCCGGAGGTTACGCTAGCGCATGACGTAATGCGCTAGTATTTAATAAAGAGGCGGGGCCCGACGGCGGTAGTCGGGACCGCGTAATTGAACCACACACAAGCCTCCCGTAATTGTTTTCAGCGCGCAATGCGCATGAGGCCCGCACCAGGGGAGCATTATTACACTGGCGACGAGGCTGTAACGACCGCACGCGTTCGCGCTAACAACAGCCCGCGACCACAAGGCCACCCACAGGGTCACTGCCAGTCCAGCTGCCAGACAGGGCTCTACTGCCCTGCCCCCATCCCCCAAAGGAACAGGCCCAAATGGAGCTCCAATTTGCAGTGTGGTGCCACCAGTACCTGCCCGGCACACAGGACCCTGCACAGGGTTTGCACCGCGCAAGACTGCCCCCTGAGGAAATCAAGTGCCGGGGCAGGCCGCTAGCCTTAGACAGACAAGTTGCGGGTGAGCAAGCCCCATCTACCATCGGTCAGGCGGCTGCCATTTCCGCAGTGAGGAGGCAGTGCTCGTGCCGCGAGGTGCCCCCGGAGACGTCCTGATGGCGGCAATCCCGGACATTGAGCCATTCATAGTGGATGACGCACCGTCGTCGCTCGCTCCGAAATGGAAAGACTGGACGGAACGCCTGCAGTTCTACTTTGAGGGCGCAGGCATCGCCCGGGAAGGGCGTAGAGCTCTACTCCTACACCTAGGAGGTAAGGACATCAATCGCATCTACAAAACCTTAGTGGAGGCCACGCCCAAAACCTACGTGACACTGCTAAATGCCCTAAACGCGCACTTCGAGCCCATGGCCAACAGAGACTATGAGCGTTTCATATTCCGCCAAGCCAAACAAGAAGCAGAGGAAGCGCTAGATACATTCCATGGTCGCCTGAAGGAGCTGGCTAGTACGTGCTGCTTCCAAGACGAACATGAAGAGATCAGGGCCCAGATCATTCAGGGCTGCTACTCCTCGAAGCTCAGAGAGACCATCCTCCAGGAGTCTGGCAAGTCACTGGCCGATATCCTCACTCTGGGACGATCCAAGGAGTTGTCGAAAGCGAGGGCGTCGCACATGGAGGCTGCGCTTCACCGACCCGTTAAGTTGGAGCAGGCGAACGTCGTAAAAGCCACACCGAATCGATCGCCGGGCAAACAACCACAAGGTAAAGGGAAAGAATGTGGATACTGCGGGGGCAGACCCCACCGCATGCAGGACTGCTCAGCAAAAGGGAAAAGGTGTTCGGCCTGCGGCAGGATAAACCATTTCGCGGCCGTATGCAGGTCGTCTAAACCACGGAAAGAAACAGCACAAGCCGTAGAGGAACAACCCGACAATGAAGACATGGACGACAACAATGGAGCCTACCCAGTCCATTACGTGCTCGCAGTGGATCACCCGCCAACGAAAAGGCGCAGGCTCCCGAAATGCAGGGTGCGGATTCATAACCAAGAAGTGCAAGCCACCATTGACACAGGTGCGTCAATAGAGCTGATGGCCGCCAGCATATACCGAAATCTCGATCCATGCCCACAGCTACGTGAAGCCAAAATTTGCGTGTTCGCGTATGGGCAGAAGACGCCCATCCCGCTGCTGGGG
Source organism: Calotriton arnoldi (assembly GCA_963921515.1). Lineage (NCBI taxonomy): Eukaryota > Metazoa > Chordata > Amphibia > Caudata > Salamandridae > Calotriton > Calotriton arnoldi. The sequence goes on along the minus strand of CAWUFW010010579.1, from coordinate 486,076 downwards.
TGTTTCAAAACCGGACTTCAGCATCAAGATCGAAGCATCCCCACCACGGTGTATGTGACGGAAGAGGGAAGCGGCATGCTAGTCAGTGGCCACGCCGCAGAAGAGTTGCGGCTGATCTCTTTTGCCCTTACTGTCCAGGAAGAGGAACTGGCGGCCATCATGGAAGAGTTCAACGATGTCTTCCAGGGAATAGGGTGCCTGAAAGGGAAAGAAGTCTCTCTCCACATCGACCAATCGGTCCAACCGGTAGCGCTGAGACACCGACGCATAGCGTTCCATCTGAGGCAGAAGGTCGAAGAAGAACTAGAGGCGCTTGAACGACAAGGAATAATAGAGAAGGTCAGTGGGCCTACCCCGTGGGTGTCACCCATCGTAGTACCAGGAAGCCGAAGCAGCCAGGCCAGGTACGCATCTGCATCGACATGCGCCTGCCGAATGCAGCAATAAAGAGGGAACGCCATAGAAATCCCCATAGACGACATCCTCAGCGAGTTAAACGGCGCCACCTGGTTCTCGAAAATGGATTTACGCTCAGGATATCACCAACTACCTCTACATCCAGACTCCCGATACATCACTACTTTTTCTACCCACATAGGCCTGAGGCGGTACAAAAGATTAAACTTCAGGATCTCGAGCGCCGCGGAGGTGTTTCAAAACACAATTAGAGAGGTACTGAGTGGACTCCCAGGGGTCCTTAACGTCAGTGACGACCTGCTGGTATGCGCCACCTCCATGGAAGATCACCACAAAAGACTCCGCAATGTGTTCCAAAGGATTCGAGAGGCCGGCCTCACCCTACACAGAGAAAAGTGCCAATTCCTGAAAAAGACAATCAGTTTCTTTGGTTACACATTCTCAGACAAGGGGGTAGCCCCCGATCCGGAAAAAGTCCGGGACATTCAAGAGGCACCGGCACCCACCAACATATCGGAGCTGCGGAGCTTCCTAGGAATGGTTAACTTCTGTGGCCGTTTCATTCCGGACTTGACCAACATCACGAAGCCCCTCCGGGAACTGACGAAGACGCCCACCTCGTGGCAGTGGGGACCTGACCAAGATCAAGTGTTCAGAGACACCAAAGCGGCTCTTTCCGCCGACACCACGTTGTCGTACTTCAACCCAGCTCGGCCCACCAACATCGCGGTGGACGCCAGCCCCTTCGGCCTAGGGGCTGTGCTCACCCAGCAGCAAAGGAATGATGAATGGGCTCCGGTAGCCTACGCAAGCAGATCCCTCACGGACACTGAGCAGTGCTACTCACAGATTGAAAGGGAGGCTATCGCCATCCATTGGGCCTGCCGGCACTATCATATCTATGTGTACGGCCATCCCTTCACAGTCTCCACGGACCACAAGCACCTCATTCCCCTCTTTCAAGGGTCCGCCTCGAAGCCACCCCCGAGGATAGAAAAATGGATACTCCAACTACAGGGTTATGACTACAAGGTAGGCTACAAACCGGGCTCGTCCAACCCAGCGGATTATCTATCGAGACATCCGAGGGCAGCGACCAAGGCGGAGGAAGACGAAGCGGAAGAAACCGAGGAATATGTCCGCTTCGTAGCCGAGAGATCCCGGCCACTGCCAATGACGATCGAAACGCTGGTAGAGGCCACCAAGAGGGACGAGTGTCTGCAGCTAGCCATGGCAACAGTACAGGCAAATGACTGGCGACCAATCCAGACCAGCATGGCAAGACGGATGATCCCGGCGAGAGAGACGCTCGAGTCGCTGATGAGAGTCAAAGAAGAGCTGTCCACTGACAGCAGCGGATGCCTGCTGCAAGGCCCACGCCTGGTCCTTCCGGCCAGCCTAACACAACAGGCGGTGGACCTAGCCCACAGAGGGCACCAAGGCGTAGGGAAGACAAAAAGCAGGCTACGAGCCAAGGTGTGGGTCCCAGGGATGGACACTATGGTCGAGCAGGCCGTCAGAACATGCCAGTGGTGCCAAGTTTAAGGCCAACCGGAGCGGCCCGCGCCGGTGATTACAGAAGCGAATCCCCAACGACCCTGGGAGTGCGTCAGTATGGATTTTGGGCACCTACCAGACGGACGCTACGCCCTGGTAGTCCTGGATGACTACACCAAGTATCCGGAGATAGAAATTATAGGAAGCCAAACGGCAGGAGAAGTGATCACAAAAGTGGAAAAAATCATCGCCACTCACGGAATTTTTGAAGTCGTGAAAACCGACAATGGGCCCCCCTTTCAGGGCCAGGAATTCTCTGAATATCTCGCATCCTGGGGCATCCGCCATCGTAAAGTAACACCGCACTGGCCGCAAGCGAATGGGGAGGTGGAGCGGTTCATGCGCACCCTCAACAAAGTCATTCGCATTGCTCATGCCGAGGAGGCGCCCCTAGAATGAGCAATCTATAGCTTCCTAAGGGAATACCATTTGACGCCCCACCTCACAACAGAGAGAGCACCGGGGCCTGCGAGTATGGGCCGGGTAGTACGAGACACTATCCCCCACCACCCGGCATGGGTTCCCTCACCCATCGACGGAGCTTGAGTCCTAGACAAAAGGACCGATACCAACACCCGATCCAGTCTCAATAGAAGAGCAAAGGCATCAAACATCCGAGCAGGGGACAGAGTGTTTGTCAAGGACAGGCATCCAGGGAGCAAGTTCCGCCTCCCGTTCGAACACTCCCCGTGGACAGTAACGAACCGAAAAGGTACTATGGTAACAGCCAGGAAAGACATGGAAGAGCTCACAAGGAATGTATCCTTTTTCAAGAAAGCGCACACCGGGACACCCCCTCTCCGAGGCCAGGAGCGTGAGGAAGAAGGCCCAAGTCCAGGGAGAGAATCAGGGGAAGCCCTGCGTTCACCGAGTCAAGTACCCCCGTCTCCACAGAGAGATCGGGACAAGGAGTCCGCCGATTCCCCATCGGAATCCCCAGCTCGAGGAGTACCGAGAGAAGGACTCACGTCTCCTGTCCCCTCCCGAGGAGACCGATCCCAATACCATCTAAGAAGCAATCCTGCCCCCTCATCCCGCCTGGCAGGGTTCCTGGTGTGAGGGCCCGCAGTCATGTGAGCGGCTGCGACGACACAGGCGGCAGGTAGCGGTGTGGGACTTTCTCCAGAACTGGTAACAGAGTGTTTTCTAAATTTTGTGTTTTGTTTAAGTAAGGTGAAGAGGAATGTAATGTCCTCAGTGCGGGGTGGCGGTCTAGTCCACCTCCGCACTGAGCCCCGGAGGTTACGCTAGCGCATGAAGTAATGCGCTAGTATTTAATAAAGAGGCGGGGCCCGGCGGCGGTAGTCGGGACAGCGTAATTGAACCACACACAAGCCTCCCGTAATTGTTTTCAGCGTGCGATGCGCATGAGGCCCGCACCAGGGGAGCATTATTACAGTGTATAGAGTTACCAGATTTTGAAAACCAAAAACTGCAAAATTTCACAAAACTAGACGTAGGGCTACACTTTCACATCGATGAGGGGCACAAAATGACTTAAAAGGCAGAGCTCACCAACATAGAAAACACAGACAACAAGGCACTAGGTCAATAAATTAAATGCAACTTTTACACAGAATATTATCTGTGTTAAGTAAATTGATTTCTGGACAGGCTGGCCACTAATCTTCCATTGAAACACATAAAAGCTTGGATCACACTGTGTTCAGTCGACTCTCTCTAAATGTGCTGAATTTAGTGAAATCTGCCGGGACGGATGACGAAAAACCAGGACAGTCCCAGGAAATCTGGGACGCATGGTTATCCGATTAAGGTATCTTCCATAAAAGTATATTGTTAGTGCTCAGCAGGTACAGAGAACTAAAGCAGACACTGGCATGTTTTCCCGCCAAACTTAGCACGAGTTCAGAAGGGTCAGATCAACACCAGATTTTCTGGATATCCACATAAGATAAATTTGCCTTCATCGAAAGTCTACGGATGGAATTTATATAGCAGTTGTTGTCTTGTAAATATGCCATGGATCTGGTATTCCTGGATCCCCTTTGGACATCCCAGAGTGCATTCCCTTCCCATTCAAGAATCAGATTATTGCATTTTGCAGTGCTAAATTGTGCCACAACGGCACACCGTTTTTGGGTAACGGTACTTATTTTTCTTCATCACCACGAGAAAGGAAGTAAGAAGGAGAAATATATAGGGAAAAAGTGACAAGGAGAAAGCAGGGGTGATAAAGAACATGAAAGAGTGAAATAACGAGAAAGTGTAGGGGAGCCAGAAACAGAAATGAGGTGCAGTCAAGGCAGGCCAGCCGTGGTATTGGGCAACCCTGGCACTTGGCTTCAATGGCATATGGTTCATAAGAAAAACTTTGGGTCCCTTCACTTATTTTTCCACAAACTAAATGCTGCATTTAGGGCTTAATACATGTGTGAGTGTGTACATTAAGTAACTGAAGCAAGCAGTTTCAAGATGGCCTCCTCACAAGCAAAATGCTAAATTGTACAGTGGTTAATTGGAAACAAAAACTGTCAGCCAGGGCTTTAAGTGGGCCGGGTCCTGCCAGTGCTAAGCACCGGCAGTTTTTAAAAGGGGGCCTCGAAATGGGTCCCTATCGGGCTCTATTTTGTGCCCTGGCACAGGTGTTCCGTTTTTTCTGTACTGCAGTGAGAGCATGCACATCGACGTGCGCCTGCTCATTTTGTTCACTTCTCACTAGTGGAGAAGTTACGTCATGACGTCATGCCCGGTGAGCATTGTAGGGGAAGGGAAATCCTTTAAAGAGAGCAGCTGCAGCCCGTGCAGGGAAGAGCGGTGGGGCGGTGTGGCCGGGTGGGGAAGGATTTCGAAGGATGGTGATGAGGGAAAATTAAATAAATAATTAAGTTTCCCTCATCGACAACTGTCGAAATCCCTCCCCACCCGGCCCTACCATCTCACTGCTCTTACCTGCACGGGCTGCGGCTAAAAGAGAGTCATTTTCTCTCTGGATTTCCCTTCTCTTTTTGCAATGCAGGAGCAGCAACATCCTTGTGGTGTCAGCCAGGTGGGGGCATGGCAAGAGGTCCTCATATCCCCTCTGTGCTTTACAGGTCTTCAAACTGTGCCCCCCCCCCACTCCCGGGGTCCGTGGCTGCATTCCAAGGGGGTTGCAAATGGCTTTTGAAGTATTTCTAAATGAGCAAGGCCTGGAAGCGCCACTTTGTGCATTTGGCGCATTTCCAGGCGATCTTGATTTACATACAGCATTTGAAGGGCTTCAAATAAAAGTATGAACTGTGATCCTGGATGCCCTAAGCTGGAGGTTAGTGAGTGGGGTGGCAGTGTCCAGGATGTGGCTAAAAAAAACAATAATTTCTGTAACAGGTTTGTTATTTTTTTAACCTTCAGGTAATTGCGTACAAAATGTGCACATGTTGATTGGAAAATAAATTTAAGTTAAACTAATCAATTTTACAATGAAACCTCAGTTACCTAATTGAGCAAGGCAGATAACTGTGTGTGACCACAAAGCAAGACCACTAGAATTATGCAGCAGGAAAGTACCAAAGTTATGCGGCAGGGTTGAATAAATTCTGTTGCAAGAAAATGCAGGTAATAGGCCTCAATGTGGCACATTTTAAGGTGGTATTTAAATTATGTTTCCATTTTTACACATGTGTTTACTGTCTGGGCAAAGATTTCACTTCATCCAGTTTACCACCAAAATACACCAACAAGGGATTGAAAGGTGACTAGTCACCTTTTGCGAAGAGCTGTCCACTGCACGCAACACGTGTGACTACATCTTTAATACCTTTTAATCCTTTTGAACTAGAAACACATTTTTTTTGTTACAATCCACAGATTATGCAGCAGATGACTAAGTAGCAAATGCGGCAAATCCATAATTATGTGGAAAGCGCTGCAGAATCGCATCACTTCAGTGGTCCTGCCAGAAAATCACAAAACTGAATCCTAGGTGGCGCAGTAGGAAATAGTGGCATGTGTAAATACTGTTAAACTCCACATCCCTACTGTGTGCATTTTTTTTATTAATGGCAGTGACATATTTTGCCTATTAGATTTGATGCTATTTTAGTTGGTCGATGCAGAGATGAAAAAAGTACTTATGTTACCATGCTGTAAACAATACAGTCTTGAGGAAGGGAACCCTCTAGGGCTAGCCAAACTGTACACCAACAATTGCACCATTATATTGAAGCGACACACAATGCTAGTTCTCATGATGAATTACATTGTCCACATCTCTTTAAGAGGTTTGCCAATCCCCTTTTAGAGCACCCCCAGTTTTCTTATCCCACTTAAAGACCTGATGACAGCCCTTATGGAAGTAAGTGATTCCGCCTTATAATCTTTCAATCTAAAATTTTGCATTTTTATGCATCCATCTAAGGTACTTCCCACTACGGCAAGAAGCAGCCTGACACTTCGATAGGACCACGTGCCATTGAAGAACATGTCGGTGGCAACATAACTGTTGTGGAGAAGCTTGCTACACATTATATCCAGGCCCCCCAATACCAAGAGACACAAAAGGAGCTGGACATGCTGTCTTCAGAGACAAAAAAAGTGAAAGCAGTTTTTGTTTACAATAAGGTCAAATCCAGAACTAACTTCTGTCACCAGCTCAAGTGGGTGTTTGATCGCTCTTTCAAAAACATGATTCGTAACCCTCAAGTCTCTTTAACTCAGGTAAACCAAAGTCAATTTCGCTCCTACCTTTACTCGAATATACATGTTACATATGTTGAGCAATGTAATAGCAACAGTCTGGAAAGTGATGCCACAGGAACAGTTCAATGCATTCACTTAACACTTTTGTTCTCAGATTTATAAGTGGTTAGTTTTATTGATAGGCTTTCAGTGAATCCACCCTACATGGGCCAGTGGGGGTTTGATAAACAAAGTCCCGGCTTTCCTACACTTTGCACTGGGTTTGAATCACAGACGTGATGCAAACCGGCACAAGTGTTTAATTGAATTTGCTTTCCGGAGCAAAAGTTGTTGTTTTGACTTTGTATCAAGGGGGTGTACCATGGGTGGTACATGGATGTTTCCTTGCAACCACCTAGATGCCAAGCCCTATGGAGCAAAAAGGTAAACAGGGCTTGCAGCAAAAATGTACGCCTCCTCACTGTAGGTGCAATGTTGGAAAAAGTTTTCTTTCTTCCAAATTTTGCCAACTTTGCATGTAGACAATACTGTACATCACACATACAAACTTGGAAACGTTTTAAACTATGGTGCCCATTACGATGTCAGTCGGACCGACAGCTACGTGCCGTTGGTTTCGGTGCCACGAACATCTCTAACCGCGGTCAGACCGCCTCATTAGGTTGCGGTCGGTCGGACGCATTGGCCCAGGGACCGACCGACCGACCAAAAGCTTCCGACAGGCTCCAGGAGCCCGTCGGGCGGTCGGTCCAATCGTAATCCCCGCAGTAGAGGCAGTGCCTTCTCAGGCACCGCTTTGGGGATTACGATCCAACTTTGTGCCAGCCATTTCACGTCAGTTCTTCCGACGTGAAAAGGCTGTCGGAAAGGCTTTTTTGGGGCCCCTAGCAGGGCCCCTGCCTCTGTAGCCCTCCGCTATAAGCCCTGGGGGGCACTTGTGGTGCACCCCTAAACATGCCTCTTTGCATTCAGGCTTGTGCTGTGGCCCTTTTCCGTGCCGCAGCACAAGCCTCAATACAAAGAGGCATGTTTCTGGCCGCCTCCACGGCAGTCGGATCCTAATTTGGAGGGCGGGACCACCAACTACCTGTCGGTCGGTCCCATTCCCGCAATGATGGTGGTCAGACCCTCGTCCGTTCACCATAGTAATCGTCCCCTTAGTCTCAGCATAGTATTTTGTCTAGTAGGGTACTTTTCCAGTACAAACCCATGCTAGACATCACACACTCACCACTGCGCTATGGATCAAGAGTGTGTGCCTGAAGTGCTGCAGTGCAGGGGGAGAGAGAGATACAGAACATATCTTAGTAAATATGTGTAGGAAGCTGGCTCTGTATATACTATACCAAAGTGAGGTATAGTGTGCACAGAGTCCAGTGGAACCCCAAAGGTAGGCAGAGGTAAAGTTAGATAGCACCTCACTCTCTGTTTGTGGTAGTGTGGTCGAGCAGTAAGGCAGTATCAGAGGACAGTGTTAAGCATTTGTTGTTCACACTCAGTCAGCAAATGAATTTACACACTCAAAGACTGAACTTCAGACCAATTGTTTTAGTATAAAAATATTTTTTTAGTTATTTTATTTTCTAGAACCAAGCAAGCCTGGCACAGGTAAGCAATAAATACTTTACAGTAGTAATGCAGTTTGTAAACAGTTTGAATTGTAATTGCATATGCACTTTGTTTTGACTTACAGTATGGTTGCAGACAAATGCAATACTTAGTAAATACAGTACATAGACTTGAATGGGCTTTTCAGTAAAATACCAGGTAAGTTACTTTTTAGATTACTTTTCTTACACAGAGTAGTATACCTGGATACTACTCTGGGACATTTCCTGTAAACAGGTAAGTAAAATCACTTTTGTTAGTTAGTGCAATTTTAAAGAATTTCTTTAGGTTTTCAAACTCCAAACTTTTCCAAGAATAACAGTCAATGTTATCCTATGGAGGAAAATAGTGTTATCGGTTTTAAGGTAAGTATTTGGTAGTGGGAGTTGAGGTTCTGGGGGTAGATTCAGGGGTCCCCCAGGGTCAGGGATGCACTCTTGTTACACCCTCAGCGGCATTAGGGCGGCCGGGTGCAGAGTCCTGAGGCACAATGTTATCCAATGGGGGATAGGGGGCCTCCAGTTGGTGGCTACTGACGAGCAGGCCACTTGGTTGTGGGAGCAAAGCTCCTAGACTTTAGCTCAGGGCAAATGGGGAGAAAAAGTAGCACCAAAGGTGCACCCTCAGCGGCACTGGGGCGGCCGGGTGCAGGGTGCTGTTTCGACGTCGGGCGCCCCGTTGTTTGCAATGGGGAACCTCCGGTTTGCAAAGGCACTGCAGGCTTGGGGACGAAGGTCTTCTGGGTGCGACCACCACTTCGAGAGGTAAGTTGGGAAGTTGGGGGTTGGTTAGGCACCGTCGGTTTGGCCACCCAAGGCCGTGGGGCGTCGGGTGCAGGGATGCCTTTTAGGATCGCATCTTCTTACCAGCTCCTGGTCGCGGTTGGGGGGACCTTCCGGATTTAGGCTGCAGGCGTCGGCTGGAGGCTTGAGGCAGGTCAGGGGTCACCGGATCTCGGGTTAGGATTGCCGGGGGGACCTCCTTGTGGTGTTTGTCCACTCGAGCTCGGGCCGTGGACGGCGGGTGCAGAGTGGTGCGGATTCGCGTTGTCCGGCCGGAGCCAGAGGTTGCAGATGAACAAATCCGGTGTTCACGGGAGACACAGTCTTTGTGGTTGAAGGCAGGCAGGTCCTCTGGGTTTTTGAGGTTGCTGGCTGCAGGACACACCAGGATTTCGCAGGAGCAGTTTCCAGGTGGAGACAGGCCGGTAGGGCTGGTGCCAAGTCAGTGGGCGTCTTCCTCTTGTTAGCTTCGGCATGGCTGTTCGGTCCTTCTTCTTCTTTTCTTGTAGTTAGTTCTTGTCTGATGAAGCAAGGTTTAGGGTTGCCCCTAAATACTAGATTTAGGGGCATTACAGGTAGGTAAAAAGGTTGGGACCAATGGGTCCCTTCCCTGGGGAGGGTACACCCCCTATTATGCCACCCTCCAGTGGGAGGGGGGCATAAGCTTTTCCCTGGTTGGCTGAGTCCCCCCATCTGCAAGATGGCGGGGACTGAGAGTTGTGCTTCACCTCGCCTCCCCCACCTGAGGGGTGGAGTTGGCAGAGGTGGGCACACCTCTCTTCCTCACTTGTTTTTCCCACAGGTTCTCCCGCCCAAAGTGGGGGTCAGAACCGTTGGGGACCATTTGCTAAAAGCAAGTGGCCTGGGGAAGCTCACAAAGGCGGCAAGCCTTTGAAGCTTCCCCTTCGTGAACCCTGCCCATCCTGGGGGAGGAGGCTTGGCACCTCGTCCCAGGATGTGCATTGTTTCAGACCCCCAAGAGCAGCAGGCTCTCGACCCAGGGGTCCAGAAACATGTCTGGTGGTGGCAGCTGAAAGCAGCCACTCAGCCTGGACACTAGTGGTAGGTTAGTTTTCAGGGGGCATCTCTAAGATGCCCTCTGTGTGCGTTTTTCATTAAATCTCACACTGGCATCAGTGTGGGTTTAATGCACTGAGAAGTTTGATACCAAACTTCTCAGTTTTCAGTGTAGCCATTATGGTGCTGTGAAGTTCGTAATGACAAACTCCCAGCACCATATACTCTTAATGACAGCACTGCACTTACAATGTCTAAGAATGGACTTAGACACTGTAGGGGTACAGGCCTCATGCACCTGTACCCTCACCACTAGTATAGTGCACCCATCTAGAGGGGTGACTGACCTATGCCAGGGCAGTGGGTTATAGGCGGGCACACAGGGATGTGTGCCATGTCGACTCTTCACTTTGTTCTGCACCAAAACACGCAGCATGCAAAGGCAGTGTGTGAGTGTAATGGTACAGGACCTCTAAGGGTGGCACAATAAGTGCTGCAGCCCGTAATGCCTTCTCTGGTCACAGTGCCCTGGGTACCTGTGGTACCATTTACCAGGGGCTGACCTGTGGCCAGAGATGCCAATTGGGTTTGGTACAGTTTTGGGGAAAGAACACAGGCCCTGGGAACCTGATTGGCAGGGACCCAAGGCACATCAAGTCAAAGATGATTTGCATCAGTAGTTCTGGCAAAAAGTGGGGGGGTTACTGCAACAGAAACCCAGCTTCTCACAATATGGCACTGTTAATGCTCGCTCCTTTTCACACAACACAGTGCAGCACCTTTGGTTGCTGCGCTTTTTTGTGTAAAAAAATAGTACATTTGGCCCGATGTGTTTATTCTCTACTGCTTATTCCTGCATTGAGCTGAGTAGCGCGATGCATATTTCAATAGTGCCAAGAAACTCTAAAGGGATGACTATGTGCTATACAAATGCGGCTGTTATTTTAACATTTAAAATCATTGTCAAAAAATCAAAAAGTACTGATGCAGGTCCAGAACAGATGCACGCTTTTGATCAATGCACAGAACCCCCTTTGATGCATGACTATAAATAACAGGTCCACCTACCACAATATGGGACATTAAATATTAACCGCTCATGCACACCTAGTGATTTATGGAGTCAACACCCTTGCACTGATTAACCAAATCATTTCTAGCCACAGGCAGTGGCCTTGTGAATGGAAGCAACACAGGGGGAGCTCTTTAGTCCCTGGGAGTCCACTGGCTGTTCTCAACACTGATGTGTGAGCAGGATCACTAATAATTGATGACACATACACTAAACTTTGGCTCAAAGACCGCAAGGTCGCGTTCCGGCCCCTTTTATTACCTTGTCCCACTACTTCATGGCCGTGACCACTATGACCACAGTCACGGGGTTTGTGCACCAAAATGCCCCTCGCCGCTTCCCCAGCATGTAGTGGTCCATACTACATACATATCAAACACCAGGAACATAAACAAACAGGGAGGGTGTTTGGAAGAGTCCAATACATTTACTTTTTTTTTAGATATCTCATGTTAGTTGCCACATAACATTACATTACCCGAGGTTATCAAAGTACATCAGAGAAAACATTTAACATGAAAGCGCTCTAATGACTTTGAGCCAAGCTCGCAATGTGTAAAACTGTCAAAAAAAAAAAAAGTAAGCGAGGAAACTGAACAACAACGTGATATTTGCTCATCCACGTCCTCCTGCATCTCGCTGCTTCAATAACTTTCTGTGCTTCACATTTGCATCTGTGCATGCTTTACGTACTGGCACCCATGCATTTAGAAATGAAAAAGGTTTTAACTTTATGTATCAAAAATGAAATTTTAGCCTTGCTGAAGGAGTCTGGGAAAAAATGGAATTACAGTAGAGTGGGTGAAGGAGGATAGGGCGTAGGCACTAGGGGGTATATGTACATGGAAGTGGATGAGGTGTCATTAGCCTCCTTGGCTTATCGACACGCTCCGCCACTTCTTAACCTCTTCGATGCTCATGATAGCACCACGCCGTCATGAGTCACGGTTGAGCTGTGCTCATGACGGCGTGGTGCCGTCACGACCACGCCCGCGATTGGAATGTCCAGCACCTGGCTGGAATTCCTGCCGCAGGCAAGCGGTTAAACCCAAGGCTGCACCATATTTACAAGAATGTGGTGCAATGCCTGCATTTCCCCCTGCGATGGCGCTAAGTTTAGCAACTTAACGTCAACGCAGGCACCCTTGCACCTGAGTGCAAGGGTGTCTGCGTGCAGGGGAGGATAGTTTATGTGTAGGAAGGTGTCCCTTCCTGCACATAAACAATCCTAAAATGCCGTTCTATCACTATCATGTGTGCTGCTTCATGCAGCACACATGAAAGTGACAAAATGAGCTCCGGCTCCTGTTCCACCCCTATGCCTGTTGCCTTCGCGGTATTCGTCACTGTGTGCGTTCCGCAACTCTTTGCGCCTCGTACAGTCTTCGGAGGCATCGGGAGTGCTGCGTGAGTCGACTGGATCCAAAGAAAGAAAGGACCGGCGTTGACGAGTCGTGAGGACGCCGGCAGCTCGTAACACTTCAAACAGAGCCTCCAGAATCATACCAGGCAAAGAGCGATCAGCCATTGTCCTGTCTTTCTCCAACCAACGGTAGGAGGGGGGGAGTTACTCAGGGGGTGTCAGCCAGCTTACTCGACCGCAGCCGCCATCTTGCCGGAGGCGTGTCTCTCGACTCCGGAGAGACGATTTTGAAAACAAGCGCCTCCGCCCGCGGTAGGAAAACGGTGCCAGCACTTTTCAAAGCCCAGACAGCAAAAACAAGGCAGCTGCAGGCTGGCGAGATGGAGGCTGATGATGGGGCTGCAGTTAAGGTAGGCGTGATGGGGAGCCCCTCGCTGAATCAGGAAGTAACACATCAGGTCACCTCTCCAATCTCTCTCTGTGACAAAGAGGTGAGTGATGGAAGTGGGTTGACTAGGGATGATCACAGGGGGAGCGCAGAGCACGGGGAAAGCCCTGACATTGATGTGGGACCACATGCTGGAGAGGGGCCAGGGGGTACTATGCCAGTAATCCCCCAAAGGACCTCTCTGGAGAGTGAATGCCTGCAAATATCCAGATCAGAAAGGGGGGCTCTTGACAGATCCCCTGGTGGCAGACCCAGGGGCAAAGCAAAATCAGCGAGCTCTAATGCCTGGACGTGGGGGGAACAAGCTGGTGGCTGGGACAATTCGGGACCTATAAAAGAGGTGGAGTCTGGGGACAAGTTTTATTCAATGTCGGACCCCTCTAACTCCTCTGGTGATGAGAGCCTGGGAAAGGGCTGGACAGGAGAAGAACTTAGTCACAGTGATGCGAGTGACACAAGCAGTCTACATGTGGAAGAGGGAGACACAGGTGGCAATTCCGCAAGTGACCCTTCAACAGTCCGAAAACAGAAAGAGCATGGAGAGACTCCTGTGGCTAAGTCTAAAGAGCCTGTAGGATCGTTAGTATGGCACTACTCTTTTTCCCTCAATTTGGGAGAAAGTAGAGATGTGGGTACTGGAGATGCGGCCACCGGGACGATGGAAAACCCGGGGGAAATCTCGCTCTCCGTCATCTATCAGAGCATTATGGCTCATAGGGAGGAGACCCGGACGGAGAGCCTAAGAACCCAAGGTGCGTGTCGCAAGTTGCAAAATTCTATTCGCAGAGTTGCGAAGTCCTGTTTAGAGTTCGCAGTAAGGATCGGGAAGGCAGAAGCCCGGATCTCAACATTGGAGGACAAGCTCGTCACCCAAAGTACCCTCACGGATTCCCTAAGAGCACAAAAGGATGATGCTATTTGGAAACTAACCGACCTGGAAAATCGTGCGAGAAGGAACAACTTGCGAGTCCTGGGTATCCCTGAAGGCATGGAGGGCATGGATGTCCAGAACTTTATTGTAGAACTTTTTACAGAGGCATTCCCGGAACTCAATCAATCAATCAATCAGGGATTTGTGAGCGCACTACTCACCCATGTGGGTCTCAAGGCGCTGGGGGGGTCAGCAACTCCGTTCAGTCGAAGAGCCAGGTCTTGAGGGCCTTCCTGAAGGCGTTCAGGGAGGGGGCGCATCTGATGTCGATCGGGAGCTCGTTCCAGGTTTTGGCGGCCATGTAGGAGAAGGCTTTTCCTCCTGCTCTGGCTCTGTGGTTGCGCAGGGTTTTGGCGAGGGCGAGGTTGGTGGATCGGAGGTTTCTTATGGGTACGTGGAAGGCGATTCTCTTGTTGAGGTATTGGGGTCCTGTGTTGTGGAGGCATTTATAGGCATGGGTGAGTATCTTTAAAGTGACTCTCTTCTCGACGGGGGGCCAGTGGAGGTTCCACAGGTGTTGGCTGATGTGCTCATGTCGAGGGATGCCGAGGACTAGTCTGGCTGCGGTGTTCTGTATTTTTTGGAGCTTGCAGAGTAGAGACTTGTTTATACCGGCGTAGAGGGCGTTTCCGTAGTCCAATCTGCTGGTTATGAGTGCGTGGGTGACTGTCTTCCTGCACTCGGGGGGATCCATTTGAAGGTCTTGCAGAGGATGCAGAGGTTGTTGAAACAGCTGGAGGTGACGGCCTTGACCTGTCAGTTCATGGAGAGGGAGGAGTCGAGTATGATGCCAAGGTTTCTAGCATGGTCCATGGGGGTCGGGGGTGCTGAGGGCGGTGGGCCACCAGGTGTTGTTCCATGCTGATGGGGTAGTTCAGAGGATTTCTGTTTTCTCTGAGTTGAGCTTCAGGCAGCTGTTGCTCATCCAGGATGCGACGTTTTGCATTCCTTCCTGGAAGTTGAGTCTGGTGGTGGTGGTGGGGTCCTTGGTGAGAGAGAGGATGAGCTGAGTGTTGTCGGCGTAGGATACTATGCTGAGGCCGTGCTGTCTGACGATGGCAGCGAGGGGGGCCATGTAGATGTTGAAGAGGGTTGGGCTGAGTGATGATCCCTGGGGTATTCCACAGTTGGTTTCCGTGGGTTTGGATAGGAAGGGTGGGAGTCTGATTCTTTGGCTTCTGCCGGTGAGGAACGAGCGGATCCAGTCGAGGGCGGTTCCTTGTATGCCGGCGTTGTGTAGTCTGGCGGCAAGTGTGCGCTGGGAGACGGTGTCAAAAGCCGCTGAGAGGTCGAGTAGGATCAGGGCTGCAGTGTGACCTTGGTCGAGGAGGGTGCGGATGTTGTTTGTGGCGGCGAGTAGGGCGGTCTCGGTGCTGTGGTTGCTGCGGAATCCGGATTGAGAGGGGTCGAGGATGGAGTTGTTTTCGATGAACCTTATTAGCTGTGTGTTGACGGTTTTCTCTGCGACTTTTGCCGCGAAGGGGAGGAGAGAGATGGGCCAGTAGTTTTTGAGGTCCGTGGGATCTGCTGAGAGCTTCTGAAGCAGGGGTCTGACTTCTGCGCGTTTCCAGTCTTTGGGATAGGTGCCGGTCTTGAAGGTGCTGTTGATGGTGTGTTGTTGTTGTGGTGCAATGGCGGTGGCGGCTTTGTGGTAGATGTGCGGTGGGCAGGGGTCTGTGGGGGCCCCCGAGTGGATGCCTTTCATGGTCGAGGTGGTCTCTTTGGTTGTGAGCGGTGTCCAGGAGGAGATGGTGGGCTGGTTGGTGTTGCCGGAGGAGGGGGTGGTAGTGCGGTCTGGTGTTAGGTCATTGAAGTTGTCATAGAGGTTCTTGATTTTCAGATGGAAGTACGATCCGAGCTTGCCGCAGAGGTCCTGGGAAGGGGTGATGTCCGTGGTTTCGCTGGGGGGCTTGGTGAAATTCCTGGATGAGTTTCTTGGAGTTACTGGAGTTGGCAAGGATTTTGTTGTGGATGAAGGTTCTTTTGGTGGTTCTGATGTGTTGGTGGTAGTCCGTCAAGGCGTTCTTGTAGGTGGTGTGGTTTTCAGGCGTTTTTTTGTGTCTCCAGTCCTTCTCGAGGCGTCTGCAGGTGGGTCTGGCTTCTTGGAGGTTGGCGGTGAATCAGGTGGCTCTCCTGGGGCGTTGTCTGTCGTGATTGCGTAGCGGGGCGAGCTTGTATGCGCAGTTGGAGATCCATGTGTGTAGTTCCCTGGCAAAGCGGTTGGCGTTGGTTGTCTCGGTCGGGGTGTCGCGGTTGAGTGTGGAGTTGAGCTGCTCCTCGGTGACTGCTCCAGTTCCTTCTTGGCGGGAACTCACGCAGTGGGACTGGAAGTTGGAGGTGCAGGGGGCCCACAGATTCCCTTTCAATCAGCACAAGAGATCGGGACAGTCTACAACCAAACCTAGAGCTATTTTTTGGCCCGGGAAGCAATTTATGATTTAGCTAGACCAGATAGGAAAAGGGCAGGAAAGGGATATGAATTTTTTGTAAGGCCCGATTTCTGTCATGCGACAGTAGAGAAAAGGTGGCAATTGCGGCAATTGATGCCAATGCTCCAGGCAAAGGGAGCGATACCAAAGGGGGATGATGGACGGAGCGTTAGAGCAAATCAAACACTCACCCCCAGTCAACTGATCTGGGTTTAATCCATCATCATTCTTTAGCTCACTCCACCACCCCAGTTCAGACATGGCCATATGCAAATCAGTCTGACCCTGTGCCTCATGGGAACAGTCCAGCCCGAACTGCCAAGCCATGTCTTCCCTGGACCGGAAACAAGCATCCTGGGACCGGTTTCGGGTTCATAACCCTCATCAGCCAGGCTATCTTGAATCCAGTGGCAAAGTGAGCAAGGGCAAAGGGAGGGCAGGTTTTTTTGCTCAACCCAGCCAAACTAAAAGTTATTTGCAAGGGCCAAACGCAGTTTTTTACTTCCGAAGTCCAAGTAAAAGAATATCTGCAATCAATCTAGAACAGATAGGATAATGTATATATAATGCTGGTTTGTATGCTGATCTGGATTGGTCGATATTTATTTCGGAAGGCCAGGTGTTTTCTTTTTGCCTTTTCTAGAGGGGGTATCGGGGGTTCGCCAGCTTCTCATCACCGAAGACCTTCGGTCCTTTTGCCTCCCCAAGTGGGGGGGGAGGGAGGGGAGGCAGGGAGGGGGTCACGGAGGGATTGGGGTGGCGGGGGGTCCAGGGTAGAGGGAGGGGGGGCTCGGGGAGGAATGGGGGCAAAAAAATAAGAAATAAGAATTTATTAAGGAAGAAGGTGGAGCATTGCGCAATGATTGGGCACGGAGACAGGATGGGAAAATCTGAGAGAGTGTATAATATGGTGGATGAGAAGATTCAGATGGAGAAGGGGCTTGAGAGAATCTGGCGGGACAGTCTCTGTTTTGGGAATGGGTAAGGTAAATATGTGTTCTATCAATGTGGGGGGCCTAAATGATAGGGTCAAACGAAATGAGCAAGGGTTGCTGAGGTTCTGAGAATGCAAGGGCCTGATATAATTTGTCAGCAGGAAACACACATTCCATGGGGAAAGCGGGATATCTTGACGATTAAAGGCTATACCTTGGCAGCGTGTTCCATTCAAACCTCTAATATAAGGGGGGTCGCTATTCATGTTAGAAATAGTATGGGGTCTGGCACTCGGGTACTGGAGGATAAATGGGGCAGATGGGCGATTGTGTTACTACCTATGGGATTGACAATTTGTACTATCTACGGATCGAACCAGGATGACCCAAAAATCTTTAATGACTTAGAAATTGAGTTTGCATCCTGGCCAGAACCATTAGTCATCTGTGGGGATTTGAATATCAATCTGGATGTGTGCTGGGGTTTTAGGTCGAAATACAATGGGAGGAAGCCATTAGTATATAAAGCTCTGGGTGCACTAAAAACAACCTATGATTTAGTGGATTTGTGGGCTGAGAAGCACCCCACAGATCCCGGCTATACATATTTTTCATTTCCCCATAGTAAATATGTTAGGTTAGACAATTTTTTCGTATCATCATCTATGGGTAATGTTGTAGAAATCAAGAAGCTACCTAAACTGCTCTCTGATCATAACCCATTAATTTTAGAGTGCGCAATACAACCGAGTGTACGAGTTCAGCCTAAGTGGACATTTGATAGAAAATTGCTTTACAATGCCTCCTCTATACAACACATTAGGCAATGGATTGTACAATATTTCGATGCGAACTGTTATAGCACTTCTCGTGGTATGGCCTGGGACAGTTTTAAGGCTGGTTTGCGGGGGGAAGTTATTAGTTTTGTTGGGAAGAATAGGCAATTGGAAAAGGATGACATAGAGGGTTTGATTGGTAGACTTACAGTTTTAGAAAAGGACCATACTCCAGCAATTAGCCAAAATCAACAGGCGACAGTATTATCCTCGCAGCAAGAAATTGTAATGGCTAAAGCTGAAATCAGCAGTTATTATAACAGGAGGTGTGCAGCAGCGTATCAGCCACATAAAGAAGATAGCTATGAATATGGAGAATCTGTGGGCAAACTTCTCGCGCTCCGCACAAAATAGAAGTGAGCCAGGAATAATATCTCGGGAATTAAAGGGCAGGATGGACGGCATGTCACAAGTTCAAAGGACATTATTAAAGTATTCGAATATTTCTATCAGGATCTATACCAGCAGGAGGATATTCACTCCTCCTCCACTAATTGGATTGATAGTATGGGGGGCCCACAAGGGATCGATGATGAGATGCGACAGGAGTTAGAGGCAGAGATCACATTGGAGGAAGTGGTAAATGCCCTACAGTCTATGACCTTAGGAAAAGCGGCAGGTCCTGATAGAATCCCCTTAGAACTATATAAGGTATTTCAGCCGGAACTCGCGCCTTTACTTCTAGATTTGTTTATTGGGGTACAACATAGTGGGTTTCCGCCGGCTTCATGGCAAGGGACGGACATAGTTATCTTTCTGAAAAATGATAAACCCTCAGATAGTCCGGCTTCTTATCGGCCTATATCGCTCATCAATTCCGACGCTAAGCTGTATTCTAAAATGTTAGCGTTGCGGCTAAGTAGGATCATAGCCTACCTTTTTTCCCCCTGGCAACATGGCTTTATTCCGGGGAGGGGCACCACCGACCATATTAGGCGAACTATTGCCTTATTTGATGCAACAGAAGTGCTAGGGGAGAAGATGGCCTTGATTCTCCTAGATGCAGAAAAGGCCTTTGGTCGCGTGGCCTGGCAGTATTTATGGGGAATCTTAGCATATAAGGGGTTTGGTCTGGGTTTTATTACAGTTATACGAGCAATGTATTTTAGACCTAAGTTGCAGATCATGGGCCAAGAGTCAGGCTGTATTCAGGTCGCCAGGGGAACAAGGCAGGGCTGCCCCTGCTCCCCAGTCCTGTTTGCCATATACATCGATCCGTTCATTCAGCAATTACTCCAAAATCGGTGTATAAAGGCAGTACGCATCAATGGCTTTGACACCAAGGTAATGGCATATGTGGATGATATCGCCATCGTGACTTTAGACCCTGAGATGGCGATGCCAGAAATAGAAAGGCTGGCTGGGGAATATGGTAGGACATCTGGATATCTCTTGAATGCAGGGAAAATGCAGATTGTCTGCAACTCCAATACTCCATTTACGGATCCTCGTAGGTTGGATGTAGCAGTTTATCTCGGAGTTAGGGTCAGCAGTAGGGTTAACGACGTGTGGCCAATAAATCTATGCCCCATGGTTAACAAGATCAGTATAGATCTAAAACGCATGGATAGGCTACACCTCACGATAATTGGTAGATGCAATATTCGCAAAATGATGATTTTCCCTAAGATTCTGTATCTATTGCGCTCTATCCCTTTGGAGATCGAAGGGCATTTGTTAAAGAAATTAGACTCCTTCTTCATTAACTTTATCTGGCTGTATAAGAAAATCCGCCGATCTTTAAAGTTTTTAACTCTACCACAAGACCGTGGAGGATGGGCGGCTCCTAATATGCTCTGTTACTATTATGCTACCTTTTTACAACAGATGGTGGAGTTATTTCTAAATGACAATTCCGGTGTCAATATCAGGGGCCAGGAGTATGATACAGCTATTCCCTCTATTTATGAATTGGTCATGGGCCGATCAGCCCGCGATTTGCTTCTTAGACAACTTGAGGCTAGTTATTACAAGAAAACGCGATTTAAGTGTGTGATCGCAGTATGGAAAGTCTGGTCTACAATGGTGAAATTCATGAAGATACCCATCTACAATAGATATTCACCGCTGTGGCGGTCCTCTCTGGTTCCTGCAGTGTCTTACGACGTGGTGGGTAAACAGTGGGAACAAAAAGGCATAATTATAATTGGGGATCTATATCGGGCTAATCAAACCCAATCGTTTTCTGACCTCCAGGAGGGGTATGGTGTAACGGCAGGATCTTATTTTAAATATATCCAGATTACCAGCTGTCTCTCCCAGGCCTGGATTAAACAACTCTCTTTAAACAAAATCCCTCTCCTGGAAGCGGTTATGTGCCCCCGCTCTAGGATAAAATATATTTATAAAATCTTACTGGATAAAGTTCCTGATGATTTAGAGAAGGTTGAAGTTAACTGGACTCGGAAGCTGGTAGATGGTGATGTAGATTTATATAGGTCAATTGCATTGGGCTCTGAAACTCTTATTGCTGCCAATCGAAAAGCCCAACACTATCAAACAATTTTTTTTTTTGTCAAACTTATGTTTATTGAAACTTTTTCCATTACATCAACCAAGAGATTGCCATCATGTTGCTCATCGCAGTGAGCTCTTGAAGAGGATACGTAATACGGGTTTGAGCAGTGGTATAGTGCAGAGCCAATGTCCCGGCCAGAGTCTCATAAGATAATGCCAATATAGAAGGTACAGTTTCTAAAGTTATAAAGGCTCGGTCCATTTCTCAATGTCCATTAAAGATAAAGCTAACTGTTCAATCCATCTTTCTTTTATGATGGGCCTCTGTCAAACCTATCCAGCGGAAAGAAGCAATGTGAAATAAGTAAATGCCACCAAAAAAAACAAAACCCTGAAGAGAAGTAACAAAAACCCCCCCCTCCCCCCCCACAAACGATGGTGGCGGCTCACTCGTACTGGTGTGTTCGACAATGAGTAATCGGAGATGGTTCAAAATTGAAAAAGATGCATTTCTCTGACAGAAGAAGGACAGACGGCCAGGGGCAGACCCCGCGAGAGAAAGGTAACCAGTGGACCCCATATATATTCAAAATTTTTATAGTTGTCCCGGAAGATGTCAGACATCCTTTCGAGGCTGAGCAATTTCCATAGACGAGAGTGCCAGAGGGAAATCGCCGGGGCTTCATTCCTTTTCCAGGCGGCCGCTATGGTTACCTTGGCTGCACCTATACATAACCACATGATTGCTTTGTCAGCTCGAGTCTGGTGTTCAAGGGCTGGGTCACGGAGCCCTAAAAGTGTCTCCGCCATGGAAGTCGGGATGGGGTAGCCTAACATGTACTTAATATGTGCTAGAATTTCTTCCCAGAAGGGGCATATAGTAGGGCAATCCCACCATATATGTTTAAAGTCGCCTAGGAGCCCGCGTCCCCTCCAGCAGCGATCAGAGGTGTTAGGAAAGATCTGTTTGAGCTTGGAGGGGTGAAGGTACCAATCCATAATAGTTTTGAGATGGGCTTCCCGCAACTCTATGGAATGATTGTGTCTCGTGATGTCAGTCCAGAGCCGTGACCATTCCCCATCCGAGATATCCCGTTGAAGTAAGCCCTCCCACATGTGCATGTAGCGTGGCCGTGGGGCGAGAGTAGTGGTGAGTAGGTAGTTATATATGAATGAGATTACCCCTTTCATGGTAGTGGCTTTTGAAATGAAAATCTCGAATTTCGTGGGGGGGTGAGTGGCCGCCTCCCGCACCTGTGGGGTGAGAGCCCAGTGTATCAGTTGAGTGTAGTGATAGCGCTCCGTGTTCTCCAGACCGTAATCTCTTCTGCAATTGTCAAAGGTGAGGGGATCTGTGTTATGGAAGAGGTGTGTCAGAGCTAAGCAACCTCCCTCCCTCCAAGCGTCAAAGGGTCCCTCGTGTAGAGCCGGAGGGAAAGCCGGGTTAAAATGAAGAGGCGTATATGGTGAAGGGAACGTGGTCCACTGCGCATTACTCGCTATCGAGTCCCACACTTTCAGGGTGGTGCGTGTAGGGGTGCTTATGTATGCATTCTTAGGCCTATCTTTCTTGGGTCTCCACACTAGGTCCCAGATGGTTCTCCCCGTTACGGGGCAGTCCATATGCAGCCAATGTTTGTCAGACTCCGGTTTGGACCATTCTGTCAGCACCCTTAGCTGGGCTGCCTTATAGTATAATGCAAGATCAGGTAGTCCCACCCCGCCCTCGGCCCGGGGGTGACGTAGTAGTGGGAAGGAGAAGCGAGCACGTCCCCCCTGCCAGATGTAGTGGAGAATCATAGATTTAACCCTGCGAAGAAAGTCTCTCTCTAGTTCTATGGGCAAAGCTTGGAATAGATACAGGAGCTTAGGAAGGAGTGTCATTTTGACAGCGTGAATGCGGCCAAGCCATGATATAAAGAGAGGTTTCCACCTCGCAAGGTCCAATTGTATGCGTGTGAGAGTGGATGGGAAATTAGCACTAAAGAGCCCTTCGACCTGAGGTGTTAACTTAATCCCCAAGTATTGTATTGAGGAAGCGGTCCATTGGAGAGGAGTGTGTATCTGCAGTTGACGCACTTCTGCTGTCGGAAGAGTGAGATTGAGTATATATGATTTGCCGAGGTTTATCTTGAAGCCTGCCACGGCTTCAAATCTCCCTAGCTCCAATTGCAAAGAAGGAAGGGACCGAGATGGGTCAGAGAGGGACAAGAGAACATCATCTGCAAAGAGTATGATTTTGTGTGAGTCACCACTAAAGGGGATTCCCTGAATCTCTGTATTGGCCCTGATAGTCATCGCCAGGGGCTCAATGCTAAGAGCAAATAGGAGGGGCGAGAGCGGGCACCCCTGACGCGTGCCTCTAGTGTGGAGGAAGGGGGCTGATTGCATCCCATTAACTTGCACTCTGGAACATGGGTGGACGTAGTTGGCCCGGATCATGTTAATAAATTTGGCTGCAAACCCGAAGCTTGTGAGCGTATTAAACAGGAACGACCAGTCCACCCTGTCAAAGGCCTTCTCGGCGTCGAGGCCCACCAATACAGCGGGAATTCGTCGTTTGGTGGCTTTCTCTATCAAGTGTACTATGCGTCGGGTGTTATCATGAGTTAGTCGGCCCTTGATAAATCCCGATCGATCAGGGTGTATAAGATCGGGCATGAGGTCGTTAAGGCGTGTCGCAAGGATGGTGGAGTATAGCTTCGCGTCCAGATTTAATAGGGCAATGGGACGATACGACACGCATAGTTGAGGGTCTTTCCCCTGCTTGGGTATAACTGAGATCACGGCTTCAGCCATTGATCTTGTAGCTTCCCCTTCCTCTGCCATTTTATTGAACAGCCACGTGAGGTGTGGTATGAGGTCTGGGGCAAAGGTTTTGTAGAACTGGGCAGTGTATCCGTCTGGGCCTGGGGCCTTGTGGGGTTTGAGAGCTTTTATAGCAGCGCTTATCTCATCAGGAGTTATGGGTGCAGTGAGCATGTCGTTCCAGTCTGGGGAGACCTGCGGGAAGTGCAGTGTTTGAAGGTAATCGCGTTGAGTGTTCGGATCTCGCTGATCTGCAGTGTAAATGGCCTTATAAAAGGAGCCAAAGATGTTAGCTTTTTCCACATCCTTATGTGTGAGCTCCCCGTGTTCCCCTCGTATACCTCCTATATATTCACGTTCTCGTTTTTCCTTCAGCTGTCTGGCTAGGTGTTTGCCAATCTTATTACCCTGGGAGTAGGATAGGTGGCGAAGCCGAAGGAGAGTAAATTCAGCTCTATTGTTATAAATGGCTCTAAGCTTGCCCCGCAGGGCAGTTAGGTGGCGAAGAGTTGCCCTAGTGGGGTTTGTTTTATGTGTACTCTCGGCCGCGGCCAGTTCCACTTATAGGGCTTCCCTCTCCTTGGTCCGCTGCTTGTTCAAAGTCGAATTAAGGGCAATGCATTTCCCCTTGAAGACCGCCTTAAACTTGTCCCAGTTGGTATATACCGATGTGTCCTCGGGCTTATTGAGAGTAAAAAATTCAGTGATAGATTCTCTCAGCGTGGTGCAAAGCACCTTATCTCGCGTGAGGGAGGCTGGGAAATACCACCTGGGAATGGCCGAGGCAGTGCTTCTCCAAACCAAGCAGATTGAGACTAGGCCATGATCCGAGACTGAGAGAGGAAATATCTTGGCTTCCCAAAGTGCCCCCATCAGGTTCTGGCTAATGAAAATGTAGTCAAGTCTGGAATACGTGCGATGCACATGAGAATAAAAAGTATAGTCACGGGATTGGGGGTAAAGAGTACGCCAGGCATCCAGAAGTCCCAGATCTTGTATTTGTTGCTTAATGTCAGTGGAAAATGAGCCCATGTCAGATCGTTGTGGATGGGATCTATCTAAGTCTTTCTGCCAGGTCAGGTTAAAATCTCCCATGAGAATCATTGGACCCTCTGCAAAGTCCTGAACCTTCCCCACTAATGTGTTTAAAAAAAACGTCTGCCCAGTATTGGGGGTGTACACTGCTATGAATGTGCAAAGGTTACCCATCAAAAGGCCCTTGACCATGACTAGGCGGCCTTCTTTGTCGGTGTGGACGTCCACTGGTTGAAATTTCATCGAGGAGTGGAAAAGGAGCGCCACCCCTCTATGTTTCATCTGTGCAGAGGATCTATATATCAGTGGGTATTGCTTATGTCGGAAGCGGGTGTCCTCCGCTCTAGCAAGGTGGGTCTCTTGTAAGGCCACTATGTCAAGATGATGATCGGTGAGATATTTCCAGACCTTTTGGCGTTTTTGGGGTGAGTTAAGCCCCTGTACATTCCATGAGCCAATGGTTATAGCCATCTGTTTAGCATGAACATGTCTGCCTCTCCGCTAGTGTTAACTGCCTTCTCGTGTCATGGTGTCTGAGTCGTCTCAAGTGGAGCAAATCATGCGTGTGAGTGACGCCTGAAGGTAAGTTGGAACAAACAAAGCGATCAAATAATAGCATTATAGAGCCGCCACCATCACCCTCCCCCACCCCCCCCATTTCCCCAAATAAAATAAAAACTAACATTACCAAACATCGCGGTTGTGGAACCGCGAACATGTTCCCAGCTGGGGAAAAAGAAAACCCCACAGGAACTCGGAGGGGACGGTACGACCGAGGTCCCCGTCCACGCCCATCCCGAACAGAACTCAATGGTGCAGTCATTTACGGCCATACCGATATCTTCAGAACTATGAGTCAACTTGTGGAGACGTGTCATCTTCGCCTCTGCCTGAGGAATCGTGTCTCTGAGCTGTTCGCTGGACCATGCGCTTCCGATCTGGACACACGACCCCGGCACACAAACAGACTCTAGGACTCTGGAGTAATCTGCAGGGAGAGACCCAGGCCACAGCAGAAGGGAACCGCAACCCAGCCGTCACCCAGGCCTTGGTATGAATAATGCAGCTGGACTCGCCTTAGATTAAAGTTCCTCAGCTCGTGGGACGACCAGTCCGTCCGATCGGCCGCCGAGCACTAGACGCAATAGCCAGTTCAGAGGGGAGGACCCGAAGGCGTCTCGGCAGGCGCCCAGTGATGCCGGGCATATGCCCCCACAGTGAGCAGTAATAATTGCGATTGTCGTCGCCCCCACCGCTCCGCCGGGAGACAACTGCTGCCTGGTTTCCAGATGAGAGAGATTGTCTACATGGCTATATAGCGTATTCGTGGGCGAGTTGGAGAAGGTGCGTTCTCGAGACTCATCTACGGTTCCCGCGTGAGCCCTTGGACCAGGGGGTCACCGTTGGGCCACCTTGCCTGGCCCCTTGCGCTGTGGTGCGGGCAGGGCCCGGCTCCTCCGAGGAGAGGCCCAGGAGGGTCAACCCTTCTTTCAAGTCAGAGATGTGGCGCTGTTTGTTATTAAACTCAAAGCTCAACCCAAATCTGTACCTTATGTTATCATCTCGCAGCTTCGAGGTGATGGGTCTGAACAGTTGTCTCCTAGCCAGGGTGGTCGGCGCTAGATCCTGGTATATGGAGCAGGAATGATCCTGGAAGGAGATGGCCCCTTTCTTCCGAGCTGCTAGGAGCACCGCCTCTTTGACTTTGTAGGAGTGGAACTTGGCCAGCACGTCCCTCGGACGTTTCTTTTCGCCAGTCGCCAGCCCGCCCACTTGGTGGACTCGATTTAGTTTTATTTTGAGAGTTTGAGGGCTTAGGATCTCCGTGAAGAGCCCCTCCAGGAAGGCTTCGAGGTCAGGACCTTCCGCCCCCTCCTCCAGATCCCGTATCCGTAGGTTTTCCCTCCGGGCCCTATTCTCGAGGTCCTCCGCTTTGAGTTGCGTCTGATGGAGCTGGTCCTGGAGGTTTCGGACATCTTCTGTCAACTCGGTGTTATGGTTGTCGTGCTCTTGAGTGCGCGCCTCGAGGTCCAACACTCTTGTGCCCACTGAATCCACGTCTTGCTGTAGGGAGGACAGTCTTTCAGTAAGGTCGGACCGTAGTTGTTCCATCGAAGCTTTTATGTCCTGGCTAAGATCTTTCCGAAGTTTCATTTTAAAGTCTCTAAACATACCGAGGAGGTCCTCTTTCGTTAGGGCCATGTTGTCTGCCTCCTCGCTGGGACCCGGCGATGAACGCTTCTCCGCCGGTGCAAAAAAATTTGAGACCCTGCTTGATGCCTTACTCGTCGCCTTCTTTGGTGGCATAAGGGCGGGTCCTGAAGGACCCCTGTTGCTGTAGCAAGGGGGCCGTGCAGGTATCGAGTGTGGAGTCCTTTAGAGATTGACTGCGATGCAAATATTGGCGACAGTCTCGCGCCTGGCTACTAGGTGCGTGCTAAGGAGTGCCGGTCATCCAGAATTACAGGTCATTTGCCCTCCGATCCTCTTCACTGTAAGCACCCCCAGATCCCGTGGGGTGCGCCTCGGTGGTAGGCAATGGGGTGCCCGGGAGGTGTCCTCTAAGTGGAACAGTAAATGGGCCCGACGATCTGATCTTTATGCCATCATTCTGACCCTGCCCCGGAACAGCCTGCCCGTAGCTAGAGGGATCCGTGCAGAAGAGCCTGGGGGATCCATCAGTCCACCATGTCAGAGCCAGCCATGGCGAATGGGTCGCCCTGCACCGGTTACTTTCCAGGAGTAGTGGTGCTTCGTATATTGCCGGCTTCAATCTCCCGCCCCAGGGTCTACGGAAGCACTCCAGACTGTGGTCACTCACCCGATGATCTCAGGGGAGCAGCGAGGGCTCGTGATATTCAGCTGCGGTGCACCCACAGCGCATGAGATCTCCTCCACCGGGGCCTTGAGATTTCAGGAGGCTGCAGCTTCCTCCCCTGGGTGCAGCGGCCCGGGACAGCACCGTTGGAGAAGCCTATGAATTACGTCGCCATCGCTAGGAGAACGCTGCCCAACAGAACCCACTGGACGCCATTTTGCGGAGTGTGGTTGCTGTCCGTTTACCTCTATATGTTTGCTCTAGGGGCCCGATCATGGGGCAGCGCCGTTGTTACCTTCAGGCCACGCGGATCTCTGGTGCGCTGCTGCCAAGACGGCATCACCGTGGATTGAGCCGTGTGTCACAAGTCGGGGGGTGAAGGTATAACTCCGCCTGTAGTCACAACCTGACCGCCATCTTAAGGTCAGGCGAGGCGCACGAAAGTGGTCAATGCGGTGGTTGTGGGGCTCCCCTCCACCGGCGACAGGTCCCCGGCATCCAAATTCAGTCGGCCGATAAGGTGCCGTGCCCCGATCCTCTCCCCCGTCGTTCACGCACCTGAAGTGATCCGCGCGATTCAGCAATGCCGCAGGGTCCGTCTGAGCGATAATGCTGGCTTTGCTTCTCCTCACCCGGGGGTCTTCAGTGTTCGCGACGGCACTGGGCGTCTTCTCCAGTCCTGACAAGTAGCGTGATCGTCGCCCCCACCGCCTAGCGTATGCTGCACCAGGCCAAGGCGTGTTCTGACTCACTCGGGGTCGCAGGCGCCATTTTGATGAGTGCCTGAGCTCTGCCACGAGGTATCGTTACCGGCCATAGGAGTGCGAGTGGGGCAATTTGGAGCACTCAGTTTGCGCCCTGCATCTTCCGCTTCTCAGCGATGTGTTTTCCCGCTGGCAGGGTGTTGATTAGCCGCAGCAATCAGTTCAGGAATAGCGCGTGGACCGGGAGCCGAAACGTTCTACGTCCGTTCGGCCATCTTGCCCGGCCACGCCCCCCTCAAACTATTTTTAATCTTTATTTCACGCCGGCTAAACTTTTTAGTTGGGGTAAGAGGGAGGACGATAAATGTCCTAGATGTGCTCAGGGGCCAGCTGACTTGATGCATATGTTCTGTTTTCTGTGGGAAACTGACAACTCTAATAGGAGGGATTGAGGTGTTTCTGTATGAAGCATTGGGCAGGAGAGTTGGCATAACTCCATTACTGATGCAATTGGGCCATGATAGCAGTGTGCAATTGGATAATCCCCAGGTGAACTTTACATTTATAGTGGTTGCTGTTGCTCGGCTGCTTATCGCCACTCAGTGGAAAGATTTTGAGCCCCCTTTCTACCAGGCTTGGTTAGGCCACTTGCTCGCTATCTATAGTCTTGAAGGAACATTATATAACTGTAAGGGCAGCCGTAAGATCTGGGCCCCAATGAGTAAATGGCTTAGAAGGCGCAGTGGTGGCAGAGATTTGTTAGACTCTGTTCTTTAAGAGAGGGCTGACTGATCCAAAAGGTCAGGGAACAGTTCTGGGTATAAGATTTTCTGTACTCGCTATATTTACTATCTGTTGTACGATACCCTAACTATCTATCTCGTTGTGTTCCCTCCTCCTTGTGTAAATGAAAAGTCTAAGCAATGTATATTTTATTTATGATGAAATCCCTGCATATATTAATTTGTGATGCCCCAATGTTTGGTCTATAAGCAATCTATAAAAAAAAAAAATTGAAAATGCTGGAAGTTTACTGAAAAAAAGTAAAAATAAAATTGGTGTTATAGTTAGGCATTTTAATATTATAAAAGCTAATGTTTAAAAGAAAAAAAAACTGAAATGTACCAGTTATATTTTACAAACCAAATTATAACTTACAGGTACTGCTTGAGAACCTGCAGATGACATCACTCATGATATGTTGAATGACATCATTGATGACATCACTGATGATATCATCCAACCAATATGACAGTTTGCTATAGGCTTTTCATAGGGAAAGGTATTCAGCAAGGTACACATAGACCAAAATTAAATAACATCTTTAGTACTAATGGGCGTATCCTTGCGCAGCATGCAGAAGAAGCAGAACAGGCAGCATATCTGTGAAATCACACACATTAATTAGATATTATGCTCTTTTTTGGTGGTCAAGAGGGGCATTAGAAATGTAATGGCTCTCCATCGAAATGAATGACATCAGCAACTTAATAAACCTTGAACGCCTTTCCAAAAAAAATAAAAATGTGAAAGTGACAAAATGGCATTTTTTTTAAAGGTTTGTTTATGTACAGGAAGGGAAACGTTCCTGTACATAAACAATCCATGGCATTTTGCTTTTTCCATGTGTGCTGCACAAGGCAGCACACATGGAAAAAGCAAAAATGAGGAGAAATAATGAATTTCTCCTTGTTTTGCCAACTTAAGACCAGGATTTTCCTGGTCTTAATTTTGGCGCTGCCTCCTATGTACGCCACCCTTGTACATAGGGGGCAGCATCAAATTCAATGGGTGTTGCGGTGGAACGCCCACCACAACACCCACTGCATGCCCCTTTCACGCTAACCATAGCGTGAAAGGGGGTCTTATGTACAAGGGTGCGTTAAGCCACGTTAAGTGGCTTAACGCTGCCTTGTACATAAGGCACAGCCCCTATCGCCACCACACCGTCTGTAAAAGTGACATTGTGGTGGCGATAGGGGCTTGTACATATGCCCCTAAATGCATCAAAATAGAAGAAGACGTTACAATAGAGGCGTCAGTTCAGAGTTTGGGATCGGGTTAATAAAAATGGCTGATTTTAGTTAATGCCTGGTTGAGAGAAGTTTAGGAACAATACGTACTTCAAGAGGAGGAGAGTGGCTGTACCTGCCTATTGTAGCATAGAACTGATGTCCCATGTGACAAATCTCCCTCACAAACTAGCCTGAGCGTGATTATGCACAGTGGTCTCAGGATGCAGGTCATGACCTTTGGTCTTTCAATGAGCCCACTTCGCTATGCCCTAGAACCCACTGCGTAGGTGTAGGAAAGTAGGGTCTGCTTTCATGGTTACCCCCACTTGTTGCTGGTGTCATAACTGTTTTCTGACTAGCCTGACTGGGATGCTGCTAATCAGGACCCCAGTCACTGCGCTTCCTCCCTAAATTGGCTATGGTGTGTAACTGGTACATTCCTATTTGGCTTCTGGGGCACCCTTGTAAGTCCCTAGTATATAGTACTGAGGTACCTAGGGCATTGGTACCCCAAGGGCCCCCTGTGGGATGCAGCATGTATAATGCCACCCACGAGTGACCCTCCAACCTATGACTACAGGCCTGCCATTGCAGCCTGTGTGAGTTGGTGCGTGCACCTCTCATGAAACATAAGTTACCTTATATCTAACGTCACTACACTTGGAACCTAAAAGTCACCCCTCTTGCACGCCTTTCAGTCCCAAAGGCAGGGTGCTCGGTTACGAGTGTGAGGGTGGCCCTGCATGAGCAGACCACCCCTACAAACCCCGGAGCCAATTCCCAAAGCTTTGTAAGTGAATCAGCCGTTACGATATAGAGAGGCCATGCGTCATTACACGATGACCATCTCTAAACTGGCTGGAACGAACCTGGGCATGTTTGGTATCAAACATGTTGGAATCATACCCCAACACTGTATCCATGTTGGAGGTATGATTCCATCCACGGTAGGGCCCCTCCGGGGAGCTCTCCATGCTCCTGGGACCGATCTTACAGAGCCTGACAGCAAACTAGAGCTGCTGCCGACCCCGACACGATTCTGCTGCCTGCTGCTGGGCCAAGCTCGAGCAGGGGAACGTAGGACAATAGGTTTCCTGTCACAGGGAGGTGTAACCACCTCTCAGACAGGATTTAGTATATTAGGCCAGGGTGGGGGCACTGGCCATCACCGCATAGTCTGCTGGGGCACATTTGGTGCCCTCCTTGCATACTCCACCGAGGAAATCTCCCTTGGGGTCAAGAAGTCACTCCCCTGCATCTGCAGATACCGCAACACAGCTGACCGATTTGCTGATCCTGGCCTCCCACGGACTCCACAAGGCTCAGCAACACGTGTGGTGGCCCCGCACTCTCTCGAGGCCTGAACTGTTCTCTTATCGAAGTTTGAGGCCAGTATCCCTCGTTGGGGTCTCTACACCCGGACCCCTGTGCACCGCGTCGCTGCATCACTTGATCGCACGGCATCTGCATTGGTTGTCTTGACCGACTCGTGCCAACAGAGTCGGAAACATCGAATGGTTCTGTCAACGAGACTGTCGCCGCTATATCTGACCTGCGCCGATTCGGTTGGTTGGAACTGACGGACTCTGTCGTCTTCAACGTCCCGGTAGCTCGAGCAGAGCTACCGAATCGGTGCAACAGTGATTGAAGCTCCTCATCAATTCTTTTTACCTGCAACTTTGAACTCGAGGGGCCATCGTCTTCCATGCCTCCTGGTCACCCCTGAGTGGCATAGACTCTGTCCCATCTGCTTTCATGTACTCTTTGACTCTAACTTGCTTCTGGGTTCCAACTGACTCTTTCGTCCATCTGTGGTAAGACTGCAACCGCAACATACCCACTGATTAGTATTTGAGTACGCGGTCGTGTATCCTCTTTGAACACGACCGTCATGGGGTTCCTAGACTCTCACCTCGGGTGGGTCCTTGGGGCCTCGTCTCTTCAACATCTCCTGGGTCTAGTCTCGACTTAGGTCGTGGTTCGTAATCCCCTATTTTGATATATGGATTGGTCTCCCCATGGGGACCACCGTGTATTGGTGCTACTGACTGTTCTATAACCAAAGTATTCTGTGCATTGTGTATATCTCCAGGTAGGAGATACCGTAAAGTGTTAGTGAGTGTAATAAATATCTATTTTTATAACTACACTTTGTGGTTCTTTTTCATAGGGCCTATACTAAAGGATTAGACACTGGTAAACCGAGCTGCTTTGCACTCCTCCTAGATTAAGCCTGAAGGCTGCTCTCCACAGCTACCCCTTGGAGAGCTTTCTATGCTTATCAAAACACTAAAATCACCATAAGGGTCACCTGGATTAGTGCAGGGTGCTACACTTACATAAGTGAGCGCCATATACCAACCCAGCTTCTCATAGTAGGCCTTTGGCTTTGGCCAGCAGCCACTAGGTTCACAGCATGGCATCTGCCCACATAGCCCCATGTTTACAAAGGGCTTGCATCGCCGGTGCATCATGCAAGGCAAAGCAAGCCCTTAAGTCAAACTTACTAAGCAACACAAAGCCAACTTGCATGGCTCTACATGGCTTAGTAAATCTAGAGTAACACAAGGTAGCGCACCTCGCTGCCTTGCATTACTCTGCGTTGGAAAGGCATTCCATGAGTGGAGCATGTTTTGGCGTATTCCCAGACCTACTAACATTAGTGAACCTGGGAATGCATCACAATGGTGTGCCTCCCAACAGAGGAGAAATATCTTTATTTCTCTTCATTATTTCCTCCTTCTACATGTGCTGCATTCTGCAGCACAAATAGAAAATGCCTTTGAGAATTCTTTATATGTAGGAAAGAGTCGCTTTCTGCAAAAAAACAATCCTGCCTGTAATGCAGGCAGGCTTGCACCATAATGCAAGGGTACCAGTGTTGGCGCTTGGCAGCACACTGTGCGCCAGCACAGAGAGAGCGCAGGAATGTGCCATATATTAGTAAATATGCGGCTTTCCAGCTCTCTCTATTTGACGCAGCGCAGCAAGTGGCCTTGCTGCGTTGCGCCAAATCTTAGTAAATCTGGTTCATAGTTTTTACACCTCCTCTTCATTCTGTGTCTGCTGGACATGGCCCAGTTTGTGAGGGAGGGTAACCAACACAAAAAGCCTTGCCAACCACTGTAACCTGTCAGATTCTATGTAACAAAATACCTGTCTACAGGCTTTACCACAGTGTAAACAAGTAGGGCCTACTTCCGTAAGTTTTAATAATTGACCAGTCATACGTAAGGCATCTGACACATGGCGTCATTGGCTTGCCATCACAGCTAATTCAGTCCTTCTGTATAGAACATAAGCTCAAAGCATAAAGTGCAATACAAGACTTTTTTCAGTGAAAGCCTACACCCTCTGCCCAATCAAATGCTGTAGATCGGAAAACGAACAAACAAAATCTACCACAAATTAACATCTGTGGATCAAACAATGGATTTAGTGCTCTGTTAAATATAAAATTATTCACAACACAAGATTCTCCACAGCCCACATTTTTTTTATGTGATCTACCCAGAGAGTGAATCAGATAAATGTAACTGGATACCTTAATTATATACAATTTATAGTTTTAAAATAACTTTTTCTTCAAAATTAAACTCGCTGCTGTGATTACAAGGAGTACACGATCATGGCCCATGCAGAAAGGGATAAAACTGGAGCATTGCTGGCTTGGCTGGTGAACGCAACTAAACATGGATCACAAATCTTAGAGTTGACAGAAGAGTTGGGCACTCGTGTCTACGATCAGTCTAACATTAATGACCTTTTCAAAACAACCTTTTCAAAACATACTGCACCACATTGTATATTTTTAGGTCACACATGACACCTCAGGACATGCACCTCTTCTTAGACCACTTACCTCTGCCGACCTTTCCACCAGACACAGCAGAGGCACTGGGCGCAGACATATCACTGGCAGAGGTGACTGCGGTGATTAAAGGTATGGCCAGGGGTAAGGTGCCGGGTTCTGATGGTCTCCTGGTAGAGTTTTACACCACCTATGCTGACTATCTGGTACCACACCTGATTGATGTCTATCCAAGGGCAAAGATGGAACATTTCCTTGCCGCAACCATGAAGGAAGAGTTAATAATCCCCCACCTTAAACCAGGGTGACAGCCACAAGATATGGCTGCCAATAGATCACTGTTGATGTTGAACGTCGATTATAAAAATACTGAGCGGGATATTAGCCAC
Source organism: Calotriton arnoldi (assembly GCA_963921515.1). Lineage (NCBI taxonomy): Eukaryota > Metazoa > Chordata > Amphibia > Caudata > Salamandridae > Calotriton > Calotriton arnoldi. The sequence continues at coordinate 452,006 of CAWUFW010010579.1, read as the reverse complement.
ACAACTCTTGCCACATATTCACCATCTAATACATACAGACAAAGCTCGATTTATCTCAAAGTGGAATACTTCTATGAATATTAGGCGGGTGACGGCAATGTTGCTTGCCACGTCGTCAGTCAATGTGGATGTAGTCATAATGTCCGTGCATATTAAAAAGGCCTTTGATAGCCTTGACTGGGAATATCTGTAGACAGTGATGTACGAGATAGGTCTGGGTAAAGGCTTTATTGTCTGAACCAGACTCTTGTATACTGAACCCACGGCGAGAGTTAAAACGGGGAGAATAATCTCAGATGCTTACAGAGTGGAACAGAGCATGAGGCAGCGGTGCCCTCTATCCATGCTGCTGTTTGCCATTGCGGTGGAACCACTAGCGTGTACAGCCCAGCAAGGTCCTTATTACAAAGATATAACACTAAGAGGTTGTGAGAGGCTGGCCTGGTATATGATGTCCACTAATGTAAGTGGGCACCTTGCACCAGTCCAGACAACCCGTATGGTGATTTAAGAGGTCTCAGACAACCTTAGAAAGCTATCCAAGTGGTAGCTGTGGAGAGCACCCTTCAGGCTAAGTCTTGAAGGAGTGTAAAGCAGCTTGTTTTACTAGAATGCAATCTTATAGTATAGATTAAATGAAAGAGAACCACACAAGGTATTTATAAAAATATGTATTTATTATATAACACTATCTAGTACTTTACAGTATCTCTTACAAGGAGAGGGACACAAAGCACACAATACTTAAGCAAAGAAATCACAGTAAATAGCACTAATATACAGTGGGCCCCAGGGGGGGACCAAACCATATACTAAGAAAGTGGTGTAAGAACCACGGCTCGAGTCAGTACAATGTCGAGAGGACGTAGAATTGCTGGGGACCCACAGAACCACCCAGGGTAAGTAGATAGGGACCCCAAGGAGAGCGTATACAGTGTGTGAACACGACCGCGTGTTCCGTACAAGTCTATGTGCAAGTCGCGGTTGGATTTTTAAAGGTTAGGGACCCTCCCCAGTGGACCCTGAAGAAACCCCGTGGAAGACAGAAGGTTGGAGAGCCACCCCACCCGTGGATACCGTGGTACCCAAGTTACCTATCCCAGGGAAGCCGGGTGCATAGGTGTGAAGTGGCATCAGAAACCGCCATTGAACCCAATAAAGGACTTCAGGAAAGTGCCGCTGCTGGAAGAGGAGAAAGTGTCCGGAGGAATCCAAATGTGGATTCTTGAAGAGTAGTACCTGAAAGCAGAGGGGACAGTGTCTATGTCACTCGGGAGTGACCAGGAGACTTGGAAGACGGATGCCCTCCGATGTCAGGTGCTTTAGGAAGGATGAGGGTGACCTTGACTCTGCAGCTGCGAGGACCAGGCTACGCTGAGGATGACCAGGACCCGGATACGAGCTGTCCCATGAAGAATGTCGACTGCTAAGGGGTCGGTGTCTGGCGGGAGCACCAACAACCCTTGGCAAATGCAACCCACACAGGAAGTCAAGAAGGTGCACGGTTGGGACCAGCAAGGTCCAGGAGACTTACCACAAGCAGGGGTATCAGGGCAGGCCCGAGCAATCAGGGGAGCCCAAGGAAAACAAAGGTGACCCTCAAATGGACCCACAGGTCAACAGCACAGGAGTTGCGAGAGGACCTCATGCAGCTCACCAAAAGATGCAGGCCACGATGCACACGATGCAGTGTGGCCAAAGATTCTGGTCACTGGAGATGCTCAAGGTTTGGGCTACTTGGAGCCCAAAGATCTTCTTGCAAAGATGTCAACAAGCTTTTGGAAAATCACAACCTGTCTTGCAGAGCCCACGGAGTCCGAAGAAGCTTGGGATCTGCAGACCGGTCATCTTCATTGCTGTGCCTGCGAATGCAGGGGAGTGACTCCTTCACTCCAAGGAAGATTACTTTGGTTGTCCTTGATGCTTCACAGGCCTTGGAAGGTTCCTGTATGATGCACAGGCACAGACAATGCAGCAGACTGGAAGGGTGACGAAGTCAGGCCCAAACGAAGTCCAGTGAAGTCCAGAGTGCCCAGACAGTAGAAGTGCAGTGGTTTCAGTTATGAATCTTATCCCAAAACGAATCTAGGGACCGACACCTAGGTATGCCCTTAAGTACCCTAGGGAAAGGGTTGGGAAGATTCAGAGGACCCTCCCAGGGGAGGGTCTGGACCTTGGGGGATGTTACTCCCATGTCCTTTGTCCAGTTTAGCGCCAGAGCGGGAGCCAACCAGGAATGGTTTGAACTGGACTATGCACAGGGACACTAAATGTGCCCCTCATGCAGACTTTCAGGCGCTGGCAAGCGCACCCACCCAGCCCTAATACACTAAATCCTGTCTGGGAGGTGGTCACACGTCCCTGTGACAGGATGTTTACTGTTCTGCCTTCCCCTGCTCGAGTTTGGCTCAGCAGCAGGAGGGCAGAAATGTGTCTTTGGTCGGCAGCAACCATTTTGTGCTGTCCTGGACTAGAAATCTTTTATACTGAAGGACACTTAAATTGATCCTTCACCTGGAAAATATATCCCCAAAAATTCTTCTTTATATGTTCAAAAAACCATATACCAGTAAGTGGTCCAAAGTTATATTTGCCTTTATATCCATATATATTTTTTGAAAATAGTCAATAAACAACATATATATACAAATAATTCAATATACAAAAACAATCACAAAAACAATCACAAATACATTTGTACATAAATATATACAATTCTTATTTACCCTAACTACTATTGTGGAAGCAAAAACAATTTTGTAAAACACAATAACTATCATTTGCTGTCCAAATTAATGGAGATAGCCCATCTACATTCACACAACTAGAGGGAAAAATCCTAAACCCTCTTCACTCATTGGGTTGTGCTGAACAATTCATTTTAGCATATAATTCTGCTTTTTTAGGGCTTCTCCAACATATGTGTCGACGCGTTTCAGCCCGATAAATATACATATAAACACATGTACTATTTTAACTTTTTTACACATGGATAAACGGAGACACAACCTTTGGGATTCTAGAGAATGATAGACACACGCGATAAACACACGTGTATTATCCTAACTTTCGGTTCGATTTCTTCACTACACATCCATTGTCTTGATGTCGAGTTTTGTCACTGTTGGGTGAAGGTGGAGGTTCCTTTATTGATTATTCTTATTCTTATCTTCACTATTTTTTATTGTGCTGCACCAAGATAAAAATTGTTTTTCTATTGGTATAATCTCCCTCACTTGCCTGTGTAAATACCGTGAGTCTCCGTTTATCCATGTGTAAAAAAGTAAAAATAGTACATGTGTTTATATGTATATTTGTAGATACAAGGAATATATTTTGTTTTTTGTAGGTTTCCTTGTTTACCCCAGTCCTGATGAGGCCCTAATTTATCGGGCTGAAACGCGTCGACACCTATTTTGGAGAAGCCCTAAAAAGCAGAATTATATGCTAAAATGAATTGTTCAGCACAACCCAATGAGTGAAGAGGGTTTAGGATTTTTCCCTCTAGTTGTGTGAATGTAGATGGGCTATCTCCATTAATTTGGACAGCAAATGATAGTTATTGTGTTTTACAAAATTGTTTTTGCTTCCACAATAGTAGTTAGGGGTAAATAAGAATTGTATATATTTATGTACAAATGTATTTGTGATTGTTTTTGTGATTGTTTTTGTATATTGAATTATTTGTATATATATGTTGTTTATTGACTATTTTCAAAAAATATATATGGATATAAAGGCAAATATAACTTTGGACCACTTACTGGTATATGGTTTTTTGAACATATAAAGAAGAATTTTTGTGGATATATTTTCCAGGTGAAGGATCAATTTAAGTGTCTTTCAGTATAAAAGATTTTTAGATTAATTCCGCCGCATTCTTTTTTCTATTTTCCAGTGTTTCTGTGCCCAGATGCGGGTGGAGTATTAGGGCTAACCCCTTTATTTTTGAAAAGTCCTGGACTATAAAGCTGCTACCGGGAGCACTGAGAGCCTAACAGAGGGCTCTCCCGGTGCTTGGTATCATACCTCCCACACCGTTTACGGTGTGGGAGGTATGATTCCAACATGTTTGATTACGTGGTGCCCCTCTATATAGTATATGGCTGCTTCAATGACAACCCAGGAGGATGGACTCCGTAGGCTGCAGGGGTGTCCTGCTCATGCAGGGGCACCCTCTCACTTAGAACCAAGCACCCTGCCCTCAGGATTGTAAATTCCTGCTATAGGGGTGACTTATAGGTTTTAAGTGCAGTGACCCTTAGATATAGTAAGCCCATATCTTTAGTAAGTGGTGCATGCACAAACTTACACAGGCTGCAATGGCAGTCCTGTAGTTTAATTTTGAATGGTCTCTCATGGATGGGATGATGCATGCTTCAGCCCATAGGAGACCTCTGGGGTAACTATGCCCTGGGTACATGGGTACCATATACTATGGACTGACAAGGGTACCCCAGTATCCAATCTGGGATGTACCTAGGCACTGAACACAACAGTTTAGGGAGAAAGCAGATAGACTGGGGTCCTGATTAGCAGGATCCCAGTCAGACTAGTCAAAAACAGCATCACATCAAGCAAAAAGTGGGGGTTACCATAAGAAGCAGATCCTACTTTCCTACAGAGGTCATATGCATTACATAGCCCTCTATGCAGATGATATGCTACTCTTCCTCCCTGATAAACAAGTCTACATTCCTAAGGCCACTCACCATCTTAACAAAATCTGAACTTTATCAGGCTTATGCAATAACTGGCAGAAGATCAGTATATTCTCCATATTTCCCATGCCTGAGATGAATCCTACCCCTATGAGGATTAAGTGGGAACCCATAACCTTCCGGTAATTGGGGGTCCAGCCCTACAGAATGGAACTCAATATTCAAGAAGGTAATGTGGGCCAAGCAATTACAGCACTGTGCACAGAATACAATTCTGGAACTCGCTCTCAATATCTGTACCGGAAGAGGAGGCAATTGCTAAAATGATAGCTCTGCCTAGACGAATATAATATTTCCCCACCCTAACCATAACAACCCTCAGAGGCAAACTCTGGGATATGAATTCCCTACTCACTGACCTCATATGGATCACTTGTAGATGCCAGGTACTACTTACGAGGCTACAACAACCAGTACATGATGGTGGTCTGACAGCCCCAGACTTGGTAACTATAAGGATAGGTATTCGAACATGGGGCGATGCCTCAGAGGAAAGGGATACTCCTCTCCTCCAGTGGCTGATACAGCTGATATTATAACCCAAATGACTTAAGGCAGAACCCTATGGACAACAGCCAGTTCCTAAATATTGTTGGCTGCACTATCTACAGAAAGCTGGAGCAGCCAACACCTACTCCGTAAACCTCCCTTTGAGCTGGGTCACATGTTCCCTCCAGGAGGCTGCTACACATACTCTAGTGGCCTGAATGGCCTTTGGCGTGGAAATAGTCAGAGACCTTTACAATGCTGGAAAACTGCGATCCTTCGAGGAACTGCCAGATGCTTATAACTTACCTGCGGGTCAGTTCTTCTTCTTCAGAACACTAACGACAGCACGCACTGAGACAGAAATGGCAGAGTGGGCAGTCTTAACCCAGAACACTGCAGGAATGTCACACCCTTTGCACCTCCTCGGGCGAATACAAAGCAATCACAGGGCTATATAGTGCACTATGACTAGACACACACACCCCACTTCATAGCCAGATACACATGGGCAACGAATGTAGGCACCCCTATATCTGACAAAGAACTTTATAAGAATCCTGGATGGCATGCCACGTGTATCTAGGAATGCTAGTTTTGAAATAATCAACTTTTACTCTAGCCATAGGGCCTACCAGTAGCGGCCCGTGGTGGGAGGGCTGCCGGGCGGTGACGTGGGGCGGGGGAGGGGCAGGATGGGGGGTAGTAAACTACGGAATACGGCTGAATAGAGGTAAGTAAACATATAAATAAATAAAACGAATTCCGTTGCGCGCGCTGCATCGCATTTGGCGATGCAGCGCGCGCAACGAAATTAGTTGGAAATCTTGGTTTTATAGTTGATGCTGGGCTTTCTCTGAAGACTCAGATCATTTGCTTCTACATCCAGAAGGCCATCAACCAAAACTTACTTCTTCCCTCTTCTTCTAGGAAAAGTATAGTGCATCACTTCTTGTTGGAATTTATGTATTCTTTGTAATTAGATTTACTAAATTATTTGAAGTCTAGGTTGTAAATACATTAAAACACTGTAGTTCAACTTATTCTAGATTTATATAGACATTTGCCCAGGTCACATTATTTGGTGTCACTTGATTAGTTTCCAAACAACAAACATGTTACCTTCAAATACCTTTGCCATACATTTTTCAATTTCATAGGAACTCCTTTCCTTCACCATCTATTCCACAAATATCACCCCACTCAAGGCCCTCCTGTCGCATAATACAATGTTTATAGCAGTACCCGGGCACAAACATTCTCATCATGGTGGCACACCATTTTCTTGTCGCCTGTGCCAGACCCCAGAATGCCCTTCCAGTCTTTAATATTTATTCGATCTTCCAAAAGCAGATCATAAAAGATACACAGATAAAAACCTACAATAAAAAGACAAGAATATTAAAAATATCTACTATAAAATTATTTGATAACTTCCATTTAAAAGGATGAAAGTACATGGATCTTAATTCAGCAGCTTGACAAGAGAATAGCAACATATATGAATAAACTCACTTACCACAACATCAATTTTGGGAAATTTAAAATGCATATATCAAAATTCATCATCATAGTAGAAGACCAGCATCTCAGGGTGCAAATATATATACACTATTATTAAAACAGCATACTCCCTCTTGTACTAAAATGTTCTTCAAAAAGCAGGTAACTAAGTAACATGTATCATAGTCATTAAGTTGCTGTAAAAAGAATAAGGCGGCTTTACACTTAGAGAATGTTTACCTACGGATCAGCGGTAATAAAAACCTCCTTGCAAATAATAACCACAAAAACACAAAATGCAATAAGGATTGACGTGATTGCTCATCGCATGGGCAAATGCCGATGGCTGCATTGGACTATTGTCCTTATGGAAAAGCATAATAGCCATAGTATGGAACCTAGTCTAAATCTAGCCAGTAATGTTTTCTCATAAACATTTGTCACATAAAGTAAATAGGGGGCAATCACTGGCACCGTCTGGATAATACAGTAATCTCTAACCAGGGGTTTAGCCACTTCCATTAACTCCCTAGTGGGCTAACTATGCTAAGTGAAGCTGTCCTGGACCCAATATATATCCTTTTTCATAATAGTCTCAGGGTGCTCAAACAGATGTACACAGCCAAGAGCTAAAAAGGAGTCTCTGATGACTGCCGATTAAGCTCAGCTTCCTTTTAAGCCCAAATGGAGCACCCAAAGAACCAAGGGGCAGCATTAATAATATCTTGCACATACTCCATACCTAGCTCCTGATGCAGAGAGAAATACATTGTCGAAGGGGGAGCACTTAATAGCCAGCAGCAGAATCTATTCTCCTCCGCCTGCATTGCCCCTGCATCTCTGCAACCCCAAATACCCATGCCGTTTGTTAGAATTGGCAAGCATTTCCGGTTGTATAGCTCTAAACTCAGGGCAATCGGTGTTTTTCCAATGGACGTAGCGAGCGAAAAAGTAGTGCCTATTGCTCTGGTATAGCGAGCGCTCCTATTTTTAATGCAGGATGACCGGGTGCACCCATCATGGAACTCCAGGCCAAGGTATGAAAATGAGCTTACCCTGTCTAATGTTTTGCCGCCTATACTTAAGGTGCAGGTTTTTGTGTTTCTAGGGCCACATACCATTGTGTATGTTTTCATAAAATTAGTCTCCAGTTCCAGATCTCTCATGAATGATACATAACTAGAAATTAGGATCTTGAGGCTGTTGGCCGTTCTGGCCAGGAGGACCGCATCATATGCATATAGTAACGCAGGCACAGCCTTCTGCTTTATATAAGGAACATCTGCCCCAGCAGATACTAATGTTCTGTCCAGATCATTTGTGTATAGTACAAAAGGATCGGGGCAAAATTGCACACCTGGCGCACCCCTCGTTCAACTTTAAAGGGTTGGGTGCATTTACCAGCATTGCCAAATCTTACAGATGCTGTGAGGTCTAATGTAAGAGTCTTAAAAAGGAGACCGATCCCACATCGATACCCATGCTCTCTAAGATGGACCACAACGTGGATCTGCATACGCAATCAAAGGCGCTCAATAGATCCATAAACACCAAATGGGTGGAAACACTCTTGGCATATTTATATTTGGCCACTATAAGGTGGAGATTGAGGCACTGTTCAATTGTCCCAAGCCTCTTTCTAAACCCGTACTGTGTTTGGGAGAGGATATTATTTTCATTTGGCCAAACAAGGAGGCGATCCAGTACCACACTCCCAATGATTTTAGCCGTGGAGTCTAGAAGGGATATCGGGCAATAACACTTTCCATCATGTACATTTCCCTTTTTAAAGATAGGAAAAATTGTTGAGGTGCACCAAAACGTAGGCACACCCGTGCAACAAACAGAATTCAATACACAGGTGAGCACAGGGGTCTAAAACCCTGGGTCCTCCCTGAATAGATCAAGGGGGACACCGTCCGGGCCAGGAGCCTTCTTTTACCGGCTGTTAACAGTGACTTTAAGCACCTCTTCCTGCCTAAATTGAAGTTTAATACAGGAAGAACTAGCCATCTGCACTTCGTCTACAGACCTGTTGCCAGATGCATGCATCCCCGAGAAATACGCCAGCCAAGCCTCTGCTGTGATGTGAACAGTAACTTTATCTTGGGGGGTCGATGGAGATAAAACTGACCACACAGCCTTCCAGAAGGCTTGGGAATCTTTGAGCTGGCAGGCTCCAACTATTGTCTCCCATTTCTCCTACTTCATGTCCAGTTTCCTTTTCTTTAGCACCAATGTGTAAACCTTTCTGCTGGCTGGAATTACACGCTGGTCTCTAGGGGACTGCTTTAATGCCCAATGCAGGGATTCGTTTGCCGCTCTACACTTTTTGTCAAACCAAGATTTAGCATAAAAAGGTGACTGAACTATGGGTCTAGGTAGCAGCCCTTTGATCAGCGTTAAAAAGTCAGGAAAATGGTTTAATATAGAAGCCGGATGGCATATTTCCAATTTACAGGAACTCACCAATGACTTACTGTTATAGACAACCTGAGACATAACATGCTTCATGTTGCACCCCTGAGCCCTGCATCCTTAACAGATAATACTTGAGAAGACATAAGCTTAAGCTTTGGCTTATGACACTTTAGAGAGGCCACTAACTGCACTGCGATGAGATTGTTGTCACTATAGACCTGCACAATTGCCTCACTACCTATGATAGTTGATGACAGATGTCAGGAGATAAAGACATAATCTATTATACTCCCGGCACCCCTACCTGTAAAGGTTGGTATTTCAATACTAGAGGAATTTGGGGCCTTGTTAGCTAGATCAAGCTCAGTCAACAGAGAAAACAAAACACGCCCCTAGCATCCATGGCATTAGAGTCAACCTCCTGGACAAGAGGGTCAAAGATCGTTAGTGATAGAGTGGGCAAGTGCCCAAATTTGGGGTTAAAATCACCTGCCAATAGCTAATAGTTAAAGGGGCTTTCTGCCCAGGCCTCCTTTTCTGCTAACAAGTCAATTACTGAAAACGGACCCTGAAAATTACAATCAACTTTACTAGAGAAGTTGTTATTATAAAAATTCACCATATAAACCAAATGTTTACCACTCCAACAAAGGCAAAAACGCCTGCGCCTCCCCCTGGTCTGAAAGAATAGGTGAAAATTAACTTTAAACCAGGGTATCCATTAAATACCACCTCTGTCAATTCCCAAGTTTCCTGCATAAAAAGTATATCATAATCTAAAATAAGGGATTGCCATACCTTCAATTGAAACTTTTGAGCTAAGTCAGCCACATTCCAGCTTAGGAAGTTAATACAAGGGTAGTGTTCAACTCCTGCAACCGCAGGTACACCCACTTCTATCCCTTTCTGTGGTTTCGGAAAGTTGTCAGAGGCTAGATCCCTGTTCAGATTACCATTATTTGTTAATGGAGGGGGAATAGACAAGTGCGCCCCAGGGGTCTCTATACTAATCACACCTCCATTCACCAAGGCACCAGCACAGTCACACTCCCTGCTATACTGTCAATCATTATCTTCCAGCCCTGCAAGGGCCGCAAATCTATTTTGCAAGGGTACTAACTGGTGCAAGGGGGGTCTAAGAGGTTCTTGATTGGGTGCCATTGGCCCTTCTGGCCAGAAAATAGGGGTTGCCAAGTGCCTATAGGAAAAACCTAGTGGCAAGATTTCTACAGGGCTAGTTTGAACCATTACGGCCCTAGCAAAACCCAGTATTTCATTTACGACCATGGGATTTAGGACGTTTATGACTACATCGTCACCATTATAATGCTTGCCCATACCACCAATGCCCCCCACGTGTCTTGCAAAAAGGATCTCTTTTGAAAAATCCCAATAACCACACACATTAATGTTCAGCCAATGTATGACTTTGTTCATAAGTCCCCTCGTGGATTCCGAACTATCGGCAGGGAGGCTGGGAACATTAGCTAAAACAATTACATAGAGAGACGAGGCAGGAGGATGGTCAATCACGGGTAGAGGGACCAAACTGGGGTGTCTCCTTTCTACCTGCTTGGCAACCCCCTTAATGGAAAGTGGTTGCTCCTCATCGCTCTGTGAAACCCTGATCATTTCTTCTCCAGTAGTAGTGGCCAAGGCTTACTTGTTAACGGCCACTTCGCCCCCATAATTGGGGGTCTGTGTTGATATAATTGATGGATCAGAATTAGATAAGGGACCAGCTAAAAAGCACTAGATTTCCTGAGGGCAAGTAGTAGTCTTGATGGCAGGTAGCTTTACCAATTGGGCCTCAATGAATGCAAGACGATATATCGATTTCAAATACTTTATTAGATTTTTTCACAATAAAACAAAATAAAATAAGTCTGGTAAATATACACACTGCACACTTGTTTCAATATTACACTTAAACAAAGCGTTAAGCTACCAATATATCACAGATAATATAATTACAGTGATGTGATAGAGACAAATATAAACCGAAAGGAAAAAACAAAATGAAAGAAGAAGAAAGAGAAATAAGAGAAGAAACAAGAGAAAAAGAAGAAAAGAGAAAAAGATACCTAGTAAAAAGAGAAAACCCATAATAAATAGCTAACATAGTATATCTAAGAACAAATGAGTGACCCATAGTACAGCTGGTAGAAGTGAATAAGCACAACAAACAAAATACCTGTCATCTATAAACTTATAAAATATATAGACTTATAAACTTATAAATGTGAAATGAAAGAATAAGTAATCACGGAGGTTTATGTGACTTGAAATAAATGTCCAAAGAGTTCCACATAGCTCTGGTCGAAGCTTTCCATGGAGAATTTTGCAGAGCGATATCATCTGCACCTCTGAGATGAATAATCCAATTCATCCACCCTTTGTATGAAGTCTTATGAGTATCTTTCCAGTTGTTTAGTACCATCTTTATTGCTGACGTGAATAAGAGATCTAATAGGGCTCTATCTGCATCATTACACAATTCTGTCATAATAAAACTAGATATTAGGCTAGAAAATTCCCTTTTCAACACACAATTGAATATATTTGAGAGGAAATCGAAAACATTGTCCCAAAAAGTCAAAACAGCCTTACAATGTAGAATAAGGTGGGCTAAATCACCAGTTTTCTCTTTACAATTCCAACACAATGGGTCATCCCGAATATCTAGAGAGTGTAACCGTGCTGGCGTCCAATATGCTTTGTGTAATAACCAGTATTTAGTTTGAGACAGTACAGGGGATATTTTGTTACGAGTTGCAGAGCTCCACACTTGAGGCCAAATAGATTCGGGTAAAGGAACAGAGGAATGCAACCCCCAAAAAGCTACAAGTTTATTATTAATGTTCAAAGTTTTGGGGCGAAGGAGTTTGTAAATGTGTGATACCTGGTGACCTAGTTTATTAATCTGAGATACAAACGTTGGCAGAGAGGGCGACAAGTCATGTAATTTAGCTTTAGATAAAGCCGCTCTAATTTTTAAGAAGTTGTAAAATTCAATGTTGTCTAATTTGTATTTGGTTTGGAGTTCCGCAAACGTAATGGGGAATGAGGACTGTTCTAACTGATATGGGAAAAATATACCCATATTGATCCAATTACCAAAATTTAAGCTTTTCCCTTTATATGAAATGTGGCGATTATGCCAAATAGACTCCTACTTGGAACCCTTAATACTTGAATTGAGTTTCTTGTCTATCTGGAGAAGCGCCAATTTCGTGTTTTTGAAAATAGATTTAGAGCTAATCGGATAAAGATGATTAGAAGTGAGTAGGGCCAAAGGATTAAGATTATCAAGAATAGATCTTTCAACTTCTAACCACACCGGAGTATAATGAGTCGGAGGAGAAATCCAATAAGAACCCTCCTTCGCTAAAAAAGCTGATTGATATAATCTAAAATCGGCTAAATTAACACCACCTAGGGATTTGTCAAGTCTCAGCTTCTTGAGTCCAATCTGAGCCTTCTTGCCTTGCCATAAAACTTTTGTGAGGAGGATATCAAGCTTCTTATGAAAATCGTCTGTCAAGATAAGTGGGAGCATATTAATAAGATAGTTAATCAACGGCGTAATCATCATCTTTATTGTTTCTACTCTCCCCCACCATGTGATGAATTTTGGTGACCATGAATCCAGAAGCTTCGTGACCTTGTCTAATGTAAGTTTCTCATTGTGATAAAGGGTGTCGATTATATTGCTACTGAATTCGATACCTAAGTACTTTATATACCCTGGTTGCCATGCCAGGCCTGAGTTACCTAACATTTCTTTGGTACAATGAATATTCAATGGTTTAACCTCCGATTTATCCCTATTAAGTTTGTATCCTGAATGTACGGAATATTCTCCTATCGTACTCATCAGAGCCTTTATTGAAGATTCGGGATTTTCAGTTATTATTAATATATCGTCCGCATACGGGGCTAATTTAACTTCAGTATCATTGAACCCTACTCTGTTTATATCTGTATTCATCTTAATGTCTTGAATTAAAGGTTCCAGAGCTAAAAGAAAAAGAGATGGGCACAGGGGGCATCCTTGTCTGGTGCCTTGTTGCAGGGTAAAAGAATCCGAGAGTGAGCCGTTGATTGCGATACGAGCCGAAGGTGTTAAGTAAAGGGCCATAACCATATTTATGTATGATTCCCCCAAGTTAAATGAACTCATACATTGTTTTAAAAAAGGCCACAAGACTCTATCAAAAGTCTATTCTGCGTCCAATGTGATTGCTATTGTTGGAACTTGTTTAACCGCGGCATGTTCTAAAACATGGCATAATAAGCGAGTGTTATCATTGGACATACGCCTTTTAAGAAAGCCGACTTGGGAATTGCTTATTAAGTGTGGGAGGACAGTGTTAAGTCTTGTGGCTAAAATTTTTGGGTACATTTTACAATCAACATTTATGAGGGATATTGGCCTATAGTTCTTTGGCAATAGAGAGTCCTTCCCCTCTTTAGGTATGACTATTATGTTAGCTTCTGTCATGGAGTCAGTCGTACGACCTACCTTAGCTATATTATCAAATAGTTTCAACATAGTTGGTCGCAATTGGTCTGAAAAAGTTTTATAGAATGTGGCAGTAAAACCATCAGGTCCTGGAGCCTTGTTATCTTTTAAGGCTTTGATCGAGTTCTCCACTTCCAATGAACTAATTGGTTTTCCCAAGGCTAATTTGTCTGTTTAATTTAATTGGGGTAGGTTCAATCTGTTCAAGTAATGGTGACATTCAACTGAATTAAATTTCTGATCATTTTTATATAGGTCCTCATAGAAGGATTTAAAAGTGTTTAGAATGTCCTTTTGCTTTGTATGTGTTTGGTTATTAGCATCCTTGATGGACGAAACAACATTTTGGTACTGTTTATGTTTAAGGTACGAAGCCAGTAATTTTCCTGCCTTGTTAGCTTCTGCAAAGTTTAAGAGCTTTGAATTTGTTCACCCATATCCCTGCACGTTCACTCAGAATTTTATTGTATGCATATTTCTTTTGCGTTAGGAGGTTAAGGGTCGTGGTATCATTCAACGAAGTGGCATGGAAGGACTCCAGGGTTTTAATTTCTTGTTCAAGTTTAACTAATTCGGAATTAAAGTTTTTATTGATTCTTGTTTTAACTTCGATAAGTATCCCCTGATAGTAGCCTTCAATGCGTCCCGAAGTGTGTTTATGTTAGTTTCGTCATTGTCATTATGCTTGAGATAGTCTGTAATAGCATCTTCAATTTTCTTTTTGTCCTCAGGGTCTGATAGTACCTCATTATTGAATCGCCATCTTTTGGGAGAAGATTCATTATGACTGCCAGCTAGTTTGACATTGATACAGGAATGATCAGACACTAATTTGGGCGCTATATCTGAGTGTTCGATTAAGTGTGTGAAGGAACCGGAAATAAGAATGTAATCTATTCTAGTGTATGAATTATGTGGGGTTGAATAAAATGTATAGTCTCTGTCGTCTGGGTGCTGAAGACGCCAGGCATCTTTGAGATTAAACTTAGCACATATGTTATGAACTATGCTGTGCGACCGTGTAACATGATATTTGCATGTAGATTGACGGTCTATTATCGGATCCAGCGGAATGTTAAAATCGCCTCCAACAATGATAAGATCATTCTGGGGAAGAGTTTCTTTAGAGTTCGAGATACCCTCCCAGAAGTTTGGGTCATCTATGTTAGGGCCATATATATTCACAACATGTATACGATCATCTCCTTTCTTAAGATGAGTGATCAGTAGTCTACCATCACTATCTTGGGACTGTGATTCCAGGGAGATATTAGCTTTTTTCACAATTAATGTAATTACTCCCTTCTTTTTACGATCTGCTGGTGAACAAGCAACCTGTGAAATCCAATTATGTTTAATAAAAGCGGCATCTTCTCCAGAGAGTTTTGTTTTTTGCAATAAAATGATGTCTCCTTTAAATTTGGCTAAGTAATCAAAAAAATTCAGCGTTTAATAGGGTGATTGAGACCTTTGACATTTAGGGATACAATGTTGAGGTCTTCTGAAATCCTATGTGACCTAGCTTGAGCCATCGGTAATACATTTGAAGGCAAAAAGTACTAAACATATGCAATAATTATAGTAAATTAGAGAACCATCTAATCGAAACACAATCAATGTGTAGAGGTAACTTGTATTGAATATAATCATACTAAAGATACCATTGACATAAATGAAAGAAGCTGTATATAGGTACACCTGTTTGAGCATATCAAAGTTCGAGCAAATCAATAATAAGAAAAGAATAAAGAACTGAAAACAGGAAAAGAGAAAAGGAAATAGAAACAAAAAACAACTGAGAATCCCCAAGGAACATAACACAGCATTTTCAGTGGCATTCGACACACCCTGAGAATCCCTCCCCCTCCACCCCACTCCCCCCTCCCTCTCCACCCTCCCCTGAAAACCTCGAATGTAGGAGGTGCGACGACAGGAGCGTCAAGCTGTTGAACGGAGTTTTACTTACAACAACAGGATGGAAACTTCCAGAGTATCACGTTTAAAAAAGAACAGAATATATGGTGAAGGCAATCACCATCTTAAACATGACTATTGCCGAGGAAAAAGAATAACCTCTGCATCTAGAACAACTTAGACAAATATGATAATAAATCAGTAGTATACATCCTGATATTTAGAGACCCAACGATGGATTGATTAAGATCTGACTGCAGATCTCACCTTCCCCAGCTGGTATAGGAAAAAAATACCAACGAGTATAGGAGCTTATAAATCAACATCCTATAAAAAGCACTGTAAGGCTCAACTCTGATGAACAGAAATAATTCAAGAAATGCGAACATCATGGCTTCCTTTTATTGGAGAAAGATTGAGCAAATTCCATGTCCTGAGTTGGTGGCCCTTCTAGAAAATTCAATAGGTCTTTAGGGTCCGTGAAGTAGTGACGACGATCATTGACTATGATTCTGAATTTAGTCGGTCCAACGAAGGAAAACTGGATACTGTTTGCTCTGAGTTTGTCTCGTAAGATAAGGAAACCTTGCCTGGTGTCCACTGTAGGTTTGGAATAGTCCTGCGTGAAAATTATTTTGTGACCATTCCAAATAAGCTGGCAACTTTTATGTGCAAAATGAAGGATAGCTTCAGTATGTTGAAAACGCAGTGGCTTGCAAAGAATAGGGCGAGTTATTTGACGTGAAGAAGAGTTATAGATTGGCACTCTGTGAGCACGGTCTAACTCAAAAGGGTTTGAAAATTTTAAACCAGTGAACTGAGGTATCCAGTCTTCCAGGAAAGCTATGCATGATCCCGCGGAGTCTTCTGAACCTTCCGGAACACCTAAAATCCTTATGTTACCTCTCCTATTTCTATCTTCTAGTTCGGCTGTTTGTTTTTTTAGCATGGCTGTCATATCACTGAGGGATTTCAACTCTTTGCTGGCTTTAATAGAGACATCCTCAACATCACTAATTCTTTGTTCTGCTGCTGTCATTTTAGAATTGATTGTACTCATGTCCGCCCTAATGGCAGTTAGTTCTAACTGCATAGCGTCCGTATTTTGTTTGGTGGACTTAGCAAGATCATGAACATCTGCAAATTCTTTAAGGATCATGTCCATCGTACTATTAATGTCTGCTTTGGCCTTAATGGGAGAGTCAGATGGTGAAGGGTCCCTCTTATTTTTTTTTAATTGCATTCTGGGCTCTTTTTCTGCCATAGTTGCAAACTTGTTATGGAATGATATATTCCTGCCCGAATTAAACTTGCTAGCACTAATGGAAAGTCAGACGTTTAGGGTATTAAAGAAGTACCTCGTTGCGTAAAGCGCTGTATCACTGATCTCTGGTCACTACTTCAGACTGTATTCATACTTATTAAACATCTAAAGCAGAGCTTGCTCCCCGCTGGCTAGACCAATCGGCCAGTATGATAATTGGCACTTTTTAACACCAATCAGGAAAGCAATATGGGTTGAATTCCGCGAAGATTGAGGTTGCTGCAACCCCCCATATATATAATTGGCAGAAATATGGTGATGTCATCCCAGAATGAAGGGTTAAAACATAGCCCAGATATAGATAGATAATGGGGCGCCCTTCATTAAACTATATCAGCAGTGGGGGAAAACAAGCAATAACGTATTGAGCCTCTGACGCGTATTCTGTGGTGTAGTGAGACATAGAGCTAGCATCCAGCACCAACATTGGAGAGGGAATGCTTAACCTGCAAAAACAAGCCTAGTTTGGACCAGTTCAATTGAAAAGAGTACCTTCAGTACTGAACATGCAGTCGGCGGGTAAAGAGCAACACCCCCAGAGTAATTACTCGATGTACATTGTACTCGCGTGTCCGCCATTTTGGAGTCAGGCACTGCATAGGGAAAAAGAATCAGGTAGACTGAACGGTCCCATCTTGAAGAGATCTGCCCAAGCTGCTCAGATTGCAGTAGCCGCCAGTATACTCGCTCACACCCCACAAGGAAGAGCGCGCTTAGGATCGGTAGACAAGTTTCATCTCGCACCCAATGCCGCCATTTTAGGGTCAGGCCTGCAACTTACAAAAGCTCGCCAAACGATCCGCCGGTGATACAACAAAGTAAATACCTCATCGGACGTTTGTAGGCAGACATAGACACCATGGCCCGATATCTGGCTCAGACAGTCATGAACTTGCTGGCGTGGTACGGCATCCGATTAAAGATCGGTCGCGATCCGCCATTTTGTGCCCGCGCATTGCAGACAAGGCAGAATTCACCGATGTCGATCTCACATCAAAACGCCGTGGAGAAATATGTTGGCATCGCACGCTGATGCAGCATTACATCAGAAATCAGATGCTGCTTCCCTGATGCCTCGACGTTTCCATTAAACCTGGAAATCGAGTGTTCGTTCTCCAACCTCGACAGCGCGACGGGATCAGGCAGCCATCGGCTCTGCCGTCCAAGCCACGCCCCTGCAAGACGATATATAACAGAGCTTAATTTAGTATCCAACAAGTCACTTAGGTGATTACCCTAGTGCTCCCAGGATTCTTCTGATATAACAGGTGAAAACATGGGGAAACATCCATTACAATGAATCCATCACAACGCATAACATCACAGCGCATGCCATTACAACACAAGTGCCATTACCATGCACTGCCATGACAGCGCATGCCATTACAATGCATTTGCCTTTACCACGCATGCCTTTACAACAAATTTTGTTGTAAAGGCATATGTATTTCAAATGTAAGTATAAGGTATGTATATAGGATTTAGGGTGGGTATGGGTTTTGGGTTGGCAAGGGTAATTTTAGAGTTCAGGGTGGGTATGGGTTTAGGGGTGGCATGGGTAATTTCAGGGTTCAGGGTGGATATGAGTTTAGGGGTAGCATGGGTAATTTTAGGGTTCAGGGTGGGTATGGGTTTTGGGGTGCCATGGGTAATTTTAGGGTTCAGGGTGGGTATGGGTTTTGGGGTGCCAAGGGTAATTTTAGGGTTCAGAGTGGGTATGGGTTTTGGGGTGGCAAGGGTAATTTTAGGTTTCAGTGTGGGTATGGGTTTTGGGGTGCCAAGGGTAGTATTAGGATTCAGGGTGGGTATGAGTCTTGGGGTGCCAAGGGTAATTTTTGGGTTCAGGGTGGGTATGGGTTTTGGGATGGCAAGGGTAATTTTAGGGTACAGGGTGGGTATGGGTTTTGGGGTGGCATGGGTAATTTTAGGGTTCAGAGTGGGTATGGGTTTTGGGATGCCAAGGGTAATTTTAGGGTTCAGGGTGGGTTTGGGTTTTGGGATGCCAAGGGTAATTTTTGGGTTTATGGTTGGTATGGGTTTTGGGGTGGCAATGGTAATTTTAGGGTTCAGGGTGAGTATGGGTTTTGGGGTGGCAAGGGTAATTTTAGGGTTCAGGGTGGGTATGGGTTTTGGGGTGGCAAGGGTAATTTTAGGGTTCAGGGTGGGTTTGGGTTTTGGGCTGGTAAGGGTAATTTTAGGGTTCAGGGTTGGTATTGGGGTGGTAAGGGTAATTTTAGGGTTCAGGGTGGGTATGGGTTTTGGGGTGGCAAGGGTCATTTTAGGTTTCAGGGTGGGTATGGGTTTTGGGCTGGTAAGGGTATTTTTAGGGTTCAGGGTGGGTATGGGTATTGGGGTGGTAAGGGTAATTTTAGGGTTCAGGTTGGGTATGGGTTTTGGGGTGGCAAGGGTAATTTTAGGGTTCAGAGTGGGTATGGGTTATGGGGTGCCAATGGCCAATTTTAGCTTTTGCAGGGTGGGTATGGGTTTTGGGGTGGTAAGGGTAATGTTATGGTTTTAGGGGGTATTAAAATATATATATATGGATTAGCATTAGGCAATACAGACTGCCCTTACTATGTAATTAATTTGCTAGTGGCATCTCTCGCTTGATATTAGTTATGTATTTATTGATGAAATGAACAGCTTGATATGATGAATTTATTAACATTTTGTAGCTAGATATTCCGAAGTATTTGTATTCGGACCCCCCCGTGTATATTGATATAGATTTTCATATATTTTAGAAATGAATTTCAATATATATGAATTCTTTGGTGGAAGTGGTTTTATCCGTAGATTTTATATAGGATTGATACACATGCATATGTTTTTATTTCTGAAAGCTGTGAAAAGTCGTATCTATTTCATCTTGTATATACATTGTATTTTGTTATTATGAGTGAATAACTATCTGCTATTGAATAGGGCACTGGCCCAAGAGATTAAATGACCTATCAAGACCTCCTAGATCTCAGTTCTAAATCCTGTACACTTAAGAATAAGGTACACATGATTGGGTTATACCTATGCATTGTACTGAAATTAGAAATGTGAAAAAAAGAGAAAAAAGAAAAAAAACTAAAATATGCAAAAAAAATGAAGAAAGACTTTCGAAACATTGATGTCTTTTATGTCTATGGCACTATGTACCTTTAAAAAGAAAATGGCCGGATGGCAAGTGTAACTTTGATAAAGGCTGGGACCAGCCGAAATGCGTCAGTGAACTGAAACACTGCAATTTTGAATAAAGAAACTATTCTTACCCCCGTCTGGAGTGCCCACTGTGTTCTCGTACGTCGAGAGGTTTGGAGTTGATGTGTAGGATGGAGCCATTCCAGACGTGGTGCACCCGCACGAAGGTGGATGTGATCGCGTAACAGAGGTTCAAAGGAGAAAACCGCTTTGCGTGTGAAAGCAATCCCCACCTCCACGACCGCAACTGTGATGTCGGGATCTGTAATGGTGTCAACATAGCCCGGAATGCAATCGTATCTGGATGGGATGAGGTAAGGGCTGATGAGGCGAAAGTTTTTCCGGCATCCAATGTGTGAAATTCAGGCATAAGCGGAGACTTCAGTGGTAGTGCCAGCAATTGTGTCTCGAGCAGGATTGACGCTCTAGAGACTGCACGACGAGGGAAGATGACGACACAGCAGGCAGCGTATTCCTTGAAGGATTTTGACCGGGAGCGCTTGGAGGCGGCTAAACAGGTCTTTGATGACACAGAGGAGATTGCTGATAGCAATATGGGAGGTGCCACTGCTAATATTGCAGGTACTTTATCTATGAAACAAATATTGTTTAAATTTGAAAAACTATCTAAAAAGGAAATTAGTAAGTGGTGGGAGTTGACGTCATTAAAAAGATACATGGAAGTTAACAGAGTGCCTAGAGGGCTGAGGATCTTTATAGTCCCCACACATGAGGTCCCACATCCAGGATTATTGGAAGAATGGGCGGACTTCACGGCAAAATCAAGTGCAGGCCTGATTAAAATTCTAGTAAAGCATGCGGAATTGGATCTGGTTAGAATATGTGAAGAACTGAGAAATGTGCAGATTGAGAAGATGGACAACCAGAATGCAGTGAAGGAATTCCAAGATAAATTGGTGGAACATTTACAGAAGAATGAGAAAGAAGTAAAACTGAAGAAGCAACAAAAATTCCAAAGGGATGAAAGAGACTATATGGAAGGGCGCATTCTGACATTTGCGTGAAAATATGATGCTTATAGGAAGGAACAATTCAGAACATTCAGCAGGGAATATCAGTTCTGCTGTAATTGGTTTGCTGTATGCAATAGGAACGTAGAGTAGCTCCAAAGGAAAAAAGATAAAATAACATAAACTAACATACAGAATTAAAGCAGAACCCCCCCACCCCTAAACTACCCAGCACCCGTTCTCCTTCCAAGAGTGCCCGACCAGATGTGAGCATATGTTTAGGAAAGAATGCATGTATCAGAGAAACAGCCTGGTGGTGACCTGACCACTCCCTACACGGGCAGCACTAGTTTAAGGATACGCAAATATGCCGGACCGGTCAATTCTCTAAATTCCTTAGACAGGATAGTGATGAAGGGGGACCATATTTTTGTATAGGTAGAGGGGTCTGAACTTGCAGGCATTGACAGCCGTTCCATGCCTCACAGTGTCCAGATTTGATGAAGCCATTGACGGTGGTCTAGGATTTTCTTCGAGTCCCAGTGTGCCAAAAGGATCCTATGAGTGGCATTAAGGGCCATGGCTATCTGTCGGCCCCTGGTGGACCATAGTGGGTAGGTGAGGGCGTTGGGGAGACCCAGGAGAGTGTACGCAGGGAATCGTGGGATCTCAGTCTGGAAAGCACCGTCTATGTCATCTAACACTTGCTCCCAGAATCTCGTAAGCTTGGGGCAGTTCCATAGTAGGTGGATTAGTGACAAGGGGTTTCCACAGCCCCTCAAGCACTGGCCGTCACAGAGTGCATTCCACTTTTGTATGTGTGTTGGAGTATAGTACCAATAGGAGGTAATTTCATAGGCTGTTTCCGTGTGACCCGTGTTGAATGTTGTGTGGTGAGCCCTGTAGAATATGTCCCGCCACTCTTTGTCGGAGAGATGGCGTCCAAGTTCCGCCTCCCACAGTCTCTGACCGGGTGTTTTTTGTGTGTGTGGTGTTTTCAATAAAAAACAATAGATTTCAGAAATGAGTTTCTTGTTGTCTGATTTCAAATACAACCATTTCTCAAAAGGGGTCTTGGGCATACTTGTGTTGGGGTGTACATTAGCGCCGAGAACCCAGTGGGTGAGTTGAGTATGCGTGAACCTATCTTGTTCCGACAATGGGTATTGTGATTTGAGCTTGTCGAAGGGAATAATGCCAGAGTAATCGAAAAGACAGCCCACCCTTTTACACCCGCCTGCCAGCCAACGCTTAGCTACCGGAGGCGACAATCCCGGTGGGAATTCCGAGTTGGCGAACAGTGGGGTCATCGGCGAAGGGAATGTCGAGAGACCAGCTGATTGCACCACTTTGTCCCAGACTTTGAATGTAGTGCTCGTGACTGGGGATGAGTAAAGACCCCAAGATCTGTGTGCTCGAGGAAGCCAGGCCTCCCTCCAGATATTCGACCCCGCAACCGTTTGGTCCATGAAGACCCAGGGGCTTATTTATGAGCCCTTGCGTCACTTTTGCGCCGCAGGTGCGTCACTTTTTGTGACGCACCAGCGGCGTAAAAAATGCGCCACGTTGCGACATATTTACAAGGTGACGCATCTAGGCAGATGCGTCACCTTGTAAAGCCCTGCGATACATTATACCTGCATCAGGTATAATGTATGCAAGGTGGGCGTTCTGTCGTAACAAAGCCGCGTAGAAGTGTTGCAGTGAAATCTATGAGATTTCACTACGACATTTCTATGGCGCCCATGCGTCAAAACCTTACGCCTGCCTCATGGCAGGCGTAAGGGTGACGCAGGCCCTTTCACATGGGGCTTGCCCCATGTGAAAGGAACATTGCTGGAGTTGCGTCAGGCTTCCGACACAACTCCAGCAATGCGCCACTTTTTGCGCCGACAGATATGTCAGTTATACTGACGTATCTGTCATTCCTTGCGACATGATGCGTCATACTGTAAATATGATGCATCATTGGTGTCGCAAGGAGGGCGCACTGAGAAGTGGCGCATCGCTGCTTTCACGCAGCGATGCGCCACTTCTCATAATTGAGGCCCCCAGTGCTTTTTGGTCATGGGACGATTCCATTCTACCAAAAATCTAGGTTGGGCAGCTTGGTATTACTGCAGGACATTAGAAACCGCCAGCCCGGCCTCCAGCTTTGTGCATTGTAAGAGTTGTTTCTGAAGTATGGGTTTCGCCCCACCCCAGATAAAGCGGTCAATGTTCTGCTGTAGCTGACGTAGTTCTCCGGGCGGGGGGGAGAGCGGGAGCGCCCGAAAGGCGTAGAGGGCCCTCGGGAGTACATTCATCTTTACTGTGGCAATCCTGCCAAGCCAAGATAAAGGCAGACATCACCAACGGTCTGAATCCCTCCGGATCGTGTCCCCGAGCTTGGAGAAGTTAGACCAGGCAGTCTTGGGAAGGCTCCGGTCCAGCACTACGCCCAAATATGGGAGTGCTGCCTCCACCCATTGGAACTCATACCGTGCAAGAAGAGCTAGTTCCGTGTCAGGTTGGATGGTAAGATTCAAAATTTGCGATTTGGACAGATTCATCTTGAAACCTGAAAAGGCCCAAATGCGTCCAATTCTGAGATGATAGTCGCAAGCGAGGAGAGGGCCTGGGCGATGGAAAAAATAATGTCATCTGCATATAGGCTGATGAGGTGTTGGTCCGACCCAAGCTTAATACCCAAAGCTTTGGGGTTGTCCCGTAGCCTTTGAGCAAAGGGTTTCATGTATAAGGCAAATAGAAGCGGGGAAAGTGGGCAGCCCTGCCTACTGCCCCGCTCCACTCGAAATCCCTCAGAACTTACTCCGTTCACTCGGACCGTTGCTCTGGGCGCGCTATATATGCTACAAATCCAGTTCAAGAACCGTCCATCCAACCCAAAGTGCATTCGGGACGCAAACAGATAGGGCCAGTGCACCCTATCAAACGCTTTCTCCGTGTCAACTGCCAGCACGAGTGCCTCTTCCCGGGATCGATGGACTTTGTCAATGAGGTGACACAGGCGCTTGGTGTTGTCCCCACATTGATGCGAAGGGATGAACCCTGCTCGATCCGGGTCGATCAGACCCGGCATCAGGGGGTTGAGGCGATGTGCCAGAATGCCAGCAAACAGTTTCGCGTCGACATTAAGCAGGGATATCGGGCGGTAGGAACTGCAATGCTCAGGGTCTTTCCCAGGCTTCAGAATCACTGAGATAGATGCTTGCAGCTTGGTTTGGGTCAATGAACCAGTCTCGGCAAAAGAGTTGAAGAGTCGAGTCAAAAAGGGAGCTAGTTCAGTGCAGAAAGTCTTGTAAAAAATCGCACTGAAGCCGTCTGGGCCCGACGCTTTCATATGCTTTAGTCTAGCGATTGCGGCAATCACCTCCTCGATCCTGATGGGTTGATGGAGCTCATCGTATTCCTGCGGTGGCAGAGGGGTGATCGCACCAGACCGGAGATAGGGTAGTGGATCAGGGCCCACTAGGTGATCTTTGGTGTATAGGTTTGTATAGAATGCCCAGAACTCTGCCGCTATATCCGGGGCGTCTTGTACTATCCGGCCCAAACGTGATTGAAGAGCTTTGACTGTGTTGGCTTTCAGTGTGTTGCGTAGGCAGTGGGCTAGCATCCGACCCCCCTTGTTAGAGCCTATATGGAATTTATGCTTGAAGCGGAGCATGGCATATTCTGCCCTGTCAAGGTCAAGGCGTTTAAGTTGAAGCCGTGCTTGTTCTAGTTTACACCAGACTCGGGGGGCACCTGTACTGTTGTGTATGGATTCAAGTTCTAGCACTGTTTTCCCCAATTCCTCTCTTTTGTCCTTTCTAATTTTATTTTCATGAGCTGATTTCGCAATGAGGGCACCTCTGGTAACTAATTTAAGGGCTTCCCAAACTAAAGCAAGCGGGGCCACCCCAGTATCATCCACTGCCAGGTAGTCCGAGATCACCTGCCTAATTGAGGACACTGTGTCAGGAGAGTGTAGCAGGGTTTCGCGTAAGCGCCAAGGAGGTCACTGGGGAATGCGTGTGGGAACAGAGAAAGTGAGTGTAATAGCAGCGTGATCGGAGAGGGAGCGGGGTTCAATGGAGGAGTCTCTGGTGAGCTCCCATGCTGCAGGGGGGGCTAGGAATTGGTCTAGTCGGGCAGAAGTCATGTGGGCTGCGGAATAGAACGTGTAGTCTCGTTCCGTCGGATGCTGCAGGCGCCATACATCGTGTAACCCACAGTCGGCGAACCAGGCCAGACCGTCCGGGGTTAATGCCCCTGCCTGTCCTGACCGCTGAGCAGAGCGATCGATACCCCCATCTATAACTAGATTAAAGTCGCCCCCGACGAAAAGAGCTTGGTCTGGGGATTGAAGCACTTCCATTAGCGCCTCAGTTAGAAAGTCTCTTGATGTTCATTGGGGGCATAAAGCGAGGCAACAGTGAAGTTGAACGTCCCCAGTTGCACTCGTATCACCAGGACACGACCCTTTATTTCGAAACAGGAGCCGAGGACTGCCCCTCGAAACCGATGAGAGAGGAGAACCGCTACCCCGCCCTTCTTTCCCCTGCCAGATGACCAAAACTGCAGTGGGAACTTCCTGGAGTACATTCTGTGGGTGTCCTGCGTTAATAGGTGCGTTTCCTGGAGCAGGCAGATATCCCTCCGTGAGTGCTCCAAGAGGGAGAGTATCGCCACTCTTTTGGTGGGGTTGTTGAGGCCTTTTACATTTATACTAAGTAGTGCAACCTCCATAGAATGGTTGAAAAAGGGAACAGCGCTGGCGTAGGAGAGAAAGCCAATGGGCTAGCTGGACAATTTTAGGAGGTTCAGGGGGAAGGATGAAGACATCAGAAAGCGTGCCCGCATCCCTATTCCCAAACGTGATCAATCGGAAGGAGAGCCCCAGAACAGTACCCCAACCCCTTAACCAAATACAAAAAGTTGAAACAGACCAACAGGTCATAGAGTCTTTCAAGACGTGAAAGTCTGGGTCCAGTGGGGCAGCCACGTCGATAGCAGCCATCTCTGTGCAGGGTGAAACCAAGCCCCCGTCCCTGCACATGGATCGACCCCCCTTCTAGGAAAGTGCAGTACTTCAGGGGGGGGTGCCGAGACTTGTTTCTCTGTGCCTGAGAGAGAGCGCAGCACCTCCGAACGTTTCTTTGCCATAGCCGCTGGGTCTGGTCGTAGGGCGTTGATTTCGAGCCGCGCCTGGGTCCTCGGTGGTTCCCATTATGTGCACTCTCCACCGCAGAGGGCCGTTGGGAGGGCGAGTCAGAAGCTGTGATCTCTAGGATCTTATAGGCCTCAGCTGCTGGGTCCTACCATTCAATTGAAAAACGAGGCGGAACGGATTGTCCCAAGAACCGGGAGGCCGGTGCTGACGGTAATACGAGGGTCCCGCGCTGCAGGACACTTCTCGTAGATTTGAGGCGCTCCGGCGCATGAGCACGGCATTGCGACCCCTCCTCTGTCCGTGGAAAGATGGGAGCTGTAGTCTCCCAATGAACCGGGAGGCTGGTGCTGAGGGGGATACGAGGGTCCACTTCCAGTCACTGGAAATCACCAGTTGTTCCGGAAGAATCTTAAAACCTGCCTCTTCTACTGATGTACACTAACTGCTCTCCCTGACTGACTGCTCTTTGGTTATTCTCAAACTATTGCCATGCCACCCTGTTTCAAGCATTTGGAATTTACAGGTTGAATTTTTTCTCTTACTTCAATGGCCTGGTAAATGATCAATTTATTAGCAGTCCACTTACTTTGATCACAATAGCATTTAGCCTCACCATATCACCATGAGTCAGATGAATGGGATGTCTCATTTCCCATATACTTCAGAATAACATCCAGTGAAAAGCAAATGTATTTCCTCCTTTGCATGCAATATTTCCCTTTTCCCCTTCCATATGCCCCTGGGTTCTCATTTTATTAGCCATGCCAACAACCTTCCTGTCTTATCTCCTTCAGCTTGCTTGCTTTTCATGTATTTCCCATAATCCACACTTCTCAATTCTTCAATGATTTGTGCGTGGTACATTGTTTCTGTGCACAGTGCCACCTGCAGCCCAGGAGCTTTCCAAATCGCAAAATGGGGTTAGTTACATAGGTAAAACGATTTTTGCGTTTTCAAACTCTGTAGTGTACCGAATGGGATGGATCGTGACCAGAAAACCCCTTTGTCCATCTGGTCGAAGCTCCTAGGAGAATTCCAGGTAGGGGAAAGGTGAAGAAAAAGAGTCCCTGGTATGCACCTTTTTGCAGGGTCGATTAGGCACCTAGATCCATCCGACTGCACATGTACAGTGACAAGGTTGTCTACTACCTAAAGACACAGTAAACAAAGGTGTGATTACCAAGAGAAGGTATTCTTGTGATCTACTCTAGGAGGTATGCAACAACCTATATACCTTCCAAAACAATTGTCACTGCTAAATTGCTTTCCTGGGACACTTCTCTTGTTGGATGAGCAAGTACATAGACTAACTTAGGCATATTATGATAATAGAAGAAACAGTTTGAGATACATTTCTATTCTTCACCCACCTGACGAGTTCTGTGTAACCTGAAAAGGGTATGTCAAGAATCTAGTCATTTATTCCTTTACAACCAAGCTCACTTTTGAGCAAGATGTTATGTCACACGTTCTAAGGCTTTCGTAATATGGCCTTATAGCCACAGGCGAGTGCCTAGAACGAGGGAGTCGGCCTTTGACAACTGGTATAGCCCAATGCAGAAGGGCTATAAGGTTATTAGAACATTCCATCTACTAACGGGGGGAATCTTCTAGATTAAAAAGGGAGAGACAGAAAGACAAACATTGGAATGTTAGGGCAGAAGGCTTATTAGCCCTGAGGCACTTCATTGTCTCCAATGGAGCTCCCAACATTCCGATGTTTTTAAGAAGGACTTTTAAATAATACTTTCAATCCTGCTAAGGTCAAAAGTGCATTCAATCTAACTACAAAATTGCTCCAAGTTCGCTTGGACAAACTGTTTCCCAGGCTCCCTGCCAGGCTCTGTTTGAAATCTGGGAATTGTTTGGAAATGAGGCACTTTCTGTTTGCCTCATCCTTATAAAACCTAATCCAAGATGGCGACCACAATTCTTGCAATACTACCTAGTATTGCACCTCCAAGAACTCATCTCTGCTTCCTATGAGCAATTGTGTTTGTTTCCGAACAAACGCGCTTGTTATTTTAACATTTAAAATTATTGTCAAAAAATCAAAAAATACTGATGCAGGCCCGCAACAGATCTACACTTTTGATCAATGCACAGAACCCCCTTTGATGTATGATTATAAATAACACTTCCGACTACCACAATATAGGACATTAAGGGGGAGATTTACTAAGATTTTGCTCTGTGTTTGCATCACAAATGTGATGCAAATTGGCACAAAAACCTTTTTCCCCTATTTACTTTCCAGCGCTAAACTTGTTTTGCACTGGAAATAATGGAAAAGTAATGCGAAGCAGCACATAGCGCTGCTTCGCATTACTCTGCGCCATGGGGGCGTACCAAGGGTCGAGCATGGGCGTTCCCATGCAACCACCCAAGGTTTCTCACGCTAAACCCAATTTACTAAATAAAATAGATTGGGTTTAGCGTGAGAAAACTGCGCCCTTTTCAAGTAGGCACAAGGAAGGAGAAATGCTTTCATTTCCGACTTTGCATGCGTACTGCACTGTGTAGCGCGTTTACAAAGTGGGAAAAACTTTGCATCCTGTCTGGGCATCGTATTTTGTACAGGAAGGGTACCCTTCCTGTACAAAACCTATGCTAGACTAATGCACACACCCTAGCGTGTGGCGCACAGCAGCTGTATCAGTGCCGGTGCAAGGGAAAGGGGAGGAGAGAGCCATATCTCTAAAGATATGGCGCTCTCCTGCTCTCTCCCTGTCGCGCAACGCAGCGCAGCCTCGCGGGGGGCTGCACTGCGTGAATTTTTAAAAATCTCCCTCTAAATATTAACCGCCCATGCACATGCGGGGGCAGATTTACAAGCCTGTGACAGTTTTGCGCCGCCGTTGCATCACTTTTGTGACGCAGAGGCATCGTAAACAATGCAGCTAATTTACAATGTGACGCATCTAGAGGGATGCACCACGTTGTAAAGCCCTGCGTCACATTATACCTGCATCAGGTATAATGTATGCAGGGTGGGCATTCCCATGCAGGAAACACTCGTAAAAGTGACGCAGTGAAATCTACAAGATTTCACTGCTCCACTTCTATGGTGCCACTGCGTCAAAACCTTACGCCTGCTTGAAGCAGGAGTAAGGAGTGACGCAGTATAATAAGTATAGGCCTCAACATGCATTGCTGGAGTTGCGTCGTGCTTGCGACACAACTCCAGCAATGCGTGATTTTGGGCCAACAGATGCATCAGAATTTCTGACGCATCTGTCAATCTTTGCGTCATTGTGCGCTGTATTGTAAATACGGCGCATCCATGGTAGCACAAGGGTATCGCAGGCTGGTGCAGGGAAACTGACATCTCTACAGATGCGTCAGTTTCTTATAAATCTACCCCTTAGTGATTTATGGAGTCAACACCCTTGCACTGATTAACCATATCATTTCCTGCCACTCCTCTGATACAAATTCTTATAGGGCTATTTATTATCCAAAAAATGCAAAACATATTTAAAAAAGTATAGCTGTGGAAATCCAAAACGCTCTGTACTCTTTGTTTGGCTATACCATGAGCATTGGAAGAAGACTAAGGGCCTGATTACGAGTTTGGCGGTGCAGCGCTGCTTCTGCCCTGCCGCACCAAACCTGTGGTTGAGCCGACCACCAGATTATGAGTATTTCTTGTGTTTGGCGGGCTTTTTTTTTTACGTTCCCACGTCAGTGCCCTGTAAATAGGCACTGCAATGGGAACGCCAAAAACAGTTCCTGCACGGCATGGACTTTACAGTCCATGCCATGCAGGAACTGGGGTGCATGCATACAAGGGGGCACATGTTGTGCCCCCCTGCATGCATCCGCATGGCTTGAGGCACCAGGGGTCCTTGTTGGGCCCCCTTTGTTTCCTCTCCGACATGGTTTTCATGCTGGTGAAACCGCAATGAAAACCATGGCGGAGAGGAAACTCGTAATATACCTGGGTGGGACCACGGCAGCCCCGCCAAGAATATTGCGGCTTTCTGACCACCGCAACACTGCCAGGGAACGGCAGTTCCCTGGCGGCTGCGTAAGGGCAATGGCTGTCTGACCGCCATAATTGTAATACGGTGGTCGGAAGACCACTTCCCCCGCAATTCTGGCAGTACGTGGACTGCCAGACTCGTAATAGAGCCCTAAAGCTGTCTCTAACCAAACACAAAAACGGGGATAGGGGTTTTTTTTGGTGGAGCTTGTGACCAATGCATATTTCCCTTATCGTGGAAAGTAATATTGAAGAGAATCTGTATAAAATGTAAAAAACAAATGTATAAATAATGCATACATTCTGGAAAATAACATTGTAAAAGTTTATTTGCCCCATAGATTCCATCAATAACATGTATTTTGTTTCCCTTCAGATTCTTTCCTCTATTGTCCTGGCACTGGTGATAGGTGCCATTTACTTTGGGGTGAAAAATGATCGCTTCGGCATTCAGAACAGGTCAGTCAACCTCAATGTTTTGAGCCAAAACCGAAAGGAATAATGTTGGCTAACCTATCTTTTGATTATCTTTGATTGTCATAGGAATGTCAAATACATGTGCTGAAGAAACCCATGAAGCCTATTTTGAAATAAGTCTTTTAACAATATTCTCTGGTATGCACTCATGTGACCCAAGTGAAGTGACCTTGTGCGTTTAATGTATTGTGCAATAACCTCATATCATATAGCAACAATTGTCATGTTTAAGATAAATGTGCTCATTTAACCTCCTCTCTTTATTAAATAATGTATGTGGTAGAACACCAACAATGATGAGTCCATAACTTAGTACTTCCAAAATTGACCAACAAGTTGTCAAAGAGCCTTCATACCTACTGATTACCTCACAAATTAAATCTCGTGCATGCACTTATTTCATGAAATTAGAATGTGCATGGTATGGTCCCAGTATATTATAGTTAGAATATTGTCCCATAGGAGTTAATAATAGCACACCTATACCCAATAGGACAATAGTTTTGTAAATGATATTTAGAACACAATGGTTGTGTTAGACAATATTTTTGGTATAATATTCTGGCATGCAACCCATTTACACTAAAATGTCCTCTCACCTGCGTTTTCAGTGCTCATGGTGTATGTGTAGCTGAAGTTTAGTGCTTGGCTGGAAAGTTTACTGGTAAGTAGGAGTTTCTTGCTGGCTGTCCTCAGTGGTGTTGCTTGGCCTACTCAGTGACTGGAAGTTTGAGTTAGGAAAGAGAAAAGATATTAGTGACTCGAAGTGCATCTTAGGGGAGACTTACACCCCAGTGTTGGATATTTTTGGGCTCAGCATGTCTCACTTTATAGGTCAGCACTTCAATGGTGCAACTAGATTGGTTTACACTTAAAATTAGGTGTGTCATTTGCAATAGGATACATTTACACAATACTGGTGTTGTACAATGCTTTTCAACTAAATGCATCACACTATAAAACATGGAATATAAATACTGCTTTTGTTATTTCCTAATATTAGGGGGAAAAAGTATGCTACAGCCAGCAAGAATTATGTGCGGCTGTATTGGAAAGCTGAGGAGTGTGGTAGGCGCAAAGATCTTCAGGACTTGATGAATGTCTGCACAGTGGTTGCTGGCTACAATGAAGCAGACTCTGCCCGTGCTCTGAGGCAGATGGCAGCATGGAAGGCTTGGTTGCTACAGATGGGAGATTGGGCAGACTGGCAATCACAATATAGCAGTGTAAGGCCACAGGCTATGCCTCTGTCTCAGGTGGGGTTCTGGTGTAAAGGGCTTATGGCCTGATTTAGGGTGTTTGTTGGGCGATCTTTCAGGGTGGCAGAGGTAATGTCCTCCACCACCATGATAGGCTACTGACCCCCAAATTTAGAGATGGCCACCAGCCCAGAGATCATCTCTGTACCTTGTTAGGAAATGCTGTCATGGAGGTTCCTTCCATTGACAGCCATCCACCAAAATGTTCTAAAGTTTTTGTTTTTCAGAAACAAACTCCCAAACTGGAAGTTTTCTCAGAGGTTATGAGGGTCATTATTGTTGTTTTCTGTCTCTCCCTGTCAGGTTTCTCCTGTTGTTGTGGACAGAAAAAAACATTACACTGTCCACTGTAAATAGGATGGATAGTGCAATGTTGTTCCTCTGATAGGTCCTATTCCATCATATCATCAAAGGAAGCTTTCTGTGAACATAGGACGGAAACCTTCAGATCTGCCCATCTCTAAAGGAAGCGGGCAGACCAAGGGTATGTTGACAGGGTACTTCATCGTGTTTGCGACAGAGTACCCTGTCTGCCACACTCTATACAGGCCCTTAATATAGTAAGGCAATCTGAAATACAGCAACCATCCAAAAAATAGTCAGTATAGACAAATTTTCACTAATCCTAAGGGTCTGGTGATTCCACCCAGGGTAGGTGCCTCAAGGATTCCTTCTGGGTGTCTCTGGAAAAAATTACGAAAATCAGAAAAGTCGCATGGTTTGTGAATGATCTGCAGTTGGATTTAGGCTAGGTTTGTAGGGAAATCTCCACAACAGCACAGACTCAGGGGGAAACCAGCAGGATTCAGGCTTCCCATATGAAGGGAGTGCAGTGAAATTCATTATATCACAATCCCTTTTGGATCTATTTCTCCCCAGATACCATTCAGTTTATGGTTGACATCCTGAGGCATCAAAAGGGAAGGAGCATAGCCTCCCCATGGCAAAACCTCTCAAAGTGTGCATACATCTATCTGCATGGCTCTAGGTGGCCTCACAGCCCCTGCATGGCTGACAGAGATGACGGCCAATCTCATAGGAAGTGAGGATGCTCAGATTAATGCCCATCGAGTTGATTTGACAGAACACCTTCCTTGTGGCACATACATTCTTGAGTGAGTGATGTGAAGACTATCCTGGATTTGTGCTTTTCATAGGCCAGGGTTTAAAGTAAAAGAAATCATGACCATCAAAGGACCTACCCTGGTGGTAACTATGCCCCCTCACTGTGAAAGGTGACGACAGCTGCTCCGCAGCAATGGCAGATCCTCTTTAGTGTGTTACGTCATCTCCAGGACTCTCTGGACTATGCCTGGAAGAAGAGCGCTGGACATTGGGGTCCGTATTATACATGCAACGCACTGTCACTAGGATAGTGTGCCGTATCAAGATAAATGAGCTTTCGCCATGCAAATGAGGGAACACCCTCCCACGATAGGACTGGTGCTACATGTGCACCAGTGCTATCACTATTACAGAAAGAGCTACATGAGCATCTGCAGCCCCGTCTGTAATACCAAAGTGCATAAAGCGAGCACATAGGGGTCCCGTTGTGCCCCCGGGCTTATTTGCATAATACGGCCCCTGGTCACTTGATCAGCCTGGTAGTAAGGGATGTTGGGATCACAAGTCAGGCACTGTTCTCTATCCTGTGACCAGTCTGCCAACTCCTGGGCTTTCCGAGTGCAGGTAGGAAATGGGAGTGGCCTAGTAGAATAGGAAAGGACTCCTTACAGATGTATAAGGCCACAAAGCACTCATTCTTGCACTCTTTCTCTCAAAAACATCTTCATCGTTGAAGGATGCTAAAGTTACTGTCTTTTTAAGTTTAAAGAGATTTATTGAATTCATATAAGGGATATAGTCATTGAAGTTACATATGAATACAACATTAGAAATGAAATAAGAACGATACAATAAAAGTAGAAATAAGGGGAAAGGGAAGAGAAAGATGAGGAGGACTTAAGTACAAATAAAATAAAACTGCAGAAATGTCTGATTGTAATTAACAGAAAAGCATTAAAATATGAATTAAACAACAATAATTAAATAAAAGAACAGAAATGGAAGTCAGGTAGGTTTAAGTACTTCCTGAGTTGCAGGTAAGAGTGCAAAAGATCTTTTGGCAGATTCATCTGAAAACTGATTCATTGGTGTCCACAGTTGTTGCCGCTTTAAAACAAGAGGCATAGGTTGCATATATACAGTGTCTAATCTATGATTGTAACAGACTGCGTACCACCATGCTTTAAAAGTCCAACTGCTTAAAGTCCTTCCAATGCTTAGTAATTTGTTATAAGGCAACTGCTAACAAACAAAAAGTATATTATTTGTGCATTAACTGAAATATTAGCCCAGACACTAGAGATGCTTCCTAAGAAAACATTTAAAATAGAGTGAGGAGTATTTAAACGAAATATGGAATTCATGTGATCCCAATCTTGGTGCCAGAAGGTGGAAACATAGTGACAAGTACAAATTAAATGTTTGAGATCAGCGTGTGGTGCAAAGCATGTCCAACAAGTGTCAGGAGTATCTGAATGAATCTTATGAAGGAAAAACGTGTCGTAAAAGTCTATTATAAATGTAAAAAAAAATTGTGTAATATTTGCTGCGCAAGAGGATTTCCTAATTTTGATCCAAATCTGCCTCCAGGTAGAAATAGACACGGTGACTTGGAAGTCATTTTCCCAAGCAAATTAGGAGGATCATTAATTGTATGTTGAAGAATTGAATAAATAGAAGAGGCTTCTGGATTTGTATATAAAAAACTAGGTAGGTTAATGGACGATGTTGGATTAGTGGGGGCAACTGACTGAAAATAAGTATATGATTGAGATACGATATCTTGTAGAATCATAAATTTATGATGCAAAGTAGTTGATAAGCAAAATATTGTTGAAGCTTCTGAGAAATAAATAAAAGAATCATTATTATATAATTGTTTGACCCAAAGCAGGCCTTAAGTTCTCCAAAATGGCCAATAGGTAGGTTTATTATTTAGTTGCATAAAACGATTATGCCAAATTGTAGACTCCAAAAATGTTTCCAGATTTGTAGGATGACCTGGAGTAACAGAAATAAGCAATTTACAAGTGTGTTTTTGTTTCTTAATATATCTTTATTGACATTTTGAAATAGACATTACAGAAACAGTATGTGTAGTCTCAGGGTCATACAATTAGGATCATCAAATCTTGTGTGCACAAGGTTAAGTGGACTAGGTACATTCTATACATATACATTAACCCCTCTAGTACAAACTTAGTCCCAACATCATGAATTCTTCCTTTACTGGTCTTCATCCCCCAAGGGGTTTTATACCTGGGTCTATGCCTCCGAGACTTTGAAAAAAAACCTTTATCAAGAATCCCAACTTCCAACCCCCCCACCCACAACTTACAAGTGTGTTTTAGAGATCGGGGTACATAGTTTCTGAGGTTTGCGCATAAATTTGATGATTACAAGAAATGAGAATGGAGAGAGAAACTCTCGTTCTAAGTCTACTCATAATGGAGTAAAAAAAGAAGAAATTAAATCCAATGAACAGATTGTTTTAATATAAATGATTTATGGTAGTTAGCAAACTCTGGGAAATTTACACTTCCCTCTGCTTTAGGACACTTCAATTTGGAAAGTGACATGCAAGATTTCTTATTATTCCCAAAAAAAGAGGATAGCACTGAGTAATTTTTTTTATATGATTTAAGAAGAGTATTTAACGAGATATTAGAAATAGTAAATATAATAATTGGGACTAACATAATTTTAATGCCCACCAAGATAACTGTATGGGATGCCATCTAGAAGTTAAGGATATTATCTTATAAATACACGCATTTAAGTTGGTGTTAATGGAAGTATTAAGTGATTGAGGGAATTGAAGACCAAGACCAAGATATTTAATTTGATTAGGTTGCCACTTAAAATTGAAGGAATCAAAATCATGTTTAAAAGTAAATTTATTTAAAGGTAAGATTTCGCATTTGTCAGTATTTAATTTATAACCAGAGACCAGACTATAAGGTGCAACCTCTGACGAAAAAGCAGGGAGGGAATAATGGGGGTGTCACATGAATAATAAAATATCATCTGCATATGCAGCTAGTTTGATATGTTGAGCGTTGTATGAGAAGCCGCTAATAAGGGGGTTTTGTCTAATTCTAGATAAAAAGGGTTCAAGTGGCAGATTAAAGAGAAATGGGGAGAGAGGGCATCCCTGCCTTACTCCCCTACCCAGAGGAAAGAAACAGAAGTAAGACCACTGGCACAAATGGCAGCTTCTGGTGACGAGTACAAGAGGGATATTAAATGAATGATTTTAGGACCAAAACCAAACCAATGAAGGGTATGAAATAAAGACCAATTAACCCTATCAAAAGCCTTCTCAGCATCTAGAGCAATGGCTGCCAGGGGTTTCAGGGAGATCAACCAACTTAGCTATAATATCAAAGAGCAAACGTGTATTATATGAAACATATCTACCCGAGACAAAGCCTGATTGCTCCTTTCCTAGAAGATTAGATAGAAGAGATTGTAACCTGGTAGCCAGTGCCCTGGTGAAAATGTTATAATCTAAATTGACCAAAGAAATGGGTCTGTAATTTTTTCAATAGTGCAAATCATTACTGTCTTTTGGGATAAGGCAAATAAGTGCTTTGAGAAAATAACAGGAAGATGTGGACGATTCAGAAAAAGATTGGATTAAAGTAAGTAGCTTGGGTAAAAGGCTATGAGAAAAATGAATGGAAAATTCTGCGGTAAAACCGTCAGGCCCAGGGGCTTTATCTTTTCGAAGGGAAAGCGCAGCAAGATGTAGTTCCAGAAGAGACATTTCATTTTCCAAAGATGAAAAATCTAATTGGGAAAAATCTGGTTTTTGAATAGAGGAAAGATATTGTATAATGTCTTGATCCGAAGGTGATTGTTCAGGTATATATAAGTTGATATAAAAGTGTTGAAATTGATCCCAAATATTCGAGTCAATGAAGTAAGCAGGATCAATGTCATCTGTAATTGATTCAATAAATAGTCTGTTTTGTTTAAATTTTAAGATAATTTGCTAGCAACTTACCAGTCTTGTTTTGACCTTTGTAATATTTGGCACTAGTCCTGAGAAGATAAGACGAGGCAGACTCAGTGGATGCTTTGTTGAAGGATAACATAGCTTTAATAAGTTGTTGCAAGGACTACTGTGTGCGAGAAGTATAACATGTATGTTCAAGATGTTTAATATTCTGGAGTAATATTTTGGAGTGAGCCTTGGATGCTTTCTTTTTTTGGAGACAACATTCATAATAAAATCTCTAGCTGAAGCTTTAAAAGCATCCCATATGGTACAGATGGGAATAGTATCAGAAAGATTAAAGTGAAAGTATTCATGAAAAAAGGAAGTGAAAGAAGAAGTAAAACTGGTATCCATCAGTAAAGAGTTGTTGAACCTCCATCACTTAGGAGAATCACGTTTAGATAAAAGGTCTAATCGAATTGAAACTGGGGCATGGTCAGAAATTAGAATGGTACCTATGGAATGATTGGGTAAGATGATGCGAGAGAAAAATGTGATCTATTCTAGATTGTGTATGGTGAACTGGAGAAAAGTATGTGTATTCCCTCAAGGAGGGATTGCATAAGCGCCAGGCATCTGTCAAGTGACGTTGTCTAATAGCATGTACAAATGCTTTTTGTGATTTGTTGGGAATGTAGTGAGCTGAAGAGTGTCTGTCTACAATGGGATCAACACAATGATTACAATCTCCTGCTAATATTAAATTATCATCTGAGCGCTGTAATAGTTTCTGAGCAATAGTGGACCAAAACTGACAATCGGGGGAGTAGGGCCGCACACATTAAGCAAAACAATAGGAACTTTGTTGAGAGATAATGCAAGCAATAACCGTCTGCCTTCTGAATCTGATTTTTGAGAAAGTAGTTGAACCTGCAGCGATTTATGGCACAGGATGACAACACAATTTTTTTACCAATGCCTGGCAAAAAAACACTTCTCCCTCCCAGCCCTTGCGTATTTTCATGCAATCTTGTTCTTTAAGGTGCGTCTCTTGTAAAAATGCAATGTGAGCATTAAGGTTCGCCAATTGCGATAAAACTCTTTGACGCTTGATAGGGGAGTTTAAACCACTGACATTCCAGGAAACTACTGTCAAGAACATTTAAAATAAATAATGTAACTAACACAGTCAGACTTATTCTTGGAAAGATTAAAAGGCATCATATACTTCATTAGAAATGAGAAATGCAATAATAGTAAGAAAACGGAGGAACATGTCCATAGAAGAAATACAATGTGTGAAAGAGATGAAGAAAAAAGCAAGAGAGTTAAAGAAGAGAGATAAGAGGAATAAAGAAGGATAAAATATCTGAAAAAGAAAGAATGAAAGAAGAAGAATACAACAATAAAAATAAAAATACATACAAAAACTGTTAATGAGAACGAGGTGGAACCACAGGAGAAGACGGGACCATAAAACCCCAGAGGAAAGGGAGACACACGAAGGGCAATAGTACACATGACGGGAGACAGGACCAAAAGCAAGACGAAACTAAATCACTCCTATAAGGAAAAAAGTGTTATAATTAGTAAAAGGCAGTAAATAATAACCAAAGAACGCATCCAACCCTGTAACAAAATTCAAACTAGAAGTTCACAATGAGAACACAACTGACATAACTGCATACATCAAGCAAAATATCAATGCATAAAAAGCATAAAGAAGGAAAAAGTCAAAACAACGAAGCATCATTTTAACAAATAAGGTGATGCAGTAAAATTCATATTCTGTTTTTTCACTTGCAAACAATTCTTCCAGGGAGGATGGATCTTCATAAGTAGTAGTTTTATTATTGTATGTGACCTTGAAGAGACAAGGATGAAAAGCCCAAAACGAGCTCCTAAGGAGCGGAGCATTAGTCTTATACCTAAGAAATCTTTTAGTTGGTCTGCAGTAATCTTGGCATAGTCCTGAGAGAAGAATAAATTATGTCCAGACCACAAAATGCATTTAAGTTGGCTGGCAGCTGAAATGGCCTGCATTATTTCCGTGTATTCTAGGAAATAAATACATGATGACTCCTCGAGGCTTCCTAGATGTGGTCAGAACTTTAGGAGAATGCCCAAGTCTGTGAGCCCTTTGGATGTTAAGAGACGGACCTTCAAGAAGATTTAAAATCTGTGGTAGGAAAGTCTTGAAAAAAGATATAGGGTTAGAACCTTATGTGCCTTCAGGCAATCCGTAAATGCGAAGGTTGTTTCTCCTGTTATGATTTTCCAAATCCTCAACCTGTCTGCGTAAGTTAGTTACTTGTTCCTGAAGAAGATTGACCTTAGGTGGAGTATCCTTGAAGGCACAGACATGCTGCTCTACATTAGAAACGCGTTCCTCCATGAGATTCCATCTTTCCGAAAGATTTTGTAGTCTAACAATTGTTTCTTCCATGAATGGGAATAGAGCTCTTATTCCCTCTAATAGCATATCTAGAGAAGCACTAGGAGGACATTTAGAGGTTGGCAGCTGATCCTTCTTAAGTCTTTTAGTAGACGTTTTGCTGGCATTATGTTTAACAACCGTAGTAGGTGTGACTGAGGAAGAAGCAGTGGCAGGATTTTTGTGTTGCGAGACACTCTCTATTTTGAAGTAACTGCGAAGCGCAGGAGTAAGTTTAAGCGACTTGCCTGAAGAAAGCCTGGTCAGACACTTCTTATTTTGTGATCTGTCCATATGTAAGGGCCTATTATGGGTGGCTGAGAAGAAGTGTCTTCATGTACAAAGAGAAGAAAACTGACCAATGCTTGGTAGTATGCCCTTTGTAAGAAGAGAAGAATAAAGAATAAAATAAAAAATATAAAGAGAGAATTCTCCTCAGAAAATGCTTAAATTGTGTTAAAAACTCAACAAAAATCTGTAATTAGAAGCCCTGGCAAAAACAAGCAAGTAAAAAAAAGAGAAAAATATAACCAAATACTTGTTTAGTAAACAATGCCTGCACAAGTGACTCAAAATCCTCATGAAAAGTCAGTTGAAAAAGGAGAGGTTTCGAAGAAATAAAAACTGCAGCTCAAGAAATAGTACAAATATAATGAGATACCAGCCACAGACATGTCTTTACTATTTAACTCTGCCCCACTTGCTATGCAAAAAGGTGAAGTCATCTGTGGAGACGCGTGCCATCATGCTTCAGTGCGTCTCCTCATCGCACCATAAATTATCGGCAGCCCTTGAAGGCAAGACATGTCTCTGACAGGAGGTGATTTACGTGCTTCCAGACAATAAAATAGATAAGAGCAGCATCCTCGGAGCTTCCTGCAAAGATATCAGGCAGGAAAGCTCAATTTATAGATGAAAGAGCCACCCTTCTGAGACCTCTTTGTGCGCCCTTGCACAGAGCCTCATCGGCACGCCGCCATCTTCGTCTGGCGTAAAGCCACGCCCCCCCATAAAGTAACAGTCTTACTCTGTCAGCGAGAACAGATATCAAATGGCCCCAAGAATTTGGAACTCCCTGCCCCTGGAAGTCAGGCTGAACCCTTCAACTACATCATTAAAAAACCAAGTTAAAATGCTTTTGATGAACAAATTTCTTCCCTAGAACACATTGTCTTTTATAGCAGGGCACTGAGATTACGCATGTCTACATAATTGTTATTACTCTCCGAAAGTGTTCTTGCTTTTTAATCTACTGGCCTTCTATTGATTTATAGCTTGCACTGTAAGCATATATGTTTGTTGGTTGTTCTACCTGTTTCTTCTTTGTCTAAACATATGTAAAGCGCTCTGATACCCTATAGGGTCAAGTTCGCGCTATATAAAACTTTAAAAATAAAATAAAAGTACATATCTGAATGAAGCGTAGTCATGACCTTCAACTAGTAGTCAAACAGTCTTCAACAGTGGCTCACTTTCATGTAATACAACAGTTTCAACTCTTCCTCATCCACAGAGCAATATCTATGTGCATAGTAAACTGTATCATGTTTGTGTACCACTATCAAGGAAACCTTAGAACAGGTGGAACGTGTGCCATAGCTGAGCACCATGCAGGGGGTTGGCCTCTCTTTCTGACCGTGTCAAAAGTGTGGATTCTGCTTACAAAACACTGATCTATGGCATCTCTGGAACAGATAAGGGCTCTGGTAGGACAGAGAGATCAGTTGATGAGCCAACACAAGTCTATCATGTGTCCTAACATTGCCCTACCACTGGAGTTTGTGGAGGCAGAATTGCAAGTGTAGCTGGCAGAGCATCATTTGAGGAGCCAGGTCATAACACTGTAACCATTAATTACTTCTGGATTAATACCGGGGCAATTCATTTTGGATGCCTATATTTGTAATAGTGTTTGGATTAATACTGGACTAATAGAACTGTTGTAATCCCCATGTTAATCCGTTTTTATGCTTTACAGAGGTGACCCCTTGTACCATCTTTGTTTTATTTAAGTTATTTACTGGGGGCATCCTTCAATTGCTGCTTTTTTCCATGTCCTTTTGTAACTTAGCCCTTATGCCTGTTTTACTTACATCGCTCTTTTACTTACTTGCTGTTCATTACACTTTAATCGCAACATTTTTTCTTCATCAATTTTCTCTCCAATATTTTGGGCCCATTTTTATACACCATCACATTAAATGCTATTTTTGTAAGCTTGGGTTTGAAAAACCGAAATGTAGGCCTTTTAATGGGGTTCATTTCTCTGAAACTCATTATGATGCCCCATAGGAAAGTTTTGGTGCCAATTAATGACTCTAGCACTACCTGGTCTCCAGTGGCGGCTGGCAGGGATCACGGGGGGGGAGGGGGTTAAAGATTAAAAAAAGGTACCTTATTGCCGGGTCTTTCCTCTGCTGTCCCTCCGTGGTCTCTCCAGCTGGAAGAGGGAAGCAGGAAGCACCTGGCTTCCAGGCTCCCCATAGCCAATCACAGCGCTGCAATGCAGTGTTGTGATTGGTCTGAATGCTGCGGTTGGGTGCTCAGACATGGACTGGGGGCCTGGGCATGTTCTCCATGCAGGCTGTAATGCAGCCTGCTTGGAGAACATGCAAAGTCTGCATGACTGTTTGGCCGGCCCTCTCAGGCCGGCCAAACAGTCATGCACATGTAGGGAGTGCAAACCACTCCTCCCCTGCCCTGTTCTGTAAGCAGAGCAGCCCCGCCCGCCCACAAAGCTGCTGCAGCAGGAAAACATAAAATGATAATAACAACGAGTTATTACCATTTTATGTTTCCTTTATTTTACTTTTTTTTTTCTTTCTTTTTGTCCTCATTAGCCTTAGATTACGTTCCACCGCACCTCCATCCGAAACCACCCTTTTTCCGTGCCGGGAGAGAAAGGTTCTGATATCCAAAGACCTGCCTATCGCACTTCCAATAGCCATTCTCCTAACCCTCGACTCTCCCAACCGAAAACCATCGCTCAGGTACCGATCCTCCAGTAGAGATGCAAAAATATTCGGAGTGGCTTGTGCAATTTTACCGAGGTCTGCTTTTTAGGCATAATCATTGGGCCACCCTTCCTACCTCTCCAACCATTCTACTAGCGGACGCCAAAAGGCATACCTTCTCCTATCTAGGGAGATTGCATCCAAACTTAAAATATATGTCAATGATGATTTCCACTCTATATAAGTAGGAGGATTTGGGCTAGTCCAATTTTTACACAACTCTCTTCGCGCCATCAACATAGCATAGAAAATTAGTTTTTGTTCATCCCTAACTAACTCGCTATCCACCCCAAAGAATACAAGGAGAGGGCTTACCTGAATCTGTTTCTTCAAAATTTCAGCCAAGGCACTGCATACCTCTCCCCAAAATACCTGAATATTTGAACACCCCCAGAACATATGCATGTCATTCGCCAACTTCAGGCCGCATTTGGTACACGCCATCTCTCCTCTGTTCCCCACCTTCGACAGCTTATGTGGAGTCCAGTACACTCTATAGATAGAAAAAAGGTGGTTTCTCTTTAAATAGGCAGGTTTGATCAGTTTATGTAGTGTAGAAAAGGATACTTGCCATAATTTTTCCAGCGTTGCTCCTGGCAAGTCAGTCCCCCATAGCTCTTGTGGCTGAGTAAACTCCCCCTCCAGCTCTTCCATCATCCGCCAATACCAATTTGATGTTTCCTTCTTCTTGGGGTCATCCAAAATCATCATTTCTTCAAGTTCGTTGGCGCCTCCTATCTTATTTTCTAATGCTTGCACCCAACTTTGAATCTGAAAATACTTGAATCTTGAAACTTGGCAGTTTGTTTTATTTTGAAAACTCTCCCATGAAATCATCAGTTTTCCTTCTAATAAATCCTCTAACCTTTCCACTCCAACCTTCCTTAATGCCCCGGCCAATTTGTCCTTCGTCCATTCCGGTGATCCGGGTGAGTCCCAAATAGG
The DNA here is from genome assembly GCA_963921515.1 of Calotriton arnoldi. Classification (NCBI taxonomy): domain Eukaryota; kingdom Metazoa; phylum Chordata; class Amphibia; order Caudata; family Salamandridae; genus Calotriton; species Calotriton arnoldi. Next base: position 408,669 of record CAWUFW010010579.1, on the reverse strand, counting down.
AGCCATATTGCTGTAATACATCCATTTCAATCTCCTTCTGATCCTATACCAGACTTCTGCCGCTCCTCTAAGAATCTTCAGTCTAACTTTTTTGAAATATCTAGGATCTGCATATTTGATCATAAATCCCGAAGCCCCTCCTTCTATACCTTTTAGCAGTCCCGTAAACAGCTTCCCAATTTCTGAATCTGAGGGCCTATCTAAGAGCATCCTATTGTTCTTAAGCTGAAAAGCCCATGCATATAGTTGCAAGTCTGGAAGAGTCAGGCCCCCTTTCTCTTTCCTCCTCCGCAGCTTTTTCCACGATATTCGAGGTCCTTTTGCTGCCCAGATAAAAGAGCCAATCTAGCCCTGCAACTTCATAAGCCCCGCTTCCTTAAACGGCAGAGGTATTGCGTTAAAGAGAATGGTCAACTTTGGTAATAAAATCATTTTCACTAGGTTTACTCTACCAAAGATAGTCAGGGGTAAGTGCATCCAACTTGTCATTAAATCACAGACTTCTTTTTTCACCCTATTAAAGTTGGTTTCCGCTAGCTTATTAATATCTTGAGTCACTCTCACTCCCAAATACCTCATTTCAGTTGTAGTTTTTTCTGCCCTTTCATCTAAGTTCCACGCCATAATCTCGGATTTACCCCTGTTTATCTCGTACCCTGATACTCTCCCGAAATCTTCTGCAATTTTTACTACATACTTCATTGTACTTCCAAGGTCCTCCGTATATATCAACAGGTCATCAGCATATAATGCCAGTTTCTTAACCCAATCGTTACACTGAAAATGGATTATCCCCGGCTGTGCCCTCAACCTTTTGCCAGTGGTTCCATATATAGATTAAATAATAATGGGGATAACGGACACCCTTGTCTTGTCCCTCTCCTAATAGTAAATGCTGAAGTTAATACTCCATTCACTAAAACTCTTGCCTTTGGTGATTTGTAAAACCCCGCAATTATTCTGCAAAATCTGTCACCCAACTTAGCAGTTTCCATGACGGATGCCAGAAAAGCCCAATTCACACGATCAAACGCCTTGGTGGCATCCAAGGCTATAACCGCTAAAGGTGCATTATTCGTTACCGCCAGATCTATTGCCCCTATCAGGGAGTAAGTTAACTCATGTGAAGCCCTTCCTTGCATAAAGCCTTTCTGGTCCTCGTGTACCAAATCCCCCATTAGGCCCTTAAGTCTATCTGCCAGAATTTTTTAAAAAACCTTGTAATCGCAAGTTAAAAGTGACACTGGCCTATAAGAGTCACATCTGTTTTTGCTCTTGCCTGGCTTTAAGATTAGAGAAATTGTAGCCTCTGACCAGGATTCTGGTTGGGATATCCCTTGCATAAACAGCTCATTGAATAATCTAGTCAGAATTGGGATCAACACCTCTTTTAGTGTGGCGTATACTTTTAAGGGCAAACTATCTGGACCAGGTGCTTTCCCCCGCTTGCCCTTCTTTAGTACCTGCTCCACCTCCCCCTCCTGGATTTGAGTATTCAATAAAGCAGTTTTTTCGTCTTCCAATGCCACTATCGCACCCCCCCCTAAGCCACCTATTTCTCTCTTCTTCGGATGACCTCGAATCTTCTTCATACAAAGTACCAAAATAATTATAGAAGGCCTCTTCAACCTCTTTTCTGTTGGTTAAAACCTTACCCGTATTCTGACATTTAGTTTCTTGTATTAAGTTTTTCACCTGATCTTTTCTTATCTGCCAAGCTAGCAATTTTCCACAATTTTCCCCATACTCAAATTGCGTTAGCTTGCTTGTCTCCCACCTCTCCCTCACCCTCTTATCCAGAATACCGGCAAGTTTAATTTTCAAGTCTGTTAATTCCATCTGTCTAGATTCTCTCTGAATGTTGTTAACCAAATCTCCTTCTAGTACTCTTATCCTTTCTTCCACTTCTCTTATCTCTTCTCGAAAGACTCTCCTCTTCCCAACCGCATAACTTATTAGCTTCCCCCTCAAGTATGCTTTGTAAGAGTCCCACACCACCCCTGCCGACGCCGAACCCCAATTAAATTCAAAAAATTCAATTGTATCCTCCTTTAATCTTCTCACAATTTCCTTATCTAACAGCAGGGTGCGGTCTAGCGTCCATCGTGGGGGAGCACTATCTTCCTTGAGACCAAGCTCCAATAGTACTGCGGAGTGATCTGACAAGTGTACCCCGATATGTGTAATACTCCTGACTTGTTCTCGTAAACCTAAATCTAACAAAATATAATCTATCCTCGACTGATGATGATATTTCTTGTTAACATACGTGTATCCTTTTTTATCCCCCATCCTCCATCTCCAACTATCATATAATCCCAGTTGCTTCATCATAAATTTTATCTGCCCCTTCATTTTTTGGTTTGCTCTTGCTCTGCTACCAACCGATCTATCCAAAGTACTGTCCAATGCCACATTAAAATCACCCGCCCAAATAATTGGGTCTGAGGGGGCAAGATAACTCCACTAATAACTCTTGCAGTGGTGCTATATCATCCACATTCGGCCCGTAATACCCTGCTAACATGAAACCATGCCCCCTCACTTTTAATTTAACTACGACCCATCTGCCACATGTTTCTGAGTTACTTTGTATAATAGAAATATTTGGGTCTTGTTTTACTAATATCGCCACTCCTTTAGTTACAATAGTTTGCTTGGTGCATACCATTTGTTTCACCCACCTTTGAGACTTAAATACCTCCTTACACTCTTTCTCTGACAAATGCGTCTCCTGAAGCACACAAATCTGGGCATTACAATCTTTTATATACTGGAGGATACGCTCTCTTCTCGGCCTCACTCTTAACCCATTAACGTTCCAAGATAAAATCTTCAAGCTCGATCTCTGTCCCTCTTCCATATTTCTATCTTAATAAACTTCTTAACTAGCGAATCTGAGACTTCAGAGGAATTTTTTTCTTTTTTCCCTAATGCTCCCCACCCAGTGACCCCTACCCTTTCCCCTCCCCCCCCATAGAGAACCTTCCCCCCTTTCTAATAGCCTAAACCTAAGCCTATAGGTTTTCCCCCAGGTGTGTTTCTCTCTCTTCCTTAAATCAAATAAGTTACCTTTCAACCGCTATTTATTGCTCTTCCTAACTAGCTACCTAAAGTGTCTATTAGTAATCTATTTACATATCTATTTACAGGATCTTATAAAGTCATCCACTTCACTCACTGCTCTGAAATTATGCATCTTGTTATTCATCATAACTTTTAGCACCGCTGGGAATTTCATCTGCACAGAGGCTCCTAACTCCTTCAACTGATCCATTCTCTTTCCTAACTCCCATTGTCTATTGGAGGTAATGTAGGAAATATCTGACCTGATTTCACAAGATACCCCATCTACCTTTACTGTTTTCATTTTCAGAGCACGGGACAATGCCTTCTCTTTCAGAGAGTAAGTAAGAAAATTTACCAGAATCCTCCTAGGTTTACTTCTATTTGGATTAAGCCTAAAAGGATCCCTATGTACTCTCTGAATGTCCCTCCCCAACTCTTGCTCAGTCTCTTCTAGGTGGAGCCCTGTTTTAATCAGCTTGACTACCAAACCTTTCAGGTCATCTCCCTCCGTTCCTTCATGCACATTTAAAATCTGTACATTATTTCTCCTTTGGTTATTTTCCATCCTTTCCTCCCACTCCTGACGCCCCTGTTCTCTCAATCTCAAGGCTTTTATTTCTTCTTCATTTGTCTGTATCTTACCCTTGAGTTCCTCTACTGTCACCTCCAAGCCTGTTGTTCTTCCTGTAAGATCATCCAATTTTTTCTCTAGCGCCTCGCAAGCCGATTTAATCTCTTTTTGATTCCCTTCAGACACCTCGAACCTACTTCTAATCTCGGACGTAAGTGTTGCTATCAAATCACCCAGGACTGCTCCCTCCGTGTTGACTTCTTGCCCCTGCTCATTTTGAGTCTTATCTTTTCTCTCTTTTGTGTTCAATTTCTGACTTGAGTTAAATTCTTCTGTCCCCCTTTCCTTAGTTCCCTCATCTTGCTCTAACGATGGGTTAGCGGTGGACCTATCTCTTTTCTCTTCTTGATCCTTTTCTTGCAATATTGTATATCTGTTAGGACTACACATGTCACTCCACTCCCCCGGTGATTCCTCCATTTCATGATCTAACCGTCCCTCCGTACTCTTATCCATCTCACCCGTCTCACTACTTATCGTCCTTACTTCCCTCAGTGTTAGTGTCCTAGGCAACACCTTAAAAAAGGTCCTAAGTGAGGGAGTAACCTTCACCTTCACCTTCTGAGTTTTGTTCATGCGATGTTTTATCAGCTCCTCTTGCTTGGTTACTCTTTGTTCTCTTTTTACAGGGATTCTTACTAGTGGAGTTTTAAACTCTGAAATTTTTCTTCCCTCCTCTCCTTCACCTCCTTCACCTCCACCTCCACCACCCCCTTCTCCTCTGCTTGCCCCCTGTCCTGACAAGACCTTATCCCACTTAGCACTCCTTAATGAATATCTTCCTTGTCCCGGCTGCTTGGGCTCACTATTATGAGTAATCTCTGCTTTTTGTTTTAAATTTGACTTTTCTTTTTTTTCGTCCTGCCCCTTTTTGGGCTTCTTTTCCTCCTCTTCCTGTAGTCTCAAACTCTGAACCTCTGTGCTTCCCCCGTGCCTTCTGTACTATCTAGAACCAGCTCTTCAATTACTCTTGTTTGTGTTTTTGGGCTGTCCCCACCCCCTCCTCCTCGGAACGGGATTCTTGCTGCCGCCTTTCTCCCTCTTTTCACTTCCAGCGCGGCTCTAAACCACCGCTGTTCGCTGGCACCTCCGCCTGCCGTGGCTGCCTTTCCCTTCGCCCCCTTTCGCTCTTAAAAATACTCTCAAAAGATATGGGAGGGGGTCGGAATAGAGTCTCAAAATCCGTTACCTTAATCGTAATGAATTTCCCAGATCAGCCAGTTCGCCGTTTCTCCACTCAACTCTGTTCCCAGCTCGACTCTCCGCTCTCCGGCATAGAGCATAAAGCCCCGCCTTCTGGAAGTATGCCACCAGAGACTACACCTTTGGTCCATGGACACTGCCACCCTTGACTCCCGGCTTCCGATTCACGTTTCGCAGCGTGTATTCCCGATTTCTGACAGCAATCCTCAATCTTCAATGAGCCCTTACAACTCATCTAACCATCGCACCTTCTCCACGCGTTTCTCCGCTTGGTAGCTTGCAGGAAAACACCAGTTTAGCACACACACCTGGAGGAGCTCCCTCGACCCGCCTCTAGCTGGCCGCCATGACGGCCCCCGGGGAAAGCAGGACGCAGTCTAGTCTTTCCCCGGGGGATTCGCGCCGGACAGGGAAGGCTGGAGGGGAAGGGGAGGGAGCAAGAGGGGCTATAAGGGAGCAGGAAGGGGAAACGACTTCCTCTTCCTGTTTCCTAGCGCCAGCGGGAGGGTCGAGAAAAGTTGACCACCCACCCACCCTACAGAAAATAGGGAAGGGTTAACTAGGGTGGATGGAGCATGCCAGTTTAGGGCAGGTTGTAGGGAGGTAGGCAGAACTTTGGAGGGGTGGGGGGAGTCCTGGACGGGCCCACCCACCTCTCGGGGGGGGAAGAGTGATTGATGGGGGTGCGGGATGCAGGAGTGCGATGGCAGGTGATGCAAAAGAGGATGTCAGGAGACAAATGAAGAAGGATTGAGAACGGAAATGGGTTGTTGTGGAACGTGAAGAGAGATGGGGTGCAAGGGGAAAGAATGGAGCAAGTGAGACGAAGAAGCGGGGGAAGTTTGTTGGGGTTATTGTTAATATGTTTTATGGTTAAAGTTATGTTTACAGCCTGTCCTAATAAATGGCCTTTTACGCTTCACCGACAGCGTGGACTGGTTATTTGGCGCGATGTTCTACCGGCTCTTATCTCCTTTATTTTACTGCTGCAAAGCAGTGGGGCGACACCCCTCCGCTTTAGCGAAGGAGCCACCACTGCTGGTCTCTAGTTCCTGCCAAGTTATTCAACAACTTTTTGGAACTTGCTGATTACATTGCAGGTGTTAGAAAGACACTCATTCTTTTAATTTTGTTCGGTCCTTGTGGTCATGCTCAGGATCAGTCGCTTGTCTTCAGGTACGACTTACTATTCTCTGATAGAATGGTTGTATTGGACGTAATCAGCAGGGGGAGCAGCAGGCAAACACAAAGAAATAAAATAGCATAATAATGCAATTTTAATTATTTTCCACCGGCTCACGCAGTGTACAGCGCTATCGTGAGGCAGGGGTACGGGGCTGAATCCTGCTATTGCAGGATTACTGCTGCTGCTTTCAGTCCGCATGTCGGGTTGGCCAGCGGGCTACCTACGTCCAGCTGGACATGTGCACTGCACACCTAGCAATCCCCGGGCTGTGAAACAGCTGGGGGATTGTTGGCACAGGTCCCCAGCCTCAAAATGAGCCGCTGGGTTAGCCTGCTCCCACCAATCCTGGAGCTGCTCTCATGCTGAGAGCAGCTCCAGGATTGGACAGAAGTCGTGTTCCATTAGGCAGGAAGGGAGGTCCTTCCCTTTCCTGCTCATGGACATCAGACCACCATCGCCAGGAGTGCCGCACAGGGTGGGAGCATCATTAAGGTGAGTTGAGCGTATGGCGCCCCCCTATATTTTTGTATTGCCAGCCGGCACTGGTAATCAGAAGCAATACATATGGATGCTCTCTACTGCATCAGTGCAATTGGCAAAAATAAATTAAAATGAAACAATAACATCAATGTCTTCACTTCCCTGAGGCTCCAAACACACTAGTAGAACATTTAGATTAAAAATAAAACACCACCAAATCTGCAACAGCATGGTTTTAAATCACACACTTGAGAAAATGGCAACTGAGGATATTCCTAGGAAGAAAAGGCAATGAGAACAGAGAAGTAATTGCTGACTGCCCTATAGCTTCATCCCAGCCACCCCAACCTTACCTGAAAACGCGAGTACTTATATAACCCAAATTTAACATGAAATCACAGAACGCTAACTCATCCAGGACAGCAACAAGAGTGTAAAAAAAATGATTAAAATGGAGAACAAATATGTGGCCTACAGAAGACAGTGAAGGAAATCTGGACAAAAAGGAGGGAAAACAAGCCCTTTGCTATCCCAGTAAAGCACTGCAAATGCCTAGTGCCCTTATAATACACCCAACACTCTTGCCCCTTTCTCCACACATTGGCCTGTACAGGACTCGCATCTCCAATCCAGAATAAAAAAATAATTGGTGGCGCCCATTATGCTTCCATAGAGCATCAGCCTATTAACCAGAAATACCATAAAAGGAACTTACTTGATTTTCCTAAATAATGCAAGAGATAATGCAGGCACAGGGTGAATGCTGCTTTTCTTCCATTATGCGAATCCACAAGTAGCAGGAAGTCAACAAACACCTGGAAGGAATGTAGCGGACATGAAGATGTAGTTGCTAGAGTAAGTACAGCAGTCTCTGAGCCACTTCAATCGAAAATAATTTTTCTGCTTGAAGCAAGTAGTGCATGATCCAATCAGCATAATCAGGTAAGCAAAGAAAAAAAAATAGGACTTAGCTCTTCTTAAAAAATGCATGACTTACTACTAGGCATTTCATTGCCAACCAACCCTGCTGAGTACTTCAGACCTGTTCCGAAGCATTTCATGCCCGTGCAATTGCTGAATTTGTAGATCTGCCAATCTTTTCTTAGAATTTCCTGTAGCTGTTACTGTTCAGAGACCTCACGTGCTCCCTTCCAGGACCTCAGCTTCATTTTCCTCCAGCTCTGTCCACTTGAGATTCACATGAAAGCAGCACTAGAACACAAAGTGCCCGTGTACCTCAACACTTGGAACAGAACAAAAGTTTTGCTTGACTTGGCAAATGCCTCCCTCTGAACTTCTTTGTCTCTCTGTTTGTAGAGTACTTTGGCCACTTTTGGTCCTCTGGTGGGCCCCTGTCCCCAGTCCATGGTGGCATGGATCATTAGCAGGCAACCTCTAAAGTACTCTGCAGGCGTTAGAGTGCCAACTGCAAGATGGCCACACCCTAGTGCAGCTCTGCAAGCCAGGGCAATATCATACTTCAACTATCAATCTCTGGCTGCTAATTTCCATTTTTTAGTGATAATTCGTCTTTCCCAACCCTCCAGCTCCAAGTAAGTATGATAATATCGGCCCACTGGCAACAAACTTGGATAACATCGGCTTCACATGGACAGAGCACAGCTGATCAAAGAGAGCAGAGATCTACAGCCAAAGAGGCAATGCGCACAGCAAGTTTTGGAGTGGTCAGGGAAGGGTTACTGGGCCACTCTATCCCTGTGCCTTGGGGCTCGGGCTGCTGCCGGTGAGCAAAACTGAGGACGAAGAAAGCCACAATCAGCAGTTAACACCACAAGCTATGGTTTAGGGGAGACCCAGGGCTGGGAGGCGCTAGTACTCATTGTTCTGCTACAGGAGAATTTAGTGAATTTTGGGACATACAACTCATCATCCTGAGTGGATAATAGGCTCAGGAGAGAAAACCTCCCCCTGCAGGTAGCAGGTTGCAGACTTGGTGCATAAACTAGCAGCTATCTGGTTGTGCTTATGCCTCGCGGCTGGGTCATTGCACTGGAGGCCATCCACAGTCTGAAACAATATTGTGCAAAAATTACGGAGACTGTGGCTGTCACAGGGAGGTGTTGGGCTGTACAGTTCCCTTCGATGGGTCCGATTCACAAAGGTAAACTGAGACAAAAGTCTAACTTTACGACTTTCGGTATTCACAAACAGCATTTACAAGTAGTAAAGTTAGACTTTTGTCACAGTTTTGGTCTCAGTTAAACTTAAGACCAAAACTTAAGTTTAACTGAGACAAAAGTCTAACTTTACTACTCGTAAATGCCCTTTGTGAATACTGAAAGTCGTAAAGTTAGACTTTTGTCTCAGTTTACCTTTGTGAATCGGGCCCGATGACTGGCGAGCTATAGGTGTGCCCGTGGCTTTACAGGTACAGGAATCGAAATGGGCAAAATTAATAGCAAACTGTCCAAACCTTTTTCTGAGTCTCGAAGAGCAGCAAAAAACTGGAGTCAGTGAATGAAGAGGAATCACCACTTTACGCCAGATTACAAGTTGGGCAGTTAATTTAGAGCGTGCGTAAACCTCTGTTTATGCACGGGTTAGAATTATGAGCTGTTAGGTATTTAAATCATCAGATAATTATCAGATACGTTCAATAACTCAACCTTTGTTAAATTTCAGCAAGTCAAACCTTCCAAAATTTTACGGGGAAAAACCATATGGTACCGTATCGTGCGAATTTTAGTGCGTTAAACACCAAAATCCGTGTGTTATTCCCTAACAACTTGTGACAGGTGGTATTTATTGCATTCAATGAATAATGTACCCTGCAGTATCATTATTTATCATGTTGATAAATACCATCTATATTCGTCATCAGGCCCTTAGTCATTTTGATAGCGCTGCATCACCAGACAACATGAGAACACTACTATTAACTATGTAACAGAGCCTCCTTTCAATAGATGGGAATATTGATACTCTAAACCAATGAATGGGCGTCATGGCTTAGAAGCTAGATGAGCACTTAGGTAGACTGGATGAGGCAAAGGAACGCATTTCTGATGTAGAGGATGACTTAAAGCAAAAGACAGGCCAATTCTTCAACACGGAAAAAGTACTGGCAGTGATTAAAGCAAAGAATGAAGATCTCAAAGCGAGATCCTGCCGAAGCAATCTATGCATTTTGGGTATCCCTGAATCAGCAAACAGACCAATGTGTCTATTTGTAGAAAACATGCTTGTGGCCCTTTTTGGTAAAGACAATTTGTCATGTCTCTTGGTCGTGGAGTGAGCACATTGTGAGCTCTCCCCTAGACCACCTCTGGGGGGACAGGCACGCCCAATAATAGCAAAACTCCTAATTTACAATGACAGGGATACTGTGCTGTGCAGGGCACGAGAGAAGCATGATTTGAATTACCAAGAAAATAATGTTTCATTCTTCTCTGATTTCACGCTAGCTACGCAAATGGATAGGAAAGAATATTTGCTCATAAAAAGCAGTTATGGAAATGGGGCAGAGCCTATCCAGCACACCTTCTGATCGAATACAATAGCGAGGAGAAAAACTTTGCCATGCCAAAACTGGCTTCATCGTTTCTGGAAAGTATCCCTCGGTTCGGGGGAGCAAAGGCGTTGCCGGACCATAATGATGAAGATATCTTGAACAGTGGTGCTGACTAATTGCTGTAGATTTATCTTTGATTGAGTATCGCTTTACATGCAATTCAAATCTATACAACAATTCAGAAAGAATGGATCTTAACTATATTTTATATGCCGTACACTAGAGTGTTTTATGGTGTAAATTGCAAATGCCTAGGTTTCTGAGATAGTGCCTTTACAAATATGCCCTGGCTACGTCCACCAGTATCGGGGAGCCTAGCTGGCTCTCTTTCTGTCCTCCATGGGTAATACCCACATAGTCATGTCATATCTGGTTTCTCTGTTGAGCCTAATTTGGGCTATAGTTATGTTTCTGGGGAGATGTAGGTCTGGGGAGGGTTGGATGAGTACAATCACTGACGAGTTGGGGTTGTTGGTGTAGAAGGTGGTTGGGATCTGATTGAGGGTACATCTAGCATACACAGGTAAAAGAACTATCAGATAGTGACATGGACAGCACATAGCACAAGTTACACTGTCCCCAACAATGTAGGCATTTGCCATAGATAACACACACCACTGTCATACATAAAGAAGTAAACGCCCAATGCAACAAAAGCTTAAATTCCTCATCTGTAAAATCAGAGGACTACATAATCCCTGTAAAAGACCCCAAATGTACTCTTACCTTAGCAGACATGACATCTTTGTGGCATTTCTGAAACTCACGTTACCAGAGCCACAGAAAAATACTTAGGGAATAAGTGGGTGGCATATTTCTTTGCCTCCTCATATTCTACATAGCCTTTTTGATAAAATGCAGTATACAATTCCACCATCTACGTACAGTCAATGACACACAGGACAGTATATAATAGTGCAGCGTATCCTAGCATACTTTGATATGACCTTAGTTAACACATACGGACCCAATAGTGCTGATCCTTTATTCTTTCAATATTGATGGAAGTGATTAAAACATCCCCTAAAATGTTGCTTTGTGGTGGGGATATTCATGTAGTCCTGAATCCCACGTAGCATAGATCCCAGGGGTATTCCAGGCAGGTGCACTCTTGAAATGCTGCCATCAGCAATATTATAGCTGAACAGATAGACCTACGGAGATCACGTCATGCATCGCAACAAAAGGGCACATACATATCTACAGCTTACAATATGTGGTCTAGGTTGGACTACTGGTTATCTTTGAAAGATATGATTGCTAGGGTGGTGGACATATGCCACCTGGCCAGGCCATTGTCGGATCATGCCCTGGTGCTTCCTACAATGTATGCACATTATGCTCACACAACACCCATACTATGGCAGCTAATGCCTGACGAGCTAAAAGATAGTGTGTTCTGGAATGAGATTCAACATGAAACACTGGAAAATTTTAGAGTAAACATGGACTCTGTTCTTGGGATGAGTATAGTGTGGGAGTCTTTAAAAATGGTGATCTGTGGGGCTTGCAGCCAGAAATACTGTGGCGTGCCTGCTCGCTTAGAACACATATGAATACACTTGAGAGAGAAATGAAAGAGCTCAAATGTGTCTGGCAATTCACATCAGACTCAGCTATACTTGCAAAAATAAGGGAGAAAATGACTTAATGTAATAATGAAGCATTGCCGGAGATGACATTTCTGGGTAAATTTCCTGTGGCATGAAGATACAAGGAGGGTAAATGCCCAGGCACAGCACTAGCAATCTTACTGAAAAAATCTGGGCTGCAAATGTTATCACATGTCTTTGGGATGAAAAAGGGAGGAGAAATTAAAAGGCTGGCAAAATACTGGAGAGCTTTCCCCCTTATTTTTCAAATCTATATGAATCTAAATTGGACCCTGACACAACGCTGCTGGTTGATTACTTAAATGATATTGCACTAACATGGATGAATGATCCAAGGCATGAATATTTGAGTAGGCCTTTTACAGTGGAAAAAATCACTATAGTTTTAGAAGCCTCTCATCGGGTAAAGCCCAGGCCTGACATATACCAGCAGCATTCTACAAGGAATTTGGTGAAATATTGGCGCCTCAAAATCTAAAACTCTTTGAAGAGTCACATGCAAAACGCTGCCTTCCTCCTACCATGCATGAAGCCTTGTTGGTCACTTCGATAAAGCCTGGCGAACCCCCGAGAAACATGAGTCCTATCGTCCTCTGTCTTTCATCAATTGCGATGCTAAGATCATCGGCAAGTTACTGGTGAGAAGATTGCTCCCACTCCTAGCCGAATTAGTGCTGCCAGACCAAGCAGCATTTGTACCTGGAAGATCTACATAACATACAACCTGGGCACATTGTTTGTGCTACTTCATCAGATTAACCCTGAAACACACGATGCAGCAGTGTTCTTGGATGCCACAAAAGCATTCAACTCTGTGGAGTGGCCCTGCCTATTGGGCATCTTATGACATATGGGGTTTCCCTAGTTCTTTGTGTGTTGGGTGCAGATAGTTTACACTAACCCTACTGCATGCATCGAAATGAATGGCTTGCTTTTGAGCCCCGTGCAGATAAACTGAGGCATTCCACAAGGTTGTCAATTGTCTCCACTTCTGTTTCTCCTTATGTTAGAGCCATTAGGTAGTAAGCTGCACAACGTGGCATAAGATTTACATCAAGTTCTTTGCTGATTTCACTATAAGTGGACGACATGACCCTGTACATGCGTGATCTTGAGACCAACCTTGATCCCATTCTTTGGGAGATTGTCAGAGTTGGCAGCTTCTCTGGTATCACAATAAACTGGTCCAAATCTGTCATATTTCTGTTGACGGACTTCATGTCATGATTCATATCTGAATATCCCTTGGAATGGTACAAAGTACTTGGGTAAATGGATGCACAGATACAAATATAGTATAATTAAAGAAAACTATGGGAGAGCGATTCACAAGCTAGAAGCACAAATTGATGGTTGGATCAAACTTCCATGATCCATGGCTGCCCGCACAGCACTCATTAAGATGATGATACTTCCAAAGCTGCTCTCCCGTTCCTCTATCAAAGGCATTTTTTCTTTCTTTGCGGATGTTATCAATTTGACTGGTCTGGGTGGGTAAATAACCACATCTAAGGTGGGAAATACGAATATTACCATATGAGCAGGCTGGGTTTGCAGCAGCAGACCTAGACCTGTACTACCACTGTGCACGGGCACACTTTGCCTACTATTGGCAGTGGCGGGTCCTCCGCTATGGCAGAGGAGTGTCGCCCCCCCGCCAGCACTTAAAAAAATGTGAAAAATAAAACGATAATAAAACAGGGTTAAAACCTGTTTTCTTATCCTTTTATTTAGCTTGTGCCGAGGCTTGGGGATGGGGCCAGGGTGGTGACAGGCTGGAGGCGTGTGGTGGGCACTGCCTTCACTGTGCATTTATGTTTGGCCAGCCGTCTCAGGCTGGCCAAACATACATGCACAGTGAAGCTCTCTCCAACCCAGCTGCATTGCTGGGTTGGAGAGAGAGCAGGCACAGACTCCCAGTCTGTCCTGGAGCACAAATCACGTCTCTCAGGCCACTCCTGAAGCTGCTCTGGCATGAGAGCAGTTTCATGATTGGCCGCAGGGCAGGCTGGAAGCCTGTGCCTGTGAGAAGAGAAGCAGAAGCGTGCAATGCTGGAGGGCAGCAGGTAAGTTTGTCTCCCCCTTCCCCTTCCCCTGCCCCCCAACCCCTCTGCCTCCCCAACTCCTTTCCCTGAAACAAGCCGCTCCTGCTCGCATTAATATGTCAAGGAAAACAGGTTGCATTTGAAAAAAAGTTGCTTATTTAAAAAACAAACACAGACATGGTGGTCTGCTGTCACAAGGAGATGATGGACAGAGCGCTAAAACTTTTCAGACACTCACCCTCGTCACAGATCTGGGTTGAATGAGCCTGGACCTAATAACTCCAAAATGTTAGAAATGTATCCATATCAGGGGGGCTGAGACGGTGAGATGTGTAGGGTATTAATGTGCAGTTTAAAGGGGCTGCTCTGTCCTGCTTAGGGAGACTGAGCTGTTGCAGGTGTGTATAAGTAACTGTTCTTAATAAGCCTTTACACTGCTCATGCAATGTGTCGGTGTGGAATTCCTATGTGGCTGTGTTATTACTTGTTCTTTTTTTATTGCACAATTTCAATAAAGTTTTAAAAAACCTGTAGAGTTCTCAGCTTCTAACAACATACTTATACCTCCCCGCAAAGATCTTTGTGTCTGTTCTCACAGATCTGCATCCATTACATTTCAAAAACATGCTGCGTTTTTGGTGAATAAGGAAACTTCTCACAGCATCCTTCTTGTGATTTCCCGTGGAATAGTGGGTCAATAAAGCTGGAAAAATTACTTTTCCTTTCCTCGATCTCTCAAATGTACCTCTTGGCCTTCAAGGTCCACTGATGTCACCTGAATTAAGCTGTAATAAGTTCTTTCTTGGTACCGGCTAGTTGCAGAAGCTCTTCAATGTGAGCAATATAGTCAGACATCTTCACAGTTTCACTGGTCATGTAGATTATCAAGATCTACTGTCACAACTAGGTAACATTCCAACAAGAGGAGAATCTCTGATGACCTTAGAGGAGATAGAACTAATTTTCAGCAGATGTACCTCAGCGTCTTCTTTTGATTCCCTACCACTTTCTATTATAAAAAGCCAATGTCCATCCTCGCCCGTCTTCTGTGTGATGCTATTAATGATTCTCGGAGCACGGGATAGGTACCAGACTCTTGCAAGCAAGGAACAATTGCATCCCTGTGGAAGAGAACTGGCTGAGACCCGATAGTAATGAAAATTTACAATCCAATTACACTGCTCCTGGCCTTTACGAAGGTCATGGAACAACATCTGGCCAAGTGGAAAATTACTGTTCCACTACACTACTTCTGGCCTTTATGATGGCCATAGAACAACATATAGCCAATTGGCTGGCGTAAGATCTAGAAACCACAGAGGACTATATCTGGTCCTTGGCAGGCTTTAGTGTTGGACATAGCATGGAGACTGTGCTGGTAGCATCCCTGAAGGAGCTTTATTAACAGCAGTGATAACAAAGGAGCAGGCTTCTTGCTTTTGGATCACTCAGCATTCTTTTATATGGCCAGTCATGCCACTCTCATAGACCTATTCGACAACTGTGGCTCTTCGTGATGTGCTCTGGCTGCTTCAGATCATTTTTTACAGGGTCGCAAAAGGTTTGCTCCAAAGAGAGGCCTGAAAAATACGAGGCCCCAGAAACCTCTGCTCTCTCACCTATTATATTCAATGAATACATGCAGCCCTTAGAAGAATTCATCAAGAGTTTTGGCTTTCAAGTCTTTTCATATGCTGATGACACCCAACTCCTACGCTCCTTCAACAAGACCTCTGATTCTATGGGCAGTATGCTAAGGAACTCCTTATTAACTATCCGGTTTTTGGACAACATATCAGGAGAAAATATAGGAATACAAAAAATTGTGTCAAGAATATCAGGATATTAAACATATTGTCAACAGGAATATCGAAGGTAAAAATGCCATTTGTTGTTTTGTTTTTAATATTGTAATAAATATCGATGTAGAAAATATTGTTGTTTGCAATATCATTTGTACGTGTTAATTAGTATACAATTTATTGTAGGTTGTATTTTTTTAAATTTATTTGTGTTTTTAGTAGTAATGAAATTGTTGAAATTTATATTTTTAGTTTTATTAATGTGTATTTATATATTCACTGAAAAAAACCATAGGTTTCAAACACGTTATAGTTAGAAATTAGCATTTAAAAAATCTTTGAAATTCACTGAAAAAACCATAGGTTTTAGGGACAGTTATAGTTAGTTGGACATTTCACTCGTACAAAACCATAGAAATTCCCCCGTTATAGTTAGTTCAGCTAACTATAACTCGCGCCCCGCAATGCACTGCTGATGACGTCACATATTACATCACTCATGACATGGTCAGTGACATCACTGATGACATCACTGATGACATCTCAAATGACATCACTGATGACATCACTGATGACATCATCCAGTGACTGTGTGTTTCTGTAAAGTTTAAATATGTTTAATATATATAGGGAAAGGCGTATTGAAGAATGAGTGGGTGTATAAGTGTCTGAATGGATGATTTAGTACGTGCGTGACTGACTCTACAAGTGAGTGATTAAACGTATCTTACTGAATGCATGGGTTAGTGACAAAACTGTGTGAATGTCTGTATCTGTCTGTTTGTTGGTGTGTAAGTGGATGCATGGATTTGCGAATAGCTACATGAGTGTCTATATGGGTTATTGATTGGTTCTCTGAGTATCTGTATGGCTGCCTGAGTGTTTGTGTGGGTGGGGTGTGTGTGACTCTGTACATAGATGTGTGAGTGGGTGATTCACTGGGTGCATGATTTCAAGAGTGCATCTGTGATGGACTGCTTGGGTGAGTGTGTGTATGGGTGTGTTTAGTGAGTGAATGTATATCTCAGTGGTACATGTGCGAGTAACTACATATGTAAAAGGCAGTATATATGTGTGTTAGAGTATTTAAATGGCTATAAGTGAGAGTGTGTGATTGTGAGAGTGGCTGTATGGATGCGTGTGTGCTTGTATCAGTTATTGTATAAGAGCGTAAGAATGCGCTAGTATTTGTATGAGTAAGTGAGCTGGTGTGTGTATAACTGTATAGGTGAGTAAATGGGTGTGTGATAAATTTTTTGCATGACTGACTAGGTGTGTGAGTACCTCTATGGATGAGTGGCGGTGTGTGAGTGTTTATATAGGTGTATGAGTGCATATGATAGTCCTGTACTGAGTGACTGTAAGTATGAGTGACTGTACGGGTGAGTGAGTAGATGTGTGTGTGTAGACCTAAGAATCAGTGAGTGGGTATGTAGTTATTGGTATTGGAGTGTGTATGGTTTTGAGAATGGCAGTCTGTAATTTAGAGTGGGTGTATCAAAAGTTATATTAGGGTGTGAGAAGATGCATGAAATTATCACATGGATGATGTCATCAGTGATGTCATCAGTGATGTCATTTGAGATGTCATCAGTGATGTCATCAGTGATGTCACTGACCATGGCATGAGTGATGTAATATGTGACGTCGTCAGCAGTGCATTGCGGGGGCGCAAGTTATAGTTAGCTGAACTAACTATAACGGGGGAATTTCTATGGTTTTGTACGAGTGAAATGACCAACTAACTATAACTGTCCCTAAAACCTATGGTTTTTTCAGTGAATTTCAAAGGTTTTTTAAATGCTAATTTCTAACTATAACGTGTCTGAAACCTATGGTTTTTTCAGTGAATTTCAAAGGTTTTTAAATGCTAATTTCTAACTATAACGTGCCTGAAACCTATGATTTTTAAGTGAATTTCAAAGGTTTTTACATGCTAGTTTCTAACTATGCCTACAGAGGTAGGACATCTGAAGAAAGAAGAAAAACGCACAGAAAGAAGCAAAAGAAATGCAGAAAGAAGCAACAGAAGTCCACAAAGACGAAGAAAAGTGCAGGAAGAAGCAAAAGATGTGCAGAAAGAACCAACAGAGGAGCAGAAAGAGGCCTTGTTGCAAAATCATCCTGTGCCCAAAACTTTTTCAGACGGGTACTGGTGGTAACTGACTCTGACTAACCAGAGCCAGTGCTATGCTAAAAGAGACTTAGAATACAGTGAAAACACCTACATACACTAAGGAACACTATGCATTGGGGTACCCCTGTGATTAGCATGACCTCCTCTGTAAGTCCCTAGTACATAATAGGGCAGGGGGATTAAAACTACCTCTTAAAACGCGCTACAGGGCGCTTTTGCACAGTGGTGAAGGGAGGGAGGGCCTGAGGTGACATGTGTGCAAACGCGCCCGTGGCGCGTTTTAAGTTGCAGGATTAAGTCCCCTTGAATCCTGAGGGTCCCTGGGGCCCAACTAGCCCCCCAGGTACCTACAGTTAGGACCACAGAGCTGAGTTGCAGAGAGGCGTTCCGAGGCCACGCACCTTTTTTCACCTCTCTGCAATGCAACTCTGTTGTGCTTACTGAAGGTACCTGGTGGGCTAGTTGGCCCCCAAGGTCCCTCAGGATTCAAGGGGAATTAATTCCCCAACTTAAAATGCACCACAGAGCGTGTTTGCGCACTTGTCACCTGAGGCCCCGCCCCCTCCCTTCACCACAGTGCAAACGCGCCCCGTGGCACGTTTTAAGTTGGGGGATTATGTCACCTTGAATCCTGAGGGTCCCTGGGGCCCAACTAGCCCACCAGGTACTTCCAGTAAGCACCACAGGCCTGCGTTGCAACGCCTGTAACAAATTGTGCAGTTGTGTTTAGGTAGTGAAGGGGGTCGTGCTGGGGGTAGTGGTTTAGGGTTTAGGGTAGTGCAGTGGTGTTTGTGTAGTGTAGGGGGTCATGCTGGCAGTAGATTTAGGGTTTAGGGTAGTTCAGTGGTGTTTGGGTAGTGTAGGGAGTCGTGCTGGGGGAGTGTTTTAGGGTTTAGGGTAGTGCAGTGGTGTTTGGGTAGTGTAGGGGGTCGTGCTGGGGGTAGTGTTTTAGGGTTTAGGGCAGTGCAGTGGTGTTTGGGTAGTGTAGGGGGTCGTGCTGGGGGTAGTGGTTTAGGGTTTAGGGTAGTGCAGTGGTGTTTGGGTAGTGTAGGGGGTACTGCTGGGGGTAGTGTTTTAGGGTTTAGGGTAGTGCAATGGGGTTTGGGTAGTGTAGGGGGTACTGCTGGGGGTATTGTTTTAGGGTTTAGGGTAGTGCAGTGGTGTTTGGGTAGTGTAGGGGGTACTGCTGGGGGTAGTGTTTTAGGGCTTAGGGTAGTGCAGTGGTGTTTGGGTAGTGTAGGGGTTTGTGCTGGGGGTCGTTTTTTAGGGTTTAAGGTAGTGCAGTGGTGTTTGTGTAGTGTAGGGGGTAGTGTTTTAGGTTTTAGGGTAGTGCAGTGGTGTTTGTGTAGTGTAGGGGGTCGTGCTGGGGGTAGTGTTTTAGGGTTTAGGGTAGTGCAGTGGTGTTTGTGAAGTGTAAGAGGTCGTGATTTAGGGTTTAAGGTAGTGCACTGGTCTTTGGGTAGTGTAGGGAGTCGTGCGGGGGGTAGTGTTTTAGGGTTTAGGGTAGTGCAGTGGTCTTTGGGTAGTGTAGGGGTCGTGCGGGGGTAGTGTTTTAGGGTTTAGGGTAGTGCATTGGTGTTTGGGTAGTGTAGGGGGTCATGCGGGGGGTAGTGTTTTAGGGTTTAGGGCAGTGCAGTGGTGTTTGGGTAGTGTAGGGGGTCATGCTGGGGAAAGTGTTTTAGGGTTTAGGGCAGTGCAGTGGTGTTTGGGTAGTGTAGGGGGTCATGCTGGGGGAGTGTTTTAGGGTTTGGGGCAGTGCAGTGGCGTTCGGGTAGTGTAGGGGGTCGTGCTGGGGGAGTGTTTGAGGGTTTAGGGCAGTGCAGTCGTGTTCGGGTAGTGTAGGGGGTCGTGCTGGGGGTAGTGTTTTAGGGTTTAGGGCAGTGGTGTTCGGGCAGTGTAGGGGGTCGTGCTGGGGGTGGTGTTTTATGGTTTAGGGCAGTGCAGTGGTGTTCGGGCAGTGTATGGGGTCGTGCTGGGGGTGGTGTTTCAGGGTTTAGGGCAGTGCAGTGGTGTTCGGGCAGTGTAGGGGGTCATGCAGGGGGTGGTGTTTCAGGGTTTAGGACAGTGCAGTGGTGTTCGGGCAGTGTAGGGGGTCATGCAGGGGGTGGTGTTTCAGGGTTTAGGGCAGTGGTGTTCGGGCAGTGTAGTGGGTCGTGCTGGGGGTGGTGTTTCAGGGTTTGGTGCAGTGCAGTGGTGTTCGGGCAGTAAAGGGGGTCGTGCTGGGGGTGGTGTTTCAGGGTTTTGGGCAGTGCAGTGGTGTTCGGGCAGTGTAGGGGGTCGTGCAGGGGTGGTGTTTCAGGGTTTAGGGCAGTGCAGTGGTGTTCGGGCAGTGTAGGGGGTCGTGCAGGGTTGTGGTGTTTCAGGGTTTAGGGAGTGCAGTGGTGTTCGGGCAGTGTAGGGGGTCGTGCTGGGGGTTGTGTTTCAGGGTTTAGGGCAGTGCAGTGGTGTTCGGGCAGAGTAGGGGGTGGTGCAGGGGGTGGTGTTTCAGGGTTTAGGGCAGTGCAGTGGTGTTCGGGCAGTGTAGAGGGTGGTGCAGGGGGTGGTGTTTCAGGGTTTAGGGCAGTACAGTGGTGTTCGGGCAGTGTAGGGGGTCGTGCAGGGGGTGGTGTTTCAGGGTTTAGGGCAGTGCAGTGGTGTTCGGGCAGTGTAGGGGGTCGTGCTGGGGCTGGTGTTTCAGGGTTTAGGGCAGTGCAGTGGTGTTCGGGCAGTGTAGAGGGTCGTGCTGGGGCTGGTGTTTCAGGGTTTAGGGCAGTGCAGTGGTGTTCGGGCAGTGTAGCGGGTCATGCTGGGGGTGGTGTTTCAGGGTTTAGGGCAGTGCAGTGGTGTTCGGGCAGTGTAGGGGGTCATGCCTGGGGTGGTGTTTCAGGGCTTAGGGCAGTGGTGTTCGGGCAGTGTAGGGGGTCTTGCTGGGGGTGATGTTTCAGGGTTTAGGGCAGTGCAGTGGTGTTCGGGCAGTGTAGGGGGTCTTGCTGGGGGTAGTGTTTCAGGGTTTAGGGCAGTGCAGTGGTGTTCGGGCAGTGTAGGGGGTCGTGCTGGGGGTGGTGTTTCAGGGTTTAGGGCAGTGCAGTGGTGTTCGGGCAGTGTGGGGGGTCGTGAAGGGGGTGGTGTTTCAGGGTTTAGGGCAGTGCAGTGGTGTTCGGGCAGTGTGGGGGGTCGTGAAGGGGTGGTGTTTCAGGGTTTAGGGCAGTGCAATGGTGTTCGGGCAGTGTAGGGGTCGTGCTGGGGGTGGTGTTTCAGGGTTTAGGGTAGTGCAGTGGTGTTCAGGCAGTGTAGGGGGTCGTGCTGGGGGTGGTGTTTCAGGGTTTAGGGCTGTGCAGTGGTGTTCGGGCAGTGTAGGGGGTCATGCTGGGGCTGGTATTTCAGGGTTTTGGGCAGAGCAGTGGTGTTCGGGCAGTGTAGGGGGTCATGCTGGGGGTGGTGTTTCAGGGTTTAGGGCAGTGCAGTGGTGTTCGGGCAGTGTAGGGGGTCGTGCCTGGGGTGGTGTTTCAGGGCTTAGGGCAGTGGTGTTCGGGCAGTGTAGGGGGTCTTGCTGGGGTGGTGTTTCAGGGTTTAGGGCAGTGCAGTGGTGTTCGGGCAGTGTAGGGGGTCTTGCTGGGGGTGGTGTTTCAGGGTTTAGGGCAGTGCAGTGGTGTTCGGGCAGTGTAGGGGGTCGTGCTGGGGGTGGTGTTTCAGGGTTTAGGGCAGTGCAGTGGTGTTCGGGCAGTGTGGGGGTCGTGAAGGGGGTGGTGTTTCAGGGTTTAGGGCAGTGCAGTGGTGTTCGGGCAGTGTAGGGGGTCGTGCTGGGGGTGGTGTTTCAGGGTTTAGGGCAGTGCAGTGGTGTTCGGGCAGTGTAGGGGGTCGTGCAGGGGCTGGTGTTTCAGGGTTTAGGGCAGTGCAGTGGTGTTCGGGCAGTGTAGGGGGTCGTGCTGGGGGTAGTGTTTTAGTGTTTAGGGTAGTGCAGTGGTGCTTGTGTAGTGTAGGGGGTCGTGCTGGGGGTAGTGTTTTAGGGTTTAGGGTAGTGCAGTGGTGTTTGTGTAGTGTAGGGGGTCATGTTTTAGGGTAGTGCAGTGGTGTTTGGGTAGTGTAGGAGGTCGTGCTGGGGGTAGTGTTTTAGGATTTAGGTTAGTGCAGTGATGTTTGGGTAGTGTAGGGGGTCGTGCTGGGGGTAGTGTTTTAGGGTTTAGGGTAGTGGAGTGGTGTTTGTGTAGTGTAGGGGGTCGTGCTGGGGTAGTGTTTTAGGGTTTAGGGTAGTGCAGTGGTGCTTGTGTAGTGTAGGGGGTCGTGCTGGGGGTAGTGTTTTAGGGTTTAGGGTAGTGCAGTGGTGCTTGTGTAGTGTAGGGGGTCGTGCTGGGGGTAGTGTTTTAGGGTTTAGGGTAGTGTAGTGATGTTTGTGTAGTGTAGGGGGTCATGTTTTAGGGTAGTGCAGTGGTATTTGGGTAGTGTAGGGGGTCGTGCTGGGGGTAGTGTTTTAGGATTTAGGTTAGTGCAGTGGTGTTTGGGTAGTGTAGGGGGTCGTGCTGGGGGTAGTGTTTTAGGGTTTAGGGTAGTGCAGTGGTGGTTGTGTAGTGTAGGGGGTCATGCTGGGGGTAGTGTTTTAGGGTTTAGGATATTGCAGTGGTGCTTGTGTAGTGTAGGGGGTCGTGCTGGGGGTAGTGTTTTAGGGTTTAGGGTAGTGCAGTGGTGTTTTTGTAGTGTAGGGGTCATGTTTTAAGATGCATTGCTCCAATACCTGACCAGTCTGCACTACATAAAACTGCAAAAAAACTAAAAATAAAAAGTGTTTTGCACACTTTTGTCATTGGGCTATATGTGGGCTACATCTGGGTAATATTTGTGCTACATTAGGGCTCTTTTTTCTCTGGTGGCCATCTTGGAAGACTTCTTTGTTATGAAGTTTCCTAATTTCCTCATTTACTGCAGTCTCCTCAGTAGGAAATGCTTTCAGTTTTTACTTTGATTCCATCAAGAAGGCATTCAGATGTGCCTCACATTTGCCATAAATTCAGAATGCTAGCACTCTAGTTGCTCATTAGATCACTGTAGTAAAGCTACTGCTCACCAGGGAGTTAACTGGAAGTCTGCTGCTGGTATTGAAAGTGATTGTTTCAGTCTGCATGTCAGAATTTTCTAATGAAATAGAAGAGGATTTGAGATCTCACTTAAAAAATGCCCTAATTTTTCTTTCTGCAGCACTAACCATAATTTCTATTTCAAAAAGAACCCCCTCATTTTGTTCCTTTTTAAATTAAATGTTTTAAGTGTTACCGGTTTATTCCAATCAAGATGGCTTCAGGTGTGCCATACTTTTGTCATAAGTAAGGCTGTTAGCACTCTAGTTGTACTTTAGAACACTCTGGGAAGCTGCAGTAGAACACAAAGGCATCAACTGGCAGGCTGCTCCTGTTGAAATATAACAGGAAGATATTTGAGATCACACTTGAAACATGTCCTAATTTTTCTTTCTACAGCACTAACCATAATTTCTATGACAAAATGAACCCCATCATTTTGTTCCTTTTTAAATTAAATGTTTTAAGTGTTACCAGTTTATTCCAATCAAGATGGCTTCAGGTGTGCCATACGTTTGTCATAAGTAAGGCTGTTAGCATTCTAGTTGTTCTTTACAACACTCTGGGAAGCTGCAGTAGAACACAAAGGAATCAACTGACAGTCTCTGCCCTTGTTGGATGTACATGTTTTACTGAGAATGTCAGACTTCATTCTCACATGACTGAGAAAGATAATGTGAATTTACAGAAAATATGCTCTCATTTTAGCTTTTGGAGCACCTTCCAAAACTCTGTGGGACAAGCATGTGAAAATAGTTTTCTCTCAAACATGATTCATGATATCCCAGCAGAAGGTTTTTCACAGGGTAAAATCACCTTAGAACACACCACAATTCCTGAAATTAGTATGGTACCATCAACAAATGAATTCTAATGTAACTAAAGTCTATTATCACCCTTTATAGTTCTCCTTTTGGTAACCCTCAAAATCTTTGATTCACTACAATGCATTTCAATGGGGTACTATCATGTATATTGGTCCCAAGATGGCTGCCAGCAATTCCAGGATGAAGTGCTGACAGCCAATCAGATCTCACATTGACATGTGTGTTTAGGCTCCGCCCAGATATATATGTGATTTTACTTTTGATTTTCTCAGGAACTACTGAACGGATTTACACCATTTAACCAAAAGGCACGACTCTGAACCAAGGGCTACCTTTTTGCCAAATTTGGTATAATTCCGTTCAGCAGTTCGGGCTGTAGCTGCGACTAAAGGTTCCTATGGAAAATTGCATGGGGAAAACACGTTTTGGGACCCCCTTTTTTCTCGGCCCCCGCTTGCTGAATCACCTTGAAACTTTCAGGATAGGAGCAGACCGGAGCGCCCCACGAGTTTTGAAAATTTCGCGAAGATTCGTCAACCGGCGCCAAAGTTATTGGAAATAGAATGTTGTGAATTTCCTATGGAAAATAGTTCCTAACTATAACTATCTACTGGCGACCGCCAGTAGATAATATATATATATATATATAATTGTTAATTTTTTTTTTTGTAGCGCGATATTGGTTTTCTATGAGATAAAGGTAAGGAGATTTTTAAAAAATTTGTATTTTGAATTAAATTTTAAGGTAATAATTTTAGAGATATGCAAATTAATTAATTTAGGAATTTGAAATGTATTTTGCTATAATAATATTTATAGTACATTGTAATTTCATATGAATGAAGATGTATATTAATGGTATTAATATATATTTTTAAATAAATAATATAAATTTTAAAAATATCTGAAAAAACTTTTAATAAAGTTAAATATTAAGAAATACATGTATTTGAGCATTTTACATATTTTGTAATACATTTTTCAAAACTAGAAATATTTTAGATTATTTTGGTTTCAAAATAGTTTTTTTATTTTAAACATATTTTTTAAATTTCTAAAAATATAAAAAAGATTTAAATATTTTCTTTCTTGATTGTTAATTTTGTATTATGATTTTGTTTGTCATTTCATGATTTAAACTTTATGAATGGAAGGAAATATTTTGAAAAAATATCTTAGCAGTAGTAATTAAAATATTTATTTATATTTTATTATTTAAATATGTATATATAGGTTTGTAGTTTTGGTTACTGTATTTTAGATAGCATTTTATTGTAAGTGTGGAGTATTGATTGTGTATTTAAAATGTTTAATTTGTAATACCTTGTGTAAAATGTTATATTTTGAAGTGGATACTGTAAATTTCAGCTCTTTATCATCCAACACTTTCTTAAATTAGCCTTAAATTGGAGTGGGAAGAGTAAACGTCACCCCTTTAGTCTCCAACACCTTCCCTCAATATGATTTACATCAGAGTGGGAATAGTAAATGTCACCCCTCTAGTGTCCATCGCCTTCCCCAAATAGGTTTAGATTGGAGTGGGAATAGTAAATGTCACCCCTTGTGTGTCCAACACCTTCCCCAAATTGGTTTACATTGGAGTAGGAATAGTAAAGGTCACCCCTTTAGTGTTCAATACCGTCCTCAAATTGGTTCAGTTTGAGGTGGGAATAGTAAATGTCACCCCTTTAGTGTCCACCGCCTTCCGCAAATTGGTTTAGAATGGAATGTGAATAGTAAATGTCACCCCTTTAGTGTCCAATACCTTCCCAAAAAGGTTGGATTAGAGTGGGAATAGTAAATGTCACACCTTCAGTGTCCAACACTTTCCACCAATTGTTTAGATTGTAGAGGGAATAGTAAATGTCACCCCTTTAGTGTCCAACACCTTCCTCAAATTGGTTTAGATTGGAGTGGGAATAGTAAATGTCACCCCTATAGTGTCCAACACCTTCCCCAAATTGGTTTAGATTGTAGTAGGAATACTAAATGTCCCCCTTTAGTGTCTAACAACTTCCCCAATATGGTTAGATTGGAGTGGGAACAGTAAATGCCCCGCCTTGAGTGTCCAACACCTTCCTCAAATTGGTTTAAATTGGAGTGGGAATAGTAAATGTCGCCCCTTTAGTGTCACACACCTTCACCAAATAGGTTTAGATTGGAGTGGGAATAGTAAATTCCACCCATTGAGTGTCCAACACCTTCCCCAAATTGGTTTAGATTGGAGTGGTTAATAATAAATGTCAGCCCTTAATTGTTCAACGCCTTCCTCAAATTTGTGTAGATTGGAGTTGGAATGGTAAATGCCACCCCTTTGGTATCCAACGCATTCCCCAAATTGGTTTAGATTGGAGTGGGAATAGTAAATGTAACCCCTTTAGTGTCCAACACCCTCCTTAAATTGGTTTTGATTGGAGTGGGAATAGTAAATATCACCCCTTTAGTGTCCAACGCCCTCCCCAAATTGGTTTAAATTGGAGTGAGAAAAGTAAATGTCACCCTTCTAGTGTCCAACACCTTCCCCCAATATGGTTAGATTGGAGTGGGAAAAGTAAATTTCACCCCTTCAATGTCTAACCATTTTTTTAAAAAATGATTTATGTTGGAGTGTGATTATTCAAGTTTAGATGTTTCTTTTGAATTATTTTATTTTACTTGTATTTGTATATAATAGAAATTCTTTGGGCCTTATTACGATGGTGGTCAGACGAGCATCCGATCGCCATCGCAGAGGGAGTGGGACTGCCAGAAAAGTAGTCGGAGAATCCATCCACCAGATTAGGATGCGACCGCCGTGTAGGCGGTGGGAAAACATCAGTTTTTCTATTTTGGCTTGTGCTGAGCCCAGGAAAAGGGCTGCAGCACAAGCCGCAATAGAAAAAGGGATGTTTTCAAACATCCATGCACTGTGCGCCTGGCACCATGTGGTGTCTGGCACCCGCTTCATGGACAATTGGGCGGGCATCACATGTGCCCCCCAGGCAACATTGCTGAGGCCTATGGGGATGGGGGCCTTGCTAGGGGCCTCCAAAGTCTGTTTACGACAGCCTTTTCATGTCATTCTGACCGCAATGTAAAGGCTGTCAGAAAATGACATCCTATACCTAAGGCGGCTCGTCCGCAGGCACCGCCTACATTGTAGGGATTAGGCTCCGACCGCCACCCGACGGGTTTTTTGAGCCTGTCAGAGGAAGCGGTCTTTCTCCCCACCCACTGCGCTCCACCCGGACAAAGTAAGTTTCAAAGCAACAATGTTTCCTTTTACGATTCTTTTGCTTTAGATGTGAGGCCAATCACTTGATTAATTAAACGGGACAATAAAGGTCCAGCAACAATCACAAAGCACGAACATTTCCGGCTCGAAGCTAAAACTGCTTCCACCAAATTTGTGTAAGTCAAATGCAACAAAGTTTTTCCTTCAACCAATTGACCGTCAACATAGTGATTAAAACGAAACCCTTTCTGTTACAGACAAGAAACCACTCATTCGATTGTACAAAAGCAAACAGGACTCTTAACCAACTTCAGGAAACCGACAGCAAATATGTCTCAAGCCTAAATAGAGTAAGCTGATTATTAACATAGATTTCTTCAGCAAACACAAAATGTGTTATTCACACACTCCTAAAAAATGCTGCTTCTCTCCATTTTACAAAATTGAAATTAGAATAGCTGTCTTCCCTTTGAATGAAAAAGGAAATAGAAGAATACAGCACGAAGTCCAGGTACAATGCATAACTCTGAGTTACCAATAGGCTCATAAGAATGAGAGAAAGACCCTTAAAAGCACTGACTCCTTTTTCTTTATAATTTTCTTTAGGTTACACCGTGTCACTGCCCTGATGAAAATCCCCTGATCAATATGGGGATTTGAAACACGTCGGCACCGTTCTATAAGAAATCCATGAGGGAATTTGTTAAAATTATGCCTAGAAATCACAAAAAGGATGGTTGATAAGGTCCCCACCCCTGTTGACTTAAAGCCTAATCCCCATGGCTAGTATCTCTCCCAAAAGAAAAAGGAATAGACTTGTTATGAGAGTACTGTGAGGCTAACCTTTAGCTAAACCAAAGACTGGTGTAATGCGTTTATTGATTATTGTGACATTATTTGCACTATTTATTACTTTTTCACCTTTTGTCATTAATCATTGTTTTTTTCACTTGTATTATTCAATGGTGTATCATGTTTTGTACAAGCTTGCATGAAATTCAATGAAACTATAAATGCATGTTTTGAAATAATGGTAAAGCAATTTCGCCTGAACCAAGAAAATATATAAATATTGGTTCACATGCCTGCTTTAATAAACAGCAGGACATTTAAATAAGTTGGCCAGATTCCCTTTTTTCCTTGAAGGTGTCACAATCCGGCAGTCAGACCACTGCCCGTGTTGTCGGGCGGACCACCACCGAAGGCCTGCCGATGATGGGCTGTCTGACATGGTAACCGGGCCCTAAATGTTATTTTGTTAGTTTTATTGGTGATTAGAAATGTAATAAAAACTATTTTGTTGTATGTTTGTAACCAAAAATATTATAAATTATATTTTTTGTATAATAAAGACATGTAACACATTTTTCTATTTTTATTTATGTTTCCAAAGTTTATTTATTGTACGTTTACATTTTTAATCATATATACTTCAAGTTAAAAATAAACACTTATATAAAGTTAACTAAATAAAACATTTTTTTACTATTTTTTATAAAAAAAGGTACATTATATTTCAATACTATTGTATATTGTATATTTTCAATTTTCATTTTCTATTTTTAAAAGATGTTTAACATTTTTTAACTTTTTTGTATACATTTTTCAACAATTTTTTAACATACGTTTTTTGAGTATATATTTTATACTATTATTTAATTTATACTTAACAAGGTGTTTACATTTTATCACAACATTATTTTGACAGGTTTTTGCATGTTTATTATTTTTGTACATTTTTATACATTAATTTTACATTTTTACAATATTTCCTATTCATTTCTATGGGGAGATAGTCTTGTTCCTAGTTTCATTTGGCTGCCATGTTTTCTTTACTGTTACCTTCTCTTTTGTAATCTAGTTGTGCTATTTTTAGTCTGTTTACCCAGAACTAGGTCGCAGTAAGGTGCTGGTGTTCGTCCGAAGAGGTAAAACATTTTTGAGGATTGTTTAAGGGTTTTGAGGGATTAGGGTGGAGGTCTACATGTTAGTTATAGCATTGTTTGTGTTTTTTTTTGTATATTTAGAAGCATTAGTGTTACTGTTTTTCACTAGTTTGTAGTTTTGGCTTTTAGTGCACTCTTATAGTAATGTATTGCATGTTATGCTAAATTGTGTTATGTTAGTTATATTTTGATGATTAACTGTAACGTATATCTATTTTTGGAAATGTAATGTGTTTTTGCATGCAGGTTTTTAAATTTACTTTACACGTTTTGGTCGACAGCGTGTCCTATGAGCATTGGAAGTTTACGTTGTTTTTTAAGGAAATCATTTTTGTTTTATAATAAACCAATGCTTTTTGTATTGATTTCTTTTTTTCTGATTTCCTGGAGCGTTTTGTTTTTTCAAACACTTTTTCTGTTTTTTTATGGTTCCTAGATACTTTGGAGCGATTCGAGGGATTTCTATTGGATTTGTTTTATTTTTCAATTTTTATTGGGCTTTTTGGAAATGATTTTTCCCATTTCTAGTGGATTTCTATTTTTTAATATATGAATATAAAGAAAGATCTGCAGCTACAAAACAGTAAGTTTTATTTATTTATTTTCTCTTGGTGGGAAATGTGATATTATATTGTGTGTGTAAACATTATGTGATTATTATGTGGAATTGTTTGGTTTATCTGTTGTAATTATTTTATGTGAGGGATTGAGTTTTTTTTTTCCTTTTTGGTTGGTGACAGTTATATAATAAGTCTTCATTAACATTGCAGTTTCAATTAACTTTTTTGTTCATGTAATAAAATAATATATTTATTATTTTAAATAAAAAAAAGATTCATTTTTCAAAGTAAACCTTATGGAGACATGCCAGACTTGGAGCAAAGGTCCTTCCCATGGAAGTACCTTGTGTTTGGTGATTGAGTTGGTCTCCAAATTAGAAGAAAGTTACTTTAAGTTCTATGGCAGCACATTCAGTAATGAAGTAGGGTTTCTGACAGGAGTGTGTTCTCTACCACTTTAAGGGCCTGATTCTGATGCGGTTAGGAAGGCCTCCTAATGGCATTTGCTCCGTCCAAATCGGATTGGGAATGTGTCTTTCCAACAGACTCGGAAAGGTTTTCAACCGACCAAGTACGATGCGAGTTAGGTTTTAGGAATATCCCAATCCAAACCCGACAGCATTTGGAATGACCGAGCCGTATGGAGCAGAATTGTACGTCTCTAGGGGTCTTGTTTCCAAATGACCGAGTACGATGCTGGATTTGGACAGCCTTTCCGAATTGTGCTGTCCGACTCGAATCGGCAGTCGGAATCAGACTTTGGGGGCCCGTAGTGGGCCCCCCTGCATCTGGAGCCTTCCCAATCGGGCCTGTGGGGTTACCCATGAGTCTTCCCTTACCAACCAAGCACAGTGTGGCAGGCACCAGGGGGTGCCCGCCACAGAGTGCCCGATTTTCCCCAGCCACCCCTTTCTTCAATGGGAGCCTATGCATTTGGTCGGAACAAAGGCTCCCATTGAAGTCAATGGGAGTCCAACCAAATCGTATCTGGAAGCATCCGGATGCATCGTACTTGGTCGGTTGGACTCTCCCGATCCGATTAGGTTGGAAACCATTCCCAAACCCATTCGGTCGGGAAGCTTTCCAAACCGCATCAGAATCGGGCCCTAAGTGTTGCATCTTGGGGTATATTCGTGTAGAGAGCCTTCACATCAAGGGTCATGAAGAAATCAATGTTACTGATGTTGTTTGCTTCTTAAATAGGATTAAGGACATCCATAGGGTCCTTAAGATGGTGTTTTCATGACCAATGGTTGTAAAAAATTATCGCAGAACTTAATCATTAGTTCCAGAAGAGAACCCATGCCTGATACAAAGGATCTACCCAAGGCTGGTAACCCCCTTGTGTATTTTGGGCAGGACATCGAGGTACAGGATCTTGGGGTGGGTGTTCACCAAGAATTCTGCCTCATTTTTGCTAATCCAGCCCTGGGTTTTAGCTGTCAGTACTAAGGAACTGATTGAATAGTAAATCTAGTGGTGGGATCCTGGCTGATGGAGGCTGTAATTTCTCTTGGAGACATTCTTTATTGTAGTCTGGGGTAGACATAATGGCGATCGCACCGCCTTTTTTGGCTTGTTTGATTGTGATTGAAGCGTCATTAGCCAATTAATTTACTACTGCCATTTCCTGATTCGACATGTTGTGGAATGGATGCCTAGAGCTTGATACTCCTATGTCTTTGAGGACTGCCTCCTCGAAAATTAGGATTTTGTGGGGAGTCATCCCTGCTGAGGGAGTGAATCTGGACGGGTTGCGTAATCTGCTATCTGTCACCTCAGTTGTGGGTTTGTTGTGAAAGAAGGCACAACGCCTGATTTTTTAAAAGAAATTATGGGGCTCACAATTCAGTCGGAATTTATCCTCTTTGGGTGTGGGAACAAAGCCCAAACCCTTTTGTAGAACATTAATCTCCTCTGTTGTGAGTGTCTTGGTGACTAGGTTCACAATCAATTTCTTTTTGTTTGACTCCTCGTCTGCATCTGGGGTTCTGGTTGTTGCCACTGGACCTGTTTTTGCCCCTCTCTTCTTCTGCCTCTGCCTCTGTCTCTGTCCCACCACCTGTCTAAAAAGGTTGGTTAAAGGCTGAGGGAAGGGAGTATGGGGGCCTTGGGGAAACATAGGATAGTGGGGGTCACATTGGTTGGGGACCCTGATATGGGGCCATTGGGTACCCCTATAGAGGCAGTTGAGGGGGGGCCCCTCTGCCATCATTGCTTCGCCAACTTTCTCTACTAGAATTGCTGCTGAACATTGGTATTTGCTGCTCTTGTCTGAGGAGATATCATCCCCTTTTCCTCTTTAATATAGGGTTAGACCTTTTCCCTGTCAAATTTTTTGATGTCCTTTTGGAGATTTTATATTTTTTGCTGCATCAAAAAATCTTTTTGGTCATTGATTTCTGTGTTGATCTCTGGCAGTTTGGATTTGTGGGCTGAGATCAATATTCCAGTTTTTAGGGCATTTTCTGAGATATTGATCTTGATTAGCAGAGCCTCAGAGGCGTTTTGCCGTATTGATTATTAGGATCAACCAGTCGCTGGTACAATTCCAGGAGATCTAGGACTACTCAATTCTAAAGATGGCGTATTCTAAGAGGCATTTGTCACTAAGAAGCCATTGGGAGAGATGTTGGCTCTGAGGTATGGAGTCATGATTGCTCTGTTAAGAGTTATTTTTACATGTTGTTTTTTTAGAGCTGTAATAGAGTGATCCTGACTGTCTATAACTGGTGGCCAACAACTACTTCAAAATAAATGCTGACAAGATTGAATTCTTCTTTATTGAAGAAGAGCTGCCAAACTGGCACCTCTTGGTCTGGACAGCTTTCCTAGGGCCTGAGCCCTCCTGCTCCCCAAGTAAAAAAACCTGGGGATTTGGATTGATAACGACCTTTCCTTTGACTACCAGATCCAAAAATTATAGTCTTAATGTGTGTTTGTCCTGCACATGCTGAGGAAAATTCCTCCTTTTCTTCCCCCTGAATTTCATGCACAGGCAGTGGGCGCACTCGTGTTTTGATTGGACTACTTTAACTCCATCTACCTTGGCCTTCCAGCCTCATCTAACTCCAGAGGATTCAAAACATGGTGGTCCCACTGGTGTTGGGATTTCACAAGTTTGATCATGAAGTCTTGCTGTGCACTACATTGGCTTCCTGTCCAAATACAAATTAATTTTAAGGTTCTCTGCCTGATACACAAAGCGAGGCACTCAGGCCCCAAACTACTCTCCAACTTGGGCTCTCTCTGCCAGTAAGTTCCATGTGCTTTAGCTTGGCTCGACCTTCTGATGTTCCTCGCTATAAGTAGGAAAAATGCAGAGGCAGATCCTTTGGGATTCTGGAACCTAAAATTTGGAATGTGCTCCCACTTGACCTGCATCTGATTCTCAACTTTCAAGTCTGTAAGAAAAAAAAACTAACGTCTAACCTCTTAATCTAATTCCCTCTTGTCTTCTTCCCCTGCCCTGTGTCTTTGTTCTGTGCTCACCCCTTTCTGTGCTCTATTTTGATTGCTGGCTGTGAGTTCTAGATAGTCCTTCTGTTATGATGTCCTTGTGCAACCAAGTGCTTTATATATTTAAAAAAACTAATAAATAACAATAATGTATGTTTGGTTTAGATGCCTTTTTGACATATATGTACTTCAAGGCATGGTCTCTCAGTCTTGATCTTTGCTTTTATCTCTCTTGTTGAGAGCAGTGATGGCCTTTCCAGCTAGCAAACCTAGGGCTGTACTATAGAATGCTGCACATTTTCCTTTTTAGCGCTGCATGCACCTTTCAAAAGGTGCTCTCGGCGCTAACAAGGAAAGTGCACCAATGTGACCCCCAGGGCAGCTGCGAAGTCGTTCAGCCCTGGGTGCAGGCCATTCAAGTGAAAAACTGAGCAGCTTTGGAACAGCCGCTCTGCGTTTCACTCTGCAGACAGCAACCCACCTGCACTTTTAAGGGGGATTAGAGATCCCTTTGCAGGCGGGTGCAGTGAGTGACTGTACCTGGTGGCAAGGGGATGTCTGAGGAGTCCATAGGACCCCCTTTCTCCTCTCCAGAGGGCTGCTATCAGGGGCGCACTGACAGTGCGTCTCCTGACAGCTTCTTTGCCTCTGCGCCTGCATCCATAATACAGTGCAGAGGCAAAGGGATTACCTCATTTGCAATGGTCCACCCCCCAAACAAATGAGGGAACAACCTCTGGTGATAGCGCTGGCGATATATGTGCTCCAGCACTATCTTCACTACTAGAAGGGCCGCCCAAGCATCTGAGGCCCTTTCTGTAATACCAAAGTGCCCTGGGTGTGCAGAAAGCGGGCGCACATGCCTGTTGTGCCCCCGGGGGGCTCTTTCCATAATATGGACCCTGATCAGCACAGACACTAAATTCCTCTTTGGAGGCGGGTGAGAATCCTGAAACAATTGATCACTTTACATAGTTTGTATAATTGCCCTGGTGGCGTGAACATGTGGTGACTGCTTTGCTAAGAACTGTGATTACGGTACTGTAGCTTCCCATGCAGAAGCTCTCTTCTGGTACTAGAGTAGCAGTGATGATGTTCCATAATTTATTTTTGCCTGTTCTGACCTAATAAAAAGTTTTACTAATCTCACAATTACAGGTCATAAGCATCAAAACAAATCTTACAGGCTGAAGCATAACCTTTTTATTTCGGATAAATAAGTTAACTTCACCGAATCAAGGTGGGTCTTTCTGTGAAAAAATAGGATTTATGTACCAAAATACTTTCTTTTTATTTGTAGTAAATAAATGTTTAGTCCCACCATTAGCTTGTCATTTTCACCTTTTTCTGCTACAGATGAACTGATACTGCCTTTGATACTAAGGGGGTGATTACGATGGCGGACGGACTTCTGTCCGTCCGCCATCGTTTCGGGGAATGGGACTGCCCGACTGCGGTGCCTGCCACATGGTCAGGGAAATGTAGGGGGGCACCATGGGTGCCCCACAGTGCCCAAAACTTGGGTGCAGGGGTGAAAGGGGGCCCGCTATGGGCCCCCAATGTCCATCCCCGCCAGCCTTTTCATGGCGGGTAAACCACCATGGAAAGGCTGGCGGGGAGGCACATCCTAATCCCTACAGCGGTGCCTGGTAGGCACCGCCACCATTTTGGGGATGGGAAGGCCTCTACTGCAGCGGCAGGCTCAAGGAGCCCGTCGGGTGCTTGGTGGTCGGATTTTTCGACCGCCACGGACCCGCCCGCCATTATAATATGGCGGGCGGGATATGCCCTCAAGATGGCGGTGAGCCCGCCACCGACAGCCTGTTGGTGGCGGGCTGCACCGTCATCGTAATCAGCCCCTAATTTATCATTATTTTATTTGAATTCCCATAGCGCTTTTAACCAAAGTACAACAATTAATGGAATGGTACAACATATTTGGCATGATAACAATGCACAGGGCAACAAAAAGAAGGAAAACTAGCTCAGGAAAAATTACCACTGTGACGAGGATAGAGAAACTTTATCATGAATAAAATTAAGCATACAACATTTAAATTAAAAAAATTATACAAGCCACAATTTCCACCAGTATTTTACCAGCCATAGAGTTATGGGCACCAATTTAGACTTTGGTGGACCAGTAGCAATAAAAATGGCATGGCAGACATAGCTCTTCCACCAACTCAGCTGCAGTGAGCCTGCCAAATTTAAAGTTTGTGTAATCTGGTTTGAAGGAAAAGATTTCCCCACAACGGCTCGCGCACATATGGTGGAAAAAACACATCATGCCAGGTACATCATGCCATCGTGACGTCAATGACAAACCCCAAAGTAAGGATCCATTTTTGGGAAATAACTTAACTCATGTCTGCGATGTGCAGGGAGTTTTAATTTTCTATCAGCACATTGGGGACATTTCTTGACTTTTTTTCTGTCTGGCAAAAGTGCCTGGTTACCATGTTGGAAACTAAACAGAAAAGACATTGTAAAATGACGGACTCCTTTGATGCCATTTCCACTGATGATGGGTCCTCAAAATAATCTTCAGATACACTCTGAATGATGTGAAGGAACAGGGACCAGGGCAGGCAGGACATCTTCCCTTTTCTGGCTGATGTTAATTTACCAGCCTTTAAATTTGGCTTGATATCAATAATGCCTAAAAATATGTAAAGAATGGTCGCTCTTAGGGCCGGCTCATAAACATAGAAGTGAGGGATTTGGCTAAATTATTTGCTTGTGTAAGAGCTCATGCATACTTGATCCTTTGACTGATAAATCTGCAGGCTCAATTTTAGTTCTCGCTTCCTAGAAAGCACATGCGCTGTCTGTTGCGAGACATATAGTTATCTAACAGTGGGCTTAGAGTCCGCCCATGGCTCACCAATGGTTGCATTCATTGTCACATTTACTTGATTGTTATTTGTTAGGCTGTACGGGCTTTCCTTCCTTTGTTTGCCCCTCCTCCGGAGCATGGAAGCATAACTTGTGTCCTTCCACTGCTCATTTTTCAAGCGCTCCTTTTTTCTTTTTGTTTAAGCACTCCACAAGAGTAAATGTTGTCTAGCTATCTCCCTAGTGTGCATCTCTTCCCCCCACAATATTCTATGTTGTGCTCTCCCTCCATTGTGTGTTTCTCTCCCACACGCTCCCTCACCCATTTACTTTTCCATTCCATATTGCTCCCTCACCGTTTGTTTGCTTACCTCCCCGCACCCACCATGTTGCTGCCCATCACTGGCACCCCCGTCTTGCTTCTCCCCTGCCTTGCTGTTGCTTTCCTCACCCTATCCACTGTGATTCTGCCCTCGTCCTCTGTATTACTTCTGCCCACCCCCCACTTGCTCAATGTTGCTATCTCTCGCCTGTGGTCCTCCCTTGGTGCTTGAATCCCAGAGATTATTAAGATATTTGGATATAGCATCCTCAGGGTGCAAATGACTTGCACATCGTTTGGATCAACTTCACTGGGGAACAAAAACTGCGGCTCCACTTCTAAAGGGCTGTGGGGTCATCAAGCTTCTTGACTATGGATTCCAGACACGTCGTTTGCTGTGAGCCTTCTTTGTGAACACTTTTCAGAGGCCCACCCAATAGAGCCATCTGAAATCTCTATTAGTATGCATTGTTTTCTTTCTCTTGATTTCTACAATCATAGCCTGGGGTGTCACAGTGTAGGAGGCCAGGCCCTTGGCTTTCTTTCACTGAAGTGCACAACTCCCCCCTGTTACATGTAACACCAGCTGTGCTTCTACCCTACCAGAGATGTTGTGGAGTTAGTACTGAGGAGGAGCAAAGCAGTCACTCCTTGATTCTGACCACTAGTTTTAGATTTGACTCCAAGGACTCCATAGTTTTACAATATCGCAATTTTTTGTTTTTGCCTACGATATAACTTTTAACTGTATGCAGACAAAAGCCTCTTGTGGACCATTGTGCTTTAACTGGGATGAAAAAGGTCAGGGGTTCTCTAAAAGGGGCATGGCTATGTAATTAAGGGCATGGCATAAAGCATGTGAACTACAACCCTGGCTTTACACAGCATGCTGCCTGGCCAGCACTTAAATGCCTCTGTGTGAGTTTTCTGCTAGTGCATCCAAATATCATACAACAACAAACATATGTCTACAACAAGCCAAACCTATTGGCCTTGTAAGTGCTTGTCAGCAGTTTTATATAAACGAGCAACAATGATTTTTTTGTAAATAATTAGAATTGGTAATTAAAAGTGGTACATAAAAGTGAATATCACTATATGTGGACTGCAGAGAGGCCAAGGATTAGATGAGCATGTAATCTGAACACTATTATGGTCCACTGACACACACTGTCTTCTGTCTCAGCTCCAGACCACTGAGATGCCTGGAAACAGTAGTGACTCCAAGAGGCTGCTTGCACTAGATATGATTAATGCGTGTTCAATTTGATAGTAAAGATACTTTTCAATGCATTTTCCCATTTAGAACTGTTAATGGGTTTCAGCGGCGGCCGGCTCAGGTAAGCTCGGTGAGGCGGGGCGGGGCAGGGCAGGGCGCGGCAGGGGGGGAAGCTGACAGTCAACGGAATAGGTATTATTTATTTATTTAATTATACCTATTCCGTCGTCTGTCGACTACTCCCTCCAACCCTGCCCTGCCCCACCTCCCCACCACGTTTTCCTATGCTGGCCGCCCCTGATGGGTTTATAATCTTGCAGTGAAAGGGCAAAGCATGCAGTGCCCTATTGTGCCTGTTTTAGCACTTCTGCTAAGACTGGCCAAATGCATGATGGCATCTTGTCAGCAGAGAAATTAAGAATGAAATAATTAGTATATTTGAAACATCGCATACATAAGCAGCAAGTATCCTTCTTAATTTTGTAAAAATGTGTTTCCTTGATTTTCCTATGGTGTGGAAAAAACATAAGAGCCATGTGGGTTCAACACTAGCAGTGCAATTGCTGTGATGTGATTACAGCGGAAAAATGTAAATCATGAAAGAACGACGGGGCATATTATCAAGAACGGCGTTAAAAATTATCGCCGCTTTAGCGGCTGAAAACTACCGCTAAAGCGGCGATAATGGGCTTGATAATATGCCCTTGAGAATTCCAATAGAAGTCCATGTTCTAGTGTGAACATGGGCTTCTATTGGAATTCTCCAGAGCATATTATCAAGCCCATTATCGCCGCTTTAGCGGCAGTTTTCTGCCGCTAAAGCGGCGATAATTTTATCGCCGTTCTTGATAATATGCCCCGACACTCGTAACAAACATAAGCGGTAACAATTGTATTCCTTAATTTCAGATTATGCTGTTGTTTTCTACTTACTGTTTTGCTTTAATATGCAAAAATAATTCATTGAAACGGCTTTATTTTTTCAATGGTAATAAAATTAGTGCAGCCTAAGACTGTTTTAGAAAGTTCAACGTTTTTTTTTTTTAAATCACTTGTTATTAATAAATATATATTTTATTTTACAGAGTCGGTGCATTCTTCTTTATAACGATCAATCAGTCTTTTGGTGGCATGTCAGCTGTCGAGCTCTTCATTGTGGAAAAAAAGCTCTTCATGTGAATAAACGTTTATTAGTATTTTACCTATACTATCAAATTGACCTTATTGATTTCCATGTCTTTCTCTGAAGCATTTTATTTACTCCCCTGTCAATCTTTTTAAGTCTTTCTCAAAGGATATCCTTATTTTCGCCCCCATTCTCAAGGGATTCTCAATTTCCTCCTGTATTACTCACCTTCTCCCCTCCTCCCATGTTTATTTTTTTCAATGTAAATCTAGGGGCAAATTTATTGAAAAGTCACGCAGCACAGCAAACCACCTTGCTGTTCTGCCCTGCATGACAGGGAAAGGGCAGGAATGCATCGTATTTAACAT
This sequence comes from Calotriton arnoldi, assembly GCA_963921515.1. Taxonomy (NCBI): domain Eukaryota; kingdom Metazoa; phylum Chordata; class Amphibia; order Caudata; family Salamandridae; genus Calotriton; species Calotriton arnoldi. The sequence goes on along the minus strand of CAWUFW010010579.1, from coordinate 370,044 downwards.
TATATAGTGCATTCCTGTCTTTTCCCAGCGCTGGCACACAATGTGCTGCCTAGTGCGAACTCAGGCTTACCTGCGTTGTAATAAGATTGTTTTTGTGCAGGATGAGACACCTTCCTGCACAATACCAATCCTCTGAGGCATTTTCCTCTTCCTATGTGTGCTGCAGAAATAAAGATATTTCTCCTCGTTACGCCTATCCTGGGAAGTTGTAGCATTTTGGCGCATTCCCAGGTCTACCAGTGATGGTAAATCTGGGAATGTGCCAAAACACAAATTCACCAGTTTACGATCAATTACAAACTACTCTCCGACCTTTTCCAATCTCAGAAAAATTAGCAAATTTGCTCCTGCAAAGACCTGGAGTGTATCCCTTTACAGGGTGGGGAGGGAAAGGGATAACCCCCAAATTTCTTGAGCATTTAGCAGAAGGGACTTTTACACAAGAATTGTTTTTTCTGTGGAGCAAAAAATGAAAGTGGTACAATTGCATATTGGATCTGGATGATCAGAGACCCCCATTTCGCCATTGTATTCTGCATACCACTGCACCCTGTTAGAATGTCAGTTCCTAGAAAGGTCACATGTATTTCCCAGTGGTAGATTTGAGAAGCTGGGGTTGGTGCTGCTTTATAGATATACCATTGTGAATGTTTGTGAATTCCCAAAAGTCGTACACCAACACCTGTGCCTAAGAATACGTTTACCAGCACACAGCTAATTTGTTTTTGTGAATTGGGCCAAATTTGTTTATTTGAGTATTTTACATTGTGCCAACATTCCGCCTTCAGAGCTTTGTGAATCCAGTTTCTTTTGGTAGTATTGAATATATGTGGCTGGTTGTACTCAACGAGACTCTAATGGAAACATTTGATTAAAAACAGCAATAATTTTGATGACACTTGCAGTCCTGTTCAGGACAGAAGGTTGCTAGGGGTGGAGCTTTGCTGTAAACTTGGAGTAGCAGCTGGACATTGTTTGAATAGCTCACACACAACAGAAATCTGGCCAAACATAGCATTTAGATATTTCTATGTTGGGGAAATCTCAAGTGCTCAAATTTCCGAAATGTTCCTGAACATTATATGGGTTATTAGTGCCCACATTACTAGATTGAGACTAGAATGAGAATATTCCAGAGCTTGGAATTTAGTAATCCCTGTGATTTTAGCACTCAAAGAAAAATGTTTGCTGATGTGAATGGTGTGTGCGACTCACTTCTGCATGTCCCGTGGATCTTTGTTGCAAAACCCTCTATGTATGGTGCATAGATCTTTAAAACATAACTTCCACTGTCTGCTTATAGAGTTATTTGTATTTGGTATCACTTCTTCCAAAAGATGACCAAAATTGCTGCTTGATTCTGCATACAGGAAGGCTTTGAGGTCTTCAGATGGCTCCTCTCCCAAACTGGCCTTATTTAATAAATGTTGACTAAGTTGGACTCTGATGCTCCAGTTTCCTCTGATAATTACCCTTTCAATCAGCTGTCCATTTCAAAATGTGAGAAGTTTAGAAGTTTTAGGAGCCTGACCATTTTGGTGGTCCTGATTGTTGTCTAGGTATCAGAATGAGAAATAGAATATACAAAGAGTCTGGGGTGGTATTAGTTTATTAACATGGCGACTATCTCAGCACATCCGACAAATACTCAGGCTGACAATATGTCATAAAGCTTTTCCTAGGAACAATAGATAATAAAAAGTCAAGGATTCCCAAAAGGTCTGTTTTTGTGTTGGGGTAATCAGGAGCCAGGTTATGTGAGTTGTGTATCTCGGACACTCACATGCTGATTCTGTATATGTTGCTGCTAGTCAGTGAGTCTTGAGGCTAGACCCTTATATAACACGTTGCAGTAGTCCAGCAAGGCCATGAGACTGATATAATTTGTTCCACTGCACTGAGCACCTTATTTAGAGTCAAATGGAGCAGTTCCCCCAGATGGAATACAAATGCTGCTGCCTGACCACAACTCTCCCGGCTCCTGATTTTCACATGCGCGGGAACACCAAACTCAATCTTATCTGCTGGTAATTACATCTGGTAAAATTGTATGAGGCTTTGGCTGTAGCAGCATCCAAGCTTCATTCCCTACTCCAACCCAATTTGTTTCTCTGGAAGGGTGGAGCATTCAATCCTCCCTCTGCCAGAATTAGTCTTCCCTTTCCCTCCCCTACCTTTCCAACCCACTTCCCTCCACGTCTCCACACACAGAAGCCCCTGCACATAGTTACCACCTGCTCTGAGCAGGTGGTAAATGTAGGCAGTAAGCCTCTCGGAAGAGAGAGTACTGTGAAGAATACTGTAGGATTATTCAGCGTCTACATTTATCCCCTACTCTGAGGTTTCTAACTCATAATTGCAAAGTCCTTGTGGGATGTTCTAATGCAGGGCAGTTGCACTCAGCCGGTATCGTGCAACTCAGCTTCAACAGGGCATTCGTGTATTGTTCAGGGGTGTGGCAGATCGTTCGGAAAAATGACAACTGGAAGTTGGTTACTTTCATAGCAGTGTTAATTCAAGGGTGAAAACAGATTAAAAAAACAAACATTGCTTCTACGTTTTTCATGTTTTGAGTTGGTATTGGAGCAGTTACCAAAGCTGGAGGCCACGCAAATATGACTGATTTTCCAAATAGTAGAATTACATTTTCATGCCATTAAGGAATGGATTCCTTTCTCTCTTCCAGTGATGGGGTGGTTTTAGCCTGGTGCCTTGACAGTTTATTCCCAGCCTAGTTTATAATCGGAATTGGATCTCAGTGTCAGCCTCATATCATAGGCGTTCACTTAGTTGACCACACAAAATGTGATGGAAGGAATTCTTGCAATAAGTCTAACCACTGGCAATCGCTCGGGGTAGCATTCCGGCCCATTGTTCTTTTTCCCACCTTGCCACCTCAGTTTGGACCCAGCCATATGCAAATCAGTCTTGACGCTGCTCCAAAAGGAACAGTCCAGCAGGAACTACAAGACCAGGTCCCCCTGAACTAGAACACAAGCAATTCAAGACCAGTTTGCCCTGATTGGGACTCATAAGTGGGGTGTAGCTTAGTTCCAGTGGTACGGCGAGCACTGGACCCACATAAGGGCATACCCTTGCCACTTTGGGTGATACATCAAACACACCAAAGGTGATGGGTGGTACCAAGCCACACCCAACTGATGAAACTCTTCCTGACATCAGGAAGGAAAAAAGAGCTGAACAGATCGAAATTGGGGCCAAGAAAAATCTGAAACAATCCAGTCTGAGGGAGAAAGAAGTCAGGGACAAGACCTCTGTCCCTTAACTTTAGTACTTATCAAATATTTAAAGCCGTTCTATTATTTCATTTTGCATTTCATTTACCTGATGAGATAAAAAAACTTAAGAAAGAAAAAAATGTGAATCTAAACTCCTGCAAGCTAACAAAATAGTCTTTCAGTTTTATTCCTATGCACCGCTACTTTGAGAGTTGTGTGATTTAGCGCCACATCAGATCTCCAAGTACATTTATCAAGCGTTCTGTCTGTTTCAATACAAGCACCCTTAATGACATCACAGCCTACTATCTAGTGCCACCTCCCTCGGCGAACATTCTTTTTACGAAGTTATCTAAACCATCAAACCACTACATTATGCCTCTTTTTAGCTTGTAAGCCTTCTGGGATTATGTTCATGTTATCTTTGTTCATTATTTTACTCAATGCTTATTAAAGGCACCAATAGATACTAGCCTAGGTCTCCATAGTGGTAAATTTCCTTTAACACATCAGTAAATCACACCACCTCTTCTAATATTAGATGGAGTATAAAATTTGACCTTATCTTTGATTATTACTTTTTTCTTCTAGGCATGAGTACATTAGTGGGTACTACAGGGTTTCTACATACTTCATTGCCAAGTTACTCACCGACTTCATACCCATGCGATCAATTCCCGGCATAATCTTCACATGCATAACTTACTTTATGATAGGTGAGTAGTCATCAAAACAGATTTTGATTATTATGATGCTGAAAATTGTTATTTTTGCCACACATTTTGCCTCAAAGACCAAGCTCTATGCAAATTAGTCATGTGAGTCATTATTATGATTCCACTTCAAAGTATAACTTTAAGAGAAGGAACATATGAAAAAGAGCAATGTAAGTCAATAATTCATCAGAAAACATCAATTTAGTTATGTCACTATAATAAGAGTTTGAAAGCCAATTTAATCAGAATCTTTGGATAATTGTTTATTCTTCTCATGTCAATTAAAGGGATGGAAAAATTGAGTGTTACCTTTGGCAAATTCCATTATCTCTGTTTTCACCCACAGATTCTACACATTGTATGTGTAAGGTAAAGTAAGATAATCTTTATTCGGTATACAATAAATAGTATAACTATAAAAGCATACAATAATATATATCTAATAGGGAATTAAAATAACAGGGTAGTTAATTATCACATACCAAGATTTACTTAGCATAGTCTAAGACAGATGTTCACAGTTCAAATTCATTATTCTGTGGAAAGGCAAAGTACATACAATTACTATTAGACCCCACATAGAAAAATATGCAAGAGAAATCCTCAGGCTAAAAGAACAATGATATGTAAAAAGTGTTTAGTGCACATAAAGAAAAAACATTAAAAAGTGGACTTTATTCAATAGGCAAAGTGCAACCTATCCCTATTAAACAGCTCCAACTACAAGAAATACCAGATGCAGTTACTTACTTCCCCCTCTAGCTTCCTCAGACGGGTGACAGTAGATATAACTTTATAAACCACCTGGCAAATAAACTTCTACTGAAGACACTGTAAATAACAGAATGCAGATCTGCAACTTCTAATATTCAGATGCCTCAGTAAAGGAATCAAGAACTGTTTTTGAGGGAGAGTCTATAATTTACAAAAAAAGAATCGATGTAAAAGAGACTGGGCTGATACTGAATCACAAGGACAAAGGTCCAAGTGTTCATCGTGATATGCTGAACTAGGATAAGAAACCAATAAATGATCTATTTGGCAGGTTATTTAGAAGCCATTTACAGGGCCCCCTTCATTCCTTCCTCCGGGTTACCAATACAGTTAAAGTGCATGCCCAAAAGAAAGAAATAATGTAAGGAAATTAGGTTAAGGGCATGGATTAACTTAAAAGTTATAAAAAAATATATTTAGTAAAGTAAAGGTAAACCATTTAAATAAATTAAAATTCTAATTAAACACAAATATAAGGGGTTTAGAGAGGAATTCCATCCTAACCCCAAGAGATATATATATATATAGATGCATCTGCACTTCTTTTGTTAAACATTTTTCATGGAGCACTGGCCAATTGAATGTGTTTGTTTGCATCCATGCACTTGCACTTTATGAGGTATCTCTATATATACATTTGGTGAGCGACCTTATAATCAAAGCATATTAAGACATCTTTTGCTAATATGTATATTAGTGTCTCAATATAAATTGATCATTATGACATATTTTAATAAGCATTTGCACCTTGTGAGAGATTTATGTATATTTTGTGGATATTTACCCACTTGTCAAGAATAATGTATGTGCAACACACAATATGAAAAAAATGGTTTGGCATGTGCACCCCAAAGAGTTTAAAGAGTTTAACAAGTTACAGAGTTTAAAAAGTTTGAAAAGCTCAAGAAGCAAAGTGAACTCTAGCTGGACTGTTAGATGCATATGAGATGGCTGAGCATCAATATATATAAAAATTAAAAAAAGAATTGAGACATTGTCACTATGTAACTTAACATGGCGGAGAATGTTGACAAAGGGAAAATATGAGATGCGGTCTAGATGATACAAACAGGAAATGCAAGAGGTTCATGCAATGTCCATCGTTTGTTTTAAATTTCACATTGGTTGTGGAACGGGGTTGCCCAGTTGAAAGCGGAAGCGGAAACGCGAAGGCGTCCTGTGTTGGGTGTTGCGGCACACGACTTGAGCATAATAATAAAATATGCATGATTGAAGAGAACGGACTTACCGGAGTTTCTTGACTGTCTTGCTGGGCGAGTGCGGCTGGGCTGTTCGTGTCGAGCAGTCATTGAGGATGAATATATATTATATATATTTATATATATATTATCTACTGGCGGTCGCCAGTAGATAGTTATAGTTAGGACCTAGTTTCCATAGGAAACTCGTTTTTTGTTTTCTCAATATCTTTGGCGCCGGTTGACAAATCTTTGCGAAATTTTCAAAACTTGTAGCCCGCTCCGGTCAGCTCCTGTCTTGAAAGTTTCGGGGTGATTCCGTAAGCGGGGGCCGAGAAAAAAGGGGGGTCCCAAAACATGTTTTCTCCATGTTAATTTCCATTGGAAACTTTAGACACGGCTACAGCCCGAACTGCTGAACGGAATTACACCAAATTTGGCAAAAAGGTAGCCCTTGGTTCAGAAAAAGTCCTTTTTGTTAAATGGTGTAAATCCGTTCAGTAGTTCCTGAGAAATTAAAAAAATAGGGGTCAGAAAATCAATTTCCCTTTGGAAACTTTAGACACGGCTATAGCTCGAACTGCTGAATGGTATTACACCAAATTTGGCAAAAAGGTAGTTCTTAGTTCAGAAAGCGTCCTTTTTTTTAAATGGTGTAAATCCGTTCAGTAGTTGGTGTGAAATTCAAAAAACAAAAGTTTGGCCGCGGTGGATTCGCGAACCCTCCCGACCACGAGCTTCACTGTGATTGGCTGCCAACACTCCAAACCAGGAAGTGTTGGCAGCCATCTTGTGACACGGTAGAACCGAGTCACAAGAAAACAGTAAAAACAAAGTGAAAAATGAAGAAAAAGTGGCAGGGTAGAAACACCCTGACCCCCTAGGCCTGCTCAGGGGGTCCCACAAGGATCCCAGGGCCTAAAAAAGCATTTTTTTGAAAATAATTTCAGCGGAAATCGCGTCGGAGTCGCGAATCCCGCCGAAATTATTTTTAAAAAATGAGCCCGCGCTTCGTTATCTATAAGCCCCCGGGTGGGCCAAGTCCCGGGGGCATTGTCCTAATTTATATGGGGGGGCCTCCAAGGGCCCCCAAGCCCCGGGGACCACCACCCCACGGGGCTTCTTTTTTAAAATATATATTAAACCTGTGTGGGGAAGCTCGAGCCCTCCCACACGCCCCGGGGACCGCCACCTCCCCGGGGCACTAATCATGTAAAACCCTAAACATGAGGCCAGGTCCCGGGGGATGGGGTCCCTGGGGCCCAAAATGGCCGGGGAGGGGGGTGGTAGTGCCCCCTCCTTTGTTTAAAAAAAATATATATATATATGTATATATTTGGGCATGCCCCGGGGGATGGGGTCCCCGGGGCGATTGTAAATTAATGAAAGGTGAAGGTTTCTTTTTTTTTTAAATTTGGGGTCGCGACCCTAGTGCGGCCCCTAGTGTGAACGCGAGGAGTGCGCGGCGCTCAGCGCGGCCCCTGGTGTGAACACGAGGGGTGCGCGGCTCCCAGCCCGGCCCCTGGTGTGAACGTGAAGGGTGCGCGGCTCCCAGCACTGCCCCTGGTGTGAACGCGAGGGGTGCGCGGCTCCCAGCACGGCCCCTAGTGTGAACGTGAGGAGTGCGTGATGCTCAGCGCGGCCCCTGGTGTAAACGCGAGGGGTGCGCGGCTCCCAGCGCGGCCCCTGGTGTGAACGCAAGGGGTGCGTGGCTCCTAGCAAAAATAATTAAGATTTTTTTAATATAAACCTAGGTTATATGTTGGGTTATTGGGTGGCTCTAAAAAGAGCCCTTGTGTTAATTAAGAGTTTCTTGCAGCTACATGTAAGTGCGGATGCAGAGCTTCAGGTTGTTGAGAAACACTCTGTTTCCTTCATCAGTGAAATGTACTCCATCACTTCTGTAGATGCCATCCATATTGAAACGAAGATTGTTGTTGTAGATGGAGCCCATCCTATGGTCTCTGAGGTAAGCAGAAACAGCTTTATTGACATTTTTTCTAGCTCTCTCATCTGAGGACAAAATTGATTGGACCACTTCCATTTCTGTCTTTGGCATATGTTAAGAGTATACAAAGATGGTTTGGGGGAAAAGCAACATCAATTCTGCAAAGGTGTCCTTCATTAGCAATTCCACACCTACCCCAGTCAATGTGCCTAGGTCATTGCCACCACAGTGCACAATCATGAGGTCAGGGGCTTGAAGATCCAAAAAGGTTTTAACCAAAGGCATCAATTGGTGCCACTTTAATCCTCTCTGTCCAATCCATTTAATGTCTACATTTTGCAAAGCTAGGTCTTTGTCAATACCTCTGCGTTCAGCATACCTTTTGCACCAGAAAACATAGCATTTAAAAAACCTTTGAAATTCACTGAAAAAACCATAGGTTTCAGGGACGTTATAGTTAGAAATTAGCATTTAAAAAACCTTTGAAATTCACTGAAGAAAACATAGGTTTCAGGGACGTTATAGTTAGTTGGACATTTCACTCGTACAAAACCAGAGAAATTCCACCGTCATAGTTAGTTCAGCTAACTATAACTTGCGCCCCCGCAATGCATTGCTGATGATGTCACATATTACATCATTCATGACATGGTCAGTGACATCACTAATGACATCACTGATGACATCTCAAATGACATCACTGATGACATCATCCACGTGAAAATCTGATGCACCTCCTCACACTCTAATATAACCTTTGATACATCCACTCTAAAATACAGACTACCATTTTCAAAACCATAGACACACCAATACCAGTTAGTACATACACACTCACTGATTCCTAGGTCTACACACACATCCACTCATTCACCTATACAGTCACTCATACATGCACTCACTCATCAATACAACACTATCATATGCACTCATACACCTATACAGACACTAACACACCGCCACACATCCAGAGTTACTCACACATCTAGTCAGTCATGCAAAGAATCAATCACACTTCCATTTACTCACCTATACAGTTATACACACACCACCTCACTTATTTATACAGATACTAACGCATACTTACTCTCTTATACAATCACTAATACAAGCACACACTCATCCATACAGCCACTCTCACAATCACTCACTCTCACATATAGTTATTTATATACACCATCACTCAGATATACTGCCTTTTATATATGTAGTTACTCGTACATGTACCACTGAGACATCCATTCACTCACCAACACACCCATACACACACTCACCCACCCGTACAGCTATTTTCTCATCCATTCTTGAACCCATACACCCAGTGAATCAACCACTTACACATCTATGCACAGAGTCACACACCTCCCACCCACCCCCACACCCACTCAGACACCCATACAAATACTCAGGCAACCAATCAATACGCCATATAGACACTCATGTAGCTACTCACCAACCTATGCAGCCGCTTACACACCAAGTGACAGATTGATACAGAGATTCACACAGTTTAGTCACTAACCCATGCATTCAGTAAGACACATTTAATCACTCACTTATACAGTCAGTCATGTACCTACTAAATTCTCCATCCAAACACTTATACATCCACTCATTCTTCAATACACCTTGACATATATATAAAACATATTTAAACTTTATAGAAACACACAGTGCCTGGATGGTGTCATCAGTGATGTCATCAGTGATGTCATTTGAGATGTCATCAGTGATGTCATTAGTGATGTCACTGACCATGTCATGAATGATGTAATATGTGACGTCATCAGCAGTGCATTGCGGGGGCGCGAGTTATAGTTAGCTGAAATAACTATAACGGTGGAATTTCTCTGGTTTTGTACGAGTGAAATGTCCAACTAACTATAACGTCCCTGAAACCTATGCTTTTTCAGTGAATTTCAAAGGTTTTTTAAATGCTAATTTCTAACTATAACGTCCCTGAAACCTATGGTTTATCAGTGAATATATATATTCGCGTTTTAAGTTGGGGGATAAAGTCCCCTTGAATCCTGAGGGTCCCTGGGGTCCAACTAGCCCACCAGGTACCTCCAGTAAGCGCCACAGAGCTGTGTTGCAGAGAGGTGTAAAAAGGGCGTGGCCTCTGAACACCTCTCTGCAACGCAGCTCCCTGAGCATACTGGAGGTTCTTGGTGGGCTAGTTGGCCCCAAGGACCCCAGTATTCAAGGGGAATTAGTTCCCCATCTTACAACGTGCCAGGGGGCGCGTTTGCAGAGTGCTGCAGGGAGGGGGCGGGGCCTCCGGCGCGATGCCGGTCTTTTAAAAAAAAAATTTTTTTTAGGAAGGGGCGCTGTGTGGCCCCCCTTCCTTTCCTATTTTATTGGCCCTGGGGACCCCATCCCCCAGGGCCTCACCCCTATTTATTTTTTTTAAATGGAAGGGGGCCACGTGGCCCCCCTCCCGAGGCCATATTCGGCCCCGGGGACCCCATCCCCCGGGACATGGCCAGTGTTTTTTTTTTTTAATTAAATTATTGGAGGGGGGCTGTGTGGCCCCCCTCCTCAGGCTATTTATGGCCCCGGGGATCCCATCCCCCGGGGCCGGCCTTTCTGTGTTTTTTTTTTATATATATTTTTTTTATAATGGGGGAGGGGGGCCACGTGGACCCCCTCCCAGGCCACTCATGGCCCCGGGGACCCCATCCCCTGGGGCCTGGCCTCTCGTTGGGGACCGTGGGGGTCCCCAATTCCCCCACGGTCCCGTCAGCTCCCCGCCTCCTGCGGGAGCCGGCATTGCTTTTCCACATGGGGAGCTGCTGACATGCAGCTCCCCGTGTGGAAAAGCAATCTGCTTTGCTTCTTTGAAGCGAGAGCAAGTTTCCCTGCTCTCGCTTCAATGAAGCAAAGCAGTTTGCTATGACAGGGCGGGAGCCGCGAGGCTCCCGCCCTGTCATTGCAAACAGCAGTGTCCCGGGGGTGGGCACCCGGGACACTGCAGGAGCCGGCCCTGGGGGTATCGGTCCCCAGGGCCATCACAGGCTCCAGGAGTGGGGCCGCGCGGCCCCCCTCCCAACATTTTCAAAGCCTCGGGGAGGTGGTGGTCCCCGGGGCTCTGGGGGTCCGCAACAGACCCCCATATTTAAATATTTAGTGCCCCGGGGAGGTGGTGGTCTGCGGGGCATGTGGGGGGGCTTGAGCCCCCCCACACAGGTAAATTTTTTTTTTTTAAACAAGCCCCGGGGTGTGGCGGTCCCCGGGGCTGCGGGGGGGCTGTGTGCCCCTGCAAATATTTCAGAAATGCCCCGGGGGTTGGCGGTCCCCAGGGCCCCCGCAATTATATTGAACATGCCCCCGGGACCTGGCCCACCCGGGGGCTAAATATTAACGAAGCGCGGGAGCCCGCGATTTGTTTTTTTTTCCACGGCGTGATTTGCGGATCCTACGCGAATTTCACCATTTAAAAAAAAAAAATGCTTTTTTGGGACCCCCTAAGCAGGCCTAGGGGGTCAGGGTGTTTCTACCCTGCCCCCTTTTCTTTTTTTTCGTGTTTTTTATTCTGATTTCTTGTGACTCGGTTCTACCGAGTCACAAGATGGCTGCCAACACTTCCTGGTTTGGAGTGTTGACAGCCAATTAGAATAAAGCTCGTGGTCTGGAGGGTCCGCGGATCCTCCGTGCCTCTAAATATCGAAACTTTTATTTTTGACTTTCTCAGCAACTACTGAACGGATTTACACCATTTTTTAAAGGTCGGTTTCTGAGCCAAGCAGTACCTTTTGCCAAATTTGGGGTAAATCCGTTCAGTAGTTTCGGCTGTAGCCTTGCATAAAGTTTCCTATGGGAAATTGATTTTTTGACTCTTATTTTTTTAATTTCTCTGGAATTACTGAACGGATTTACACCATTTAACAAAAAGAGCGCTTTCTGAACCAAGCGCTACCTTTTTGCCAAATTTGGTGTAATTCCGTTCAGCAGTTCGGGCTGTAGCCGTGGCTAAAGTTTCCTATGGAAAATAACATGGAGAAAACACGTTTTGGGACCCCCCCTTTTTTCTCGGCCCCCGCTTGCCGAATCACCCTGAAACTTTCAAGACAGGAGCTGACCGGAGCGCCCCACTAGTTTTGAAAATTTCGCGATGATTCGTCATCCGGCGCCAAAGTTATTGGGAAAACAAAAAACGCTTTTCCTATGGAAACTAGTTCCTAACTATAACTATCTACTGGCGACCGCCAGTAGATAATATATATATATATATATATATATAGAGAGAGAGAGAGAGTTTATTAGAAGTTCATTAAAGTATTTAATAAAAAGGTAGGTAACTTTTTATAATGCAAAAATAATTATATTTTAATAAAAGGGGCCTCTGTGGGTGCAAGTGGGATTCGCTGGTTGTGGGAGTTGGATTTTCCCACCTATGTTGTTGCTTGAACTTATCTTAAACTCATGTAATTTACTTTCATTTACAATAGTTAAAAAAGGAATCGTGAGAACGTAAAGAAAAAAATATTACCAAATCTAATAGAATAATAATTCAATTAATTAAGGATTAAGATGGATATTTGGAATAGGATTGTTTTAGTGCAAAACATAGTTTAACTTAAGTTAGATTTATAGGTAGTGTCAGGGTTAGGTTATGGTCAAATAAGAACTGTAACCATATGGTTAATGCTTAAATGTGCAGTTAGGATTGGAGTTACGCTAAATACAATAAATTAAGTAAAATATAATAATATTAAATAGAGAGGAAAGTAAGTAACATGGTTTGTTAAAGGATATCTAATATAAAAGTAGCATTTATTACATAAAGAATAATATGTTACAATTACAGTTAAAACACTAAGTAATCAAGAAACGTATAAAAAATATACATTAAAAAGAAGTCAAAGTAAATGTATGGTTGATGTATTGGGGTCGAGGCAGTTGGAAAATACTTTATAAACTTGCCATGGTTATGTAAAGGTCTTCGGTGTAGTGTCTACGATGTGTCTGTATTGGCAGTAGATGTAACAACATACAAACCTTGAAACAGCATTCTTGTATTAATTAGAAAGAAACCAGCTGCTGTACCGGCAGGTGGCACCACAAAACTGTATACTGTAATTCACATTGTTCAAACTGTACCTGAGAATACACAAAAACACCTGGAAGCTTTCTCAGAAGTGAATAAAAGTGCCCCCTAAAGGCCACACAAGTATTTGAAGCAGAGAGTGGTACACATTAGATGCTACCTCCCCGATGTCACTATGGGGTGCTGGGTCTCATGCTGAATGAAACATGCTGCCTTTAAGAGGTAGAAGAGGCCTAGGAAGAGGGCAACCTTGAAGCTAAATCATGTAATCATTGAGCCTGCAGCTCTGACCTGAAAGGTCTGTGAATCAGGGACATCACACCTTAATCTCCCCTAAATCATGAAGCATTAGTTAGCCTTCTGCACCTCAGCCCAAATACAGTCTACGGGCAGTGGCGTTCAAGAAGGCAGATAAACCTTGGTTTTCCCAGAATGACCATTAAACTATCAAACACCATATTACAGTAAAGAACAACACCTTAATGGTATCTATTGGCATATTTGGGGTACTACACAAAGGATTGATAATTTGCTCCCAAATAGTTTAATGCAGTGCTTCCCAAACTTTTTAGAATCACAACCCACTTTTTAGAATGACAAACTTTCGCAACCCACATACTAGCTTGAATGGACATGAGGCGGACAATTTTTTTAATGTAACTAAAGCTTCATGTGGTAGAACATTGTCGTTCACAGACAGTACATTTTCCATTGATATGCTCAATACATTTGTGCAGATATACCGTTTACTGCTGAAACTATAGTGCATACAAATGATAATGTGTGGAAATTGGATTAAAGTGAATATTTATTTGTGCATCACTGAGTAGTCTTGATTTGCTCTAATCTTATTACAATCTTGTTTTCCATCACACTTCAGAATTGCAAAAAATGTTCTTCATTTTTGCTTTCCTAACTGCTGTATGTGTACAGTTCATTAGCAGGTATTTATATTTTGTTATGTTATGGAAAGAATGAAATATGAAAACACAGTGCAACCGCAAACATCAGTGGAGAGTGTCACATAGCTATACATGGTGAAAAGGCAGTTAAGGCCTAAATTCTCGTGCTGATGAGAAAGAGGTGAGGAGTTTACTTGAGGACAGAGTTCATGAACTGTAAGGTCGTAGTTAAAGGAAAACTTGTGTTTGGCAAAGCTTGAAGGAATTTATGGCCTTTGCACACAGGCACACTGGTATTTTGTGTTTTCAATAGATTGAAACATGTTTAGACAATAGGAGCAGGAGATTGAATTAGCCAAAAACACACAGAATCTGATAAGAGGTCTTAGGAGCACAATGATAAAGCATACACACAAATAAATATGCATTCACCACAAATAAAGATGCATTTAACCCAAATACATATGCATTCAAAAGTAGAAGAGTGGTTAGTTTGTTAAGCGTTGTTATAACTGCAATAAAGGATGTGTAGAAAATTTGGTTAAAGTTTAGGGTCACAGATGGCTTTATGCTTTTCCACAACCAATATGTAACCGCCTAGTAAATCATTGTTTGAACATTTGTAACAAGCATTGTCTGACTGTGTATAAAAGAGGCTGCCTGTGAAGCAGCAAATTGTGCCTGGCTGTTTACCTATGTGGGAACGGTTGCTTTCCCTGCCGCGACTGTAAACAGCTGTTTTTACATTGCCAAGATAAGTCTGTCTTTTTCTTTATTTTTAAGTTGTCCTGCAACAGTTGACCAGCCAGTATAGGAGTCCCTCTTGCCCTCAACCGACAGCTTCCACCGGAATACCGCCTACCCCTGCTGCATAGATCATTGCGCATCTTTGATGAAGTGAGCAGACACCATGCTGCCTAAGGTTCTGCCTATTTACGGGTGTCTGGTGGGACCCGGAGATTGCCGTCTTTAAGGTGAAGACAATGCAGCTTTCGTTCCATGTTTTTGTACATATTGTATGACTTGTCTCTTTGGCAATGGTAAACACAGATGTAGATATAAGTATATAAGAGATACAAGGTTATCGAATGCACAATTGTGTACATGTGCTGCACAATATTAAGTTGAAGGCGCTTAGTAGTCGGTTATGGTGTTTTTCCCAATATAAAGTTGGAAGTGGCCAATGTGGGTGATTTGAAGTTGGATTTCCAATATGTGTGCCAATATTTGACATAGTGGGACGGCTGAAAGGCAAATGTTGCTAAACGTTACCTCCAAGTATGATCTGAATACTCGAATTGCCACCTGAACCTAATGTCCAGAAGTCATTCCATGGTCTCTGAGACGCATGGTTTGAGGTTTATCCTCTCTAAGCACGGCGGGAAGTGGCCAATGGTTGCCAACTGTATTTACCGTTTAGAGTTAGAACAAAGGTGATTCACATTTAGAAGTAGTTGAAGTGTTCGCATTTTAAATATGTTGATGATGAATGCGTGTTTGTGCATGTGAATAGAAACAAGGCCAGAGTTATGTTGTTGTATAATGTTGCATAATGGGATTGTGATGTATAATGTTTAATATATTATTGTTTTGACGTATTGACAGATTTTCTTGTTTATGAGGACTAGTGTAAAAGTTCTTGAGAATAAGTAATATGGACCAGACAGATTAAAGGTTAAATTGTAAGAGTTGTTAGAAATACAAGAGATTATGGAGACTCCCCCAGAGCATATGCAAAAGATCTTTCCAGGAGATAAGAGAAAATTACAAAAATATTGACAAGAGTGGTTTAAAGCCACTCAGAATTATGCGTATCTCTGGCCAAAGGAAGGGACATTTGATGATAAAATCTTAGAGCAAGTCTTTAAGCATCTTAAATATGCAGGAGGCAAATTGCAGAACTGAGAAGCCATCTTAGCTTTATGGTGAGTCTTTTCTGAGAAGTCTAAGGACTCCTCAAAAGTTGATACCCCTAGTACCATGTCTGCTCCCCCACCTCCATATGACCCCGTGAGTACTTCTCCCAAAGTATCCAATATATATCCACTGACACAGCTACAAGAAGCCGCAGTGGGATATGAGATCCCTGAAGTTAAGACCCCTTCACAATCCCCAAAAGGACTCCCTAATGTCGCCCCACAAATATCAAAGCCAAGACATACGAGCACCCCCCTCAGACAGTAAGTAAGGTTAGGTGACTCTCAGTTTTCAGGTCAACTAGAAGTGCAGTTCACAGTGCATTTAGATTCAGCCTCTACCGAGGAGGATAGAGGTGAAAAGCAGAGTCCAGGAGACAGTAATGACTAGTCACACGTTTCATCAGCGACATCGCACTTATTACAGAAGAGAGATACAACGGGAAGGGTAGTTAGGGAATGAATGCCTACCCCTCAGCAAAGAGATGCAGATGATGCTAGATGGCGTGACTATGTGGATAGGGCCTGCTAGTATGGTGCAATGGCCATAACTAAAGATAATGTACCAACTTGGCAGAGGGAGAAAGGGAACATAATAGTTTCACCAGAGAGTGTTCAGGAACGGTTTTCACAAATCGTGGTTAGGAGAGATGCAAGAGAAATAAGGAGAGAAGGATATTGTGATGATCTTTCAGGACAAATTCAGGGAAGCTTTGGGAAGATGACAAATAGAATAGAGTCCATACATAGACGTGTAGATAACATGAGTAAAATACTTAAATCCCTAAAGGCTAGGCACTCCACTTATGATATTAGCACTCAAGAAAGGCCCCTTATCGATTTTGATCATAAAAAGGGTACAAGGGGATTGCCTAATTGCATTGATACTAGAGAAAGAGAGCATGATATGTTCTCTAAAGCTAGGAAACCCCAAGCAACAGAGCTTGAGCAGTTGCGTTTTCAGGGAACACATGGCCAGCCAAACTCCAGGATGAGATCTTGTGAAGGTATGGGTGGATTGACACTACTTGACAGGCCAATGCAGCAGATAAGTGTTCAATCAGCTTTGTGAAGCACTCTCTCTAGTAAGAGAGTTGCTGAAGGAGCAAATAGTTGGTACACTATTGTACCACATGTGGATAATTTGGCAGAATGGGCTGAAGGGTTAGCTCCACAGATGAGTCCTTGGTCACAAGGAGGGTCTTTTGATCCACGTGATATGGCAAGTGCTGAGGATTTTATTCTTTATGGTGAGGGAGATCCAGACTGGGATTATCCCGACTTGTAGAAATGTTTGTGCGTTTGGCAAAAATATGCCAGATAGTACAATCCCCAACATTCTGTCAATTCCATATATCATATGCCCCTGATACACAAGGGACCTGGGGCACCCAATTATGTTCCTTGGCCACAAATGGACAAGGAGAAACTCAAGAAATTGTTACTGCAGCTTACAGAGCGAGCAGGGAAATGGATTAGAGCTTTTGAAAAGCAAACTTCAGGAAGTAGGAGACATAACGAGTTTGCTTAGCTCTCTTATAGGAGATGAAACAGATACTGTTTTTCAGAAAGCAGGAGTGAAAAATGTTATCCTCACTGAGATTACATATGATGGATCTCCATTCAACTTAGTTAGGACAGTAGTTTGGGATCAGATGAGAAAAATATATCCTGGCAGGCCAGACTTTGGGTCCCTCATGGCTCAATTAATGCAGCCAAATGAGGACCTTGCTCAGTTTCTCAGCAGGATGAAAGAGAAGTGGACCTTAGAAGTATGTCATGGTTGAAACGTAATAGGAGGAAATGCCGTGCTATTTTACAATGTAATGAAGAAAGGGTTACCCTCTGATGTAGAAGATAATCATGATGATATAGTGGCATGGGAATCCAAGCCGTAAACAGAGAAACAGGCACAAATAATCAATTTTTGTAAGAAGAAGCAGGAGAAAGAGAGAAACAAGCAGGAAGTGACAGAGAAAGCTGCAGCTAAGTTCGTGCAGCAAAAGGTGGCAAAGAAAGGATCAGTAGAAGGGGCTGTAGTAGCTGTCACCACTCAGATGACTGCAATGTCTGTGGGATTGGTCCCAGCAACAGTACACACAACAGCAGGATAGTGGAAGGGCACAAGGAAGTAGTAGAAGAGGACGAGGTGGAATAGGAAGAGGCAGGATAGGTCCCAAAAGGATCTATCAAGTATGTAATTACTGTCACAGATATGGACATTTTATTAGACACTGCAGAACTAAGAAATGGGATGAACAAAGTGGATGGACATGAGTTTACAATCAGCCAGGAAATTCAGCAGTACAGCCACAGTCAAACTTACAAATAATATTTATATACCTTAGACACCACCATAAAGTGTGCAGCAATCAGTAATGCCCCAAGTGCAACAAATGCCCCCACAGCAAAGTTACCAAGCACCACTAATGATGGCTTCACCTCAAAGTGGACACCGAGGTGTGATTGTGAGAGGAGGAAATCCTCTTCAGACAAATGATGTGGGAGGATATACACAATGAGGGTGCCCACAGAGTATTTCCATGTGTCCAGTATTGTCTGTGACACACAGGCCAGATAATGAACCCACTGTGACGGTAGATATCAATAACAAGAGGTATACAATCCTCATAGATACGAGCAACCTGATCTTGTGTTAGAGAGGTGGATTTTCCATTCTCTAATAGATCAGTGTACACACAAGGATTCTCTGGAGAAGTAATGAGGGTTCCATTTAATAAACGAGTGGATATGGAAATAGGAGGGAGGCACATCGATGGCTGTTTTCTGTTTTCGCCAGCTGCCCCAGCTGATCTGTTATGGAGAGATCTTATTGACAAGTTAAATGTGGCCATTCATTTTGAGTCTGATGGTACCATGATTTTTTCTACCCCGGGAGTTTCACCTTCCAGGATTATGGCAGTCAGTGGTGGCTGCTGTGAAATTAAAGTGGTGGGACAGCGGGGTGGGGCATCACAGGGGAGTCAGCTGCTCCCTGCATGTTGTACATATTGAGGGGCTCCTTGTGGGAGGGTCTCGCTACTTAAACTCCCCTTTGTGTTCCGGGCTAAAAGCCCCATTGTTGTGGGTAAAAGGCTTCTAGACACAGAAGCCACCCCTGTTATTCAGTTATGTTTAATCAGTGTCTGGACACAAAGCCGGGAACAAGGGGGCTTTAGGAAACACAGTGCCCTGGCATTAAACAAAGGCCTAGAGAGTGGGAAATTACATGAGCAATAAGAGAAATAAGAACGGACTGGAAATGAGAGCTGTGGCAACGAGACAGGGCCCAGAAGCCCATGTGATGGACTGCAGAGCAGGAAACAGGGGCAATTGGGCAGAAACAGAGAAACAGTGGCCACAACTGGCAGTACATTGTTCTAGAATTCCCTGATAGTTTTACGCATGGTTTTAGAATCCACTGGCACTCTGTGGGGAGGGGACCCACCTGCCTGTTCTAGAAGTTTCTGACAGTGGCAGTGTGGATACTCTCTCAGCTGCAGTGTGCTGTTCTAGAATGCTGTCAACGGCGATGTGTCAATCTAGGCTGCACCCTGCGCCGCCAGACTGTGCACAGGCCCCTAAACATTACCTGTACAGTGCACACGTGTTTGCCCCTTGGCCCTTTGGAGTCTACATTAAGGGCTTGTACGGTGCCAAGAACCTAAGATTGGAGGACCTCTGCCTGTTACTTTATTTATATTGTGATCTGCGACCAAGCTTCCTCGTGTTCTATTTTTTAATCTTTTGAGGTGCGAGGGACAGACGTATAACCTCTGTGACCTTAAACAAGTCGGCTTCGACCAGCACCGTTACGCAGCTATAGGCAACCATGCATACTTGATACAATCAGGGATAGGAGTGAGGCGAGTTTTTACAAAACTTAAACACACAGAAAAGCTTAAAAGTTTTGGGCTAAATTAACTACAGTAACATACATGTATATGGGCATAAGGCAGGCAACATGCACATCAGATGACAAGAAATTGAAATAAAGATCAACATCCACAAATGTTCTGAAATAAAGAATATACTACAAAGGTGTGTCAGAGGGAATAATTGCACACTCATGTGACTCTGGAGGAATATACACACTTACGTTTATGCACCACTTTCCAACAGTGCACACAATCTGTAGGGCAAGGAGAGACAAAGCAGAGATGGGTGAAGTAACTAGGCAGCAGCCAAAGAAACTGAGAATGGCTCTTCAAGGGCAACTGGGCAGAATCCAAAGGATCGAAGAGAAGAATATGAAAAATAAGATAAAATAGTGCTTACCTGCCATCTGCCGCCTCGGTCCTCTTCTGCTCCTCGACTTCCAGCAGTCCATGCACAGCCTCCCCTGCACCAATCCAGATGCTGCTCTCATGCTGGTAATATATTACCCAGCATGAGAGAAGTGCCAGTATTAGTCTGAGTGCCCTGGTTTGGCGTTATCTGAGGGACTACGAGCCTGTGCCTGTTCTCCACCCTGCTGTGCAGCTCAGCTCTGGTGAAAAGATCTAACTGCACATGTCAGTTTGGCCATCCTAAGAAGGCTGGCCAAACCAGCATGCGCACTTGCAGCAGTGCCCACCACTCCTCCTCCATGCTGCAGCTGCTGTGCATAAGGATGGCCCAGCCCCCCCCCCCCAGACTCGGCTAGAATCATTGAGGAACAATACAATGATAATTGATTGTTTTATTATCATTTTATTTTTCAGGTTTTCACTGCTGCGAGAGCAGTGGGGCGACTCTCCTCCTCATTAACGGAGGAGTCCCAGCTGATGGCAGTAACAGTAGATTCCTCTATTGGAGAACAAATCCGAGCAACAACCTGCTGATATGGAAGAATTTACCACAGCAGTGTATACAATCATAGCACAGACTCCAGAATTACTGGGCAGGGAGGATCACTTACCCAAACAATTCCTTTTCCTGCGACAAGGGCAAGATTTCTGGATGCCTCACAATAAGTTAATATTGCAAATAGAGGCCTTATAGTTAACATCAACCTATTGCGATCTGATAGCCAGTGATCATAACTATGTTTTATGGGCATTGAGCCAGGTAAAATGGTTAGGTAAATATTGAATGATCAACTTTTCGATGATGATTCTAAGAAAACAGTTATAGTCTTTCAGGATGATATACAATTGAGGACAGTATTCGAAGTAAGGATGCTCACATCAGGTAAAGCTTTTTATTCCATTAAGTAAGCATATCTTTCCCAAGTACCAGACACCTTGTGGACTAAGGGTCCCCATGATGTAGGCCTTATTCATACTGCTACCACATTTAGAATTACATTAGAGGAAGGTGCTATCTAACCTAGAGTGAGACAGTATTCTCTTTATAAGGAAGCAGATGAGGGCATTGTCCCTACTATACAGGCACTGCTAGAGCAAGGAGGTACTTACCCTGAAGTATCTAAGTCTAAGGGTAATACTTGTTGTCTGGTTCAAGAACTGCACCCCCTGAACAGTGTAGTGGTACCATAATTTCCAATTGTTCCTGACCCCTCCATCATTCTGAAAAGAAATCCTCAGGATGCTAAATATTTCTTTGTAATAGATCTCATTAATGCCTTTTTTTAGCATCCCTCCCAATCAAGATAGCCATTATATGACAGCGTTATCCTAATATGGGACTCAGTATTTGTATTCTAGGTTACCCCAAGGGTATTGTTAGTCCCTTAGCATTTTCAACAGAGTGGTCAAAAATGATCTGTCAAACTTTCAGTGTGACAGTATATTCTTGCAATATGTCGACAACATACTAGTTTATAGTCCTACAGAACAACAGTGTGGAAAAGATACCATGGGGCATATGTACAAGCCCCTATCGCCACCACAACGTCACTTTTACCTACATTGTGGTGGAGATAGGGGCTGCGCCTTATGTACAAGGCAGCGTTAACTTAACGTGGCTAAACGCTGCCTTGACAAAAGGTCTCCAGGGCATAGAGACTAACCGAAAAGCAATTCTGCCTCAACTGATTGGACGCTAAACTCTCCGGCCAACAGAGGAGAGCCGCATTTGGAACAGCGTCTAAAATAGCACTGATCAACATAAAAATAGACTGCCCGTACGAAATGGTAAAGAGGCAGCCTGTCCAAAATTGGACGATAGTCAAGATTCAGAAAATAAGCAAACAAAGTCTCAGAAAATAATAGCAGTAACTAGCAATTAGTTACTGTGTGTAAAGCCAATTAGAATAAATTGTTTCCACGGTGGAATAAGCATGTGCGAAAAGAACAACACTGCACCGCAGTTGAAATGGGGAATTCCCACATCAGTGCAACTGAGTATAATGAAAATTGAATATCAGAAAAATTATCTGTACAAAAAGGACTCAAGTAAAAAAAAATTTTCAAGCAAAAACATTTTTGGAGTCAATCTTTTATCTGGTAAAAATAAGTAAAGCCACAGTCAACAATCCACCAGATTTAGTTGAAATTATGTATTAAAATAACCACAGTACTGTGTGTATCAGAAGCTTATGGTACTGATTGAATATTCTAAAGGCAACAATTGTCAGTTCTGCGGCGAGATGTGCATGCGCCGAAAACACATCGCAACACAACAATCCCACTGAGGGTTCCAGCTTAATTGCTAAGTGGTGTTCTGAGGAAAAATATTAAAGTACCCTGTACGAGGGGGGGGGTCAAGAAAATACGAGTTAACCCATTGACACAGTAACAATTGTCCAAAGGAAGAGCTCAGGAAGGAAGAACCACTTAAACTGGTAATTCGTTACAGCGGGCTATTAACAAAAAAACAAAAAAGGATGACCCAAAATTGAGCTCAGAAAGAGAATCTTATACTAGCAAATAATTATAGCGTGCATATGAGCATTGAGGTATACTAATGAGCTCCATACTAAGAATTAAGATGGAACAAAAAGTGTAAAAGTGCTTATAGTCCCCAGAAGAACACAGTTGCATTGTGTTAAGCTCAAAAGAAAATGGAACTTGATTGACCTTAGTTAGGGCCCTAGTATAAGCACAAAGATCCAATATCATCAATCAAGGACACATGTGTACAAGCAATGGTCCCAAAATATTATTGTACAGCAAGCTTATCCAGATGTTAATTGGTGAGCCATTAGTGTACAACTACAGAGTTACATTCCTCCATTGTATTAAGTCCTTTATTTAAGCTGTCACGTTGCAAAATCCAGCAACATTTAGCTCTGTTTAGCATCATTTGTATATCCCCTCCCCTAGATGGTTTTCGTACAAGTTAAATGATTTGCCACCTGATCAGATTATCAGATAATATGTGGTATCAGCATGTCAGACATAGGTTCAGAAAGTACCAATGACTCATGTTTTGTTTGATCTCTAATTCCTCATGCTGCATGATCAGATAGGCTACATTCAACTAAAAGAGTACCCCCAAGCACATCACTATAGGGCTGATTATGAGTTTGGCGGTCCGAGGATAGGCGTGGCATCAGCAGCGGGAACACTGCCGCTGAGTAGGCGGTCTGCCTGCCCGACTACGAACATGGCGGTCGGACCGACACAAGACCGCTGACACTGCTGGGATCCTGGATTCTGCGGTGGTGGGGAAGGCAGGGGGACTGGAGGTTGTACTAATGCCGGCACCACAGTGCCAATTAGAAGTCTCATTTCCACCAACCTTTTCATGGCAGAGATTCCATTCCATTTTGATTGGGGGCACATGTGTGTCACCCATGCCTACACTGTCATGCACGCACTGTGTGCCATGCACAACATATTGCCTGGTAACAGTGTGCACATGATAGTGCAGGTGCTGCAGTGCGGCAGCATTGCCTTCAGGCTCACTCTGTGAGACGAAGCATGCCGCCGACACAAAACCGCCGCCGGCATGCCATCGGCCCGGCGGCCCGGCGGTTTACTCATAATACGGTGGTCGGGATGCCGCCAGCTTGGCGGCGTTCTCCTGACTGCCGCAACGGCAGTCCGGCAGTTGGACCGCCACAATTGTTATCAGGCCCTTAGTCTTTTGAATCTCTACTTGTGTAGGATTAAGGCCCAAATGCAACTAGCACATGTTAAAATAGCACATTTTCTAGTCAACTCCACAAAATATGACTCTTCAGCAGAGGTTTTTTATATGCTTACAGATAGACAGGACTTTAAGGATGAGATATCACGCATGAAGAAAACAGGTTGTCCTACTACTGTAGAATGGATACAAATGGTTTTAAATTTAGGGTTTTTAGGAGTAACAAGTCTACCCATTGAGTGTACTAGTTATTTAGTAAATCCTTTACCTCCAGATTGTGTTCGTAGGACAAGATTTAAAGTTACTGGATCAGTTTTACCCATGATCAATGGCATTCTGATATCGAATTTTCCTGTAGGGTCATGTCTTTACGGAAGTGTACTGATGTTAGTCAGGGTTCAGTAAAAAAGTGAGCGAGTATATGCGATGATAAAGTTGAGCATTACAATTGGGTATACTGTACCGTGAGTCCTCAACAGTCATGAGGCTAACTTTTGTTTCTTTATGTTTTTCAGAGGAAATGGCACCTTTGGTGTAGTACACAATGTCAACTGTAGTGCCACAATAGATAACGCCGACATACAGGGGTCACCTCAAGCCTCATGGACTATTATTGGTAGTGTGGAGAACTACTGTACGCCCAGTTACCACTGAACTTGGGAGGCCTCTGCTCATTGGTCACCCTGCACACCCCTGTTTTGGTAATTACAAAAGTTAACATATCAAGTTTACATGAGCACCCCATGGGCCGTCCAACGACTTTGTTACATCATCATCGAAGGAAGATAA
This sequence comes from Calotriton arnoldi, assembly GCA_963921515.1. NCBI lineage: Eukaryota > Metazoa > Chordata > Amphibia > Caudata > Salamandridae > Calotriton > Calotriton arnoldi. Next base: position 345,534 of record CAWUFW010010579.1, on the reverse strand, counting down.
TTGCAGAGTATTATTGCACTACTAACTGGAATGATATTCCTCAAGAGTATTGGTTTTTTAATGATGCACAGCTGATCTTTGGAAGCATTTTGCTGTTTGATCAGGCTAAGGCAACAGCTCGATGGCTGCAGATAAATCAATGGTTCTCAAGTACTTCAGTACTACAAAAGATGGATTTAATGCCATAAAGCAAGAGCTGTGTGCTATGAGAATTATGATTAAGCCCAGGCAGAGTTTGCGTAGCCGTGCTACGCAAAACTCCGCAAAGCGGTAAAAAAACTCTGGACTCCTACGCTGAGTTCCAAGAGCATGCGGAGTTGCTTGTTTCGCCTGCTCGCAAGATGTTTCTGATGTTCGGCAATGTGGATTGCACATTTGGGGGGAAATATCCAGTGAACTTCACCACCCGGTCACCAATGGGTGCCGCCATCTTGTTTTTGTACTCTTTGTTATGGTTCTGGGGCCTGTTTCGAATCCTCCCAATATCTTTTCAATCCTTTGTTTCTAAAACTTTTTTTCAGATCTTTTTTATTTATGATCTATCCCTCTCTCTTCCTAAGTGTATATTTTGCGTTTTTTTCTACTTTTACTGCGTTATTGTACTGTTTTTCTATTACTTGTTTTTTTTTTTTACGTCCCTACTTCTTCACCTGACTTTATTTTTTACTTCTACATTTTCTTTTTCGCCCCCCAGAACCATGGCTAAGAGTACTAAGAAGATGACGCAGAGTGCGACCAGGAGCCACCTTCCTTGCCGAATGCGGCGCCCGGAAGGGGTGCAACCCCGGGCCTTATTCTCCGAGGTGGAGGTGGCTGTCCTAGTTTTTTTTGTGCATCTCCACCTCTCCTTAGCCTTGGCAGCAGGCGGCAGGCCTGGTTCTGGCTATGGGATCCAGGAGCGTTACCGCCGGTGTGCGACGGTGCACCGGGCAGTGTTTTGCTGCTCTGAGGTCCGGCGCACCCACAACCAACTGACTCACTGGTGGTCCGACATCCTGGACCTGGAGCAGGACCTGCTAGACCTGCTAGGTGTTGAGGTCGTGGGGCTTGGTGAGTAGCTAATTTATTACTATTGTGTGTTCTGTTCTGTGTTATTTTGAATATAATTTTTTTCCCAAATAGCAAGAATGCTGTTGCTGCTTACATGCTGGTAAGTTACGTTTAAAAATCTCATATTATGTGATTGTTATTCTTCTAGACAGGTGAAAGGCGCTACTAATCTTACTTGTTTGCAAGTTTGCACTCGCTTGGGCAGATTATGTAAGAGAGGTTAGAGAACTTGAGTTAGGTAAAGCAGACTAGAGAGAAACCTTTCCTTTGTCCTGTCACCAAGATAGTGGTAGGAAGTTATATTTAGTTACTTAGTACTAGTTGGTAATTTTTTTGTGGTCAGCATGAAGCGTCCTCCGTCACGTGCTGCTGACTCCTTAGTAGAACGTTTTGTAGTTTGTTAGTGAGTGAATAATATAGCAACTCAGCACATCAGCAACCAACCAACAATTTGGTGTATGCAATATGCATGCGTCCATCTATGCATTTTTGAGGACTAAAATAAATGCAGACTTAGTGAATTGCACCGTGAAAGGGGGTTAATTCATTGATGATTGCGAATGAGATTGGAACTTAGGAGAAGCAAATATAATTTTTGGCAATTCATTCCAAAGTCTTTGGAATAGGCGGGCTAGGTGGTACCTAGGTTTAGGATTCTGGAACTGGATTGGAACAGTGGAATAGTAAAGAGATAGGACGGTCAGTGACCGCACTACTAGTCTACTACTACTAGTGGATCTGATTAGATAGGTCAATTGTTTTGCAATTGTCGTTTCCTGTCAAAAAAAAATTTCGGAGCCAATTTTTAAATATTTATTATTTGTTTCACACCAATCAATTTTTGTCTCTTTATTATGTCTTACATGATCAGCATCCAGGGGCAAGAAGACAACGGGGTCTGCTGAGGCGGGAGCTGGAGGTGCCTCCCAGGATCGCTCCTCTACAGATGGCTCTGCTGCTGGCCCCAGTAAGTCCTCCTGTTGTTAATATTAATAATTATATTTCCCTAACTTTTACTGCACCTTATTTTTTTCGAATTATTATTTCTGTTTCCTAATTCTATTTTTTATCAAATCTTCTTCGATCTATCTGTTTCTAAATTCTTGTTATCCATGCATTATCTACCAACTTAGTTATTTATATTTCTAGTGTCTGTTTTCTTTTTTTACATCAATGTAACTGCCTCTGACTCTGTACTACTATCAGTCTGTCTGTAGCTTGCTTTATAATGTCTTCTGGTTTTTCAGTCAGCTTTCCCTCTCCCCTTATATTTTGTGGACTGCCTAGTAGTGGTACTACTGTAAGACTCAGAGAACACATTGGCCCTTTACTACTACTAGTACTACTACTCTGCTGTGCAGACTGCATGCTCAACTAAGGTATTCTACACATGTTTGTTGAATTAGAAGGCTTTCTTTTACTTTCTTTCTCATGCGCAATCAGTAAATAAAATGATGGTCACGTTGGACACCCCAAAGTGGTGTATTTTTACTTTTTATCGTCTAGACCTAGTACTATTATTATTAGCAGCAGTTGATTGTGATCAACTGATTACCATGCACCATGGCTGGAAGGAAGTATGAGGAGGAGGGCACAATTTTATTTTCCAACCAAGAGAGAGGACTCGAGAGACTGTCTGATTGTCCGCTCAGTTGGCCACTCTTTTTATTTTTAAAAAGTTTTAAAACTCAGATTCAGCAATAGCTCTAGCCACTGAGTCCAGTCCTTTGGGTTGTCCTCTTTTTGAGAGGCTTTTCGAAAATTGCCACCAACAAAATGCCCAACCAGATATGTTATTATTTTTGATAGGATAGGACATACTGTCTATTCTACTCTAGTAACCGATTTGTACTAGTGATGTGTGTGGTGTATGTATATATTGTATTTTCAATCTTGCTAGTGAAAAAAATAAATAGGGGGAGGCGTATATGGCATCTAAAAATGTGTAATGCTTTTTCTAGGAGTATCGACCACCAGTTACGGGGCCAGCGGGGGAAGGCGACGCCAGCCACGAGGGAGCAGATGTGGCAGCTGCAGGAAGTGAGCCAGCAGCAGTGGCAGGCGGTGGTAAGTTATATTCCTTACTTCTTGACACAACACATTCTCTGCAAGGGTGTACACTGTACTGTTGAGAGAGACTAAGTTGTTGTGAGCAACGGCTGAAGAAGACACCCTTTATTTGGCATTAGTAATAGCATTAGCGGCAGGAGTTGAGTAACTAATGGCCTCTTCTATCTGACTTCAACTCAGCTGGGAAAGTTTTATGAAGAAGACTAAGAGTCAGACGACCTTGATGAATAGGTTGAATGAAAAGGGAAAGAAGGATGGAAGGAAGAAGGACGGGTCACCTGTAATATATGACTGGCAGAGAAGGATGCGTGGGTGAAGGAAGGGGGCCCTGGATGCTTAGGTGGCTGATAGGATGCATGGGTGGTTGAAGGATGGGTGAAAGGTGAAAGAAAGGATGCCTGCCTGGGTGGGTGGGTAAAACTGTATGGGTGATAGGAATCCTCCGGGGTATTTGATGGGTCAAACTCAAAGGCAAGCAAGGACGCATGGGTGGCGGTTTAAAAAAAATGACAAATGTATGTTGTTGGTGAAAGGTTTGTTGAGAGATTAAGAAGAATGATAGCCATGTTTACTTTGAATGGATGGATGCTTGGATGGCATTCAATCATAGCATAGGTGGAGACTGTCACTGGATGAAGAGAATGTAAAAGAAAAATAATTTGTGCCAGAGTAGCAAAGCCAAGGGTGAAGATATGAATATGACTAGAATAAAAAAATAACGCTAGAAGACCAATGCAATGATAAATGGAAAAATTGCTGGGAAGAAACAAGGACTATTTGTTTCAAGGCTGGGAAGAAACAAGGACTGTTTTTTTCAAGGTTTTTGATTCAAGGTTGTATTTCAGAATACTCCCTTGACTCACAGTAGTTTGCAAGCACACTATATATATTGTGTATGTATGTACCCATACCCACCCATTATCAATCGCCTCCATCGGACTCCGAGGCCCACTCCCTACCTATGTCATTTCGACCGTGTCAGCCATGGGTGGCCTATCGGCTGCATGGTTACACAATCAAACAATAGTAGTACCTCACGTCGTCCCATATATAATCATTCATATCAGATATCATCTGCCTTTTTGTAGTAGTCAGGGTGAAAGTGAAATTGAGCAGTTGCCATTGATTTAACAGAGTATGGCCATAATAGAAAAATAGATAATTGTGTAGTTGTAGACTACAGCTGCCCCACCTGCAGACAGTAGTAAAGTAACGTGAGTCTGCAACTGCGACACAAGTATGTCTGGCTAGGGCGCAAGCTGACTGAGCTGGCATGCCTGCAAGGTTAATGTAGCTAAACAAGAGAGAGAAGAAGAAGACTTGTCTACTCCATAGTGCCTAGTAATGCCTGAAACTCCCACAAATGTTAGAGGCCGAGGAAGTGGGAGGATACCACAAATGTTATGTATTGTGCTTGCTAGTGATACTGTGCCACTATAATTTTATGTGTATAATTAATATTATTGGTTATTGTATTGGTTACAATTGCCTTTTTTCTTTCTTGATATAGCTACTCCTTCCCAACCGAAACAACAACCCAACAGGCAGGAGTTAGCAGCCAGGGTCCGGCAACGGAAGCTGGAGGCCATTTGGGATTAATATATCGGTGGCTGGTGGTTCTGGCGGAGGAGGAGGAGGAGGGGGCAGCAGCTGCAGCGTCCTCCAATGCCCCAGGCCCCAGCATGGGCCCCCCCAGTGCCTCCAGTGGTACGGCGCCGTGGTCTGGCAGCCGCCTGCCACACTTCTTTAAACACTGCTGCCCACCCCTGTTCATGCAACTGCAAGACATTTCAGCGCCGCATGCTCCTCCGAATGGTGTGCCTAAAGGAGCGGATAAACACCCTGGAGAGGAAGATCCGGCGAGCCCGCCGCTAGACCTCTGTCGCCTTGCCCCTTTTTTTATCTTTTTTTTGGTGGGTGGGAATTGGGCGTTGGGGAAAACTTGGGGTTTTTTATGGACATTTTAATTTATGGACATTGGATAATTGGACTCTTAATGATGGACATTGGTTGGGGTAAGGGAGAGGGGTAGGTCAGGTGTTGTGGTTTTCTTTCATTCTAGTTAGTTTATTTGTTAGGGGAATACATTATTTATAGTTTACATATGATGTAAATCTTTTGTGGGGGGTTACTCTTTTATTTCACACTGTTTCCTTTGCTGCAGGGCCACAGCCAGTTTTTGATTGAACTCTGCCAATAGTGTAACACACCAACAGATACATGTGGTACCCTCACTTGTCCTACTAGTACTGTCAGTCTCGCCTCCTAGTCTATGCAGTCTGCAACTAAAACCCCTATGGACTCGGACGTTTGTGGGTGTGTGAATTAAATAATTTCCATAGTATATACATTATGCCTCCCCTAAACTTCTTCTTTTACCTCTGATTGATGTTTATGCTTGGGCGAAGAGTTGGCTGCATGGTGATGGTTTGATTTCCCAAGGTGCCATGGTGGTGGTAGAAGTAGTAGACACTGACAGTAGCATTTGCAAAAAAAGAAAAAGAGACAGACAGTCACCTGAGGGAGACTAGGGAACGAGTAGTAGAAGTACAGTACACAAGAAGACTGCCAAACAAGAAACCATGATGATGATAAGCAATGCTAAAGTAAAATAAACCAGAATACCTGGAGGGCTAGCCTAGTACAAGTTACAAACTGAAGTCGACTCGAGCTATGAAGCGGACAAGTGACTTCGTAAGCTTTAGCGCTGGAACTAGGATGACTGATGACTCGATTCTGGCAACCAATTATATTATGATGGATTATGTTCCTCTAGAAAAAAAAATTGAATATTGAATACTGTGCATGGGTGGGCAATTTAATTTTGCCAGTGTGGGCTATGGTATATATACTTAGAGCAGAAGAAGATCCTTGCCCTGCCTTAAGTTAGTGTGGGTTTCACCACATCCGCCCCATCAAGTGTGTGATCAATAATTGGTGTAAATTTAATTTAGTCACACCTCTATATAAATCACACAACCAGGGGGAAGAGGGTTATGGTTTGATGAATGGTTGGGGAGGGGGATTTGAGGAAATGGTTTGACAAAGACAAACACTACACATGGACAACACACAACACACATAATCTTGGCATCTGACCATCATAAATCTGTTAAGGGAGAAAAAGGATAATGATGACATGATGAGTAGTACTAGACTAGTACAGGGTAGTATATTATTAATTATTATGCAATTGCCTTGCCTGTCTGCCCCTAGAGAGACCCACGTTATGTACTTTTTATGTTCTGTTGTACCGGGCTTCCTTTGAAAGATAGCAAAGAAAATGAAAAAATATCTGTAGGAGTCAAATATATAAGCAAACATAAACAACAACACACACAGTCGTAATGATTGAAGAGGAAACATGAATCAAATGAAATGATACTATAATTATTGCCAAATTGGGAGTTGCATCCCTGCATTCCTCTTGGTCCTTCCTTGGACTGTCCGTCCATCAATCTTGGGTGCCTGCCTGGCGGAAGCGGTTTGGTAAGGTAAGTGTGAGTTCTTTTTCCCAGTATAGCGCAGGGTAAAGGCCGGCCTTTAGATAGAAAAACAAAAAGGATATTGAAAAATCAAGGAGAAAAGTTAAACTGCATAAATTAAGGAAGAGTGCAAGAAGACTTTCAGATGCGGCATGGCTAAATCATGTCTGTTTCCAGCAGTTACCTCCAACAACATGAGCAGGCCCCCCCTGCCAACCTCCACTTAGCTTAGAATTTGAGCCAGACAGCACTGAGCACACATACACACACAGCAACATAACATTTTCCAAATTAAGTAGCAAAATCAATGCACCACTGTCAGTCACACCACCACACTCGCCTCCACCACTACACAGACATGTAGGTCTGGTATTGTTGTTTACCTTTTAGACCACTTCATGAAACTCCCGGAATTATTCCATCAATCATCTCCGATCCTACTGACTGACTACGAGTATGGTATGGTCATGGTGTCCAACTCTGTAGTATCCCGAGTGAGTCCAGACTCAAAAATGCAATGGATCGGCCTGCAGTAGTACAAAGTTATTGAACAACAAGAAAGGAAACATTGACTTGAGTCACTTTTTTGTGTGTAGAATACTAGTAGACATCATGCACAACAAACACCAATCAGTCAGAGTCTCCGTGCAATGCATGCCATCATTTACCTGTTCTTTCGGGGCAGTCCCTCTAGGCTCTGATATATAGTCAGGTTTGGAGGTACTCGAGGCGGGCACATATTTCACATTTGTTGTACTATTCTCCATCCAATGTCTGGCTTGAGGGAAATGGATTTAGGGCGAGTCAGGAGGAGTGGATTTACTTCTTCACTGACTGCACACAGTTGCAACTCCAATCCGGCAATAAAAGAGTAAGACAGTGGTGATGGATTTGTTGTGATTCAAACCAGAAAGACAGTGACACAAACAAATAATAATGTAAATATTATTCCTTAGCTATATCTTTTTGGGGGCTTTTTTTTGGGCATCAAAGGGAGAAAGAAAGTAACTCGAAAGCCTAGTTGTCAGGGAAGTACACCTCGTCCTCAAACTCTGGTGGTTCACTCAGAAGTAGGTCACCTAACACACTACTTCCATGACCTGAGTCGCCATCATCATCTTCCTGCTGTGCTACTTCAGGTATAGTGTAATCCGGTGGTGTAAAGTGCTGATTCATTTTGATCATGATTAACCTCTCCACGTTTTGGGGTGAGAGACTGGTCCTTCTCAATGTCAGAACGGCACCAGCAGCACTGAAAACACGCTCAGAAGAGACACTTGCGACAGGGCAAGCCAGATAGTTTATTGCTAGCTCGCTGACCACTGGCCATTGGCGCCTTTTCCCATACCAATACAGCAATGGATTTTGATCAAAGTAGACCTCTGTTGATTCATCCAGATAGGCCTGGACCATCTGCTCAATGCTCATGGGTGCTCTGCTTTGCTCGGCCTCTTTTGCCTCAACACTGGACTTAAGCCCTGCCTGTAGAAACCATTCCTGTGCCAATTGTGGGGCGGATGCTCCTGTTCTTGTTGTTGTTGGTGGTTTTGGCTGCTGTGAGCCAACCGTACTGCCCTCAGGCTCTGACATTGAACTTGAAGGCCATCCTGCAGTACTTGTTGTGCCCTGGAGGAGCGGGCCTCCAATTCCTGGCCATTCTTTTTCTACCAGACTGGCTTGCAAAGCTAGCCAAGTTTTGTAGCTGGCAACATCCCCATCTGAAAAAGGCATGAAAGTGTGCAGTAATGGTTTGTACCGTGGATCAAGAACTGTGGATCAAATGTAATGGTTGAATGACACAATGCCTCTTTGCACCCTTGTATTTTCAGATAAGCGAAGGGTTAAGCTCTACACCAACTCATATGCTTCTTTTTTTCCTCCACACCTGCATACATTGCAGACACCTTCTTCAGCTGTTCCTATAGCATGTGCAATAATGGGATAGCTTGGCCCATAGTACAGTCGTCCTTGCTGACTTCACGTGTGAAGACCTCGTAAGGAAGTAGCCTCTCTGTCAGGCATTGAACTAGGCTCCATTTGTCCATAACACTTATCATGCCTTTCACAGTAGCAGCCCCTCTTTGCATGATATATTCATTGATTGGTCTGTACTGCTCAAACAGACGTTCAAGCATGTAATAAGTTGAATTCCAATGTGTTGGCACCTCCTGGATGAGTGCTTTAACTGGCATTCTATTATCACGTTGAATGATCCTCAGTTGCTTTCGGGCTTTAAAAGAATGGCTGAAATGTGTGCAGATTCTTCTGCATGTGGTCAGTAAATTGCTGACTCTCTCTTCTTTTTCAGAAAGTCTTGAACAATGATGTTAATGCAGTGCACCAAACACAGGACCCTGAAATAGCCACCATCGGCCATGGCCTTAACTATATTACTGCCATTGTCCGCGGCAACAAAACCAATGTTAAACCCTCTTGGTCGCAGCCATTCAAAGATCTTGCAGTCAAAGTCTTCCAAAATGTTTGCAGCAGTATGTGATTTCTCCATGGTGAACATGGCTACAGTTGCATGTTTCCGAGCGGCATTAAAAATCTCAACAGTGTCAACACCTGCAGATATCTTTTCTCTAACCCCCCATTAAAGAGATCCAGTGTGCAGCTATGCACATGTAATCAGTGGTTTGGCAGCTAGGCCACATGTCTGTTGTCAGGTGGATAGTGTGAACAGCACTCTGCTGCAAAGCTTGTCCAAGCAATTCCAGCATGTCGTGATGTAGTGCTGGAACAGCAACTCTCGTGAAATAGGACCGGCTGGGAACCTTCCATTTCAGGCAGATGGCTGCCACAAATTCAAGAAAACCCACCCCTTCCGCAAAAGAAAAAGGGAGGAAGTCCAGCGCTAACATTTTAGCCAGCTTCGCATTGTACAAACGTGCCGTTGGGTGATTGCGTTCGTACTGCCCCACCGACCTAAACGTGCTGAGAATGGTAGCCTGGATTTTTTTCTTTTCTGGTGTCACTGATGCAGGTGTCTTCTTGACGCCAGATGTTAGGTTCAATGCACGTTTTTTTCGTTGCCGTACTCTCTTGCCTTGGACCACATGGTGTCTCAGCCTGACTCTTGTGCCATTACGATGTTGCTGATGATGATGTGGGCGGTACCACTGCACTGCTGGGACAGGGCTGCTTTGTGTAACAGAGACAATGTCTCCCTCTTGTTCACCTTCCACCATGATCGGATCTTCTTCTTCATTCCCTCCACTAACAACACATGCAGTTTTTTGGCCGCTAAAGTGCACCTCCCACTGGATCAAGTGGTGTTTTCTCAGATGGGTTGTTTGGCCTCCGGTACCATAGTTTGTACCAAGCTTACCCCGACTAACTCCTTGTCCACAAATGGAGCATATAGCAATGTTCACCTCCTCCTTGCTAACCGAAAAAAAGTCCCAAACTGGGGAGGTCAATTTTCTGACGCTGCTGGTGCCAATTGCAATGTTGGATGAACTGGTAGGTGGGCGTGACGTTTGACTCTCTGAAGTACCTATTTCTACTGAGGTGGTTGTGGTAGATGTAGGCTGCTGCCAGCGAAATATGGAAGCTGGAGGTGGTGTTGATGGTATCAGTGTTGGTGGTATATGTGCCACATCCCTCACAGCAATTTGGGATGGGGTAATGTCAGTCTCCACTGGGGCGGGACTAATGTCCATGATGACTGGTTCGTCATCATCCTCCTCTTCTACATCTACCTCCATAACTGTAAGGCTTTCTGGAACCTCCCTTTTCCGTAGCCTTGTCTCAAGTGTGTCTCATTCTCAGAATGAGGTGGCTTCCAAGTGACATCTAGATCATCAGAAGGGGGGCTTGCAGAAGAAGTTGATGGACTAACCCTCCTTTTCCTTGCTGGGGTTCTGGAAGACAATGGATCTTCTGAAAGAGTGGCTTGCTCTTATTCTTCCTCTGCAGGAAGCTCGATCTCCTGAACTGTCCCTACTTCGGGAGGGACAACTACTATTGGGGGTGGTTGCGGCTGTTGTTGCCCACTTATCTGAGTTTCCTGCATTGATTGGGTACTACTTTGTGATAATGATAAGTCAATTTCAACATCATTGCTCATCGGCGTCGGACTCGTGATTAGACTGGTTGCCTCTGTGACAGATATGGTCTTGGGTCTAGACTGGTGGGGTGGGTCCACTGATGCGGGGGTGCATCTCCCAGCTTGCTCCCCGGACACCGCTGCTGCAGGCGCAATTTTTGGTTTCCCAAAAAAAGTCTTGGGCGTCATACCGGTCTTGGTAAGTGGCAGTGTCTTCTTCTCACTGGCAACGTTCTTGGTACTAGACCTGGTACCTTTCTTTGTGGCCATCTTGAAGATGTCAGCAGCACGCAGTGGCACAAGTTGAAGAGATGTCTGTGGTCACACGTCACGTGACATGGTGGCAGCAGGACTTCTGTCTGTCAGTACAATGGGTGATGTTGTCTCCTCCTTTTTTGTGCACCTAAAAGCAAAGAAGAAGAAGAACATCAGTGAAACGTGGCATTCATTGTAGTGGTTCAATTACTACTTGTACAAACAAACAAATATGCTATATAACTGAGTGTGTGGTCACACTTGTTAGTGTTATTAATATTATAAAATTTTGTACCTCAGTTATTTAAAAAAAAAACATAACAATACAGTGTAGCCATTTGTGAGACTTTGACAACAACATGGGCTTTCATGGTGTACTGTACAGTACACTCAGGAAAGATAGGAAAGAAGAAGAACAACAACAAAAATACAAATGTAACGGACTCTGTTTGGCATTGTGCATCACGTGGGATGCAGCATTCAGGGAGCCGCAAGCTGACAATAGATGGAAGCAATAAGCCAAGAGAACCAAAGGAAAAAGATGGAGGCCTATGGCAAAATCAGTAAAGCACACTACACACAACAACAACAAGCAGGAGGCCTGGAAAACAATGAACTCAAGCAGGCCTATGTGGAGTTGGACACAGGCTTTACAAAATGTCCCCAGGCCACATGGGGAGGGTCAGCCAAGATAAATGCTGGCCCACTATTACAAACACACTCACACACTGGCCAGACAAATGAGGCATGCTAAACAACACAGCTTTAATGCAACAATGCCAAAACGAAAATCCGCATGGCTAAAAAAGGTTTTCAAGTTACAACCACATACATCCAACAAAGGCATTTATTTAACACACATGAAAAAAAGTGAAAACAAAACCACATTTTGGATTTCAATCCAATGCCATCCATGCCCTAAATGATGTTTAAATTCAACAGACACCACAGAAACAGTTGTTTCATGCACCCATGAGTAGCTCTGGGCCTACTGGCTGAAAGGCCTATTGGCAGACTAGTGGGCTACATAGTGAATTAAATAAATATTGCAAATTGATTTCAAAAGTTGGAGAAAATGTAGTGAACTGTGCAACATGTTTCCTTTATAAAAGACAAACAATTACTTACAAAGAAACAACCAGGCCCCTACTGAAACTACAGGCCACCCACCACAATACATTTTTTTAAAAACAAGGAAAAGTACAAAAAAATCTAGGTGCATGGCCCCAATCAAACAAACAACACCAATTTTCCAACTTACTTGTGAAATCTAAAATTCAAAAGTCCTCAAATCCAATGATATATGATGCAGCAGACACAAAGAGTGATCCTTCCAGCTCCAAATCCAAATGAAAAGTGAACAGGAGATGGGCAAAGCACTGGGAGGAGCATGCTGGACAGGAACAGGAAGTTGGGGACTCTGGGGCACTTCCTTCCTCTTAATAAAAAAGAAAAAGGACTCCTTGCACAAACAAGTACAGACAAATGTAAATCTGAGGAGTTTTTTTTAATCCAAATCGTCATTTCAAGAAGGTTTTGATGCTGCTCAGAGAGAACCTTCTCCAGATTGCAGATTCTGCGTGTTTGGGATTGCGTTCTTCACAAAACTTCTGCTGGAAGTCATATGGCGCGCCCGAATGACGTGTTTGCGATCGCAAACTCTCCCGGGACAGTGCAGCCGGCTAGAAAATCTCGTAGCGCTCCTGAACGGATGAGAAATCTTATTGGCGATCGCAGGCACCCAGTAAGTCACTCCTGTGCGTGCGAAAATGCATTTTAGGCACGCAAACACAAAAAAACCTCCACTCTGTTGCGGAGTTTTCCGGCAACTCCGCGTTCTACGCAGAACGTGGCGTTGCCAAAAATCCGCAAACTCCGCGAGTGTTTGTTATTATGATAATGCAGCACCGTTATGTACTTGACCTTATGATGGCCATGCAAGGAGGGGTATGTGCCAAGATAGGAACTGCTTGCTGTACTTATATACCAGCAAACAATGCGGACAATGGAACTTTTTCAGAGGCCATATGAACTTTGTATAATCTATAGAAGAAAATGGTAGATGAAGGAGGTGCCCCAGAAAATTGGTTAGTTAAGTGTTTTTTTTCCCCTACCATCCTGGATGTTGGGACTGTTGGGAGCCTTATTGCCAGCTATTGTGGTCCTATTAGCTGTATATTGTGCTAACCAATTACTTTTAGCATGTCGTTGAAGGAATGGTACAAAGGTGGGAGGGACGTTTCCAGTTAGGACACCAACACATGTAGTAGATGATCAGGGCAACACATATCACTTAGTGCCCAGTGTAGAGTAAGGTTTAGAATCAGTAATTGAAATATCAACTAGAGGGGGGAATGTTATGGAAGGAATGAAATATGAAAACACGGCACAACAGCAAACAACAGTAAAGAGCCTCACAGAGCTATACGTGGTTAAAGTGCAGTGCAGGCCTAAAATCTTGTGCTGATGAGACAGAGGTGACGAGTTTACTTGAGGACAGAGTGCGTGACCTGTAAGGTCGTAGTTAAAGGAAAACTTGTGTTTGGCAAGCTTGAAGGAATTTATCGCTGAGCACACAGACACACTGGCACGTATTCTGTGTTTTCAATAGATTGAAACATGATTAGAGAATAGGATCAGGAGATTGAATTAGCCAAGAACACACATAAGAGGTCTTAGGAGCACCACGATAAAGCACACAGACAAATAAATATGCATTCACAACAAATACACATGCATTCAACCCAAATACATATGCATTCAAAAGTAGAAGAATGGTTAGTTTGTTAAGCATTGTTAGAACTGTTATAAAGAATGTGTAGAAAATTAGGTTAAAGTTTAGTGTCACATGTGACTTCGTGTTTTTCCACAACCAATATGTAATTGCCGAGTAATTCATTGTTTGAACTTTTTTAACAAGCATTGTCTGACTGTGTATAAAAGTAGCAGTCTGTGAAGCAGCAAATTGAGACTGTTTACCTGTGTGGGGACAGTTGCTCTCCCTGCCTTGACAGTAAAGAGCTGTTTTTACATTGCCAAGAGGAATCTGTCTTTTTCTTTATTTTCAAGTTACCCTGCAACAGTTGTGTGTTACAAAAAAATTACATTCTACAGCCTTTCCTTTCTCACTTCAGGTACCCCATCAACATTGTCACAGAATTCACCTTATTTTCTTTCTCCGACTGTAAAGTGAGGGGAGTTTGTAAACACCAGTCCCTGTGTTAAAAACTAAGCAGCAATTTGTCAAAAGACAAAGCCTGGCATTTGGCCTCTGTCTTTGAAGCACAGCAAATGTGACAAGGAAAATATAGAATTTAAAGGCTTCTTTATTTATTTATTGCTTGGACTTACACAAACCCACCAAAAATCGTCTCACAGCCCACCAGTACGGCACGGCCCACAGTTTGAGAAACACTGGTTTGGAAAACCATTGCAACAAGCATTGGCAAAGCCACTCGATCTCACTTCGCTGCTTGCTTACTACCTCACCATCCATGACACACTTATGCCATCGGCGATCGACATTATCCATTGGTATACAACAACCAAATGCTGTTAGCGGATACTTTAGGTTTTATAGGGATGTGCACTTAGAAACAATTGTCCAAACATACGCCTATTTATAATGTATTCTTTATTTGATAAAACGCCCTACTAACAACAATGGGTTAACTGTCACTGAACGAAAACAACATAATAAAATACTATAAAGACAGATTGGGGGGATACAATACTAATATGTTTTAATAGCTCTGTAGAAAAAGGAAGGGACATTCCATGTTTTGAATGTTGCTTGGTAGCAGGTTGGAGAGCTTTGGTGTCAGGTAGCTAAAGGAACACCCTCTGCATATGAGGAACCTTAAAAAGTAGAGAGATTCAATGACTGCAGGTTATATGACTGTACACACTAGTCAAGGAGTAGAGAGAGCTCAGATATCTCCATGTCAAAGAAGATTTAATATGTAAGACACAGTCACTTGGACTGGATGCACTGTTCAATGGGTAGCCAGGGGAGGGCTGTATGTTCTTTAGTGTACTGGCAAGAGATAACCTGATAAACCCAGGTGTAGGTGATTACAATAGTGCATTCTGGCCCAGTATACATACTGTTACTACCTGAGTGTGCTTGTTCCTTAGGAAAAAGGGCAGGACATTTTTGAGCAACCGGCCCACTACGGAGCACTAAAAGCCACAAAGTGCACTTGGGCCACCATAGTGAATTTCTAAAATATTAGAACTCCCAATTATTTGACCAATGCTCCCAATGAGCATTATTATTACCCAGTATGTATATAGCACAAACCTAGATATAAAGCAATGTGCAGAGGGGTGGAGGTGGGAGATGATCATGTACATAAAGTGGTAATTTCACGAATACATTTCACATATTTAGGCACAGGGAGACTAGGGGCCACATGTATCAAATAAGCATTTTGTGATTATCAAATAGCAATTTTTACCGAATCGCTATTCGGTAATCGCAAAATGCTATGTATGTAAAGAATCAACAAAAATTTTGGGATCCCTTAATATTACCTAATAGTGATTTGGTAAATAGCGAATCACTATTAGGTAATATTACTCCATTCGTTCCTATTGGCCAAAAGGCCCACATGTGCGAATGGTTTTGCATTAGCTAATTTGTGATTACCTTATTGGTAATCGCAAATTAGATAATGCAAAGACAAGGGTCCCCGGGGGCCTAAGGCCCTACTAAAACACTTCCAAAAAAATAAATGTGCCATGTAAAGTACACACATGCCTTAGGGGCATCTGTGCCCTACATGGCACTTTGAAAAATGCAGTTTTGTGCATTTTTTAAAGTTTGCACATGGCTACCCACGACCTGAAGTTGATGGCAATTGCATTTTTCTAAATGCACAGTATGCATTTGGAAAATGCTTTATACATGTGCTAAGGGAATCACAATTTGCGATTTCCTATTTGTAGTCACAATTTTAGGTAATCACAATTTTTGCGATTACCTAAACATTCGACTGCAAAGCTTTTCATACATCATAAAAGGATATTTTGCATTTGCAAACGTCCGATTTTACTGAATCACACCATTTGCTAATGCAAAAACCTTTTATACATGTGGTTCTAAGTAATTTGGCCAGAATAAGACACTGTTGAGTTAAGCTCCAAGGCCAGGATTCGAACTTGCGGCAACTAGGGCACATCTCCTCCCAAATTTTACTGCACCAAATCCACACAGATCTCACAGTCCTCTTGATTACTGCCATCATTTCCCAAAGCGCATTAAGCTCTCGAAAATACTGGTGTGGCTCTCTAAAGAGCACCTCGATTGGTGGAGTGGTGAGCTAAAGTTCGCACGGTTCATTTGATCACTGTATTGGGTTTACAACCAGAACAAGGTTCCCTTGATTACTTAAGTCTATCTCTGAAGGCCCCATTGAAAACTGCAGCAAATTAGCAAAGAACACACAGTCTGCTCTATAGTCGTACTAGTTCTCCAAGAGCGCAAGCTCTTCCTAGTTGCTGCATTGTATTCCCAAAGAGCACAAGATTCTCTCGAATACTGCAGCAAATTTCAAAGAAACCTTTTGTTGTGACAGTAGATCTCACTCACATTTAGAAATTTCCATTTATGACATGCAGTAACCCATTCCCAGATCAAGGTTGAATTACTTGCAAAAGTCGCCCTCATCAAAGTCCCAGATCACCTTGAAGACTCCATGGGACACTGTCAGAGCTCCTGCTGACTCTTGGTTGATCAGTGTTAGGCAGAATGCTCTCATTAAGATACAGTGGTGCACAGTGTGACCCCAACAGCAGTGTTGGTCATTCCCAATGCTACTCTTGATCTGCCTAGCTCTTCCCAAAGTGCCATCCTGGTTCCGATGGCGAAGACAGAAGCCAAGGTATTACGGATGGGCAATGCCAAAGAGAGGTCTGAAGATGTAAGCATGAAGTAATAAAACAGAGACTCACACTGGTTCAACAGAAATTGTATCAACTATGGTAGCTGCAGAATCCAGCAGTCTTTCTTTCTCTTGTCCAGTCTCTCACTTCCAACTTTCAGGAATGGGTTAGTGACACCCCACAGGATCCAAACCAGGACCATTCAAACAAGCTCCACCGCTGTTGCCATAGCAATCTCTGTAACACACACTTCCACCCTCCAATGGCTGCTTCTTTTCTTCACACTCACTTACGCCCTGCAGTGATTCACTTGCACCATACAATGACCCACTAGCGCTTGTCTTTGTGCAGCACATTCCAACCCATCTCTTCTCTGACAATCACAGTGTTAAGAGATTGATCTTGTCCATGTTCACCTTAAGAAAATTATGAATCTTTCACTTCTAGACTGCAGTAAGATGATGGTTGCGTTTGCTTGTGAAGAAAGGAGGATTATCGTCCAGTTTAATCAGGTGTTTGGTGTCATTCCCATATGACGTTGCCGTGCCCCAAAAAATCTAATCAAGGACAGTAGGTGGCACTCATAGAAATTTAACAGCATACGCGACAGGGAGCAACCTGGAGGAACTCCATGTCACCTCTGAGGGCACCACCCAATATGAAGGCATAGATAGTATCTGGTAATACTTATTCAAGAAGGATATGAACTATTTTTTGACTGTCCTGCCTAACTACAGGTGTGTGTAACTCTTATAATTTCCGTAGCGTAATTCGGGGGAATTAATGCAAGGAGCACAATCCAGCATTTAGTGAAACTTTTCCTAGCGTTAAATGTACCCTTGCATTAAAAATGTACCCAAAGATGTATTTTGTACAAAGAAAATGGCGCTAAATGTAACAGAACACGGTTGCTCGTCATGTTTTAGTTCATTGTCCCTGTGCTGCTGTGGAAAGATTTTTGCCCCGAATTACTCTTAATTACATGAGCACACGTAATCGTGTACTTTCAGTAATTTCACGTCACAATATTAACACAGAATTACAGAAATTACTCCTGTGTAATTAAAACTTCACCCAGGCAGACTCCTAACGCGTTTTCTGATAGTCATTGAAGGATCTTATGGTTAGCCATGTCATATACAGCAGAGAGAGCTAAGAATACCATTGCCTCTGTGCCACCCTTGTCCAGAATGGTTCTGACCTCCTCTGTGGACATTATCAAAGTGGATTTGGTTCCCGTCCTAGAAAAAAGCCTGTTTGCCATGAATCAAGCATCCTGCTCCCTTCCAGGTAGTTGCTCATTTGCTTTACTACCTCCTTTATATCTCGGTCAAGGCGGGAAGATGAGTTATAGGCTTTGGTTGGTCATACCCGTAGGAGGAGAGACAGATTTGTCTTGGAATGGGGAGGCAAGACCAATTTTCTGTTTCTTGTGTACATTACCAGACAAAAACCTTGTATGAATGCTCTTACTAACCGTGTTGATTATAACAGAAGCAGGAGTAAGTAAGGTTTCTACAGGGCAAAGGTCCTACGGAGTCCCTGACAATGCTATAAATCAATCACTCATTTACGCTTCTTGGATCAGCTGGAAATGGTTCCAATTTGTGTCAACTCCTTGCGGAACAGGAGTAGATTCGTAATGGGGTTAGAATCCCAAATGGCAGACTAGACCTTCTCTATTTTGCCTTCTCTGTATTTTAGGGGTCAGTGAGAGGAGGTGGCAGCTAAGACATCACTCCTACTGTCCCCAAAGGCTAAAAAATATAAATTCATTCATACGCTTTGATCATAGAAGTCTTCGGCATCTTGCTGCAGTTTTTGGTGCATACTTGTCTTTCAGTGGCTTTTCTTAATCCAAAGCTTTCCTTTTCTTCTGCTAATTCAACTCTTCAGCGCCATGTGTTGAGGAAGGAAACATGCTCCAGACCATATCTCACACTTGCTGCCCACTGAAAAGCGAGCAACTTTTGGGTTACTTGCCTCCTCCTCCTCCTCTACCTCCGCCTCCTTTTCCTCTTCCTTGGGATTTCTGAGTTTGCTTTGCTACCCTCATAGCTTTGTTGGAATGCCCTGGCCTCCAATACCCCCAATGTCCTTCACTGTGCTCTCCCTCGGTGGCAGTGTGAAGTTCAGACTATTTCCGAGTAAAAGGTAAATTTCGAGCAGACCTAGTGTAGGCAGAACACAGTCAGCAGCACGGCAGGGTGCACACTGAGTCACCCAAGGGAACCCGGAAGTGCTGCAACCTGGGCTAAGAAACCTTGGAGTCTGATAAAAGCCTGTTGGGACAGGTAGTAGTGACAGGAGCTACCTAAGGGTTCTTCTCTTTGGGGGCAGGTTGGTGTTTATCGGTCGCTTATGAGTGTTTCTCAGGCGTGGCCAGGGCATATGTTTCTTGCTCAACCTATGCTTTCCAGGCAGCATAGGTCACTAACATACGAGAAGGTGAAATGGTTTGGGAATCCCTTCCAAATCACAGACGCCAGAAACACTAGGTTGCAAACGAGTCTCCGGAATTTAACCATTCTTCTTTTGTGCAGATGGTGCTGAGTCCAAGTGCGCAACACAGCAAAAATTGCACATTGAGTAGATGGTATGTACTGTGTGTGAAGTAAAACATTCCCAATCAACTATACCATTGCCCAAAACAAAAATATAAGGAAGTAATTAAAAGTTACTTGAGCCCTACATTTGATTAAAATTGTGAAACAGGTTACTTTATTTCAAAGACATTTTTCTTGGAGCTGTGTTGCTCCTATAGAAGCCCTCTCCACCAGTGGTGCACAGACATAATATCGAGTTTTTAATATCGACCTACATTAATATCGAGTTTTAAATATCGTAGGGACAGAATATCGACATCAAGAATATCGACGACCAGAATATCGACCTGAAGGTAAGAAATATCGTTTTTGTTAATATCGAAGTTAGTAATATCGATAGCAAAAATATCGATGTTAATAATATCGATGTTTATATTAGTGTTATGTATTTTAGTAAGTATTTTATATGTATGTGTTCTATATTTTTTGTTAAGTATTGTAATGTTCTTTTAAATATATGTATACATTTTTTTAGAAGTTAGTAATTTTTTCTAAAGTAAATTATGCGTTTTAGTACCGTAGCTGGTTGTGGGTTTATAGGGGAATAGGGTGGGAAGTAATTTAATTATAGTAAATTAAGTAATAATTTTTAGGAATTATTAATTATTTTTAATTAAATTTAGCGTTTTAGTTCTGTAGCGGGATGTGGGTTTATAGGGGAATAGGGTGGGAAGTAATTTAATTGTAATTAAGTCATTATCAATTTTTATTTATTGGTACTGATAATTAATTTATTGTTAATTTATTAATTGGTAATTAATTTTTATTAATTGATTAATTGATAATTATATTAATTGTATTAATTTATTATTGGAGCGGGTTGTGGGTTTATAGGGGAATAGGGTGGGAAGTAATTTTATTGTAATTAAGTAATTATTAATTTTTATTTTTGGGTATTGATAATTAATTTATTGGTATTTAATTATTAATTGGCAATAATTTTTGTATTAATTATTATTTATTGATATTGTCAATTAATTTATTGTTAATTAATTATTAATTGGTAATTAATTTCTATTAATTATTATTTATTGGTATTGATAATTAATTTATTGTTAATTATTAATTGGTAATTAATTTTTATTAATTGATTAATTGATAATTAAATTAATTGTGTGAAATTTTATGCGGAGTGGGTTGTGTGTTTATTGGGGAATAGGGTGGGAAGTAATTTAATGTTATTAAAGTAATTATTAATTTTAATTTATTGGTATTTTTAATTAATTTATTGTTAATTTATTAATAAATCATTATTTAATTACAAAAATTATTTAATTTATAGGTATGTTATTTTTAACCCCTACGCTATCCAACGCTTTCCCTACTGTTGCACTTTTTGGAGTGGGAATAGTAATTTTTACCCCTACGCTATCCAACACTTTTCCTACTGTTGCACTCACTGGAGTGGGAATAGTAATTTTTGCCCCTACGCTATCCAACACTTTCCCTACTGTTGCACTCACTGGAGTGGGAATAGTAATTTTTACCCCTACGCTATCCAACACTTTTCCTACTGTTGCACTCTTTGGAGTGGGAATAGTAATTTTTACCCCTACGCTATCCAACACTTTCCCTACTGTTGCACTCTTTGGAGTGGGAATAGTAATTTTTACCCCTACGCTATCCAACACTTTCCCTACTGTTGCACTCTTTGGAGTGGGAATAGTAATTTTTACCCCTACGCTATCCAACACTTTCCCTACTGTTGCACTTTCTGGAGTGGGAATAGTAATTTTGACCTCTACGCTATCCAACACTTTCCCTACTGTTGCACTCACTGGAGTGGGAATAGTAATTTTTACCCCTACGCTATCCAACACTTTCGCTACTGTTGCACTCTCTGGAGTTGGAATAGTAATTTTTACCCCTACGCTATTCAACACTTTCCCTACTGTTGCACTCTGTGGAGTAAGTATATATATTATTTTATATATGTATATGTTTAATTTATTTTAACATTATATGTATTAGTTATTATTTTTAAACATGTTTTAATATTTTTAACTATGTTTCTTTTAATTATATGTATTATTTACTTTATTTTACATTATTTTTTTAACATTTAAAAAAAACGATATTTTTGACTATATTTTTGACATCGATATATTTTTTCCGATATTTTTGTACTTACCATGATGTAGATAGGATGTCGATATTCTTGACTTCGATATTTTTGCATCGATATTTTGGTACCTCTATATTCGGTCCGTCGATATTTTGTCAGTGATTCTCCACCAGTATGAGAAAGGGCCTCGAGACAGAGTGGTCACAAGCAGGCCAGAGCAACCCCCGGGCTGGCAGGAGGAGGTGCTTCAAGAAGAAATGCAGAAAGCAGAAGGATGGAAAGCAAGGCATGGGGAGAGGGAAATAGCTGGTGAGGCAAGCAAGTCACAGATAGAGAATGAGAAGGGGTGCAGCTCTGCCAAGTTTCCCAGGACCGTGCGTGATGCTCTCCTCCAGTCTAGGTTTTTTCTTTGAATCCTGAGGCTTTTATTCTTGTTTATTCCATCATAATACATGGGATTCTGTAATACCTGTATAAATGCCTGTGTCTAATTTCTTTATAATCAGTGATTTGTAACGCACCCAGTCGCCAATTATAAAGAAAAGACATCAGAACTCGACTATATAAGTTATTACACTCAAGTTCTGAGGTCACCATGGCTGCTGCCAAAGTCAGCAGCCGAGGTGAAAGGCAGGTTACTATCTATGTCATTCAGAAATGCTGCTTTCTTATTGGTGCATTTCTGTAAAAGTCCCTCCTTTTTAGGTCTCGCCTAGGCAGCGCATGCGCTGTCGCAAGACCTATAGTAAACACAAATATGGAGGGTAATTTCTCCTGTCGCTTGCCATTGGTTGATTCTGGCATTGCTCTTATTATCTGGCTTAAGGTTGGCTTTTGTTCCGATACGTCTCTTCCGTTTTGCCTCCGTTTTGCAGGAAGCAGCACCGACCAACTACAGTTTAGTTCTGCTGCTGGCTGTTATCTATTCATTTAGGGACTACTTGTTTTCTTTACTGCTCCCGAAGTTTGCACACTGCCGCCGATATCAGGTATCAGAGGCTCGACATGAGCACAAGTTTCGTTATAGATGGACACATTCATTTTTGTTAGGCACGGGGAGATTACGTTATTTTTCCAGAATCACCGGATGTTAAACGTCCCTGCCAAGAAGAACCCGGTTCCCCAGCTGTTCCCCAGCTTCGAGGTCGCCCGCTGTAGCCGTAAGGCTACATCCTCTCTCCCTCTTGTCCTATAACGAGCACATATGGGCAACCAAACACAACCCATGTGCATTTAAAAGCACACAACCATTTTCATGCACACAGAAGTGTATAAAAGAAGGCACAGCCACAGCAGCTCCCGAGTGGGAACAACGGGTACCCTGCTTTCTAATTGGAGCAGCGAGCGATTCATTGTTTCCCATTTCCACAATAACCACTTTTGGCTTTTTGTTGGCAGCAATGGTAGCACATGATACCACAGTGCTGCCTTCCTCCAGAGGCACACTGGTTTGAGTTTGTGTACACACGTATGCTGTGCAAGTGCAAGCCTGCATCTGCTGTAGCAACAAGGGAGTAGGTTTTCTTATCACATAATATGGTGCGTTTCAGCATGCGAATAAAGTGTTGTCTCATTAAGTGGACCCACCTGTGCTATTATTATTATTTTTTGACAAGTTTTATATAGCGCAAACTGGACCGAAAGATATCAGGTATCAGAGGCTCGACATGAGCACAAGTTTCGTTATAGATGGACACATTCATTTTTGTTAGGCACGGGGAGATTACGTATTTTTCCAGAATCACCGGATGTTAAACGTCCCTGCCGAGATGAACCCGGTTCCCCAGCTGTTCCCCAGCTTCGAGGTCGCCCGCTGTATCCTTAAGGCTACATCCTCTCTCCCTCTCGTCCTATAACGAGCACATATGGGCAACCAAACACAACCCATGTGCATTTAAAAGCACACAGCCATTTTCATGCACACAGAAGTGTATAAAAGAAGGCACAGCCACAGCAGCTCCCGAGTGGGAACAACGGGTACCCTGCTTTCTAATTGGAGCAGCGAGCGATTCATTGATTCCCATTTCCACAATAACCACTTTTGGCTTTTCGTTGGCAGCAATGGTAGCACATAATACCACAGTGCTGCCTTCCTCCACTGTGCTCCTGGGGGAAGTGGTGGCTGTCTCCACCACATTGTCACCGCAGCATATTAATTTATTATATTATTGCATGTACTAGCTATTGGCATTGTAAGTGACAATGCCTTTTAATTATGTTTTTGTTTTTAAAACATAAATAAAAGGCATAATCATTTACAATGCCAATTGCTTAAATTCTTGCAAATGCGCGACCTATTGCATTGCAAATGCTTGTTCTGTTTTGCTCTCTTTCGGCGATTTCACTCAGAGAACATTTTCTTTGGCCATCACACAGTACAGGGTGTGATGGCCTCTCTTCCCTCCTCCCATCTGGCTGTTGCGAGCTAGAAAATTCACGCTTTGTTTGCATGCCTTTCTGGCCACATGACGCCCTGTCTGCTAGAGCTGTGTTATAATTAGCACTCAGCAATGAGCAAAAGCAGCTCTCCCGGGGTCCGCGCAGCTCGCAGCTGCACATAAACAGGTAACGGATGCAACCACTTCTGTTTGGCACACACGTCTCTTGCCACGGCAAAAAAGTCAGCTAAATGTTGGCAAAAAAATATGAAGCCTTACAGGGAGCCATTAAATAATCACAGAAGCCATCAATTGGTATATGTTTGTTCTTGTATGCCGCTTGTGCTGAATACTCAGAGGCGGTGCCCTACCAACATACTATAAAAGCCGTTAATAGACAGGAATAAAACGAGACAGGGGAAACATTCAAATAGTATAGGGATGCATTAATCTCTTCTGCAAATTCCTTTCCTGCCGAAGTTCTTCGAGAGCTTTTCAGCACAGAGTGCTTGCTCCCCCTCTCCCCCCTCCCTCTGCCCTCTGCATGTGACAGCTTGCAAATACGGAAAATTATGGTCACCATAAAGAACAGAGCCTTTCACTCCTTCTCTCCTAAAACGCCCTAATCCCTGTGCTCCGGTTTCAAGCTCCCTCATGCACTAAGGGGCATATTCTCAAGGACTTATCGCCGAGTTAGCGGCACTTTATCGCAGCCAAAGTGGCGATAGATTTATCACCCTATTCACAAGCTGGTGCTAACAGCCGATATCGCCAGTTATCCTGCGATAGCAGCCGCAAAAATCATCGCCACGGATGACACCGGCAACTAACGCTAATGAGATGCAGAGTAGGCGTTCCTGTGCAAAAAGCCGCAATAACACCACTTCGCAATATTCCCAACGACCAGCCAGATCGGTGATAAGATCCCAAAACAGGCGATAAGGCGAGTTAGCAGCAGGGATTTAACACCTGCTCTTACCTGGTGTTAAGTCGGACGACAACCTGCACCATAAAAGGGAGCCCAGAGCCACACCTGAAGAACAACAGATGCCATGGAGCTACTGATCATGCAGCTGGGAGCCCCAAGAGGGCCACAACACCCACCGCCACCACCCCAAGGCCCGCCACCCCCCCCCAGAACCCCCCTGCCCCACCCCGGACTACCACAGAGGCAGCGCAGACAAAGACAGCGGACCTTTAGAAAACGCACCAGCCTCACAGACTTAACACCAGAGGATGTCATTGCCCACTACCAGCTCAAAAGGACAACCATCCTCCGCATCCTCACCCACATTGCCCACAGGCTGACGGTACCAACACAGCGGACAACCAACATCCCTCCGCAGACAAAGCTGCTGGCTGTGCTGCACCTGTTGGCCTCTGGGACCTTCCAACCACCAACTGCCAGAGTCGGAGGAGTCTCACAGCCAGCCCTATCCAAGTTCCTCACACCTGTCTTGGATGCCATCATCAGCTTGGTACACCAGCACCTTTACTTCCCACACACTGCGCAAGAACAGCTGGGGACCAAGCAAGGGAGCTACGCCATAGCTGGCTTCCCGCACGTGTTGGGGGCAATCGACTGCACACATGTACTCCTCGTGCCCCCTGCCGCCACGGCACACAATTACCTCAACAGGAAGTACACGCATTCCATCAATGTGCAGGCAATAGTGGACCACCGGGGACTCCTCAACAATGTTGTGGCCAACTCCCCAGGCAGTGTGCATGATTCATACATCTCCCGACAGTCCATCATCAACCAGCGCTCCCAGGATGGCACCTATGGAAATGCATTGCTCGTTGGAAAGTACCAAATGAACACACCACACACCTCCACTCCACAGTCATGCAACTCACGACACTGGCAATGGGCACGCAGCAAAACTACATGCAACATGCCACACAGCATGCCAACCGACCAGACACGACAACACGACTCCATTGGGAACCTGGGCTTGCCATGCACACAACCCAGCCACGGCATGGCACTACAGCCACACAATAGCAGAATGTGAGGAGAGGCTTGGAGCAGGCATGTGCGAGAGTGGTAAGTGACTAATGAATGAGAACGTACCCAATGCCAGGTGTGGCGTGGATGTGCCGGACAGACTTCAGTGTGCAAACCACGGAAATGGCCATGTGGACATTAACTGCTGGTGCATGGAGTGTAGTGGCGAGTGGACGATACCATGTCCCCACATGCTGTGGGGCAGAACCCGGAAATGTCACTCATTACGTCCCCCCCTGTATGCGCGGGAGGAGTGGTTTGGCCCTCCGTACGCCAGGCCTGCGTAGGGGTGTGAATGAAAAGCCCATCGCACTGGGCGTGGTTCTCATTCGGAATGGCCAACGTGACTGCCAGGGCGGCGCCTCTCATCCCGCCACGAGGCCGGCGCCGTGCGGGCGGGGCCTGCGTCCGTGTGCGCCTGCTGCACCCCGGGCCGCTGGTCCCCAGACACGTCATGCCTGCCCCAGCGCACCAAGGAGGCTCCGCTCACCTGCCGACACCGGCGTGTGTCAAAGAGGGCCCACCAAGTGCCGGTGCAAGCTCCAAGCCCCAGTCCCGCGACCTTTGCAGCCTCCGCAGACCATCGCTGGCCTCCACAACGCTGGCCCTCAGTACTTATTTTTCATTGACATACTCCACCGGCGTACTCTTCGGCCCAGTTGTTGGCACATGTTGTACTGAGTCGTGAGTTTTGAATGGCAGTGACCCCAAGTCTGTGGCAGCGTCCACATCACTATACTCCCTCCGATCAGTGAAGCAAACGTCTGCATCGCAAGCCTGCGACACGTGGTGCCACTAACCCTGTTCAACGCAAGCCGGCATCACGTGGTGCCACTAACCCTGTTCAATGCAAGCCGGCGACACGTGGTGCCATTAACCCTGTTCAACGCAAGCCTGCGACACGTGGTGCCACTAACCCTGTTCAACGCAAGCCGGCGACACTTGGATGAGGGCTCAGGCCTACACTGCGGTCCAGTAGGTCCCACATGTGGAACTGTGTCTTGAGTTCAGAATGGCAGTGACCAAATGTTAATTGCCGCGTTAATATCACTGAACTCCCTCCGATCAGTGTCCCAAACCCTGCATCGCAAGCACACGACACGTGTCTGTGGGCCCGTGCTGACGGCTGCCCCGGCCTACACTGTGGTCCAGTAGGTCCCACATCCAGCACTTAGTCGTGATTCATGAATGGCAGAGTCCATACCAGTGAACGCATGGAGAGGAGTAAGAGGAAGATGCGGTTCAGTCCGGATGAAAGCCGGATCCTCGTCACGGAGGTGACCGAACACTAGCAACAACTGACCTGGTGCCACTAACTCTGTGCGCAATGAGTCATGGGCACTTTCTGGTTGGACTTTGGTGGCGTCTGAGTCCATGGCCTGGGGGTTGTCTGCATCATCATCTGGTTGGGACGGACTTGGTGTTCGACATGTGTCTGTTCCATTCATCTCCACCATGGTGACTGTTTCTGCATGGTTCTGCCCTCTGCATCATGCCCTGGGGGTACACCTTCCACTGTCCACCGAGACACTCCGCGACAACCCCCTTTGTCACCTACGAGAACCTGCTCTGCTCTCGTGACCCTGCCCCAGTGCACTGCAAGTCAGCAGCCCGTGGCGGTAGGCCCGTGCAGGATGCTGTGCATCCGGGGTCACTAACTCTGTGCAGCTCAAGTCATGGAGCCTTTATGGTTGAATGTTGTGTCCTTAACGATGTACACTGTTGTCGTTTTTTGACTGCACCAGGCGCTGCATGACGGCTGGTGTACACACACCCCACACACATCCAACACAGGTGTCACTCGACATGTGAGCCTGCTAATAAACGTGGCTGGGCGCACGTGCCCATAGCCATTCACACCATCTAAGCAAGTGTGTCCGTGTGGTCATTATGTCAACATGATGGGCCCGAGCCCTGCAACATCACAGTGTGCTGTCTTCAGCGGACGATACCATGTCACCTCAGCAGTGGCCAAGACCTTGGACATGTAGCTTCGCCCGCCCCCGCATGCACAAGCGGCGTGTGCTGGTCCGGCGTACGTCAGGTCAGCGCCGGGGTGTGCTGATTCGGCAGGGGGATCAGGGCGTGGCTCTGGTCTGGCCTTGAGCAGGAAGTGCAGTAAGCGTGTCTCTGTGTTGGAGTGTTGTCGCAACCAGGGCCACAGTAGTCGATGTTGCAATGTAGCATGCACTCGGAGGGCGGGCCCGCACGTATGGGGAAATGTAGGAGCGCAAGACCGCTCGGGGTCTTGGCTCATGCATGCCAAGTGTTATGTGTATCAGTCCTGCGGCTGCATAAGTCAGATGCCTAGCCTCAATCGCAGCGCGATCACAGCCAGCCATGGACTGTACACCTGTGTCCGCCCTGTCCGGACCATTGGCCTACACTCACGTGGCTGCACACCCTCAACGGCCAGCTTCACGGTGTTGTTGGCATGCCACTGGACATGCGCAGACAGGCATTGCAATGGTGTGCCGTAGGAGTGCACGTGATACAACCGCGCAGCGCACACACGTGTGGGGGCTCGTGGGAGGGAGGAGCAGCTGTGAGGCAACGTAACACACAGTGAGGCCACTCATGTGCCACGTGCTCGGCATGTCATCCATGATTCCCTGGGTCACAGACATCCCACCCCACCCACGACAGGCCTCTGTACATCTCCTGTATGCAAGCAGATGGTAAAGTTACTGTAGGGATGAAAGGTCCTTTGTCTGAACTCTCAGGCGGTAGCACATCTGCAGCTCCGCGCTGGGACTTGCATGTACCCAGCACCCCCTGACTGATATGATAGCATTTGCTGGTGACTCCCACACTACGCACCTCCCGACGTGAGACCAACTTGTACACATCCCACACGCAGAAGTCCTTGGTCGTAGTTAGCGTGCGTGAAATGGCCTTCACACGTACTCCCACCACACCCCAGGCCTGCACCCGTTGCACACAGACACTGCTCATTGCTCCGAGCGGTGCCATTTCATCCACAGGACTGGCGCGGGTCAGCACAGTGCCGCTTCAAGCACAGCCACTGATGCAATGGCAGACCATCCCGGACACATGCACAACTCCAGTCACGTGGACCGGTACCGTGCACGTCTGCTGCATGTACTGGGGGCACTGCCATTGGCAGTGCTGCATATCAGTTACCGGCTAAGCTTCCGCCTTGCCAACGTCACCTGCGTTCAGCCTGTGTTGCATTGTCGCTCGTGCATATTCGAGTGAACCATGGATGTCTGCCTCTCCAACGTAATGGTAGCTGACCTGGATTTCGACGTGTGTGTGCGCCCCCTGTTGGCCCACGACCAGGAGTGTCACTGTGATGCCCGTTTATGGCATGCCTGGATGATTGGCATGCATGCTGGCAACTGGACCTGGGAGATTGCACGTCATGTGCAGTGACCACATTGAGCCGCTCCCCTATTGGGCTTTAGTGCCAATTGAGGCCAGGGGTTGGAGTCAGCACATCTGTCCAGGACAGCTGATGGGTTACGTCGCTGACATGTTAGATGTGGTGGACAATGAGCTCATGTTGGAAATGTTGGCCTACGCTGCTGCACTCGCGTTCATGGACGAGTGACAACGTACCTGCAGCCACAACTGAATGTGACCCATTGCACGTGTCCCGGCACCTGGTTGCATGTTGGGGATCTGGTCACATGTCCCAAGACGACAGTGGACATGGCTGCATTGGCCTGGACTCCGGATACATGCGCGGACAACCAACGCGCGTTGGCACTGACTTGTGTGGGTGATGGACTCCCCCGGGGTGGACATGGGCGCTTTCCAACGTTCCTCATTCAGACATGCTGCTGCATTGGTCTGCATGTTGTGGCACTTCTCTTGGCCATACTGACAAGCAATTGTTGATGAAGTTTCCGCACATTCACTTGTCTCCAACTGTGATGAGTGTTGATATGTATGCAAATGTGTGTGTCGAGGCCTATCTGGGTCCCTGCCATACATGCATTGCTACCCCATCAGGGCTGTGGGTTGGTACTTGTGCATTATCATGTCCCTGTTTCGTGCTTTGCTAGATGCGTATGGCCATTTACCGGCCACAAGCGGGTGCACTTGTGTCCTGTGTTCGGTTGTGCAAATGTTGCTGTTTGTACCACATTGTGTTCGATGTTGGGGTGCTCTGCTTCCTATGTGTGTGTGCTGCATTGTGTGTGAATTGGCCCTTCAGCTCTGATTTGGCTCACCCTTCTCCCTTTCAGGCAGTGTGGTTTTCACTTCTGTGCTTGTTCAGTGGTGTGATATTGCCGAGTTGTGTGACTTGTGCTCTTGGTTGGTGTTGTTACTCTTGGGCATGGTTTGTCTGCAGTTGTGCTGTGCTTGATTGTGCATGTGTGCCATTGTGCCCATCTCCCCCCCCAGTCCCTGGTCGTTCCTCTCCCTGTTGCTGTTGTGTCTGTTGATTTTGAGCAGTTTCCGGTCCCCGACTCCTGCCACCATCTCCAGACTGATGTGGTGGCCACCATTTCCTCCATGTCATCCAGCTCCTGGTGTGGTGCTGGACTCCCACTTCCGGTGTGCATTGCTGCCTTCTGTTTGTTGTCGTGTTTCTGCTTGTTTGTGCGTTTCGCATCATTCCAGCTGTTCTGGTTTTCTTCAATTGTCCTCCTCCGCTCTCCGGCTGCATTCACCTTGTCCACGATGGACTGCCATGTACAATGTTTTGTTGCCAATGGGGCTTGTGGGGTTGTGTACTAGCTCCGGCTGCCTCCATTGTGCTTCGCTGTTGTTTTCTGTTTGGTTTGTCTTCCTTTTTCCTGCTTTTGTTGTGCTTATTCCCGCCTGCCGTGTGTGTGTCGCGAGCCTGGCGCTGCTTATCGCTGCTTTCCTCATCGCGAATGGGCTCATCGCACGTTTTTTGGTGTTGGGGTTTGTGTTTTTATCTCTGTCGCGGTGGTTGTATCGTGGACTTTGGCTGCGTTTTCGGCAAACTATCGCATGGTACCGCCGTGTTGTGAATTCCACGTTAACACAGGGTTATTTTCCCGCAATAGACTGCGATGTGTAAAGTTGCGTTAACATTTTTTGGAGATGTTTAGCGCACGTTCTTGTGAATATCCCCCAAAATGTTTTACCAACTCGAGTAGTGCGCTGTGTCACGTTAAATTTCAGGCATGCTTGGATAATTACCTCAGCTACTTTACCTAAATAATGAGACACTCTAATCGCAATAAAGAAAACAAACACATTTACCTCTACACTGATGTTGTTTACTCAACTTTTTGACAGAGGTTTTTGGAGCTCTGAGTTTTAAAGGATTGTGTTAAAATACTTCTAATATTTCTATAAGAACTAACTAGAGGCACCTTGGCAAACTGTTTTAAAATGGAAGTACATTTATTGCTGAATAATATTTAAATAGAAAATACATATTATTTGAAGAAAAAACACAAGGGACTATTAGTGCAGCATGTGTGTGGGTTTGTGTGTATACCATGCCAAAGAAAAAAAATGCGGCCCAATAAAACGTTACTTAGATGAGGCGTATTTACAGACACAGATTCACATGTTTAATACTATATTGCAAAGGTCAAATTCCATATTAATAATATGATACAGTGAAACTAACAAAGGAAAATGCTATTTACTGCCTGACAGATTGCAAGTTACAATGCCTTTGCACAAGGAAACAACTGGTATTAGTCACTAGGCATCTTGATATAATTTTAAGTAACTGAACCAATTTAACACTAAAGAGTCACAATAATGACTCTATAGTTATACACGTTCGGGGAGATTAGTTAGTTAAACTGTTTAGCTAAGCAGACGTAAGGTTCAACAAACTAAAAGCTAAACAGATCTGACAGTATTTCTTATTACTGCTTCATCTGCTGCACATACAATATGGTTAATCAATCTTAAAACCCAAACATAGTACACCAATTTCAAAGTCAGCTGCTTTACCTGTTACGTTATTCCACTGCACACAAACAAAAGAAGCAAAAAATATTATAATTTACAGTGCCAATAGCTCTAAGTTTCACAAATGCGAGACTGATTGCATTGCAAATGCTTGTTTAACTTACAATGACAAACAGAGAGAACATGTTTATTTTTTGCACTCATTAGATAGTAAGTGAAAAGCTAGAATCCTTCTGCATGTTTCTACACATTCCGAGCTGCTGCAGCTTGTTTTATTTAAACCGACTTCTTTTGAAATGCTTCTAATATGTGTTTGCAACAAATATCTAACAGGTTTTTAATGTGTTTAATTTTGAACTAGAGGTTTTATTTTTATTCTTTATGTTTACAAACATGCTTGCTCTTTTATAAGAAAAAGCTATGCACCAAGGTTTTAAGTGATTGGTGGGAAAGGTGATAGTGTGACCATGAATTAAATGGGATAAAGTACCCCCTGCCATACATGATAAGGATATTGCAAGTCACCTTGGAGTTCCATAACCTTATAAAAGGTTATGGAACTCGTCAGTGACTTGCAATATCCTTATAATGAACAGTAGGGTGTACTTTATCCCATATATAAAAGAGGACTACAAGTCCCAGAATTCAAAGTGAAAAAAATCTGAATTCGAGCAGCACATCACGCATGGACTTGAGAAACTTGTTAGCTATGGGTTTGGAAGCGAGGCAGAGAGAGAGTGAAAGCAGATGCTCCCATTGAGAGTTGAAAGTAAAATGTCATAGAAACATGCAAAAGATACAAGCAGGAAGGCAAGGGGCAAATAGGGAGGACCTAGAGAAAGATTGCAGGAAGAATAAGGGGAGTGAACAGTGGCACAGATAGAGGAAAGAGGGAGTGGAATGAGCAAGGCCAGTGGGGGTGTAAAAGACTGGGCACACTTACTCAATAACACTTACTCAATGGTCTTTTTGTGCGACTTGAGGGGTGAGGAGAAAAACAATTTTCAACAATATTCAAATACAGTGTAGCCAATGTGGTTACACAATAACTCAGTTAGAAATGAAGTCTCAAGCTAGGAAGTATTATTCCAGATTCAAATTCAAAAACCAATTAATGTAAACTAATCTAAGCATAATAGTATAAAAATACAGTGCAAATAAGATGAAGCCAAATGTTCGAAAGCGACTCACTCTATATAACAAAAAGAAGACCACTAGCTCAATAATTGCAGTATAAGTAATAAGGAAACAAAATTTCGAATCTGATTGCATTAATTTGTCATAAAGATAAGCATGGAGTCCCTGTCTCTCCCTACTCTACCCTACCCAAGGTAGCAACCCTAAACTAAAGCAAGATTTAGTTAAGATTAAATAGGAAAAAAAAGGAAAAGGTAAAAGTAAAGGTGTCAGCAGTCAGAGTCCTCTGTGAAAGAAGCTCGAGCATCAGTCAAGTAGCATAAAGCCACAGATGTCAAAGAGGTCTGCACCTAAAGGCGCCTTAAGCCAGAATGCAAACTATCCCTCACTACGCTCATCATAATATCACTTGCATCAAATCCATCTTGTAACTTTCCATTCCACCATTATACACAAGGTTCTTCACACCATCTTATTATTCTCATGAATCACTATCCTGGCCGTCTTTTGTCCCGTCTCCTCCCATGAGAACTCTCCTCCCATCTTGTTGTCGCTCTCCTTGTACCAGTTGCCACTTCACATGCCTCGCTATCTGCTGAGAACAAAGACCTTCTTCTTTCTGCTAATGAAGCCTTATTCACCTGCAGTGGGAACACAAATTACATGCAACATTTCTACTGCAAAGGAAAAAATATGAATTTAAATGTTAAACTAAATAAGAGCTTGAATCCAAAGGCATCTCATGCCCACAAGTTACATTTAGGTGCACTCTTTTGCACACAAATGAATCTAATTGTCTCTACACGTATTTTTAAAGTTAATACAGTACTAGCATGATTATTTAATTAGGGTTTCTAGGCACATAAGCTTTCATTTAGTAAACACAACACTATTTCTCTTGTCAATGAACACGTTCCCAAACATGTTCACGAGAAATCAAAATCCTATCAGTTACGTTTCTAAAACACACATCTATTTGCATTACATTGCAGGGATGTTTTATCTATCGTATCCTCACTTCTCTTATTGACATTAGTCACACAGAATATATGCGAGTGCAGAATACATTTGGCTATATTGCACTCCAAGCACATCTTTAGGGATGGAGTCAATTTCACACTCCTCCAATCCCCCTTCTGATGGCGAATCAAGCCATCACACAAATCTTCTGATTTTATCAGATGGTCTTATCAGATGGACCATCCTAAGCCGCAGTTGTGGCAATCCTTTTCGTTTGAAGTCCTCCAAATGCTTCATATCATGGTAATATGCATGCTGAGCCTTCTCCAATTCTATTTATTTTATTTTATTTGAAAGGTTTTATATAGCGCTGGCTCGACCCGGAGGTATCAGAGCGCTTTACATGTGTACAAAAAGTTTATAAGACAAGGAACAGTTATACAGTAATAGAGCATTCTTATAAAAACAAATTAATTAAAATAAAATACAAAGAGCAGTATATACGAAAAAGGGTTCTTGGAGGACTAGTTAAAATAGTAATAGGAGACACAGGCTATAGCGGAGCATTTAGGGAGGTAATATTAAAAGGAGTTCATAAAACCAAAAAAAAATTAATAAAACACGGAACAGTTATTCGGTAGCAGAGCACTCATATAAAGCAAATTAATTAAAAACGAAATGGGCGAAGAGCAATAAACACGTAAAGGAGCTCATGGAGGGATAATTTAAACAGTAACAGATGGCGTCGGCTAGAGCAGAGCATTCAAAGCGGTGAAATTAGAAAGGAGTCAATTAAAACGAACATGGGCAGGGCACAATAAACATGAGGAAGCTCTCATGGAGGGCTATTATGAACAGAAACTAGAAGCAAGGTCAGGGTACGTAACGAGTGAAAAGGTGGGAGAGAAAAGGATTGTGAATTAGGCTACGGGTGCGGGATAAATTAGAAGGAAAAGGTGGTTAAGAATCGAGCTTAGGGGAAAGGAGGAAAAGTAGATAAAGAATTTTTTTTTTTTTTTGGAGGAGAGGGGTGAGGGTAGTAGAAGGAGGAGAATGGAGAGAAGAAAGGGGGAGGGAGAGAGTGGACAGCGTGAGAAATGAGAAAAGAGGTGGGGAGAGGTGAAAAAGGATGAGGTAAAGAAGAGTCAGGAGCGGGGAGACTGCATGAAAGGGGAGAGGACAAGGAGAATCAAGGGAGATAGGGTAAGGAAGGGGAGAATCAGGCCGTTGTGGGCTGTGTGAAGGGTCAGGGATGTGGATTATGGTCCCCAATATTTGCTAAGGAGGTGAAGTTTAAGGTCTTTTTTAAAGCTGAAGTAGGAGGGGTTACATCTCAAGTCCTTGGGGAGCGCATTCCAGATGTTTGGTGCATTTCCGGAGAAGG
Organism: Calotriton arnoldi; assembly: GCA_963921515.1. NCBI lineage: Eukaryota > Metazoa > Chordata > Amphibia > Caudata > Salamandridae > Calotriton > Calotriton arnoldi. Next base: position 310,322 of record CAWUFW010010579.1, on the reverse strand, counting down.
AGAGTGCTTGTGTGGATCTCTTTTTGGCCAAGAGGGAGACGAGGAGGAGAGCATTAATGCTTCTCATCGGTCTAGAGTCGCCCGCTTTTTTGAGTTTGTTTGAGAGATATAACGGGGTAACTTGGTGGAGAGCTTTATGTGTTATGCAAGCTGTCTTGTAGGAGGATCTGCCTTCAATAGGTAGCCAATTAAGGGACTTAAGGGCAGGGGAGATGTGGTTGAAACGCTTATAGTCAGTAATTAGCCTGGCTGCTAAGTGGAGCACAGATCTGAGAGGGGCTAGGTGTAATTTAGGGGTTCCTGTGAGGATAGCGTTACCATAGTCAATTTTTGAGAGTACTAGAGATTGGACAATCACTTTTAAGTCTTCTGGAGGAATGAAGGGTTTGATTTTCTTCAGATGTCGGAGAGTAAAGAGTGCTCCTCTAGCTGAGTTTTTTATGTGGTTGTTGAAAGTTAGGTTATTGTCAATGGTGATCCCCAGTGATTTTACCGAATTGGATAGGGAGAGCGAACAGTTAAGGGCATTAAGGTCAACGATCCAGGATTGGATAGGGAGGCTGTTGTTTTTTGGAGAGAAGAGGATGACTTCAGTTTTTTGTGGGTTTAGTTTGAGATGATTAGTGTAGAACCAGGATTGAATCTTGCTCAATGTATTGTTCAGGTGAAGTACATTGGAGTGGGACCTAATCTTATAGTAAAGTTGAGTGTCGTCAGCATAGAGGTGGTAATTGATTCCAGCTTCTTTCAGAATAATGGTAAGGGGTTCCATAAAGAGGTTAAAGAGGGACGGGGAGAGAATAGAGCCTTGAGGGACACCGAGTGAGACAGGTGTAGGATTTGAGAGGCAGTCATTGATTTTGATTTGTTGTGTTCTGTGTTGGAGATACGAGGCGAACCATTTGAAGACAAGGCCGTTAAGGCCAAAGCGAGTCTTGAGCGAGTTAAGTAGGGAATTGGGGTTGACAGTATCAAAGGCAGCAGAGAGGTCAAGGAGGATGAGTAGGCAAGATTCACCCTTGTCAAGGGAACAACGGATGCCATCAATTATATTCAGCATGGCGGTTTCAGTGCTGCAGCCTTTTCTGAAGCCAGATTGTAAGGAGTCAAGTAAATTGAAATTATTGATGTGTTTGTCCAATTGGAGCAAATCACATTTTTCAAGGGCTTTGGAAAGAAGTGGGAGGTTAGAGATGGGGGGAGATTGTTCAGGTCATTGTGGTCAGCAGAAAGGTTTTTGGGAATGGGAGTGATTTGTCCGAGTTGAAGGGAGTTAGGGACACATCCCGTGGAAAGGGAGGTATTGATGATAGAAGTCCAGTAAGGGTCAATAATATTGTTTAGGTCTTGGACAAGGTTGGAGGGGAGTGGATCTTTGGTGTGAGAGGTCGGCTTTAATTTGGCAATGATGTTAAAGACTTCCCTCTCAGTTACAGGGTGAAAGTTGAGCCAGGATGCCTTGTTTTTAAGCTGTAAATAGGGAAGGTTGGATTTAGGAGGGGTTGTAACGTTAGTGTGTGATGGGGAATCAGGAGGAAGAGTCAACAAGGGAGGAACGTCACAGTTGATGTCAGAGGCAGATGGGGGGTAGGGTAGTATCTGAGTCAGATGGAAGGATTGATCTATTTTGGTGATTTTGTCCGAAAAGAAGTTGGCGATTTCCTCACATCTGTCAGTTGAGGCAGTCAGCATAAGGGGGGTTGAGGATGTTTGGTTTCGGACTATGTTAAACAGTTCTCTGGGTCTATTTTTGGCACGATCGAGTTGTGTTCGGAAGAAGGTAGCCTTTTCATTAAAAATATGTTTCTTGTGAGTAGATCTCGCGGCTCGGAGGAGGGCTAGATGTGAGGAGGAGGGGTGTTGTCTCCAAGTTCTTTCCGTCGGTCTGAGTGCGCGTCTTTCGTTATTGAGATCCAAGTTAAACTAAGATTTGGATGGAATGGTTCTTTGTTTTTTTAGTTTGGGAGGGGCTAATAGGTCTACAACATCTTTGACGGTTTTATTGAAAAGCTCAGTGAGCTCGTTAGCATCTTGGGATGGAGGGGTGAGAAGAAATTGTGCTTGGAGTTTGGACTCAAGTTCACCAGGGGGGATTTGATTAAGATTTCTGGTCCATTTGAAGGGTTTGCAATTTTTGGCGGTGGGGAGGAGGGGAGTGGATTCGATCTTGAACAAAATGAGGTGATGGTCGGACCAGTCGATAGGGAGGATGTTAGATAGTGAGGCCAAGTCATTGTTGGCAATGATGGCGTCGAGAGTGGCACCTTTGGTGTGGGTCGCAGAGTGACATAGTTGAGTAAGGTTGTTTATCTCTAGTAGATTAATGAGGTGGTTGACTGTGGGATCACCAACATTGTTCCAATGAATGTTGAAATCTCCTAGGAAGAGGTTTTTTGAGTTGGAAAGAGAGGATTGTGTAAGGAGGTCAGAAAGTTCCTCAGTGAAGGGAAGAGGATCCCCCGGAGGGTGGTAGATGTTATGTAGACGTATTGGGGAAGAGCCTTGCACAATGAGTTCGGCGCCAAGGTATTCGAAGGTAAAGTGGTCCGGGTTCTTAATAAGGGTGAGTTGAAGTTTGTTTTTATATATTATAGCTAAACCACCCCTATACTGTCTAGTCTGTCTTTCCTAATGATTGAGTACCCAGGGGGGGTGAGTAGGTCAAGGATGGCCGCCGAGTGGTCGTTAAGCCAGGTTTCTGTGAGGAAGGCAATGTCGATAAATTCGCTGATCATGGTTTCTGAGATTTCGGTTGCATGTCGGACAGCCGAGCGGCAGTTAACAAGCATGCAAGAGAGGGACTTAGGGCTGACTTTAGTGGGCGAGCAAGAGCGAATGGTGGTAAGTTGAGCTGGGGGTCTAGGGGAGATGGGAGCGGGGGGGGTTCTGCTGGTTCCCAGGATTACTGGGATGCTGGAATAAGTGACGGGCTGACTGGTGATCAGTGCTTGAGGCAGGTAGGAGTTGCATAGGTCGGTAATGTCAGAAGGAGAGAGGTAGTTCCTAGCACGGAGAGGCCTGGGTGATCTATTGCAAAGAGGTGTGGTTTTCCAACGGTTAAGTTGGGAGATGTGAGGGAAGCTGGCGCAGGCAGTATCAGTATGATTGAGGAAGGCCCTAGCGCTAAGGGCATTGAAGTCATCCCTGAGTCGCGTTAGTTCCATCTTCACGGTTGAGAGATTACGTTCAATGTTAGATAGTGTCAGCGCAATAAAGTTGAGGGGGAGTTCGGTAGAAATGGAGGGGGGAGAAAGAGAGGATTTCGTGCTAGTAGGGGAGGGAGGTCTGAAGTGTGGAGGCGGGGAGAAGCCGGGAGGGGAGTCAGAGGAGAATTGAAGTTATTGGACAGGGTGATTGAGTAGGGGAAGTCGGGGGAGGATATATCAGTTTGGGGGGAGAGAGTGAGATTAAGAGAGGGAGATATTTGTACAGGGGGGGCAATTAGGAAGTTCTGAGAGAGGGGGCCGGGGAATAGCTACATCAGGTTGTTGTGATAGAGTGCAGCTTAGAGGGGGAAAAATTGGTACAGGGGCTGGTAAAGTCAGGGGATCGGAAGTAGGGGAAGGGAGAGAGGAGGTGAGAGGGGTTAGAGGGTGTCGGTTCTTAGATAAAGAGTGAGTGTGAATAATGGAGTGTTCAGTAGGGATGTCTGGGGGGGGGGTCAGAACCGGGGGGAATGGAGATACCGTATGGGTGGGAGGCAATTGGGAAGACGAAGGGTTAGGGACTGGTTTGGATATATGTTCTGTCAGGGTGTTGAAATGGAGATCAAAGATGGTGAGGTGGTAATCAGAAGCTTGAAAGAGGATATTACCAGTTTTAAATATGGAGATGTCAATTTCACCAGGAAAAGCTGTTGACGGGGAGGTAGAGAATTTAAATCCATAAGGTATTTTGCTTGACTTAGTGACTGTAAGATGGCGGAGGAAAATGCTTTTCCATTTGGAGGGGCGTTTGGAGTAAAAAATAAGTTTGATTTTATAGGGGAGGTAAGGCTATGGTAGGTATCCACTATTAGAGTTTCGGGGTGACGAATCAGCAGTTTATGTTTGAAATTTTTCTTGGCGTTCTTGGAAAGATTGGAAGGGTATGAGATGTTCCAAGAGTTGGAGCCATGTCTAGAAAGGGCAGGATCAGGAGTTGTTAAGACGTGATTGGGGGAGGATATGTTAGGGCGTAAGAAGAGTGGTGGGAGGAAGGGAAAAGAAGGGGGAGAGAAGAATAAGGGAATGAGATAGGGGGAGAGGAAATGACGAAATGAGAGATAAGAAAGGTGAGAGAAGGGACCAAGGGAAGATAGAAAGAGGGTGAATGAGGATGTCCAGGGGTGAAAATAGCAAGAGGGAAAGGAGAGTCAGTGTTAGGGGGACAGCGAACTAACAAGGAGCTAACAGTGGGAGAACAGGCAAAATGGCAAAACAAGTGTAACTTAAAAGTAGTTCCGTGATGACACAAAGGGGCATGGTTGAAAGTTAATAGCAGGACCCCTTCAGGTTCAGCCAGGGGCAGCCACCAGCAGAGGAAAAACAAATCTGGGGGGGAGGCAAGAGGGAGTATCTAGGATAACAGTCGTCACTTCAAAGGCATTGATTGTGGGCTGAGGGTCGTACAGTCAGGCGGTGTGGACCCAGTAATACAAAAAAAAAATCCGCAGGTATGTTCCGAACACGAAGGAGCTGGGGGGAGATTATTCAGGCAGCATCACGCGGCCAGAGAGGGCGAGGATTGTGCAGCGGCGGGCGTTAGTCAAGATCAAGCACTCCTGCGGCCAACTTTGGCGGGCAATATGAGAGGCATCTTCAGCAGTCAGGGGCAGAGGTCGATATCTCCCCCTTTTTCTATTCTTTACCTTCTGTGCTTTGTACCTCATGTACCCTTTCACAATTGCCACAACAACAAGTGCACAAAGGCGAATTATTAAGACGGGTTTCAAAATGGAACCAACTATTCCACTTCCCAAATTCGCAAACCACCTACCTATTGCACTAAATCCATGTCCAAACGTATCCGGAACACCATCAGCTGCCAAACCACTCAAATCCTTCTGGACATCAGTAATGTGCGTTATTTACTTCTGTAAGTCCTTACTCTTGTCTGGAATGTAGGTGCAACACTGCTGAACCGTTAAAATTAGAAAGACTATGCCTTCCTTTGCAAGCAATATGTCTAGGGCAAGCCGACTCTGCAACACCATAGCCCTAATAGCAACCATTTCAGTATTTACTAGCAACAAAGCTCCAGCCATGTTAGAAGATAACTTGCCAACTACCGTAGACAACTTTCGGATCTTATTATCATTCAATACCACCCCTACATTTGGTATTATGGCTCCAAAAATGTCTCCCCCAATTTCTCCAGCGCTCAAACCACGTTTATGTCTCGACTTCTTCTTCCAAATAGGGTAATCAAAATCATCCACATGATAAATCTTTGGAAACACTGCACCTAGATAACAAGTATCCATACCACTTGCTGGGTAACTTAAAAAAGGGCATTTTTCCCACAGACAAAATAAACACCAGGAATCACTGAATCCGTTCCATCCACAAACAACTTCCATGACCCTCGAACTTCAAAGGTGTGGTCAAATTCACTCTTCCCTACAAATATGGAACTGTAGTCACTCCTGTTGTGGTGTACACACAACCTCTCCCGATGTTGCCAATCCAGCGACAAGGCTCCAGTACTTCCTGCTGTCTGATGTTCTCTCTCTTCTGGTGACCAATTCTGAACATGAATTATCTTTGCTGCATCTGCTAATATAGCCCTATATCTATCTTCTACTCGATCTATGAATTTCTTTTCAATGTCAGAAAGGGCACATGTTAAAGTATGTCGATGAGCACAAGCTGTTTCTATCGTTTGAGTTGGGACATCATATTTACCGGCAATTTCAGCAGTCGTGGTGTATGAATGTCTGTTCAAGTGCTTAAACATCGGTACAAGGATCAGATCATAATTTAAAAGGTAATACTCAAAGTGACCCTTGGCATAAAATATACTAAGAAGCAAACTACAGCTAATACCATATGTTAAAGGAAGATGGTGGTAAGTAATACCCTCAGCCACTAAAGCAGGTAACTGCATGCAAACATAACAATCCCTCGCCTACATAGTGTCAACATATTCGTAGAGCAATCTAGCATAAGCGTTTAGTGTGAAGTCTCCCCTAGACACATCTGTATGTAAGTGTTGTTTTCCCAACAAACTTAACTCCCCATTTGACTTGGGTGAATGTTTCTTCTCAGATGTAGAAGTGCTTTCTACAGCACTTCTACATCTCTCAAGGTCTCAAGCATAACACTACAATTAACACTATTATTTCTAACGCTATGAGTGTTATAGAAGCACCTATTATGTATCTACATCTACGATCAGCTTTGCTAGCTCCATATTAATTTAGATTCAGACCAAGTTCGGTAGAGAAATAGCAGCTACAGAACCTTCTCTGATGTTCTCCACCTGTGCAAAAAGGCAAAACCAGTCTCTGTTTAGAGTTCAAAATTATTTACAATCTTCATGAGACTTCCCTAGCTCTACTCCGTGTTCTTCTATATTGACATGCCCTAAATCTTTTCTTCTTCCACTCGGGACTAAGTAATCTTCTTTAAGCACTGTCGATAACATTTCGTAAAGTTCATTCAACGTCTGTTATAAGTTCTGTACCTAGTTCTTTGATGAGCACCTGCAACAAATCTGCTCTCAAATTGGCAAATTCTGCAGGTGATTGTTCTGGATGTAAATGAGGAAAAACAGTTTAATTTAGAATTAGGTTCCGTAAGCCACTCAACCGTGGCGACTAAGGAATGGCAAATCCAAGGAGAACATTCAAATAAGTCCCTGGAAGCTTCAGTAAACATCAATTGTCAGCACAGATGTTCCAGAGCTCATCCTCATCGGCAGCTGTAGCCAGATAGGTGCACTTAGGAAAAGCATACCTCCGACAAGGCACCCTCAATCTCTTGGATTTCCTTAAACCACGCTCCCCACCTTTGTCTTCACTCTGTCTGATTCAGACATTTCAGCTATTGGTGCAACTTCTTTTTCAGGTGGCACCTGCAAACTTCTCCTTGACTGCCCCCTTGGCCAGCTTTCTTCCACTCCCACTCGTAGGTCCACAGCACTAGTTCCCTCTTCAGAGGCAGGACCTGGCTTATTCTCCACCTCAACACCAATTTCATCCAAGCTGGCTCCTGCTTTATGTTCTTCCGGTCCCCCATCGGGTGGCTCGAGTGCTGTATCAGATTCAGAGTGTTCCCTTACAACTTGACTCACACTCTTCTCTGGCTTTCCAACCACTGTTGACATCTCTTCTGGGAGAAGAGCTCGTTCATCAAGGGGACACAGGACCCTATGGGTGTGGGAGGCATGCACCCAGTTCAGAAGATCCCCACACTTCACAGCAGTCGTGACCAGAGTCACCTGGAATGGGCCACGCCAACGAGGCTCAAGACAGTTCCTCACATGCTTTTTTACAACAACCCAGTGTCTGGGGTTGAGGTCGTGGCATTGCTCCTGATTTGGTGGTGCAGTGGCTGCTTCAACCTGGTAAGACACAGAACGAACCACATCAGCCAATCCTTCACAGTAGTTGAGCACCAAATCATCCAAAATATTCAAAAGCACATTGGCAGGCACAGCGGACAATCTCATAGCTCGCCCCATGAGTAGTTCATGTGTTGAGAGTCCGGTTCTTCTGTCTGGCATACGGTGAAGAATTGTCAACACAAGAGGCAAGGCATCAGGCCATTTCAAGGATGTCGAAGCACATACTTTGGCTATCCTGGATTTCAAAGTAGCATTTATCTGTTCAACAAGGTCTGAAGCCTCTGGTTGATAACTACAATGTAGCCTCTCTTCCACTTGTAAAGCTGAACATAGTAATTTCAAAATCTCATTATTAAAATGAGATCCTCGGTCTGACTCCAAAGTAGTTGGATATCCAAATCTTGGAATAAGTTTCCTCAGTAGTGAGACTGTCACATCTTCTAGTAGGATAGGCTTCCACCCAGCGAGAAAATATGCACACCTCCACCAGGATTTACCTCAGTCCATTACACACAGGCATCTCAATGAAATTCAATTGCATCCTATTAAATGGTCTTCCTGACCTCCCTATGTGATTCAAAGTAACAGCAGTCCTTTTTCCCACATTCATTTGCTGACATGTCACACACCTGTGGCACAACGCCTGAGCAATCACTTGGAATTTTGGATTAAAGCATGTTTGTCTGAACGATCTTACCATTGCATCTCTTCCAACATGAGTTGGTCCGTGAATATGTCTTGCCATCGGGTGTAACAAATTATTAGGTAATACTGGCCTCCCATCACCTGAGACCCAAATATCATCCTCTTTCTTTACACACTCTGCTCTTATCCAACTTGATCGCGCCTCTTCAGAAACCTCCTGCAATCTCTTCACTTCCTCCCAAGTATCAGCAACTGCCATCAGCAGGTTGAGATTGGTCTTATCTGTCAGTTCATTATAGTACTCTCCGTTGAAAGTGCAAACATTCAATGCACAATAACGTATGTCTTCATCAGAATATCTATTCCCAAGAGTAACATAATCATTTCCCTTGCAGTGAGCAGGGCACTTGACAACTGCAATCTCCTGAGGCATCTGTAAAGCCTCCAACAGTTTTCTCAAAACCTCCCCGTTGCGGATGGGTGACCCTTATGAGGTAATAAAACCCCTCTGAGACCATAACTGTCCGAAATCATGCACCACACCGAAGCCATTCTTACTGTCAATAAAAATTGTCAGCCTCAGCTGGTCTGAAACACAGCATGCTTGTGTTAGGGCCACCAATACAGCCACTTGTGCAGAGAATACTTCTTGAAGCCAAACAGCTTCCACCACTCCCGAAACAGAACAAACAGCACAGGCAACCCTCAGGTTCCCTTCATGATCCCCTAAACAGGAGCCATCCACGTACAGAATTTGTTCAGACGCAGATAGTGGCTCGTCCACAATATCAGGACGTGCCTTGGTGCATAGTTCAGTGAAATTGAGACAGTCATGCTCTCCTTCATTTTCGTCCCCATCACAATCAGGTAACGGTAATAATGTAGCAGTATTGAGTATGGAACAACCCTTAATGTAATGTTTTCAGCTGCCAAGATGACTTGTTCATAACGTGTAAGCCTACTGTTGGTCAAGTGTTGGGTGCAGGTTCTCGTTAACAACAGTTCCACAGAGTGAGGAACGTAAATAGTTAATGGGTGACCCTTCTCAATGCCTTCAACCCTTCCAGGCTGGCACCTGTTGCAGCAACCGATTTGAGACATCAGGGCAATACAGATGCTACTGGATCCAGAGAAGCTGAGAAGTATGCAACTGGTCTACAGGCACCTCCATGGTTCTGAGTCAGCACTGAGAGCACACAGCCCTCTCTGTCATGGCAAAAGAGCGGGAAAGCGTTGTTGTAGTCAGGCATTCCGAGCATGACAGAGACTCTCAACTCCAGGAATTCATTCAAACAATCATTGTCCCAAAGCACTGGATCGGACACATCCTTGTGTGTCATCCTCTGCAGAGGCTTGGCCACTAGGGAAAAGCTGAGTATCCACTGGTGACAATAGCCCACCATTCCCAGAAACATCCTGACTTCCTTCTGTGTGCACAGCGGATTAAAAGCACATGATCAGCGATATCCTTTCCTGTGACACCTTTCTGACACCTTTTGCAATCTGATGTCCCAAATATAGGACCTTTGCCATACAGTACTGCAGCATACTTGGGGACACGTTATGTCCATTCTCAGCCAAATGGTTAAACAGGGCAATGGTATCAGTTCTCCAAGCATCCTGAGTATTCGATGCAACCAGATGGTCATCGATATACTGCACCAGGACCGAATTACAGGGCTTAACCAGAGACTCGAGGTTCTTCTTCAGAATCTGGTTAAAGATAGATAGACTCTCTGCCTACCCTTGTGGGAACAACACCATGTTAAGACACGATCTCCCAGCTGAAATGCAAACAAAAATGTACTGCTTTCATGCAAGGGGATCGAGAAAAGCGCTTGGCACAGATCAATGATAGTGAACCATTCAGCTTCACATGGGATTTGAAACAATATCACAGATGGATTCGGTACCACGGGACAACAAGGAACCCCTACATTATTTATTTTGCGAAGATCCTGCACTATGCGTTATTTACCGCAAGGCTTCTGCAAGCCCATAATGGGAGAGTTACATGGACTCCCCAGGATCTCTTTCAAAATCCCCTACTCAATCATGGACTCAATCATAGGTGTTATCCCAGCAACTGTCTTGGACATCAGATTGTATTGTGGTGTACTCGGGTATTCGGCATTGGACTTAATTTGTATGTTGATTGGCTCTACTCCTTTAATAAGTCCAATGTCCTTTCCAGTAAAATCCCAAACAACATCTGCCACTGTATCTCTGAGATCTAGTGGCGAGTCCTCAGCTGTCAGCAAAGGAAACAATGAAACGTTCAGGTTTTGATTTGCCAATTTAAATGCAATATCCTCATCATTTGTTTAGAACTCAATGCCCTTTGGTGTACAATATATAGTGCAATTCAACTTACACAACAAAGTGAGTCCCAATAGACACACAGGACTCAAGTCACATACCACAAACTGATGGTTATCCTCAAATGTGCCTATGTTCACAGGTACTTCTTCTGTCAAGGGGTTTACATCATTTTATTCACAACACCTACAACTTGGATTGTTTTTCCCGAGAGGGGTAGGTTGGGAACCTCTGCTGTTCTCACAGTAGAGCGGGTAGCACCAGTGTCTATTAAAAATGTGACATTGTGGCCATCTACATCAGCATCGACATAAGGTCCACTCTGGTCTACCTCCAAGACTCTGCCAAGTGCACAGTCTTCCTCCCCTTTCAGGCACAGTCATCAGGACTGATCGGTGCTGGAACAATAAAAGCCTCAAACATAGGATATTGCTGGACTGGAGCGTTATTATAAGATACATTCTGCAAAACTTGTGACGGTATCCGAGGCTGCGGCACCTGCATCACAGGACCTTGAGACCCTCCCATGTTTTGGGATCTCGGTCTAGGTACATTTCGTGACTGTACAATATTACCCTGAGCCGGATTAAATCCCCCATTCTGATCTTGATTTGCAGGATTAAAGCGACATACACGCTTCCAATGCCCCTACCCTATTTCAATAGTGACATGAACTGGTCTTCTTCAGGGTAGCACCATCAACTCCCATTTTTGGATCCATTGGAACCCCCCTGCCTCTTCCTTGTCCCAGCATTCCTCTGCCCTGTTGCATCTGAACTCCTTGCTGGTATGCTCCTGACATAGGGACAGCATTTCCTACATAGGGCTGAACCTGAACTCATCTTTGAGCAGCCTTCATCTGTACCAGCATCAATTTCTCCGTCATCCTCTTATGCTTCATTTCAATCTCATTGCAGTAGTACTTAGCATAACGCAGAATTTTGTCAATAGACTTATTCTGCCAACAAATCAGATGCTTTTGAAGCATCATGCTAATTTCAGCTCGCAATCCTGTTACAAATATAGACACAAACTGTCCCATATCCTTGGGTTCAAGTGTATCTATTCCACTATATTGTCTGAAAGCCTGCAACAACCTCTCATAGTATCCATGAATTGCCTCTTTAGTGTCTTGGGTGGTTCTATCCATTTTAACCCACACAATATCTTGTGGAGCCACCTTAGCCTTTAGCCATGTAATTACCTGATCATATTTCTTCATAACTACCATTGACGGACCACTGTCACTGGATCTCTCTCAGGCTCTCCTTTGGGCCACTCTGTGGCTATTTTACATGCAGACCACAAATCACTGGAAACCACAATTTCAAACAGCGTGTTAAGATCAACCCACAGTACCGTTGAAATTTTCCCAAAACGATCGACCTGTTTATACCACTTCACAGGTTTTTCTATCAACCTCGGGAAGTCATTTGTAAATGCTGCAAGAACACCCCTACTCCAAGATACATGTACATATCCTCCGCTTGGCACTTCTCATAAAGGGACAGCTGGAACCCCCCCTCCCTTGGTTCCCCCATTATTTTTTTAGTAGCCTTTCTCTCAGCCCATCTCTCGTCCCATTTATCCAATGTACTCCAAATTCATATGCATAGTATGAGCTACCAAATTTGAGTTTTGAGTCCTGGTACTCTCAAGTTCTCTATATCCTAATCATTGAATGCGAGTCTGTAGTTTTTCTGCAACGCCTTAGTTCGTTCCACGTCCACATCATACCTACCAACCAATCCAGACAACTTTTCGCGTGCTTGTCTTGCCTTTCTAGCAGTGTCTTTACTCATGAACAATAATTCACCTTGCTGATAAGAGTCTAACCAATAAAGTTCTAAAGTTTCACTTATCATTGCATCTAATTCAGTCTTTAATTTGAGCATGTCCACTAAATCTACCTTTCCAGCCAATTTAATAGAGTTTGACTCTCTCTAGTATTGTTATGTTCTTTCAACCATGTTTCTAAATCCAAGATGTCAAAAATGTGCTGACTCTCAGACGTCTTCTGCATGTTAGCGGTTTCTTGGGGCGTGCTATTACGCACTCCATGGAGTATTTCCAATACAAACGAATCCAGACCTACCAATCCAGGAAAAGACCTCACAGGTTCTAACCCAGTCTGGACTCAAGATGGATCTGCGGTCGCTGTACAAGGGGTAGTTGCACTCATCAGATTCAATGGAACAAACCTTGTTTTGGAACTTTCTGTTCTTTCCTGTGGCTTCCCTCCCTCTAAGGCTATGGACGTTCTCTGAGTCTCTTTCCCAGCAGAATTCGGATCATAGATGGGGACAATGGGACCAATGGAGACTGGTACCGTAAGGGACTCCGGAACCTTTGAAACAGAACTAGTATTGCAATGTCCTGGGGCTTCGGGGGCATGCGTTCTCATGTCCTCATTTATTGCAGTGTGTATATTCCCTGTTGATATAATTCCCACAACAGCTGGGTCAGGGACCATCGGTGGCGAAGCATTTCCAGTATTGTTAATGATATCGGGGCTACCCCCGTTCCCGAGGTCTGACTGGCTATATGGAGGTGGACGGACATTCCACCAGCAATCCATCTAACAAACTGTCACTGGCATCACTATCACTGTCTTCAGGCCCTCCTCCCTTTCTGTCTTTTCTGCTTCTCTTTCCCTCTCTCATCTCCTCCGGTCACAAATGCAGGGTACAAGCTCACTCCCTCAATCATATCTACTCTCCATCTCCTTTGCTGCTCATCCCATCTCCCATCTGCATGTGTACGCATTGCTTTTGTCATTTTCCATTTGTACTGGTCTCTCATTTTCACATGTGCTGCCAGTTCCCATGCACTGAGCACTTCAAACTGTGTGGGTCTAGGCAGGAGTTTCATCGCAAAAATAATTTCCTTCAAATGATCAAAGATTCTCAAATTAAATGTGCTATAACGTGGAAATGTCGATGCACCTTCTTTCTCAGTGATCTTATGGCTATTTATAAGCCAAATGATATTGTGAAGCCCTACTTTCGTCACGATATAAAGAGCTGGTGTAGCCTCATGTGGCACCTCTTCACCCATCCTAGTAGGAACACCCACATCTCCTCGAATCATATCTCTAATCGCTCAAAAAGATCAAATATTTCCTCTTTCTTTAGATAAGTAAAATTTTGTTGCAGGTTCAAAATTTTCCAAGTTCCACAGCGGTACTACCACCAACAACAACAACGCAAAGAATCCAACCAATCACAGCACAGCATTACACCAAACGACCTATCCCAGCGCGGCATACACCAACATGACTCTCGCTCCTCACAGCAGGTCACCCTCCTTCACAATGCCTTCGCACTTACACGTTCTTTTAAACAACAATGGTCTACTCTAAAAGAATCGATAGAATTCAATCACTCAAGGAACACACATTCACAATGAAACCTCGACCAGCGGGAAATCACCTGAATCTGTATAGTTTCCCTTCTGCACAAAAGGTTAACCACATTATTCACAATCGTCCCATTCACACAAAGTTCCCTGTCTCAATTGGGCCGTCAACGAAGTCTCACGACAAACCCCACAAAACACAGCAGACTAATACAACACAGTGTCTTCTGCACCTTACTATATATCCAGGGATCTTAGGCCACGACGGACCCGATAACAACTCCAACAATAACTTATCACCATTTTCACACAACACTCACAACATCTCTGCCAGACATCACACTACCAAATTTCACTGCAATCTAAACACCATTCTTCGCATGCACAAACCTATTTATACTCACTCCTTCATCGCAGTTTTCGCAGCACGTTACCTGGACTCCGTTTGTTGTCCATTCCTCGATCTTGGGTTCTAGACTAGGGACACTGGGGACGTAGTCTAAGCTGTTCTAGATTTTATTCTAAGTTCCTCACTTCAAGCGCACAGCCATCTTCTATAACTACCAACTGATAAAGACTGGAACCACTTACTCAATAACACTTACTCGATGGTCTTTTTGTGCGACTTGAGGGGTGAGGAGAAAAACAATTTTCAACAATATCCAAATACAGTGTAGCCAATGTAGTTATACAGTAACTCAGTTCAAAATCGTCTCAAGTTAGTAAGTTTTATTCCAGATTCTAATTCAAGAACAAATTAATGTAAACTAATCTAAGCATAATAGTATAAAAATACATTGCAAATAAGATGAAGCCAAATCTTCGAAAGCGGTTCACTCAATATAACAAAAAGAAGACCACTAGTTCAATAATTGCAACATAAGTAAGAAGGAAACAAAATTTTGCATCTGATTGCAAAAATTTGTCGTTAAAGATAAGCATGGACCCCCTGTCTGTCTCTAATATCCCCTACCCAAGCCGGCAACCATAAAGTAAAGCAAGATTTTGTTCAGATGAAATAGGAAAAAGAAAGTAAAAGGTAAAGGTGTCAGGTGTCAGCTGTCAGAGTCCTTTGTGAAAGAAGCTCCAACATGGGTCAAGTAGCATAAAGCCACAGATGTCAAAGAAGTCTGTACCTCAAGGCACCCTAAGCCAAAATGCTAGCTATCCCTACCTACGTTGCATCATAATATCAATTGCATCCAAAGTACGTCCCACAAATCCATCTTGCAGCTTTTCAATCCACCATTATACACAAGGTTCTTCACAACAGCTTGTTATTTTCACGAATCACTATCCTGACCATCCTTGGTCCCGTCTCCTTCTCCCATGAGAACTCTCCTCCCATTTTGTTATCGCTATCCTTGTACCAGTTGCCGATTCACATGCCTCGCTATCTACTGAGAACAAAGACCTTCTTTCTGCTAATGAAGCTTATTCACCTGCAGTGGGAACACAAATTACATGCAGCATTTCTACTGCAACGGAAAAAATATGAATTCAAATGTTAAACTGAATGTGAGCTTGAATCCAAATGCATCTCAGGCCCACAAGTTAGGCTAAGTTAACAAGAGCACGGGTTACATTTGGGTGCACCTTTTTACCCACAAATTAATCTAAATGTCTCTGCACATATTTTTAAAGTTAATACAGTACTAAAATGATTATTCAATTAGGGTTTCTAAGCACATAAACTTTCATTTACTATACACAACACTTTTTCTCTTGTCAGCGAACACGTTCACAAACATTTTTGCAGAAATCAAAATCCTATCAGTTACGTTTCCAATACACACATATAATTGCATTACATTGCAGGGATGTCTTTATCTATTGTATCCCCACTTCTCTTATTGACATAAGTCACACAGAATATATGTGAGTGCAGACTACATTTGGCTATAATGCACTCCTAACAGGTCTTTAGGAATGGAGCCAATTTCACACTTCTCCAGGGGAGAGAAAGCAAAGAAACCCATGCATTCCCACTGAGTGCCAAGTGTCAAATGCTATAGGAGAGAAGGTGAAGTTACAGCCAGAGCTGTTGACTTTGGAACTGGGAAACTAGGTTTGAGTCTCGGTGTTGGCTCAGCATCCTGTGATTCTTGGCAAATCACTAAATCAGCCTGTGCCTAAAAACATGAAGGTAATCTTGTATAATGTAATTGGTGCTCATGTAAAGCAGTCCGATACCTTCAGGTCGAGTTTGCACTATATAAAACTGCAAAATAAAAAAAAACACACGCAAAAGAAAACATTGTTCACTAACATCAGCAGTCGAAGGATGCACTCATCTGATCAACAAGATCATGAAACCAAAATACTTCTGAAGTGGGACAAACACAAGAATAGGGAAGAAAACATAAATGCAGGAATGGGGAGCTCAAGCAGAATGTAAGCAAGGGGCTGACCTACAGCCCAATGTATTTGTGACAGGCGGCTAAAGCTGTGTGGAGCAAAACCACAAAACCCTGCCAAGGAGGCAAAATGCAGCCCAGCTAAGCAAGAAAACTCTGCATTTAACATTTATAAATGAGCCTCAGAATTTATGAAATGCACAAGATTTGAGGTTTAGTCGTTCAGTATCCCACACACCAAAAGGCTGACCTCCCAGCCACCCACCCCAATAACAGGGATGTGTGCTTGGGTCGTTTTAATTCTGAATTAGGAAAACCAGGGGTCAAAGAGCATTCTGGGTGAGCTGTGGGGCTGGGCAGATTGTTGAATCCTACAAATGGGGTAAAAGTGGTAAATCTCCCTTGCTAATAGAAACATACAAAATCAGTTTAAAAAAAGGTAAGCAGCCCCTCTTCAGAGAAAGAGTCCCCGTGAAAAACATAAAGATGCTGTGAAAGATGTCATTCACCCAAGGAAGGGGAACAGATGAAAGAACTGATCGACACAGGAATCTAGGTTCACTGCCGGCCTGTGGAACTATTGTTGAAGTGGGCTCTCACCGTTTCCTGCCACTTCAAGATCTACAAACGAAGGCAGTGCTGGTGCTTTTTGTATGACACACCAGGTATTATTACATGTCAAAAAGGCTTTCAATGTTACTAGTTGAGTTTCCTATGTAGGCCATACTTCAGATTTTACTATGGCTCTATATTTCACTCACGTCTCATTACTTTGGGATTAACCAGCACCACAGTTAGCCAGATCCTCTTAGTTCCTCCATCCAGTTTTTTCAACTGCAAGCTTCAGAATGTATAATGAACGCAAGAGATGCCCAAGGGTAGGAGGAATGGTCTTTCAAGCATGAGTAATCCCTCACAGTGAAGGAAGCTTATATTCTCAAGTCCCTAAAGATTTAAGAAAAGGGTCATACGTTTAGAATAAGTTCTTCTTGGAACTGCAAGCCAATGCGACAACAGTTCATTGACTAGTCGTGGGCTTACGCAAGGTAGTCTTTTCACTTTAGAACATAGTCCTTTATGTTGTGGGCCACTGTACACAAGTCCATCTGAGGGAAAGTTAGCCCACTGCCAGGCCAGGATAGAAGATGTTACCCAGGAGAATGTTCCGCTCTTGGAAAAGGATTGTATTTATGTCAACGTCCTCCACTCCCATAATGAAGGTCAACTCAACTACTTTAGAGATCCCTGTCTTCCTGGTGGTCATCTTAGTGCCTAGATTGGAGCCGTCCTTTGGCTCCTGTAAAGTCACTGATGCTTTGCCAACTGAGCGCCATGTTAGATGTGCCCACTTACCAAAACATTTTGTTCTACAACAACAAATTCCCAAATTGGAATAAAATAACTATGAGCTCACCACACAGGGGGTCTCCCTGTGTGTGGAGGCCATTGTGTTATTTCTCTCCGAGACCGCCATGTCTTGGCTGGTGGTCATGGATGGGGAAAACGAGTGGGGGTAGCCACTCCTCCCCACCTGAGGACCGCAGCTAGGGACTTCAAAATGACTGGTGAGACTGCCTGTGAGAGGAAGGTGTAGTGAAAAAGGTAAACAAAGCACTGCGTTGCCGATTTTTCAGGAAGTAATTTACCACGACATGGCTTTGAGATGGGCTGTTCATCCGAGGAACGTGATTCATAGAATCAAAGACTGTTCTTCTTTCCGGATGTCTGTCCTACAGTGGTTGTCAGGAGAAACCTGCAGCACACGAGAAAACACTGTAACTGAGGGGCTCAAGCTAATGTGCTCTAGCCTGCATGCTCATTGGAGGGTTTTCTTTGGTGGTAGCAATGGTGAACAATGTGACTGCTGACTGATATTGCTGTGATTTTCTGCCTCTCAATATATAGACCTTCTCCCTACAGCGTTTTTTAGATGGTGGCTAAACAGGAGTACCTGGGGTAAATTATTCTACTCTTTAGCTCTTGCTAATCTGATGGGGACTCACATTACTGTTGCTCTTTGGTAGATGTTAAAAATACACAGCCCCTCCTATTTCCCCTTCAAGGTGTTAGAGGCGAACCTATACCAGGTTTCAGAGTGTATGATACTGCGAATTTAAGTATTGACAGATTGTTTAATGTGCCTTTTTTCTTTAGATTTCAGCTTTTTTGTGGTCTGCTGTTCAATTTGTACATTGGTATTGTGCTAACTCTTTCTAAATGCCCATAAATGAAAAAAAAGGTAAATTCGAAGATAAAATAGCTTATTTTATGATCAATGATGGTGAATCAACATATTTTCAATATTGACAGTGGAACAGGTCAAATCTGGATTCAGGCACATTATGTAAATTGAGAACCCTCATAAACCATGAGAATCCAGTTACCTGGTTCAATAAACCTTTGCCAAGATTCAAAATTAAGGTTTATGGACGTGAATGAAATAGGCCCTGGGCACATAATCTGCAGCCAAAACTCACTATTTATTACCAGTACAAAATGGATAAAGGCAAATTTCCTGAAACGAACACAGAGAAAACAGAATTCACTGTGTTCTGTAAGCTTTAGCGCCTAAAATTGAAACAAATAGGTTAAACATTTTCAGTGAGACAGCATTCCCACACGACCTGAAACAACAAATAAAATCTTTGGAATATTGCCTGGACAGAAACATATTTATGAACTCCCACATTGAACATACCAGCAAATTGGCAAGAACAATTCTCCACTCGTCTGAAACTCATTCGTACATAAGCTGGTTTTCGGGCAGTTGATCAAGCCATCATGGTCCCAAAGTTCGACCGTGGCAATGCTTTGTTGATTGGAGTAACAAAGGCATCATTAAAACCACTAAAATCCACCTTCCACTCAGCCGCTTGTATAACGACAAACTCGAAAAAAATTATCAGGTCTCATCCATCCTGAAGCATCTAAACTGGCTAAAGTCAGAGGTGAGAATGAAATTCAACTTAAGCGTGCATGCCAGACTTTTAAGGCTCCAAAACTAGGCCTGGGCGGAGTACGCGACGTTCCGCTATGCGGAACTCCGCAAAGTGACCAAAAAACGTTGTTGCGCTACGCGGAGATCCGCCAGCAGCGGAATGCTTTGTGTCCTGCCATTTGCACTGATTTTTAGCACCGGGTGTTTGTCCCACGCTGGAAAATCAGCGCAAACTGCACCATGCGCAGTGCAAGAGAGCACTGCTTCTTTCCGCCGCTTGAGTAGATGCTCTACTCAAGCGACATTCAGCAGTTCCTGACACTTTGCAGCACTGGCAGTGGGCGCCTCAGAAAAAATTTTGATCACTGCACTTATTTTTATGGTTGCACATTAAGCACCAGGTGTTAACCCTTTCTGTGCCAAGGACATAACGTTTACGTCCTCCACCATGGTGGCAGTGGGCGGAGGACGTAACCGTTACATCCTCTGCACACGTCCAGGAAATTCCTCTGCTGTTTACAGCAGAGTGATTTCTTTTTTTATTTGCTTCCCCTGCCCCCGAGGCATTTTTTTGTCTAATGACTATCAGTTCCCATGGCATGCTGACGTCATTACATTGAAAGTGAAATGAGCTGATCTGCTCACTGGAAAAAGAAAAGGTCTGTTTTCAGTGGAAAAATGCGCTGCATCCATGTTGCGTTTTGGGCCGTTTCCTATCGCAGGCACTAGGTCTACCCAAACAAGTGAGGTACCATTTGTATCAGGAGGCTTGGGGGAATGCTGTATGGAAGGAAGTTTGTGGCTCCCTGCAGATTTCACAAGTTTTCGCCACAGAAATGTGAGGAAAATGTGTTTTTATAGTCAAAGGTTTGCAAGGGATTCTGGGTAATAAAACATGGTGAGAGCCACGCAAGTCAGCCCACCCTGGATGGTCCTAGGTTGACTAGGTTTCCCTAGGTGCTGGCTGAGCTAGGGTCCAAAATCTAAAAGAACAAAAATGGTAGAACAAGTGCTATTACCAATTGTTCGGGCCCAGGGAGGCTTCCCCTTCGTGGCCGGGTCCAGAAGTTCTGACCGGACCCCTGCCAGGCCCCGGGGGGGGGCAATCTCACTCTGGGCTCTGTCCTCCGGCCTGCTGCACTGTCAAGGGCCTGGGAGGCAGGTCCTGAGGACTTGGTCCTGGGTTCTGAGTACTGGGGCCTGGGTCCTAGGGACTGGGTCCTGGGTACTGGGGCCCGGGCCATGACTTGTGGTGCCTGGGTCCTGGGTTGTCTGGCCTGGGTCGCGGGATATGGGTCCTGGGTCCTGAGTCGCGGACCTGGGTCCCGAGTCCTGGGCCCTGGACCTGGATCCTGGGTCCTGGGCCATCTGGTCCCCCGCTTTGCCTGCGTGTTAAGGTACCTATGGGCCCCGGTTCAGAGCTCCGTCAAGGCCCCTCTCGTAGCCCTGTGCCTGAGGCCCAGCTGGGGATCCGAGCACCTGGGCGGCAGGGTCCCCTGAGCCTGGCCATCTGGTCACATGCCATGCTTTCCAATGGGGCGACCAGATTGCTGGGTGGCCCTGGAAGTCCCAATGAAGGCTCATTTGCTTCCTTGAGCCCAGCCAGGGCTCCAGGAGATTGTGTGCATTCATGCCTTTGGTCCCCTCTGTCACTCGGTGCACACAGATTACAGGAAAGGCTACCCAGCCTTTCTCTGGATTATGAAGGACAGGTTACCCTGGACCCCCTTGTTGTCAGCGGTTCTCAGCCAGCGGTCAGATTGCCCACGTCCGGGGCCCTGATGGGCCCTGGGGTGGGGGTCCTCCTCTTACTGGGCTCTGTCCTCTGGCCCGCTGCATGGCAGAGCACCTGGGACGGGGTCCCATGGACCTGGGAAGGTCTCCCCTGCATGGCCAGGTCCAGGGGCTCTGACCGGGCACCAGGGCCCGCCAGTCCCAAGGGTGGGCCCTCCTGCCCTGTGCTCCGTCCTCCAGCCTGCCGCACCGCCAAGGGCTCAGTCGGGAGTCTATCGGGCCCGGGGAGACTTCCCCTGCTTTACCTGGTACAGAAGCTCTGACCAGGGCCCCGGTGGGCCCTGGGGTGGGGGCACCCCATCCTAGGCTGTGTCCTTTCACCTGCTGCATGTCCAAACAGCCAGGATGGGGACCCGGGGAGGCCTCCCCTGTGCACTCAGGTCCAGGAGCTCCGACTGGGCCCCTGCTGAGCCCTGGGACATGCCCTCCCGCCCTGGGCTCCGTCCTCTGGCCTGCCGTACTGCCAACGTCCCGGGACGGGGGTCCACCAGGCCCGGGGAGGCTTCCCCTGCTTGCCTGCATTCAGACGCTCTGACTGGGGCCCGTGTGCCCTGGGGAGGGGGTCACCTGTCCTGCAGCCGGCTGCATATCCAAGCACCCAGAATGGGGTCCCACGGGGGCCTGGGGAATCCTCCCCTGCGTGCCCGAGTCCAGGAGCGCTGACAGGGCCTGGGGCCCTGATGGGCCCAGGAAGGGGCCTCCTGCCCTGGGCTCTGTCCTCTGGCCTGCAGCACCGCCAAAGTCCCGGGTCGAGGCTCCATTGGCCTCGGGGATACTTCCCCTGGCCCCCTCATCCTGGGATCTGTCCTCCAGCCCGCAATGTGGCAGTGCACCCAGGACGGGGGCCTGGGGAGGCCTCCCCTACATGCCTGGGTCCAGGAGCTCTGACTGGGCCCAGGGCACCGCTGGGCCCTGAGGCGGGCCTTCCTGCCCTGAGCTCCATCATCCAGCCTGCCGTACCACCAAGGGCCCGGGATGGGGGTCCATTGGGCCCAGGGAGGCTTCCCCTGCTTGACTTCCCCTGCAGTGCGCCACATGTCAAAGCACCCGGAATGGGATCCTGGTTGGCCGGGGTAGGCCTCCCCTGTGCGCTCGGGTCCAGGAGCTCTGACTGGGCCCCAGGGCCCGGCCGGCCCCGGGGCAGGCCCTCCTGGGCCCTTCCACCCTGAGCTCTGTCCTCTGGCCTGCCACACCACCAAGGTCCCAGGACGAGAGTCCATCGGGCCCGGGGAGGCTTCCCCTGCTTAGCCGGGTTCAAAATCTCTGCCCGGGGCCCCGGCAGGCCCTGGGGTGGGAGCCCTCATCCTGGGCTTCGTCCTATGGCCTGCTGCATGTCCAAGCACCCAGGAGGTGGTCATGGGGATCCCGGGAGGCTCCAGGAGACTGGGTGTGTTGTCGCCAGTGGTACCCTCTGTCACTTGGTGTGCATGGATTACAAGAAAGGATGGTAGCCTACCTCCAGATTACTAGGGACAGGGTACTCTGGATCCCCTTGTGGTCCAGCGGTTCCTAGCCGGGTGGCGCCAGGGCTTGGGCTTACCTGCCCCGTCTCCCAGGGGCCCATGTCCACACCTGTCTCCCAGCCATGCCCGATGGGCATTTCCTCTGAGCTGGCCTTCCCTAAGAGCAGGCAGAGAGATGAAGCTGACATCCCGGTGCAGGGCAGGCTGCCCAGGGAGGGTCTGCCAGCACCGTATACTCCAATCGATTGGGCATGCGGGATGGACTGCTTGGCCAGTCTCTGCCATTGTTTCAAGGGATATGAAGCCATCTCTGCTGCTTTCGAAGTTCTGATGAGGGCTCATTTGTTTCCTCAAGCCCAGATATGTCTCCAGAAGGCTGGGTGCGTTGTTGCCAGTGGCCCCCTCCATCACTCGTTGGGCAGGGATTACAAAAAAGGCTGTTAGCCTTCCTTCAGATTACTAGGGACAGGATACTCTGGATCCCCTTGTGGCCCAGTGGTTCTCCGCCAGGTGCTGCCCGGACTGGCCCACCTGGCCCCCCAGGGGCCTGAGTCAGCGCCTGTCTTCCAGCACTGCCTGATGGGCCTTCCTCCAAGTCTGCCTTCCCCGAGAGTGGGTAGGAACATGAAACCGTCATCCCAGTGCAGGGCGGCCTGCCCGGGGAGGGTTCAGCCAGCGCTGTATACTCTGATCGATTGAGTACGCTTCGTCTGTTTTGGGACGGACTGCTTGGCCAGCCTCAGCTGTTGTTTCAAGCAAAGAGATTCCACTCTGCCAGGGACCGTCTGACTTGAGGATCTGCCATTTGTGGAGACTCTACCCAGCAGATGGAAGGACGAGCAACCTTGGCAGCTTGTGCCCCCCCAGTGGTCTGACCAGAGTGGAAGGGGGATGGGTGACGACAGGTCCCAGATGCTGCATGGCAGTCTGGGCCCACGTGTGCCATGCCATTGTCGTCCTCTGCCTAGCGCATTTCCAAAGCAGCTCGGAATGACTGTTCCAGTAGGGTGTCCTTAGCTGCCCAGGCCGACACCCCTGTGTCTCGCTCAGGCTGCACCTTGGCCCACCTCTCCCTTTTCTGGAGACAGCTGGACCTGCTGGTGCCCATGTGACTGCACCTGTCCCCCAACAGGCCCCCGAGGGGTGCGAAGGTCGGCCCGGGATGGGCACGCAGCTCCCAACAACCCCTCCTGCAGGTAAGTCTAGCTGGTTGATCCTGCAGTAGCGTATGCTTGTCTCAAAGATTAAGCAATGCACGTGTAAGTACACACGGCCAGTACAGTGAAACTGCAATGGCTCATTAAATCAGTTTTGGTTCCTATGATTGCTCCATCTATTACTTGGATAGATGTGGTAATTCTAGAGCTAATACATGCCGACAAGTGCTGACCTCCCTGGATGAGTGCATCAAATAGACCAAGACCAATCTGGGCTCGCACGGCCGCTTTGGTGACTCTAGATAACCTCGGGCTGATCACATGTCCGTGTGACGGCGACGATATATTCGGATGTCAGCCCTACCAACTTTCGATGGCACTTTTTCTGTGCTGACCATGGTGACCATGGGTAATGGGGAATCAGGGTTTGATTCCAGGGAGGGAGACTGAGAAATGGCTACCACATCCAAGGAAGGCAGCAGGCGCACAAATGACCCACTCCCGACTCAGGGAGGTAGTGACGTGAAATAACATTACAGGACTCTTTTGGGGCCCTGTAATTGGAGTGAGTACACTTGAAATCCTTTAACAATATCAATTTGAGGGCATGTCTGGCGCCAGCAGCCCCGGTTATTCCAGCTCCAATAACGTATATTAAAGTTGGTGCAGTTAAAAAGCACGTAGTTGGATCTTAGGATCGAGCTGGCAGACCGCCACAAAGCAAGCTACCGCCTGTCCCAGCCCCTGCCTCTCAGGCCCCCTTAATGCTCTTGACTGTGTGTCTTGGGGGTCCAAAGCGTTTACTTTGAAAAAATTTGAGTGTTCAAAGCAGGCCGATGGCTTGAATACTTCAGCTAGGAATAATGGAATAGGACTCTATTTCGTTGGTTTTCGGAACTGGGGCCATTATTAAGAGGGACGGTTAGGGGCATTCGTATTGTGCCACTAGAGGTGAAATTCTTGGACCGACGCAAGACGAACCAAAGCAAAAGCATTTGCCAAGAATTTTCATTAATCAAGAACGAAAGTCAGAGGTTCGAAGACGATCAGATACCGTCGTAGTTCCGACCATAAAATAATGCCGACTAGCGAACCGGCGGCGTTATTCCCATGACCTGCCAAGCAACTTTCGGGAAACCAAAGACTTTGGGTTCCGGTGGGAGTATGGTTGCAAAGCTAAAACTTAAAGGAATTGACGGAAGGGTACCACTAGGAGTGGAGCATGCAGCTTAATTTGACTCAACACGCGAAACCTCACCCCGCCTGGACACAGAAAAGATTGACAGATTGATAGCTCTTTCTCGATTCTGTGGGTGGTGGTGCATGGCCGTTCTTAGTTGGTGGAGAAATTTGTCTGGTTAATTCCGATAACGAACGAGGCCCCTCCATGTTAACTAGCTACTTGACCCCTAGCAGTTGGCGTCCAACTTCTTAGAGGGAAAAGTGGCATTCAGCCACACGAGATTGAGCAATAACGGGTCTGTAATGCCCTTAGATGTCCGGGGCTGCACAGGCGCTACACTGAACAGATCAGCGCATGCCTACCCTTCGCCGACAGCTGGGTCTGAACTGAGGTGGCGAAGTGAGCTAAAGAATGATGATGGATTCAACCCAGTTCTGTGACTGGGGGTGAGTGTCTGAAAAGTTTCAGTGCTCCGTCTATCATCTCCTTGTGTTTGCTTTGTACGCCCTAAGATGGCAGGGTATG
Source organism: Calotriton arnoldi (assembly GCA_963921515.1). Classification (NCBI taxonomy): domain Eukaryota; kingdom Metazoa; phylum Chordata; class Amphibia; order Caudata; family Salamandridae; genus Calotriton; species Calotriton arnoldi. The sequence goes on along the minus strand of CAWUFW010010579.1, from coordinate 285,036 downwards.
CCCAGACATGGGTCCCTTGTTCACTTTGCCACTGGATTCAAGCTAGCCTGGCTGATGATGGGTGTTACCCAGAAACTGGTCCCAGGATGCTTGTTTCCGGTTCAGGGAAGACCTGGCTTGGCAGTTTGGGCTGGACTGTTCCCATGAGGCACAGGGTCAAGACTGATTTGCATATAGGTGGGTCTGAACTGAGGTGGCGAAGTGAGCTAAAGAATGATGATGGATTCAACCCAGATCTGTGACTGGGGGTGAGTGTCTGAAAAGTTTCAGCGCTCCGTCCGTCATCTCCTTGTGTTTGCATAAGCTCATGTTGACCCTGCCCTTTGTACACACCGCCCATTGCTACTACTGATTGGATGGTTTAGTGAGGTCCTCGGATCAGCCCCGCCGGGGCCGACAACAGCTCTGGCGGAGTGCTGAGAGGACTATTAAACTTGACTATCTAGAGGAAGTAAAAGTCATAAAAAGGTTTCTGTAGGTGAACATATGGAAGGGACAGGCAACCCTTAGTGATAGTGTTTAGGTCCCTGAAACCCAAAGCTCTCAAGGGGTAGCTGTGGAGAGCAGCTAACGCTTATCCAGTAGGGGTGTAAAGGAGTTGCATGTACCACTATTGTCAATCAGTAAGCTTTTCACACAAGAAAGAACCACATCAGGTGAGTAGAAAAATATTTGATATTTATTACTACACACCATCCACTAACTTGGTATACCTCCTACCCAGAGGTATCAATTATACACAAGAAATACTTAGATAAGAGGTAAGTAGCATAGCAAAACACATAGGGCCCCACCGGGGGGCAAAACCATATACTAAAATAGTGGAATACGAAATGGTTACCAAAACTGGACTAGTGTCCAAGGTTGGAGGACCCCAGGGGAAGGCAGGAACCACCCATGGTGAGTAGCCAAGGACCCCAAGGCACCTAGGTGTAGAGTGGATACACTGGGTGCGACGTCTATAGGACAACACCGGGTAAGTCGCGGTTGGAAAATTAGAGTTCTGGGACCCTTCCCAAAGGACCCTGAAGGAACCACTTGGATCAAGGAAGGTTGGAGTGTCGCCCCACCCGTGGATACCCAGAAGATAGGGAGCCTGGGTGCATAGGGATGAAGTGCTGTCAGAAGCCTCCTTAGACGCCAATGGAGGGTCGTGGAAGTTCAGCAGCTACAGCATCTCGTGGACCAGGCCGGTGGAATCAGGATGAAGAATCTAGACGAGAAGAACCTGAAAGCAGAGGGGACAGAGTCTAAACCACCCGGAGGGGACCAGAAGGCACAGGAGCACAACGCCAGCCCTGGTTGAAGCTTCTTACTGTAGCATGGTGAGGAGAAGACAGCTACTGTGGAGTCCAGGTGACGTTGCAGAAGCCCAGGAGCCTTTCATGAGCTGTCCCACGCTGGTCGGCGAGTGCTGGAAGGTCAGTGGACGGCAGGACCACCAACAAGCCTTGGCAAACGCAAGCAACTGTTTGCAGGAGACGATGCTTGGTTGCAGACTAGCAAGGTCTGTGGGACTAACCCAGCAATGGTAAGTCAGGGCTGGCCCTCAGAATGCAGGAGAAACAGCAGGAATTGATAGAGCCCCCTCCAGGACCCTCTGGCAGCAGGCACAGGAGGTCGCAAGGAAGCCCCAGCAGCACACAGGAGATGAAGGCCCACGATGCAGAGGATGCAGGCAGGATGACATACTTGGAGCTGTGCAGCGCTGGAGACAGGGGCTACTTGGAGCTTGAAGATTTTTGGTGAAGAGAGCCAACAAGCTTTGGTGACGGCAAGCAGGCGCGGTGCACAGGGAGGTAGTCTACGTTGGCTGGAGAGGGATTACAGTCTCCCAACTTGGAGGGAAGACTGATAGGCCTCTGGGGAACCAACAAACCACCACCTGTGTTGTAGAGCCGGGCGATGTCCGTGGAACAACAGGGTCAGCAAAACAATCGTCGACATCAAGGTGCCTGCAGATGCAGGGAAGTGACTCCTTCACTCCAAGGGAGATTCCTTCAGGCTAGGATGCAGGCTGAGTCCTTGGTGACTCGGAGGATGCACGGCCATGGAGTTGCAGATCTTTGGAGAAGCACAGGGATGAAAGATGCAGCAGGGCGCTTCCTTCCTGGAGCAGTCTTGTCATTGCTCCTGGCTTAAAGAACAGCAGAGTTTCAGTGTCCACCAGCAGAAGAGTCTTTCAACTATCTTCAGATGACAGGCAGTTGGTTCCAGAAGTTGCTGTCAGGATGAATCTAAGGTCCCACCCTCAGGGGAGCTCTTAAGTAATCCCAAAAAGGGGAAAGAACTCTTCTATCGTGACCCACTTATCAGAAGGGGTGAGGGGCGCTACTCAGATGTCCTAGCCAGTCATATGCTCCAAGGGTCCAAGATTCAACATGGCAGAATCAAGTGACCACCTGGAGGAGCACCGGTGCACCTCCCTAGGGAGGAGCTGCACAGGGGGGTGGTCACTCCTCTGTCCTTTGTGTAGTTTCGCAACAGAGCAGGAGCCAACAGCTCCTAAACTGGGCAAAACTGGTTTATGCATGTAGGGCACGAAATGTGCCCTTCAATGTAGTCTGACTCTGGTGGCGCTCGGAAGCGCCCCCACCCTACCTAATTCTATTGGAGAGGTGGTCACCCGTCTCCTCAGGAAATCCTTTGTTCAGCTTCCCCTGCCCGAGTGAAGCTCATCAGCAGGGGGGCAGAACACTGTCTAGGGTCGGCAGCAGCGTGGGCTGGCAGTCAGACCCAGTAAGGCTACCCAGGTAAGTATTGGAGGATCCTCTAAGGAGCCCACCCAGTACATGGTATCTTGCAACTAACACTGGAATTGGTGTAGTTGCATGATTCCAACATGTTTGAGACATCTCAATTTGCCAGTGTCCCCTACATACCTTATAATTGCTGTCCTGCACTTGCAAAGCCCAGAATATGGAGTCCAGGGTTTGTAGGGGTAGCTATGCTTGTGCAGGGGTACCCAGACACTTAGAATTGTGCACCCTGCCCTTGGACTGAAGGGTCTACCTTAGGTGTGACTTATAGGTTTTAAGTGCAGTGACCGGGATATAAGGGGAACCCTTATACCTGAAGTGAAGGGTGCATGCACCCTATCACGCAGACTGCAATAGCAGCTCTGCAGACACAGTTTGCATGGGCTCCTATGGGTGGCACAATACATGCTGCAGCCCATTGGAGACCCCTGGTGTACCAATGCCCTGGGTACCTCAGTACCAAATACTAGGGACTTATAATAGATCCCCATAATGTCAATTGTGGGGTGTCCAAAGTACTTACAAGTAAATTGAGAGCAAAGTCATTGGGGTTCTGGTTAGCAGGATCCCAGTGCACTACAGTCAAAACACACTGTCACCAGGCAAAAAGTGGGGCCATCTATGCCAGAAATACCCTACTTTCCTACAGGATCATCAACAGCCGAGTGGCCTGAGTGACTGATGGTGCCAGCCCGAAACCTTCGGACTGTCTCTCAGATGGAACACGGACCTGTAGGTGCAGGACCCAGCCCTGCCTGCCCTTGCGCGCCATGGTTGGTGGAGCGGTCTGCAGCCACTGGGGTGCTTGGGCCAGGACCGGGCCTCGGGTTGGGTTCCTCCATCTAGGGCCATCCTGACCGATGTTCCTGTAACGTACCCAGCATGAAACCGAATCACTGTGCCTCCCTGGGCTGGGACCCCTGCTGAAGGCCTGGATGAGAAGAAGCCGGGGCTGCCAGGGAACCCCGGTTCCTCTCGGGGGGTTCGTGTGGGAGAGGCAGCCTCCTGGCTCTTGCCTTCTGATGCCCCTGACCAGGGCAAAGGGAGGGCCAACCCCTAAGCTGGGGATGTCTGAGGTGCAGGTGGGTCAACCCACCTTCATTGCCAGCTACCCGGTTTGTCCTAGTCCTGTGTGGCTGGACTAAGGGTTTGAAGACTTGTGTGGTCCCTCCTGGTCTTCCAGGAGTGTCAGCGGCGTGGCTGCCTGCCTCTGCTGCTCTGGGAGCCCTCTCCGCCTGTGCGGAAGGGGGGGTCCTGGGCTGAGCACCTTGAAACCCTCCGTCCGCTGACTCCCTCCACCACACCTGGGGGTGGGACCCTCTGCTGCCAGGCCGATGGGAGGGATGTGGAAAGGGGGAATGTGGGCATATGGGAGGCTGCCTCCTTCCTGTACCGACCGGCACTGGGGCCTACCCCTCCCATCCCAGCACCTCCGGGTGCAGGGATGGGGGCATGATCCCTTGCAGGGCGACCAGGTGGCTGGACCAGGATCCCCCTATGCCCACACAAGTTGCTGGGAGGCAAGCAGACCTGAGAAGAGAGCCTCCCAAGCACCGGCCTCAGAGTGCATTGCCACTCTTGTCAACGTCGGGCTGCCGTGTGACTGGGTCCTGGGTCTGGTTGTCTCAGGCCATCTGTTCGCTGGGTCATCTTGGGCCATCAAGTTGCCTTGCTGTGTGACCAAATTGCCAGGTGGGCTGGGTGACCAGATTGTCGGCTGGCCAGCCGGCCGGGCTACCTCTAACTTTTGTCCATCCCCAGGATTCTGTAAGCCCCCACTTCATGGGGGCTTGATAGTCTAGGAAAATGGGCTTCCCAAGCAGGTGCATGGGAATAGGATGTGGCCTGGGCTTAACCCTCCTTGGCCCCCCAGGCTCCAGGAAGGTGGAAGGCACCTACCCAAGGCAGCACCCTGAGCCCACAATATGGCGGTGATAGTCAGTACCCAGGCAGGGTGGCTACAGGCCCTGGGAGGACTCTCTTGATCTCCCACTGGGTTTGGTGTAAAGAGCGGAGACCAGCCCTGCATGAAGGCCCAGTCCCCGGGGTGCTGAGCTGGAAAACGAGCCTGTGAGAGCTCTGAGAAGCCCTCAGCAGATGCCTGGGCCCGGTCTTGAATGGCAGAGACTGTCGATGTCCCATGCCATCCAGGGGGTACAGTCGGCAGGCCCGGAGCAAGGCTTAGCATTCTCCTAAGAATGAGCAGGGCCTGGCCACAGGGAAGCAGCAGGCCCGGGGAGTCCTCTCCCTCCTTCTCCAGCAAGGAGGGAGACCATAGTCGTGCCCTCGGCCAGAGCTCCAGCAGGGCCCATGCTCCATGCCCTGGCCCTCAGTGCTGCTAATCTCACCGCAAGGGGAAATGGGCTCCATGGTCACGGACAGGGCAGCCTGTCTGGGGAAGGTCCAGACAAGAATCTGGTCACTCAGGCATAGTCTATTTGGCAACTGTGGGCTGCTGGGTTGGAAGCACCTGACCATGGCCCCAATCACGACTTCCGAGCCCCAGAGCTGACAGGACAGGGCTCTGATGGGTCAGGGGGCTTGCAGGCCTAGGTCTGCGAGCCCACCAGGGCCCTGGCTTCCCTTCCTTAGGCCCATGGTGTCGTAAAGGGGATGCTGCCCCAACGTGGCCAGGTTCAGGGGATCTGAATGGGGCCCTAAGGCCCCCGCTGAGTCATAGGGTGGTTGCCACGATCAGGTGCTCCGTCCTCTAGCATGCTGCGTTGCAAAGGGCACGGGACGGGGGTCTTGTGGCTCGGGGAGGATTCCCCTGCTTGGCTGGGTTCAGAAGCATGGAATGGAGCCCAGGCCAGGGCTCCAGCAGGTCCGGGGGTGGGATCAGTCATCCTGCGGCCCGTTGGGTGTCCAAGCACCCGAGATGGGGTCCCGCAGGCCTGGGGAGGCCTCCTATGCGTTGCCAGGTTCAGAACCTCCGGCCGGGCCCTGGGGCGGAGTGCCCACAGCTCTGTCCTCCACAGGCCTCGAAAAATCATAAAAATTTTACTAGACCTGCAGGTCGAGTAACTTGAATAAACTCCATATCTTGTGCCCATTTCGGAAATACATAGGTTTCCTTGATACCTATTTTTCACTTTTTATATTTTACCAAATGAATTGCTGTATACCCGCTACACAATGGAGAACCATTGCAAGGTGCAGCTCAGTTATTGGCTCTGGATACCTTGGGTTCTTAGAGAATCTACAAACCCTATATATCCCCGCAACCTAGCGGACGTAACTGTATATTGCTTTCAAAAATATGCCATAGTTAGAAGAATTTACAGATAAAAACGTAGACATAAATGGCTGGGTTTTTTTTCAACTTAATTCCAATATTTTTTTATTTCTATTGTTACTTTTTATGGGAAAACCTTGAAGGATCTACACAAATGATCCCTTGCTGAATTCAGAATTATATCTACATTACAGAAAGGTATAGCTTTCCGGGATCCACCATGGGTTTCACACCCAATTATACTGCTAACTGGAAGGAGGTTGAACACACAAAAAACTAGGAACAATGGGCTATGTCCCAGTAAAATGCCAAAACTGTGTTAAAAAATTTGTTTTCCTGATTCAAGTCTGCCTGTTCCTGAAATCTGGGAAGATTGTGATTTTAGCAATGCAAACCCTTTGTTGATGCCATTTGCAGGGGGAAAAACAGACTCTTTCTTCTGCAGCACTTGTTTCGCCCAAAAATCTAAATTTAGCTGTATTTTGGCTAAATTCTCGGTCCCTTCCAAGGGAATCCACAAACCCTGGGTACCTTTAGAATGCCCAGGATGTTGGTAGAAAAAGGACGCAAATTTGGCATGGATACCTTATATGGACAAAAAGTTATGGGGCCCTAAGCGCAAACTATCCCAACTAGCCAAAAAAAGGCTTAGCACAGGGTGGGGAAAAGGCCTGGCAGTGAAGGGGTTAATTGTTTAAAGATGGCATTGCTTAATGTTATTGCATGCATGCTTTTACGCACGTATCACCAATTCTGCATTATAAACGTATTAAGAGAGAGTGTGAATAATTAGCTACATAAATTGCCTATATGTAATTTATGTGACATATGGTCCTTTGTGTCTTTTTCAAGGTTTTCAGCAGAAAGCAGAGCACTTCTTCATCATGATGCTGACCCTGGTGCAGATCTCCATCACGGCCACCTCCGTTACTCTGGCGATTGCCGCGGGACAGGGCGACGCGACTGTGTCCGGCATCCTGGTCACCATCTGCTTCATCTTAATGATAGTGAGTTCATGTGGCAGGGGTGTTCCTCGTTAGCAACCATAAGGACTTACATCCCTCCTCCTCTCTTTCCTGGCTTCTCATTCGTCCCTGTGTGTGTCACTTACCTTTCCTCCATTTCTATTGGCTGTAATATATTTTCCTGCATTTACCAATGCTTGTTCCTCGTCTGCTTCTCCTATCAGTTTCCCGCTGCCAAAATACTGTTAACATCCACTTTGGTGGAACTATATTTTCATAAAGTTTTGCCTTTTACGCGTGCAGCATATTTATATAAAAATATATCACCCGGAGAGATTAACCCCTTCGATGCTCATGTCGGAATGGTTCCGTCATGAGCATCGGTGCCCCTGTGCTCATGACGGAACCATTCCGTCATGAGGCCAGGGGCATGAAATCCCTCTGCTGCAGACAGCAGAGGGATTTCTATTTCACCCTGTGACCTTGGGAGCTGGGGAAGAGCTTCCCCAGCTCCCGAGGCCCCTCCCTGGTTTCTGTGCCATGAGGATCAGCGCGCACGTCGCGCTGTCCTCATTGCACAGAAATCGAAACTGAAATGAGCCTTTAGGCTCATTTCAGTTTCACTTTCTATGTGCTCAGCGGGCTATCTCAGCCCCCGGGCACGTAGAAAGACGGGAGAGGTATCATTGGAAAGGGAGAATCTCCCTTTCCAATGGTACCCATCCCAGTGGATCCCTGCTTGGGGATTGCCCCAGGAGGGCGATCCCCAAGCAGGGATCCACCCACTAGACACCAGGGAGGGGGGAGCGGCCCCTTGGGCAAGGGCTTTTGCTCCCCCCAATTTTTTTGGGTGCGATTTAGTCTTTATGCCCCCCCTGGGGGGCATATGGGGGCAGGAGCCCCCAATCTGCCCCCCCCGGGGGGGCAAAAAGCCCACTAGACCCCAGGGATATTTTTGTTTGCCCCATAATTTATTAGGGTGGGGGCTGCCCATAAAGGGCATGTCCATGCCCCCACCCCGCAAAATTTACAGCCTTTCTGCCCCCCCGGGGGGCAAAAGCCCACTATACACCTGGGATTTTTTTTATTATAATTTGTGGTGGGGGCTGCCCAATATGGGCATGCCCATGCCCCCACCCACCCCCGCAAATATGACAGCCTTTGTGACCCCCCCTGGGGGGCAGCTGGGGGCATTAGCCCCAAATCTGCCCCTCGGGGGGGCAAAAAGCCCAGTAGACGCCAGGGATTTTATGGGCAAATTTTAATTAGAGTGGGGCATTGGCATGCCCATTTTGGGCAGCCCCCACCCTAATTAAAATTTGCCCAAAAAACTCCCTGGCATCTAGTGGACTTTCTGCCCCCCCTGGGAGCATTAGCCCCCAATCTGCCCCGCCGGGGGGGGGGGGCAAAAAGCCCACTAGATGCCAGGGATTTTTTTTGGGGCAAATTTGAATTAGGGTGGGGGCTCCCAAAACGGGCATGCCCATGCCCCCAACCCCTCCCCGCAAAAATAACAGCCATCCTGCCCCCCCTGGGGGGCAGATGGGGCAGTAGCCCCCACTCTGCCCCCCCGGGGGGCAAAAAGCCCACTAGACGGCAGGGATTTTTTGGGCAAATTTTAATTAGGGGCATTGGCATGCCCATTTGGGCAGCCCCCACCCTAATTAAAATTTGCCCAAAACTCCTGGCATCTAGTGGACTTCCTGCCCCCCTGGGAGCATATGGGGGCATTAGCCCCCAATCTGCCTCGCCGGGGGGCAAAAGCCCACTAGATGCCAGGGATTTTTTGGGGCAAATTTGAATTAGGGTGGGGGCTCCCAAAACGGGCATGCCCAGGCCCCCACCCCCTCCCCCACAAAAATAACAGCCTTCCTGCCCCCTGGGGTGCAGATGGGGCAGTAGCCCCCACTCTGCCCCCGGGGGCAAAAAGCCCACTAGACGGCAGGGATTTTTTGGGCAAATTTTAATTAGGGTGGGGGCATTGGCATGCCCGTTTTGGGCAGCCCCACCCTAATTAAAATTTGCCCAAAAAACTCCCTGGCGTCTAGTGGACTTTTGCCCCCCGTGGGGGGCAGATGGGGGCATTAGCTCCCAATCTGCCCCACCGGGGGGCAAAAGCCCTCTAGACACCAGGGATTTTTGGGGGCAAATTTGAATTAGGGTGGGGCTCCCAAAACGGGCATGCCCATGCCCCCATCCCCTCCCCGCAAAATAACAGCCTTCCTGCCCCCCTGGGGGCAGATGGGGCAGTAGCCCCAATCTGCCCCCGGGGGCAAAAAGCCCACTAGACGCCAGGGATTTTTTTGGGCAAATTTTAATTAGGGTGGGGGCATTGGCATGCCTGTTTTGGGCAGCCCCCACCTAATTAAAATTTGCCCAAAAACTCCCTGGCATCTAGTGGACTTTCTGCCCCCCTGGGGGCAGATGGGGCATCAGCCCCTGGGAGGCAGATGGGGGCATTAGCCCCCAATCTGCCCCACCGAGGGGGCAAAAGCCCACTAGATGCCAGGGATTTTTGGGGCAAATTTGAATTAGGGTGGGGGCTCCCAAAACGGGCATGCCCATGCCCCCACCCCTCCCCGCAGAAATAACAGCCTTCCTGCCCCCTGGGGGCAGATGGGGCAGTAGCCCCCAATCTGCCCCCTGGGGGCAAAAGCCCACTAGACGCCAGGGATTTTGGGGCAAATTTTAATTAGGGTGGGGGCATTGGCATGCCCGTTTTGGGCAGCCCTCACCTAATTAAAATTTGCCCTAAACTCCTGGCGTCTAGTGGACTTTCTGCCCTCATTGGGGGCAGATGGGGGCATTAGCCCCCAATCTGCCCCGCCGGGGGGGCAAAAAGCCCACTAGACGCCAGGGATTTTTTTTGGGCAAATTTGAATTAGGGTGGGGGCTGCCCAAAACGAGCATGCCCATGCCCCCACCCCCTCCCTGCAAAAATTACAGCCTTTCTGCCCCCCCTGGGGTGCAGATGGGGCAGTAGCCCCCAATCTGCCCCCCCGCGGGGGCAAAAAGCCCACTAGACGCCAGGGATTTTTTTGGGCAAATTTTAATTAGGGTGGGGGCTGCCCAAAACAGGCATGTCAATGCCCCCCCCACCCGCAACAATTACAGACTTTCTGCCCCCCCTGGGGGGAAGATGGGGGCAGTAGCCCCCAATCTGTCCCCCCGGGGGGGCAAAAAGCCCACTAGACGCCAACGATTACGCTGGCTTTTTATGGGTGGGGGCTGCCCAGAATGGGCATACCAATGCCCCTACCCCCAAAAAAATAGCCACAGTGTTTCTGCCCCCTTGGGGGCATATCGGGGCAACCACACCCCCCGATATCCCCCCCAGGGCAGCAGAAAGCCGACTAGGCACGGATTTGTTTTTAGCAATATGTCTACCTGTGGATTTTGGGCCCTAGCGCAGCCGGCACATAGGGAAACCTAGCAAACCTGTACATTTTTGAAAACTAGACACCCACCCAGGGGAATCCAGGATGGGGTGACTTGACTGGCTCTCACCAGGTTCTGTTACCCAGAATCCCTTGCAAACCTCAAAATGTGTATAAAAAACACATTTTCCTCACATTTCTGTGGTGGAAAGTTCTGGAATCTGTGTGGATCCACAAAATTCCACTCACCCCGCATTCCCCAAAGTCTTCTGAGAAAAATGGTACCTCACTTGTGTGGGTCGGTCAAGTACCCGCGACAGGCAAGGGCCCAAAACCTAGTGAGGCGACATCAAAATTACCTATCACAAACCAACCTGGTTTTGCACGGGGGGGTTACCTGGGTTTTTGGCCCCGGGGTCGGCGGCCATCTAGGGAAACCTACCAAACCCACACATTTCTGAAAACTAGACACCCGGGGATTCCAGGGAGGTATGGCTTGCGTGGATCCCCCAACGTTTTCTTACCCAGAATCCCCTGCAAACCTCAAATTTAGCTGAAAAAAATCACTTTTTCCACACATTTTTGTGTGGGAAAGTTGTGGCATCACTGGGCTGACACAAATTTCCTACCACCCAGCGTTCCCCCAGGTCTCCCGATAAAAATGGTGCCTCACTCGTGTGGGAGGCACAAGTACCCGCGACAGGCAAAGGCCAAAACGTATTGAGGCGACATCAAAATTGCCTATCACAAAACGACCTGGTTTTGCAAGGGGGGTCACCTGGGTTTTTGGCCCGTGCTCGGCGGCCACCTAGGGAAACCTACCAAATCCACACATTTCTGAAAAGTAGACACCCGGGGGATTCCAGGGAGGTATGGCTTGTGTGGATCCCCCAACGTTTTCTTACCCAGAATCCCCTGCAAACCTGAAATTTTGCTGATTAAAATCACTTTTTTCACACATTTGTGTGTGGGAAAGTTGTGGCATCACCGGGCTGACACAAATTTCCTACCACCCAGCGTTCGCCCAAGTCTCCCGATAAAAATGGTGCCTCACTCGGGTGGAGGCCAAAGTACCTGCGACAGGAAAGGGCCCAAAACGTATTGAGGCGACATCAAAATTGCCTATCACAAAATGACCTGGTTTTGCAAGGGGGGTCCCATGACTTTTTGGCCCAGGGCTCGGCGGTCACCTAGGGAAACCTACCAAACCCACACATTTCTGAATACTAGACACCCGGGGGATTCCAGGGAGGTATGGCTTGCGTGGATCCCCCAACGTTTTCTTACCCAGAATCCCCTGCAAACCTGAAATTTTGCTGATTAAAATCACTTTTTTCACACATTTGTGTGTGGGAAAGTTGTGGCATCACCGGGCTGACACAAATTTCCTACCACCCAGCGTTCGCCCAAGTCTCCCGATAAAAATGGTGCCTCACTCGGGTGGAGGCCAAAGTACCTGCGACAGGAAAGGGCCCAAAACGTATTGAGGCGACATCAAAATTGCCTATCACAAAACGACCTGGTTTTGCAAGGGGGGTCCCCATGAATTTTTGGCCCGGGGCTCGGCGGCCACCTAGAGAAACCTACCAAACCCACACATTTCTGAAAACTAGACACCCTGGGGATTCCAGGGAGGTATGGCTTGCGTGGATCCTCCAATGTTTTCTTACCCAGAATCCCTGCAAACCTGACATTTTGCTGAAAAAATCATTTTTTAACACATTTGTGTGTGGGAAAGTTGTGGCATCACCGGGCTGACACAAATTTCCTACCACCCAGCGTTCACCCAGGTCTCCCGATAAAATGGTGCCTCACTCGGGTGGGAGGCCCAAGTACCCGCGACAGGCAAGGGCCCAAAACGTATTGAGGCGACATCAAAATTGCCTATCACAAAACGACCTGGTTTTGCAAGGGGGTCCCATGACTTTTGGCCCGGGGCTCGGCGGCCACCTAGGGAAACCTACCAAACCCACACATTTCTGAAAAGTAGACACCCGGGGGATTCCAGGTCGTTTTGTGATAGGCAATTTTGATGTTTCCTCAATACGTTTTGGGCCCTTGCCTGTCGCGGGTACTTGGGCCTCCATCCCGAGTGAGGCACCATTTTTATTGGGAGACCTGGGGGAACGCTCGGTGGTAGGAAATTTGTGTCAGCCCGGTGATGCCACAACTTTCCCACACACAAATGTGTGAACAAAGTGATTTTTTCAACATAATTTCAGGTTTGCAGGGGATTCTGGGTAAGAAAACGTTGGGGGATCCACGCAAGCCATACCTCCCTGGAATCCCCTGCGTGTCTACTTTTCAAAAATGTGTGGGTTTGGTAGGTTTCCCTAGGTGGCCGCCGAGCCCCGGGCCAAAAAGTAATGGGACCCCCTTGCAAAACCAGGTCGTTTTGTGATAGGCAATTTTGATGTCGCCTCAATAAGTTTTGGGCCCTTGCCTGTCGCGGGTACTTGGGCCTCCCACCCGAGTGAGGCACCAGTTTTATCGGGAGACCTGGGGGAATGCTGGGTGGTAGGAACTTTGTGTCAGCCCGGTGATGCCACAACTTTCCCACACACAAATGTGTGAAAAAAGTGATTTTTTCAGCAAAAGTTCAGGTTTGCAGGGGATTCTGGGTAAGAAAACGTTGGGGGATCCATGCAATCCATACCTCCCTGGAATCCCCCGGGTGTATAGTTTTCAGAAATGTGTGGGTTTGGTAGGTTTCCCTTGGGGGAGCCGCCTCCTGCATCTTTGGCACCGGGGGTCGTTGGGACTACAGTCCCCAGTCTGCTTTGCGCCAGGAGGCGCTCTTGCTGATCTTCGCGCCCGGAGGCGCTACAAAACCACCTCGCGGCTCCCGCAGCGCGCGAGCCGCCTCCTGCATCTTTGGCACCGGGGGTCGTTGGGACTACAGTCCCCAGTCTGCTTTGCGCCAGGAGGCGCTCTTGCTGATCTTCGCGCCCGGAGGCGCTACAAAACCACCTCGCGGCTCCCGCAGCGCGGGAAGCCGCCTCCTGCATCTTTGGCACCGGGGGTCGTTGGGACTACAGTCCCCAGTCTGCTTTGCGCCAGGAGGCGCTCTTGCTGATCTTCGCGCCCGGAGCGCTACAAAACCACCTCGCGGCTCCCGCAGCGCGCGCGCGCGCGGGCGAGCCCGGGCCAAGGGCGAGCCCGTCTGCGCCCGTCCGCGGCCGGGAGAGGCTGGGCTGGGCCAGGGCTCTAATCCTCGTGGTGTGGTCTGTGTCCCACCAGGATATGGCATAGAGATTCGAAAAACGACAAGGTACCTGTCCGTACTATTTTAATTTACTTTGCGTTTTTGTTGCCACTTTGCTGTTACCCAATTTGGAGCGAGGAGGGCTTGGTCTCTCACTGGTGCTGTGGCTTACATCAAGTTTTTTTTTTTTTTTTCTTGCTGTTTTTGTCCTTTATTATTTTAAGTGCTTCCTGGCCAAGCGGAAATGGGCAAAAGGAAATTGATTGTGGGGGAGCTTCAGGGCCAATTGCTGCAGGCTCAGCTGGGACGATAGATGCCTTTTTAACCAGGGCAGCTGATGTCTTAACAAAGGAGATAGCCCTCACTGAGAAAAGACTTTCTCTGGAAACTGAGAAAATTGCACTGGGCAACGTTGGGTGCGGTTGGAATCAGGGGGAAACAGGGTCCTATCGGAAGAAATAGGCTCCCCCGCACCATCAAGTACATTGTTGGAAGGCCAAATGGGTGGTCAGGACCCATTTATTGGCACTCCTGTGGCCACTGTAACTGTAGGTGATGATCTGGACAGCCCACCAACGAAGAGAAAACGAACTGCGGGAAGTAAAACCTTGAGAAAGCCCCCACGGACCAAATCAACATTACCACTGGCAGCGGTATTGGCTGAGCAAAATTCGGACCTGCTGCTGGATGGCCTTTTTTGAGACTGGAGTCTATGACTAAAGCCTTATTAGAACCTGTAATTGCCAAGATAGAGGGCATTAAGCTAAAACTTGACTCCTTTGTCTCTATGCATAAAAATTGCATAGTAGGGGGTGATATTGCAGCTGGTGGGAGAAGGGGTGTCATTGAAGTTGCTAATGGCCCAGAATGTAGACACCCGAACGGTAGCATACAAATAGATAGGGTGACTGGCACTCAATCCACCCTGGGTGTGTCTCATCTTAGCTCCCTAACTACTGATTGCGTGCCACTGGGGGTGGTATTGAACCGCGGGTAGCTTGTCAGGAAACCCGGGAAAGTGTGAACGAGGATCTCCCATCTACACTCACGTTAGCCCATAATAAACGGGTAACATTGATAAACAAATGTATAATTGATCTCCCACCGCAATCAGCGCCTTTAGTAGCTGTACTTGTGGGGGTCCCTCCTCTTTCATCTGGTACAAAGGAAACCTCATTAGATCTGATACATAAGATCATCCACTGGTGTAAAAATAATGTGATAAATAGCTCAAATATCACTCCAGATATTATCATGGCAAGAAGGGTTGGTTGGATCGGCCATGGGACTAGGAAAAATAGGGAGGGGATTGTATAATTGTTAATTTTAAGCATCACCTGCAAGCTAAAGCACTATTAGACTGCCAACATAAATATGACGCTAAAACTACAATTAAAATAGTCCCACTACAAATTTTTATCCTCCCAAATACTTTCCGGCAAATAGCGATCGGCATATGCCTGGCTGGCAGAAGCCTTTTAAGCTACTCACATGCCCCCAAGAAAGCAATCTTAATACTACATTATCATTATCAAATCGGTTCTTACCATTAGCGAATCTGCAAGGACTTGATGAAAATGATTGACTGACAATGGCAGTGGGAATGCCACAGGTTAAGACCACACAGCCAGTGGCACATATAGAACCATTAATAGTTGCCCCCACTTCCCAATGTTTGTTGGATAATTCTATCAACTCTACTATTATTCCAGATAGCCCTAACAATGCCTCTATGAAGGTATTGTCATGGAATATAGCTGGGCTGAGATCAAAGAGGGGGATACTTCGTGGGTATACTTCCTTGCTAAGCATCATATTATTGCCCTTCAAGAGACCTGGGAATCTAACGATTGCTTTTATCTTGATGGCTTTACCTCTTTTGCAAATATGCAATCCCGTCTAATATGGGTAGAGCCAAGGGAGGTCTCCTTTTGATGTTTAGTCTTAAACTCTGCTATAGGGCTAAACTGATTGATTCTTCATCACCCTATGTGCTAGCAGTGGAATTGTCAGGAAAGAATCTTACCACTATGCTAGTGGTAAATTTTTATAATTCTTTTCTAGGACCCATGAGACTGAGCATCTCCTGGCCCTGGAAGAATTATTAAAAAATTATGGAGAAGACAGCCAAGCGTATTATGACATGCTAATCATGGGGGATTTTAATACACGGAAATGTTGCTTTAATTGTCCTTTGATATTGAAGGAGGTAGATGATTTACAAGGGTCAAACCACTTTGAGCATACATTGTCAGGAACGCTCATAGAAGGACTGCTCTCTGTGTTTAATCTGAACTGTTTACAACAATCTGACAAATCTGTCCTGGTTCCCACCTATGTAGGAAATGGTAGTGTTAGCACAATTGACCATATCTTTTTATCTGTTTTAATAACTTCGGCTGTACAGACTTTTAATGTTATTTGTAATTGTTTTAGTGATCATAACCCTTTAATATTGGTTCTCCTCCTCTCATTTGGTATAACAGGGGGCTGCGAACCATATCACTAATGTAAACATTACTACTAAAGATCAAGCACGAAGGTTGAGGTGGGAAAAGATTACTCCAGATAGTTTTTGGAGAACTTGTATACTACTTGCGCCCCAGAGCTTAAAGTATGCATGGACCCTGCATTACAAGATATATCTACCTTAGATGCCTTTGATATTATTGTTAAAATGGCAGCCTCGAACTTAGTGACTAAAACCAAGGTGAAATCCTCAAAATTAAAAAGGTGGTTTGATGACACATGTTCAGCTGCCCATAAGGAGTTAATGAAGGCTGTAAAGCAAAAACCGAGGGACCTGATACTAACCAGGAGTTGCAGGAAGGCGTATAAACTGGCTGTGTGTGAGAGGAAAAAACAACTAAGAGAGCACGCCTGGGAGGAGCTTGGCCAAGCTAGTGTCCTGTCGGACAGCTCACGATTTTGGTCCATAGTTAACAGTCCTCTTTTCTCAGACATGCCAAATTTAAGTAAGGACTGTATAATACCGGCAGAGAAGTGGGTCCAGCATTTTGGTAATATCTATAGTGGCTCCAATTTAGCAGAAATAGTGGGATATGTAGCTCCCGGATTAAACAGTGCCCCCTTCATTTTAACATAGAAGAAGTCTACAAAGCTATTTTATCGACATCGGGGGAAAGGCTCCTGGCCCTGACGGGATACCGGCAGACCTTTACAAGGCAGACCCCAAAGTTTGGGCCAGGATCCTAACACATGTTTTTAATGCTGCCTGTGCTTATGGTTTCCCCCGTCATGGGCAAAGGCAGTAATTGTCCCCATTTTTAAAAGGGCCTCCGTGACGATCCGGCTTGTTATAGGCCTATTTCGCTCTTAGATTCTGCGTCTAAAATTATGGGCAAGGTAGTCCTGGATCGTCTTACAGTCTGGCTTGATCATTTTAATGTTATTTCTGATCTCCAATATGGATTCAGACAGAGAAAGGGGACAATAGACCAATGCCTGAATCTCCATTTGGTGATCGGGAAGTATACCATCGCTAAGGGAGGTGTCTTGCATCTGGCCTTTATGGATCTAACCTCAGCTTTTGACCTTGTCAATAGGTCTAAGCTGTGGTTGGTCCTTCGTGATATAGGGCTAGAGGCTGAATTGATTTCCTTCCTGCATACTGCACATGTTAATACCACGGCTGCGGTACGGTTTAATGAAGATGGCAGTTTGACAGATTCTTGGCCAGTAGGAAGGGGGTCCGGCAGGGGTGCATTTTGGCCCCCTGCTATTTACCCTATACATCAACAAACTGGGGGATATTTTAACATCATGCTGTAAGGATACGCCAAGGGCCGGTGCCAAATTGATTCCCGCATTGTTGTATGCCGATGATGCGGTTTTATTGTCCAGAACTGCAAGGGGTCTGCAACAACTTTTAAATTGTTTTATAGATTTTATGAATTCACTAGATTTGATAACGAATTTTAAGAAATCTCATGCAATGACGATTGGTTCGCGTAAGGCTGCCAAGGCCAAATTTTATTGTAATGGTGATGAATTAACTAAAGTATCCACTTTTCCATATCTTGGGGTACTTTTTGATGATCAAGGTACATGGGGAGCACAACGAACACTTAAAAAGAATATTTTGGCAAGAGCAACGGGGGCCACTATGGATTTTGCAAAAAGATTAGGGTCAAAACCCTGCCCGCACTCTTGAAAGTTTATACTGCAAAATGCATTCCTATGGCCACGTATGGATGCGATATCTGGGGCTATAAAGATGTAAAGGAAATACAAGTGGCAGAGAATAACTTTATGCGCAAACTCCTTGGGGTCCCTGTAGCCACCCCTGTTTACTGCCTGCATGAAGAGCTGGGGATGGGATATATTGCAGACCAGATCGCAGTTTCCCCCTGCTACGATGGCTTAGAATCTGGACTCAACCCCCTCCGAATTTAAATCAACTTATAATCTCGGACTGTATGGCGCTAGAGAGAGCCCAGCATATCCCTTGGCTTAAATATATAAAGGAAGAAACAAAATGTCTAGGGTGCCCAGATTTGTTTTTGACCCCAAAGCCTTTGGGCAAGACTGCGATTATAAATTTTAAACGGCAGTTTGTGGATAGGCGGAAATGCCTTAGGGAGGAGGCTGAGCTAGGCAAGCCTTCGGTGAGAAGGTATGTTACTCTGAGCCTAGGCCCGCAATTGCAACCATATTTATCTTATGTTAATAAACCATTCCATCGTTTTGTTTTAACAAGATTTCGTTTAAATATGGTTCCTTGGTTGCTGGCATTTCCGAGAGGATATTCAAAATCTGAATTGTTAAAACCCTGTCCCTGTGATAACTTCTCGGAACAGGATACCTTGCACCAAATGTTTTTTTGTAGTTACTATGAGTCCCTGCGTAGGCAGCATATCCTCCCTTTACTTAGAGAATGCCAGTTTGTCCAAGTGAGGCCAGCCCTGCTTTATTTACAAATGCTGGCATCACCCATGGTTTGCCTCGGAGTCGCAAGTTTTTTAACTGGGGCCATTAGACATAGGAACAGACTACTTCCGTAATTGAAATCTTGTGCTGTCTGTTGGTTCAATTGTGTTTTCTCCTTCCTGATTATTATTTTTAAACGTGATATTAAATAAGATTTTGGTCTATTGCTTAAGCACAGTGCACTTTATATGATATTGGCTCTTTTTATGAATGTTTTTAGATGTGAATATTGTGATTGATATGTGGGATTATTTTATTGCTATGTATTTGGCTGGAATGTGTATCTTCTTTTAATAATATTGTAAGCTTTTATGACTCTTGGCTGTCGAATAAAGTATTTCTGACTGACTGATAGGCAATTTTGATGTCGCCTCAATACGTTCTGGGCCCTTGCCTGTCGCGGGTACTTGGGCCTCCCACCCGAGTGAGGCACCATTTTTATCGGGAGACCTGGGCGAATGCTGGGTGGTAGGAAATTTGTGTCAGCCCGGTGATGCCACAACTTTCCCACACACAAATGTGTGAAAAAAGTGATTTTTTCAGCAAAAGTTCAGGTTTGCAGGGGATTCTGGGTAAGAAAACGTTGGGGGATCCATGCAATCCATACCTCCCTGGAATCCCCGGGTGTATAGTTTTCAGAAATGTGTGGGTTTGGTAGGTTTCCTTGGTGGCCGCCGAGCCCCGGGCCAAAAAGTGATGGGACCCCCCTTGCAAAACCAGGTCGTTTTGTGATAGGCAATTTTGATGTCGCCTCAATACGTTTTGGGCCCTTGCCTGTCGCGGGTACTTGGGCCTCCCACCCGAGTGAGGCACCATTTTTATCGGGAGACCTGGGCGAATGCTGGGTGGTAGGAAATTTGTGTCAGCCCGGTGATGCCACAACTTTCCCACACACAAATGTGTGAAAAAAGTGATTTTTTCAGCACAATTTCAGGTTTGCAGGGGATTCTGGGTAAGAAAACGTTGGGGAATCCACGCAAGCCATACCTCCCTGGAATCCCCCGGGTGTCTAGTTTTCATAAATGTGTGGGTTTGGTAGGTTTCCCTTGGTGGCCGCCGAGCCCCGGGCCAAAAAGTCATGGGACCCCCCTTGCAAAACCAGGTCGTTTTGTGATAGGCAATTTTGATGTCGCCTCAATACGTTTTGGGCCCTTGCCTGTCGCGGGTACTTGGGCCTCCCACCAGAGTGAGGCACCATTTTTATCGGGAGACCTGGGGGAACAGTGGGTGGTAGGAAATTTGTGTCAGCCCGGTGATGCCACAACTTTCCCACACACAAATGTGTGAAAAAAGTGATTTTTTCACCAAAATTTCAAGTTTGCAGGGGATTCTGGGTAAGAAAACGTTGGGGGATCCACGCAAGACATACCTCACTGGAATCCCCCGGGTATATACTTTTCAGAAATGTGTGGGTTTGGTAGGTTTTCCTAGGTGCCGGCAGAGCTAGGGTTCAAAAACTACAGCTAGGCATTTTGCAAAAAAAGGGTCATTTTTCACTGTGAAAATGTGGTGTGTCCACGTTGTGTTTTGTGCTGTTTCCTATCGCGGGCACGAGGCCTATCCACACAAGTGAGGTACCATTTTTCTCGGAAGACTTTGGGGAACGCGGGGTGGGTGGAATTTTGTGGATCCACGCAGATTCCAGAACTTTCCACCACAGAAAAGTGAGGAAAATGTGTTTTATTTTAACACTTTTTTAGGTTTGCAAGGGATTCTGGGTAACAGAACCTGGTGAGAGCCAGTCAAGTCACCCCATCCTGGATTCCCCTGGGTGTCTAGTTTTCAAAAATGTATAGGTTTGCTAGGTTTCCCTAGGTGCCGGCAGAGCTAGGGTTCAAAAACTACAGCTAGGCACTTTGCAAAAAAAGGGTCATTTTTCACTGTGAAAATGTGGTGTGTCCACGTTGCGTTTTGCGCTGTTTCCTGTCGCGGGTACAAGGCCTACCCACACAAGTGAGGTACCATTTTTCTCGGAAGACTTTGGGGAATACGGGGTGGGTGGAATTTTGTGGATCCATGCAGATTCCAGAACTTTCTACCACAGAAAAGTGAGGAAAATGTGTTTTTTTTGACAATTTATTACGTTTGCAAGGGATTCTGGGTACCAGAACCTGGTGAGAGCCAGTCAAGTCACCCCATCCTGGATTTCCCTGGGTGTCTAGTTTTCAAAAATGTATAGGTTTGCTAGGTTTCCCTAGGTGCTGGCAGAGCTAGGGTTCACAAACTACAGCTAGGCACTTTGCAAAAAAAGGGTCATTTTTCACTGTGAAAATGTCGTGTGTCCTCGTTGCGTTTTGCGCTGTTTCCTGTCGCGGGCACTAGGCCTACCCACACAAGTGAGGTACCATTTTTCTTGGAAGACTTTGGGGAACGCGGGGTGGGTGGAATTTTGTGGATCCACGCAGATTCCAGAGCATTCCACCACAGAAAAGTGAGGAAAATGTGTTTGTTTTCACAATTTTTTAGGTTTGCAAGGGATTCTGGCTACCAGAATCTGGTGAGAGCCAGTCAAGTCACCCCATCCTGGATTCCCCTGGGTGTCTAGTTTTCAAAAATGTATAGGTTTGTTAGGTTTCTTTAGGTGCCGGCAGAGCTAGGGTTCAAAAACTACAGCTAGGCACTTTGCAAAAAAAGGGTCATTTTTCACTGTGAAAATGTGGTGTGTCCACGTTGCGTTTTGCGCTGTTTCCTGTCGCGGGCACTAGGCCTACCCACACAAGTGAGGTACCATTTTACTTGGAAGACTTTGGGGAACGCGGGGTGGGTGGAATTTTGTGGATCCACGCAGATTCCAGAACTTTCCACCACAGAAAAGTGAGGAAAATGTGGTTTTTGACAATTGTTTAGGTTTGCAAGGGATTCTGGGTACCAGAACCTGGTGAGAGCCAGTCAAGTCCCCCATCCTGGATTCCCTGGGTGTCTAGTTTTCAAAAATGTATAGGTTTGCTAGGTTTCCTAGGTGCCGGCAGAGCTAGGGTTCAAAAACTACAGCTAGGCACTTTGCAAAAAAGGGTAATTTTTCACTGTGAAAATGGGGTGTGTCCATGTTGCGTTTTGCACTGTTTCCTGTCGCGGGCACTAGGCCTACCCACACAAGTGAGGTACCATTTTTCTCGGAAGACTTTGGGGAATGCGGGGTGGGTGGAATTTTGTGGATCCACGCAGATTCCAGAACTTTCCACCACAGAAAAGTGAGGAAAATGTGTTTTTTTGGACAATTTTTTAGGTTTGCAAGGGGTTCTGGGTACCAGAACCTGGTGAGAGCTGGTCAAGTCACCCCATCCTGGATTCCCCTGGGTGTCTAGTTTTCAAAAATGTATAGGTTTGCTAGGTTTCCCTAGGTGCCGGCAGAGCTAGGGTTCAAAAACTATAGCTAGGCACTTTGCAAAAAAGGGTCATTTTTCACTGTGAAAATGTGGTGTGTCCACGTTGCGTTTTGGGCCGTTTCCTGTCGCGGGCACTAGGCCTACCCACACAGGTGGGGTACCGTTTTCTCGAAAGACTTTGGGGAACACGGGGTGGGTGGAATTTTGTGGATCCACGCAGATTCCAGAACTTTCCACCACAGAAAAGTGAGGAAAATTTGTTTTTTTTACAATTTTTTAGGTTTGCAAGGGATTCTGGGTAACAGAACCAGGTGAGAGCCAGTCAAGTCACCCCATCCTGGATTCCCTGGGTGTCTAGTTTTCAAAAATGTATAGTTTTGCTAGGTTTCCCTAGGTGCCGGCAGAGCTAGGGTTCAAAAACTACAGCTAGGCACTTTGCAAAAAAGGGTAATTTTTCACTGTGAAAATGTGGTGTGTCCACGTTGCGTTTTGGGCCGTTTCCTGTCGCGGGCACTAGGCCTACCCACACAAGTGAGGTACCATTTTTATCGGGAGACTTAGGGTAACACAAAATTGTAGAGCAACTGTTATTATCTATTGACTTTCGATGCATTTCTGCCTTCCAAATGAAAGACAATGTGTAAAAAGAAGTCATTTTGAAAAATGACCTATAATTCTCATGCTAGTATGGGTACTCCCAATTTCGGAAATGTGAAAATATCTACTGTTTCTAAACTCTATATTTTGTTCCCATTTCAGAAATACATAGAGTGTCTTTCATACCGATTTTTCCATGTATAAATTTTCCCAGAATAATTGCTATATACCTGGGACATAATAAAAAACCATTGCAAGACGCTGCTCAGTTATTGGCTCTGGGTTCGTCGGGTTCTTGGTGAACCTACAAGTCCTATATATCACCACAACCAGAAAGGTCCGGCGGATGTAATGGTATATTGCTTTTAAATAGCTGTCATAATTGGAAGAAGTTACAGGTGAAAACGTTGACACAAATGGCTGGTTTTTTCAACTAATTTTCAATTTTTCCTAAATTTAACTGTTTGTTTCTATAAAGAAAACTTGAAGGATCTACACAAATGACCCCTTGCTGAATTCAGAATTTTGTCTACTTTTCAGAAATGTATGGCTTTCCAGGATCTATTATTGCTTTCATACCCATTTCTACCATTAACTGGAAGGAGGTTGAAAGCACAAAAAATAGCAAAAATAGGCTATGTCCCAGAAAAATGTCAAAACTGTGTACAAAATTTTGGTTTTCTGACAAAAGTCTGCTTGTCCCTGAAAGCTGGGAAGATGGTGATTTCAGCACCACAACCCCTTTTTTGATGCCATTTGCAGGGAAAAAACCAGATGCTTTCATCTGTATCCCTTTTTTCGCATTTTTCCCAAAAAACCCAAAATTTAGCTGTATTTTGGCTAATTTCTGGGTCCCCTCCAGGGGAATCCACAAACCCTGGGTACCTTTAGAATCCCCATGATGTTGGAAAAAAGGACGCAAATTTGGCATGGATACCTTATGTGGTCAAAAAGTTACAGGGCCCTAAGCGCGAACTACCCCAAATAGCAAAAAAAAGGCTTAGCACAGGAGGGGAAAAGGCCTAGCAGCGAAGGGGTTAAGTGATTTGCAGAGAATCACAGGATGTTGCACGGCGCCGTCGAGACTGGAACCGGGATCCCCAGCTCTTGAGTCAGCAGCTCTGGCCGCTGCACCACATCCTCTCCACTCCCATGTTATCTGTCAGGGAGCTCTTTCCTTCTCCCGGACGATGATTGATTAAAACAGCTCTTTATTCATTACATAGGCAAAACCGATGCATTACCAATGCTTGTTATATTTAGATTCACAGTTTGCCTTTTATATGAACCTCGATTCTGTAACTTCCCATTCAGGTTGAAACCTTCTGCTTTGCCAGTACTTTTGTGTCCGACATTTTTTAGCACTTCCTATCCAGCCTCTCTGCATAGCTTTGTGTGCTAAGGCTTTCATCTGTTGTCACTTGAAATCACATATTCATTTGAAAACCTTATGGCTCTGAAGATCACTTTCTATCATCATCAATGTCTAGCTTAATTTGGGCCGGTGCTTTCAAGTGGTGGGCTTTGGTACCTATTTTTGGGCACCGTTTATTTGTTTAACTCATGGCGTGACGAAGAGCAAGATAGAGAAATGTGACAAAGGGAGAAAGAAAGAGGTAGTTAAACAATGATCAAGGGAGACAGCTGATAAGGAAAAGAACATGTAAGAGTGATATAAAGAGATAGGAACTGTAGGGTGGGAGGTGGTATCAAAACTAGACCTCATAATATTCTGCAACTCTAAAACTCAGCAGCACTAGTGGTGGGCTCCTAAAAACACTTTGGGTCCCTGCTCAATTCACCAATGCGCTGATTTTATCAGAAGATAATGGGGTGGTGCATTCTGCATAAATCTCTTTATTGCTGACTTCCAGCAGCAGAGATCCAGCAGCAGAGAGAGATGACACAAGAAAGCAAATGCTCCTTTGCATTAGAAAAGTGCTCTCCTCCACTCCACCATTCTCCTCATCAACATCTTCCCTTCTCTACCTTTACAATGCTTTTTATGCTTCATACATATATACTTCTATCTCATGCCTTCGCATACTTTTCCTTTCAGATTTTCACTTTCTCTCTTCATACCGTTGTACCTTTGCATGTATTCCATTTCTTGTTTACACAGTTCTTCTCAACAAATCTCTGCTACCAAAGCACAAACCCTACAATACTCCTATTAACCATATGCTCTCCTGCAACAAGTCTGCTTTTACCCATTGCACAATCCACTTTATATATATATATCAATTGCTTGGCCACCACACATTCTGAAATATCTCTAAGCCAGGCTCTATAATGCAGAGGTTTCTGCACCAGCCATCTAATGGCAATATGGCTCCTAGGCAGGAACAGTCCCAAAAGCAGAAACTTCCTACTTAGCTTTATTCTTTGTTGGATATGGGAGTGTTCCCAATAGGGCTTGTTTGACAGTGAGTTGTATACTTCAGCCTGGGGCCCCATTATATTGTCCACCACTTCCCACCAAAAAGGTGGCAGTTGTAGTGTCTTGTGAGTTAGACATGACGGACCCTTTTGGTTCCTGACAGACTCCGTAGAACAGTGACGTAAGTGCTTGAATGTGCGTGATAGAATTCCTGATGTAGAATTTTCAGTTTATGATTATACGCTGAGGAATAAAGATGTATAATACCAAGCTCCATGTGTGGTGTGATCATTTGCATGTACCCGGGCTGGGGAGAACACTAGAACTGGTGACGAGATAGGAGATTACATAAACCCCGCAACCCGAAGAACCGAGAGTGCTCTCCAGGAGAGTTTGCCCTGGTCCAGCAAACCGTGTGTGCATGCCACGAGTGCCTCAGTTGAAGTGAAAATAGGCGGTTGGCATCTTTGGAGCCAAAGCATAACTCCAGCCATTGCAAGGCCTTTGAAGAAAGTGATGTTGTTAGGGAAAGTGTGTTTGTCATCAGCTAGAAATTTGCCAGTAAAGTTGAGACAGGAGATACTGCGCCACAGCATAACACAGAGCCATCATTCATAAAGTACAACAATGCTAAAGGCAGCGACAACCAGGTACAGAGAAGCACCAAAGGTAGTGGTCAGTGAGTGCAAGGAAGCACTAAAAGCATTTCTAACACAAAGGAACGCTAAAGGCAGTGACAACCAAGTACGAAAAGTGAAACGAGCGGCAACAGCCAGGTGCAAGAGAATGCTGTGAGTAGAAGCAGATAAATGCAGGTACATTAGAGGTGGCGATAACCATATATATATAGAATACATTCATGCATTCCAGAACCTGAGTAAAGACTCATCATACCACAGCATTTAGGCAAAGCAACCCTCCTTCCGTTAAACATGTCTGATCTTTCAGAACATGCATGGGAGAAGATTGCAATTGATTTCTTTGGACCTCTTGACAATGGACATAATCTACTAGTAATTGTTGATGAATATTCCTGTTTTCCCTTTGTGGAAGATCTGTCATCAACTACTCATGACAGAGACATTGAGAGACTAGAAAGCATTTTTGCAACCTGGGGTGTTCCTTCGATTTTGAAATCTGATAATGGCTCGCCTTTTAATAGTTGAGAATCTAAAGATGTTCTCACTCATACAAATGTCAAGCATCAGAAAAGCTCACCTCTCTGGCCACAGGCAAATTGTATTGTCGAGAGATTTATGAGCACCCTCAAGAAGACAGTTTAGCGTGCTGCACTGAATAAACTTGAACTCAAATCAGTTCTTCAGTCTATGCTTCCTGCATACAGGTCAACTCCCCATTCTACCACAGGTGAAAGCCCTGCCACCATGTTTGGGAGAGCCATACAAACCCAATTGCCACAATGGACCACTGCAAGATCTATTGACATTGATAAACTTCGCACTACTGATTCATCTCACAAACGAACAATGAAGACCTATGCTGATAGGCGCCAATGTGCTCGGAGCACTGTGTTCAAAAGAGGAGACCAAGTTATTGTCAGGCAGAAACGGAAACGCAAGTCTGATGCTCCTTTGATGTTGACCCACTGAGGTTTGTGACTAGTAAAGGACACATGGTTGACTGCTCACCATCCTGGAAAGTCCATTACATGAGATTCTTTGCATTTCAAGCAACTGCCTTGGCATTCTCCAACTCCAGATGTCAGAAGTGAGACTTAGCCACCTGAGAATCCAGAAAGCCCAACGACTGTGCCAGTGTCTCTGTCACCAGTGCCAGTCATGGACACTTCTCCTGTATCTCCGCAGCCTCACATGATAAGAGCTGGGTGATTGATTTGAGCACCACAACGGCTTATTGAAGAGTTGTGTTGTATATTTGTATTATTTCTACTTTCTACTTAAACAAAGGGGGAGATGTAGTGACCTGTGAGTTAGAGATGGAGGGACCCTTTTGGTTCTTGGTACAGCGTAATTTTGGCCCCACTTTTATACGTCACAAATGCATAACCTAAATGTACAATGAAAAGGTTTACTGTGTGTCCTAATGACAATTAAATTAAATGTTGCACTTGACATCATCCTTGAAGGGCATTTACTGTAGAATTAGGCAATTCATACATAAATGTGTGCATTTAATCATTAAACAAGATTTATTGTTAAGTTGATTAAATAGAAACCATCCTCACATATATGGAATGTGATTACCCGAGAAATAATAATGGATTTATGTAAAGTGTGCACTAATGTTACACGTATACTTCAAATAAAATGTAGTTCTTAGACATACATGATTATTAAAGATTTGTTGTATACCACATGCAATATGAATCGAATGTACTGGCAAGTCATATTCATTTCTGTTGAACGTGCACACGCATATTAAATGTGCAGCATTGATTTTAATAGTTTAACTTGCCTTTACAAGGCCTCTTTTCCATTCTGCATAAAATAATTTTTTCTATTTCTGCTGTCATGACTTTCCCTTGCAGGTATTCACATGCATTGTTAATTTGAGAATAGATATACCATAGTATTAGCGATAGAGAGAGCCTGAGAGTAAGACCTTGACAAATGAACATGGAAAGCCAGAGAGTAATTGAAGAGTCCTATTCAACAATGTTACCACATGGATTTGGTGGAACAAGGAACATGCGGTTCCCATGTTTAGTGTGAGATAGTTTGCCGATGTTTCAGTTTACAACATGAGACTGGAAAAGGACAATGGAACCCCTGATGATGCGAACAGAGGAGTGTTACCTGAATGATTTTAGTGTGAGTAACTGGAGTATACAATGTCTGATGCTGGTGCACTTTTCCTTGGACTTTGAGAGGTTCAGACCTCTATGCTTATTCCCTTTGATTTCTTACTGAGTGTGGCTTAGGCTAAACACTCATTCCCCTGACCCAAGAAGGCTATTGACCAAGCTTCTGAAATGCTGACACCTTCCTAAATCTTCCTTTACTTCCCATACCTCCTTAGATTTTTCTATTTTTCTGCAATTCCCTGAACTTTGAGATTCCTTAGACTAATGAACCATCTACTTAATTTGGACTTTAACGTTGACGATTCTAGATTTACTCATGTATAGAATAGAGGACCGAAAACCCTTTTCTGTGCACCAGATATTTCTGCTAATCTGTTGTATTGATGTGACTGAACTTCTTGTTTGTTTAATACTGGTACGCCTAATCTTCTTCAGGAGGTTAGGTTTCCAAGTAGTTGTTGTGTATCTTTATGGCATGGTTCTGAGATTTGTGTACCTTAACTTGATTGCTAATTTGTAATAAACCTTCTTAACCTTAGCCACTGATTCCTGGTCCTTATTGTGTAGCCAAATTGATTGATGGAATGTTAACTCTCCTCACCTCTCAGTTGGATAAAAAGGTCCACTAGAGGATGAATGGTAAGAGGGTAGGCCTAAACGCTGCATCAACTCTGATGGACTCCGTTGAACAGTGACATAAATGCTTGGGCGTGGGTGATAGAATTCCTGATGTAGAATGTTCAGTTAACAGTTACACGCTGAGGAATAAAGACGTGTAATACCAAGCTCCGTGTGTGGTGTGATCATTTGCATGTACCCGGGATGGGGAGGACACAACACCAGTGACGGGCAGGACCAAGCCGCGTGAAAGAGATCTGCCTCGTCCCCCCCTCCATATCAGGAGCAGCACTCTGTGCAAGAGGAGCATATGGTGTGCAAGGTTTTGGGTGTAAAGTACGCTTGGTGTACATAATTGTATTGTATTAATTTGAAACTGGCATTAGAAGAAACTGTTCTTACATTTGCATGCACCTTTTCCCATTCTGCGGCAGTGATAGGGTCTGTTGTTGACCTGCCCCACTTGTCTTGTGCTTTCAGCGGTGGCACTGGAAGGTCATCTCGCAGAGCACTACATACAGTTGATGTCAGCCACCATCTTCCCTCCATGGCCAGCATCACCAACAATGTGTGCGACGGAGGTGGTGCCTCTGGAAAGCACGGCCAGATTTCGAGTGCTGTAGCCGAAAGTTATGCGTGTTGAAGATACTGCCCGGTTCCAAGGTCAAAGGACGCATTAGCATCTTCTTTGTTAACAAATCAACCATTAGAGTATAGGTCCCCCAGCGTGGCACACCCGCTGCTCAGCCACCTTTCAACCAACATTGTTTTAGCCATTTTTAGGAAAGGTTCCAGTGACCAGATATGCACATCAGGGGCATACGGTGTTCATCTGATCACATGCTTCACAGCCAGTTCCCAAATTCTACACACCTGTCGCACTATATATTTCTTGCCAGGCTGCACACCAGTACCCCTATCAATAGGAAAGTCAATGTCTCTGTACCATAGGTGTTCTTTAAGAGACGTTTTTCCCAGTTTATTTATTTATTTATTTAAAGTTTTGTATAGCGCGAACATGACCCCAAAGGGTATCAGAGCGCTTTACATACGGTTTAAGTCGACAAAGGAAACAGCTAGGGGAGAGAAATCAGGGAGACAGTGGGACAAAATACAGCAGGTGCAGGATGAAATTGAGGAGGACAAAGGAAGCAGGTTGGGAGAGACCGAAACGTAAGGCAATAAACAACAACAAGAACAAACGAGACAGAATACAGTAACTTAGGGCCATATGTAGGTAGCTAAATACCGGTCGGTAACGGCCGAAATTCGGTAAATCTCCCGTTACCGACCGGTATTTAGGCAATTGAGATGTAGGAGGCTAAAAAGAAGGATTCGGTAATTATGAATCGGTAAATACCGATTCATTATTACCAAATTCAAAATTACCGATTCGGAATTACCGATTCCTTATTTACCGAATCGGTAAGTAAGAAACGGTAAAAACGAGAAAAGAGATGTAGGTAAATTCGGTAATACCGAATTTCATGAAATTCGGTATTTAAGAGTCGGTAATTAACACTGACTGAAAGCAGGTGGTAATCAGCTACAGTGTATATAAGCAATCCCAAAATGCAACAGTGTGATCACTATGGCGGCTTTCTATGTGATTGCAAGGCGGCTACGTCTACAGGCAGCAGGAGTGAGGATTTGGAGACGGGAGGAGCGCATTTACAGACAGCGCATCACACTCTTCCAACAGACTGAGGCTGAGATCCATGAAAGGTACAGGCTACACACCCACACCATCCTGGACTTGATAAGGGACCTGCACCCACTCCTGGAGCACCCAACACCAAGGGCGCACGCCATACCACCACATGTGCAGGTGCTCTGTAGCCTACATCTACTCGCATCTGGCAGTTACCAGGGGGTGATAGCTGCGGTAGGCGGGGTGTCTCAGAGTTGCCTGTCCCGTTTCTTCAGAAAGTTCCTGGATGCCATGATGCAGAGAATGCATCACTACATTAGCTTCCCAAACACACAGGCGGAACTGCTGAAAACCAAGACAGACTTTTACCAGATGGCACAGTTCCCGCATGTCATAGGCTGTATTGATGGCACACACATTCCAATCTGCCCACCAGCAGCCACTGAGTATATCTACAGGAACAGAAAGTCCACCCACTCCATAAATGTGCAGGTAATCTGCGATGCTGCCAACATAATCACTGACATCGTGGCCAAATTTCCTGGGAGCACCCACGACTCATACATCTTCCAGAACAGTGGGATCTACACACGCCTGGCTGCGGGAGAATTTGGAGAAGGATACCTGCTAGGTAAATCACTGTGACACTCACTCATACTTACTGCAGATGAATGTGTATTGGTGTATGTGACTAATGGCACTCTCTTTCTCAACTAGGCGATAGTGCATATGCCGTGCGGTCATTTATCCTCACTCCCTACCTAAACCCATCAACCCTGAGTGAGAGACGATACAATGTGGCACACAAATCAACACGCAACGTTGTGGAGCGCACGTTTGGACTATTGAAAAGCAGGTTCCGCTGCCTCCACAAAGCGGAGGCGCACGTCAGTACACACCCATCATCTGCTGCAAAATCATTGCAACTTGTGCAATGCTGCACAACCTTGCCACAAAGAAAGGTACAGAAGTGGAATTAACTGATTTTGAGGACAATGATGATGAATTTGCACAGCCAGAGCCCAACGCAGCAGGAGTGCCACCAGCAACAGATGGGAGACAGAGACGGGCAGAGATCACATGCAACTATTTTTAAGTAAGTAAGGAGACACAGCCAGTTGTTGAATGTAATGACGTAGTTTTAATTTCTGGGCACTACGCCACAACACAAACGGCCAAACTTGGCATTCCAATTTGTGACATCCATAGTAGGAAGTCATGGGTTACTTCACCCAAGTCTGTCCTGAAAGTGTGGGCTGCATCAGCGTCTGCGGCCACGCACAACAGTACTGGATGCCATTAACTGTTTGTCCTCACTGGCTGTGGAACCAGTGGCAGCCCCATGCCGTCTGCTGCTCCTCCGGGTGTCTGTTACAGGGGGGGTAATGCTGCTCCGACTGGTCGTGTCCTCGCTGTCCCCAACTTCCACAGCACCAGTAGTGGCAGACTGACTCGTAAGCAGCACTTCAAGAGCAGTGGTCACCTTTACCAGCCCCCTAGAGACATCAGTGCTGCAGTGCGCCAGCCCTCCTGCATGGCCACGGAGCGCCTGCAGAGCAGAGAAGTGGCAGTTGCTAGGCGGTTCACTGCCCTCGTATGGTGCTCCATTTTCTGCCTCTCCCTGCGCCGTGTTACTCTGTCCTCATCCATTTTGCTGCACAGCAGCATCACAGACTGGGACATGTCCTGCATGCCCGCAGCCATCTCCTTCATGCCCTCAGCCATTGAGCTAATGCCCTTGTCAATGTTGGTCATGTTATCATTGAGGCGCCTCATTTGTCGCTGGACTGACTGAATTGCCTTGCCTTGTAGGCGCTGCACCTTCACCATGGTTGCCTCCAGCCCTCCGAAGACACCATGGCTCTCACCCCGTGGAGGTGGACTGCTCACACGAGCCCTGCGGTGGCGTCTGGCACCTGTGTGTGCTCCCTCAGAAGTGGACAGCAAACCAGCATTGCTACCATCCAGTGGCACAGTAGATGTTCCCCCCCCCTCGAGTCTTCTGAGGAGGACTGAAACTCCTGCAGTCTGGCAACAGCACGCCTCCTAGGTCTAAGCACTGCAGGTGGTGTTGATGCTGGTGAGGCTAGCAGTAGTGGCGAGGCTAGCTGTGGTGGCGAGGCTGGCTGTGGTGGTGAGGCTGACTGTGGTGGTGAGCCTGGCTGTGGTGGTGAGGCTGGCTGTGGTGGTGTTGTGTGCCCTGCACTCGTACTGGCCTTCTCTGTGATGTCCTTCCGGGGTGCCCTCTCTCCCTTGTCCTGAGCAGTCCTGCACGATGTCTCACCTGTGGACAGAAATTGTACATTAGCTCAGTGTACCTGCAGCCCTGCATTGCAAAAATACAAAATAAATATACATTTCTGCCACACTATCTCATTGTCCTCTGCCTGCTTATCGCTGATGTGTGTCACATGCCTTGTTGTTTAGTGCGATTCCTGTCATGATAGGGGTTTCACTGACTACATCTCCCATAATGCATTGCTGGTCTGAACAACAACCTGTACTGGAGTGGGATTCACAAAGCCCAATTGGGGATTTGGGATAGGGGAAGGGGGGGCACAATGCTGTGCATGCTTCTTACCTTGTTTGGAAGCAGCCCTGGCAGAGCTGTCTGCATCCCCGATCTCACAGACACTTTCTGGCTCTATCGTGGACTCCACGAGCCGCTCAAGTTCAGTCAGGGCAGGTGCCCTGTTCCTCCCTCCTCCTGTCAGGCTGGCTTGTTTTTTAAGATCAGCCATCTTCCTCTTGGTGATGCTCCTGATGTCATACCACCGCTTCTTGGGCACATCAATGTCCCGGGGGGTCACTCCAATGGCATTCACCTGAGACTGGATTCCAAGCCAGATGTTTCTTTTTACTGACTCTGCAACATGCAGGGACTGCTTTCCAAACAGCTTTGCGTGCTGCTTCACTACCTCCTCCACAAGGACCTGCAGTTCCTTCTGACTGATTTTCAGTTTCCTCTTCCTTTCCCCTCCTTCTCTTTCTGTGTCCTGGTTGGCCATTGTGCAAGATTTGCAGAACAAGTTCAGGCAGTGGCTCTGTTGCTCCCCTCTGCACTCCCAGCCTCTCCAGAAGGTTCTGATTGTGTGCACCTGCCTGGGTGTGGCCACTTCCTGGTTGGGAGGGGTGGTGGTTGCACAGGATTGGCTGATTCCTCAATTGCTGTTTTTTTAAATTTCCGATTCGGTATTTACCGATTCGGTATTTACCGAATCGGAAAAACCGATCGGTATTGTGGATTCGGTAAATATTTACCGATTTTTACCGATTCGGTAATATTTAACGAATTATTACGTACATCGGAAATACCGATTTCTAAATACCGATTCGGTAAAATTCGGTAATTAGGAATCGGTATTTCCAGATTACCTACATATGGCCCTTAGCGGCAAGAGGAGCACAGCATCTAGTTCAACGCATTGTTCATTAGAAGTTTTTTTACTTCCCTTTTGAAGGCAAGTGTAGAGGGAATCAGTCTTGCTTCCACTGGGATGGAGTTCCAGATTCTCGGGGCGATGCCAGAGAATGAACGATTGTATGTTTTAAGCTTATTAAATTTCTTGGGCTTGAGCAGCATTGTGCCGGTGCTCCTTGTGGACCGGGAGCCACCAGAGAGTTCCAGCTTGTTTGTCAGGTAGAGTGGGGTGTTGAAGTGTAGTGCCCTATGGGTCATACAAGCGATCTTTAGTTGTATCCTTGCTTCAAAGGGAAGCCAATTGAGCGATTTCAGGTCCGGGGTGATGTGGTTGTTCTTCTTGGAGCCTGTGATGAGTCTAGTAGCAGCATTTAGAGATGCTCGGATAGGTGCTAAACTGAGTTTCGGCAAACCGCAAAGAGTCGCACTGCCGTATTCTAGTCTGGAGATGACAAGTGCTTGCACCGCCAGTTATCACCTGGATCGAACCAAGGTATGCTCTAAGTGAGCCACCATATAGTACAGTTCCATATCAGGAATCTCTACTCCCCCCTTCCATCATGGCCTTTTGATTGTGGAGAGACCAATCCGTTTCCTTCTATTAGCCTACAGCTGTTCAATTATTAGCTTATCTATGTCAAGAAAATATCGGTGAGGGATTTCATACATCATGCCCTGCAATGTGTATAAGCATTGTGATAGCATTATAATTTTTCACCAGGGCAACTCTGGCCATCATGACAGGGGCAGCGTCTTCCAAACCCGAAGCACAGGTCTTAGCTTTGAGTTGCCTCCCCAATTTATATAATAGATTAAAAAAAATGTAAAAAGAAAAGCAAAATATACTCATCTTAGTCCACAATATGTCTTATAAACCACTCTATAAGAAGGATTACATTTCAGCCCTATCTTCTTGAGCAAAAAACTAACCAATTAAATACATACTAAGAGTGAAGATTATATGGGGTGATGTATCACTTTTAAGTATCCTCAGGGCTTCTTCGAATTTTCTGTAGGCCAAACTCTTACATAATGGGCGAATCCATTTGCTCCTATGCCTATTGTAGGCTGCGCAAAAGAATAAAATATGTGCAATTTTTCTGCCTGCTCTAAAGTGAATACGGTGCAAGTCTCGGTCTCATGAATAGCATTCATCTTCCATCTGGAAGTATATGATCTAATTTGGAGAATTCCATAGTAAAATTTTGTTTACAATATCTTTGCCAAATAGGGTTGAATTTCATCTAGGAAATCTTCAAAAGTGGAAACTGGCTTTATAATAAGAAATTGAGTTGTTAGTTGATCTAAATTTGGGTTGCGATAATAGGAATTTGCGACATACTCCCAGTACACTGGTCTGAAGTGTTTCTTTGAGCTGGTTTGTAATGTTTGTGGCTCATTCCAATATAAGGGTAGAGCAAGTTTAATAAGCTACGCTTTTACATGTCACAGCCATGGGAGAGTTTGATTACCATCTGATTCCAAAATTTTCATAAGACCATCTCTGTAATGGCCCACTTCTTCCTTGGTCCATATTCTGACCCAGTAGAGAATAGATCTTAGCAGCGCAATATGTTCTATCTGTTTGCTATTCAGGTCAAGGTACATTGAGATCAGTGGTGCTCCAAATGGCAGACCTAAGAGCCTTTTCATGAGCTTGTTTTCTGTTGTAGCAAAAGATTTTACTTTATCTATACCCTATAGTTCAGCTCCATATAGTGCTGCGGCTTGGGCCTTGTGCCTATAAATTTCCAAGGCTGGTGTTATTGCCTTGGTAACAGATCTATTATACTTGTTCAATACTGGTCTAGAGTTTTGCACAAGGGCCATTTTAGCCTGGTTTATCTGGGGTTCCCATGATAAACTGGAATTTAATATTATGCCCAGGTATTTAAAGTTATTAACATGCTCCAGGTTTTGACGCCCCACTTTGACATTTTGCTTGAAAGACCTATGTGGTTTCACAGGCATATATTTTGTCTTACTTATATTAATTTCCAATCCCTTCTTCGTGCAGTGTGTTAAGGATCCAGTCTTCTAGAAAGAATTCCACGGACTGTCCCTCCGCATTTTCCAGGAGCTCAATAAAATGCAGGTTGTTTCAGCGTGATATGCCCTCTGAGTCCTCAAGTCGTTGCTCTAGGCGCTCACTCCGTGACACTTCGCAGAGTCGAAACCGCCTCCTTCAGTACCTTCACTTTTTGTTGCAGATCCTTTACTTTTTCCTCCGCAGTGGTAACCCTCTCTGCCACTTTTTAGAGATCGACTCTTATCAGGTTGACTTCTATTGCCATGGAGTCTATTTTCACCACCATTTCCTCTCTTAAGTCCTTGATTTCAGCCATCAAGTCTGCCAAAGTTGGGGCCGGGTCATGAGGTACTCCCTGATGGCCACCCGGACCATCAGCTGTGTCCTCAGGGTGAAACGTGTGGGTATAGTTCACTATTTTGTTTGCCTCCACTGGCTTGGAATTTTTCTCCTTTCCCATTTTGCGCTGCTGGTCAGAGCTATAGGTGCCTGAAGGATCTGCTCTGCAGGTAGAGTCCACTTAACTTCGTATCCAGCTCTCTAGTCCACTCTCAGCGCCGCACCCCCAAAGCGTTCCTAAATTGTTTCATTTTTAGGGACGCCCCCTGTTTCTATGTCACTGAGGCACTAGGTATTCGCTTCTCTGATCGGCAGCAGACCCCTCACATCAGGGGGCCCCAGCAAGCAGCTCCTTTGTGGGAATCTGAGAAGTGAGGTTGACCCACTGCTTTTTGCACCCAGGCCCAGCATTTGTAAACTGTGGCTCAACTCCATTCCCCCACCCCTCTACTGCCTTAGGCTGGGCGCGCGGACCAGAACAGGGACCTCACAGTAGGCCTCACCTCTGCAACAGGGCCAGGGCCTCAGAACGTCCCTTCGCAGTCCCTCACAAGACAGGCTGCAGTGTTGTGAGCGGGAGGCCAAGCTGAACTGCAGGCTCCACATGCACACTTGGCACGAACCCACAAGCAAGCTCCAACCTGCAGCCACAAGGGTTCATTGATTTTTACCCCAGCGCCGCCTTTAGGCCTCCCGCGGTGCTGGTGTTCGGGGAGATCACAGCCAGCAGGTCTCTCCTTTCTGCCAGCTCGCAGCACACCGCCTGGGCTCCTCATCTGAGGTACAGCGGCCGCACTTCTGAGCCAGCCCCCAGTGGGTGTGCCTCTCACAGGTCACGGCCACCCAACGCATCCCTGCAAGTCACCGCAGTGGTCATGCTCCGGCCCCACTACAGAGCCTCCTGCAGCATCCCAGCGCATCTGGTCCACCACTTAGATGGCCTCAATCAGCTGATCTGCCTGGTCTCAGCGCATGCCAGGCCACAGGGCCCCCAATGGCATTCCCTTAATAGCCCTCGCTGTAGACAATTCACTGTGCAAGTCCTAATATCCACAGTTGCTCTCTTTCTGTGCAGGATTTAAAGTGATATATAGACGTCAGAAGCCTTAGTTGTCGCAGGATCTGGCAGGATTATTAGTTCGCTGGCGGGAGCCTCTGCAAGGGGCAGCTACTCGGCCATGTTGCTTGGACATTCCCCCATTGTACATTCCACTTATCCTGTATCCATGCTCCCTCCTCTGTCCCACATGCACTTACTCACACGCTCCTGTACGCTCTTGTTCCACCTGAATCCATCTCCTTCAAGGCCACCGTACCACATCATCTCACTATAGCATGGCATGATTCCCGGCCTCAGCTGTGTTACCTAGCAACTTACCAAGCATCACTTAAACGCTGGCTGACTCCACAACCAGAAAAAACATCTACTCTCCCAAGCACCCTATTAAAAGAAATGAAGGACTAATTCATAATCAATTATCTTCCCCATCTAAAAAAAGAAGAAAAAAGGGAGAACTCCTTATAAATAATATCTCCTTTATCTTAGTACAAAAGCACAGCTATTTCAGCTGCCTATACAACCTCCTACTTGTCGGGGGATATTGCCTAGTACTAACAAATTATTTACCTACATAGCAAGTTGGTACTTTGCAGCATCCTCAGCCCTACAGGATACACCTATCATGCCAGCCTCTAAAGACACTGAGAATGATGATCTGTCTTCCTTGCTACTCTCCTACTTCCACCTTCAGAGGGCATCGACCTCTTGAGCGTCCAGATCCAAATCACCCTCGAGAAGGCACTAGAAAAGTTAACTAATATGTGGCACACCTTTTCCCCAAATACTTACCAGGCCACTCCAACTCAATAACTCTGTCAGACTCACCACAATGCATTGTTTAAACACAAGAATCTGCACAGTGTCTTCCTTAGACTAAAGACGGAGTCAACCTCCATCTTCCATCGCCGGAGGAGATTGCAGCACAGTATCAAGAAAGATGCACAAAGTTCCCCCCAAGGCCTCCAAAGGCCTCCAACTCAGTGACAAATATAGTAAGTCCTTATTGAAGTTTGTCTCCACCTTTAGCTGTTTCAATGAAGCGATGCCAACATAAGATGTGTTTCCTGGAGACCTTGCCTTTTTGTATCGGCCGCTGATCACCAGGGGCTTTTGTCCCACCAATCCAGGGTCTCGTCTCAAGATCACCTTGAATCAATATATATCACTTGACGCATCCATTAAGCAATATTTTCATGGACAACAATTTTGCCCTGAAGAAGTTCTACGTATAGAACGAAACGTGTTGGCTGTGGCCTTTTAATGAAAATAATAAAGAAACAAAATTATATCTTACAAAGCGGATTGGATATTCTTGGGAAATAACCTAACGGATCATAATTGGACATTTGGTGCAGCTTTGATTTGGTTAAAGTTCTTTTGTTTACCCTGAGGTTAAGGGTGGTGCTTTTTGGACAGGGGGCACTGTTAAAGCTTGCACATAGAATCTGGTTTCAGTATATACAAGTTTGGTCATTTTCGGTAGGTGGTGCCCTCCGTAGGCAATTGGTCCACTGTCCAATTCTTTTATATCTCGTCTCAAGTTGCTGTGCCTTTCAAGGATGCCCAGACCGCTCCTTCAACTCCCACTCAACCTTCAATCCAAGAAGCCTCCAATCTGCCAGAGACACGGTCCATGGATTTAAACAGCCATCTCTCCCACCTCTCAACTAAGGTAAGTCTTCCCCTCCCTCTTTTCCCTTCCATTGTCCCTCTGTTCCTCTTTGATGGGCAAATCGCCCTCTTCCTCCCAGCATGGCGCAAAATTACTTTCAGCCCCTTGGTCCTTCAGACTGTTGTAGCTACCATATAGATTTCTGGGCTACTCCATCCCAAACCTGCAGACCCCCACCAATCTCCATCCAATTAGATGAATCTGACCTTGTTGACCAGGAGGTCAAGGACATGGTAAAAAAGGGCATTAGCATTCCTGCCTTCCCCGAAACCCAATTTATGAGCGTGTTATTCCTCATCTGCAAGACAGAGAAAAGCTGTTTACCAGTTATCAATCTACGAGCCTGCAATCATTTCAAATGGAGGGCATTCGCCTTCTTATAGAAACTCTTTTCCCCAGTGATTGGCTAGATTGGCTAGTCAGATTCAAATTCAAAAAAGCTTATTTCTCAATCCCTATCTGCCAAGAGCACAACCATTCCTAAAGTTTCAATGAATGTTTCAGATGTGGCAATTTTGTTGCATTCCTTTTGGTCTGTCCTCCTCCCCTTGGTGTTTCACCAAGGTTCTTCACCCTGTGATGGCTCACCTAAAAGCCAGAGGTGTTCACCTCATCAAATATCTAGACAATATTCTCCTCATGCACCAATCTCCAGACATCCTCTCCCAGCACTTTTGTTTACAGTCTAGGTTTTCTGGTCAACTTCGAGAAGTCTTCTTGCACCCCCTGGAAATAACAGTCTTCCTTTCTTGCACAATCAGTCTCCTGGGAAAAAACTCACCCTCAACAGAAAGGAACTAGAATCTGCCTTAGCGGCCGCCTCCCTCTTCTTAGAAGATCTGGGTCACCTACGGAGTTCCCTAGGGTTTCATCTTATTCCCTGTCATTTGCAGCCTTTACACAGAGCTCCTTTGAGCTCTACTCAGTTATAACACCAACATTCACCAATATACTGATTAAACACACAACTCTACTTGAACTCTCCTAGGCTCCAGATATACCACACCCAAAAACACTGCCCGCACCTCATCCAGACCTGGGTGTCCAGCACCTACCTGGAGCTGAATCTCAAGACAAAATTCTTCCTTGATGGCAGGATGTCAAACCCCATCTTTTACCCAATGCCAAGTCACATGGATTTACTCAGGACACCAACCTCAACTTCAAGTTTCAAAGATGGATTAGCACTAGCTCTCTATATTAAAGAAAGTGAAACAATTTATCCTAGAATGCATCTTCAAAATTGCTGTTCAAGCTGTTGCATCTGGATGGTGGCAATATCCTGCTTCATGGCTTCCCAGACTCCATACTAGCTCCACTTAAGGGCCATCCACATGCCACGGCATGCCTCATCCAGAGTAGGAAGAAATATAACTATATCACCCCATCCTGGGCAAACTCCATCTGCTCCCTTTGCCAGCCCATATAATCTTCAAAACTAGCTGCATCCTCTACAAAACCTTCACAATCAATACCCCAGCATATCTGGTTGATAAGCTCTCCATCGTATCTCTCGCCACACCTACTACCAGGACACCATCGAACTAGAGACAAAGGATCCCAAAAAAAGCCCCCCAAAAAAAGAAAACAAAGGAACACATATTCTCCATCTATGCATCCAGGATTTGCAACAAAATCCTTGCATCCATCAGGACAACCCCAATTCTGGTCCAATTTACTGTAAAGCGGATAATGCACCTTTTTAATGTACACTACATCACAATGAAGTCTACTTCTGCTCCCAGATCCCAACTACCTCACCAATCATTTGTTTACGGTAACTTTGCTTTTGAGACTGCATAATGTCCAAAAACCTTTGGTCGAGTTTCATGCTATAAAAATTCTACATACAGGATGAGATATTTAAGAAAGGAATGAGACATATTTAAAGTTTTGGGACTGTGGATTTGAGTACTTGCTATAGCTTTCATTGAGGGCTCAGGGTGAATAATGCCATGTTTTGACCAACACTCTAATTCATCTTGTCACCTCTGCAGGCTGTATGTCACAAGTACAAAAATATTTGCTGCCAAATTTTGCAGTCAATACCAAAATATTGTAAAGGTTAGTGTATATAAGTGTCCTGTCAGTTATTTATCTCGCGAATACTTATCTCCCAGTCTTTTATCCTTGATGCAACATGTACTCCTTACATGCACACCTGCTCCGCCACATTTGTATAATCCCGCAACCCGGCCTCAGAGTTGCCGAGAGTGGGAATACAGCGCCCTGCTCCGCCCACTTGCTTGTTCCTGGAAAGCACTAGACGGAAGTGTCCTGGAATGTGTTTCCACAGGGTGTGCCGCCCCTTCCACCTCCGGACTCCTGGCAAGTCCCAGCCTCTGTTGGATGCTTTGCAGGAATGAGGAGTCTTTACTGACATATGGGCCCTTTTTCTGATCACAGCAGGAACCCCTAGGGTAAAACCAAAGCTGGACTACCCATTCCATTATTCTAGGGCACGCCCTTGAAGCAGAAGCTTTGCAGACCCTGTCAGGTGAATTCTGGTGGAAAGTCTGCCTCAAATTACACCTCAAAATCAATAAATTTGAAAATCAAGAAGGAAAAATAAAACAGATTCAGCAATATTTATTGACAATATTTAAGGCAAAGCTATAGGTATGCATGGGTTTGGTGTAGACTAGAGTGAGAAGTTGGAGTAGAGGTAGTGAGAGACAGGTTTAGGTGTAGCGGTAGTCGAAGAGGTAGATTTACAGGTACAGTAGGTGGGGAGATAGAGGTAAATGTAAAGGTAGAAGTACTGTTAAGTGAATAGTTTAAGGAAGTGTTAGAGGTAGATCTAGTAGTAAGTGTAGAGAAATGCAATGTTGCTATAGTAGTTGGCAAATTGGGTTTTTGCAATCACAAAGCCTGTAAACTTGGGCAGAGCAGACGTTGTGATTGCAAAAATTCTTTGTACATCTATCTTTTTGTGAGTTAGATTTGCATGTTGACAACAGTCACCATGCTGCATTTGCATTATTCTTTATAACATATTAACTAGAGGTGTGCAAAATTCACGCAATTTGCTTTCACGTATTTGTGTGCAATTATTCTTTATAAAATATTAACTAGAGGTGTGCTAAATTCACGTACTTTGCTTTCACATATTTGTGTGAAAGTTTGGGAAAATCAAGAGTTACTATGCATAATGCAAATCCGGCATCTAGCACTATATTTTATCATGAAATGCGCCGTCACATCCATTATGGATGTGAGGATGCATTTCACGCATAAAAAATAGCACCAAAAACACATCTACCGTGAACAACAGCTGCTTGTGTTCTGGTCATTTGCATTGTGCTAGCACTATAATTTTGCTGAAAACATGGCATAATTGTGCTACGTGGTGTAATTGCATAATGTCAGAAATTTTGCATAACAAGCATAAATTGGAGTTCCCAAAAATACATGAATTACGCCAGAGTAATTGGGATATCTCCTAGGCCTAATACTAATCAGCTTTTCCCTTCCAGGGCCCAAAAATAGAACTGCCCCTACACCTTGTACCCCCTGTGTGATGCACCTCCCAGAAAGGATAAGGTAGAATGTAAGGATGAGTGAGGACAGCAGGAACTACACAGACTTGTGAGGAAGAAATTCACTCTGTCTAAAGGTGATTTATGTTAAATTCTAAAATCATGGCACCATGTCCCTCTTCAGCATTACAGTGCTTACTTTACAAGGATGTCCACAAATAGTAGCATTTTATCCCATGCGAACTCTAAAAAATAGTTAGATCACAAACCTTATTGCAATACCCATGGATTTGTTGAAAACAAAGAAATCACATAAGCAAAAAATTGCTGAAGCACAAGCACCCATATTTAGTGGTTAACATATCTCCCACATGAAGCATATTGAGAGAAATTAACAAACAAGAGCTCTACATATATCTAGAATAAAGACCCCATGCACCTCTGCCCCGGAAGCTGCCATTTCTAT
Source organism: Calotriton arnoldi (assembly GCA_963921515.1). Lineage (NCBI taxonomy): Eukaryota > Metazoa > Chordata > Amphibia > Caudata > Salamandridae > Calotriton > Calotriton arnoldi. The sequence goes on along the minus strand of CAWUFW010010579.1, from coordinate 242,722 downwards.
ATTGGATCTAACTTAGGGGCACATTACGATGACGGGCGGACAAAGTCCGCCCGCCACAGTAGCGGTGATTGGGACCGTCCGCCATAGGAGCGGCGGTCCCGCCGCGAGAATTAGGATGCCACCACCACGGTGGCGGTGGCATCCCTATTCCCAACCTTGTGGCGGGCGGTGTTCACAGCACCGCCCGCCACAATGCTGGGAATGCACGTCGTGCATTGGCATGCACAAGGTGACAGGCACCGCGCGGTGCCTGCCACCTTGTCCATGCCAATGCAAGGGGGTACCATAGGTACCCCCCATGAGCACCCCCCACCCCCCCAACACGCTGGGGGCCCGCAACAGGCCCCCAATAGCGAAGACCGTATGCCTTTCCATGGCGGCGTTGCCGCCATGGAAAGGCTGCTCTCCGCAGCCATCCTAATATGGATGGCGGTGTCTTGCAGACACCGCCACCATATTACTGCCCTTTTCCGCCCGGTCACCTGTGTGACCGGCGGAAAACCGGCGGACGGTCTTTCCGTCCGCAGGGCTTGCCCCCGCCATCGTAATGTGGCAGGGGGGAAATGGCATGCGGGCGAGGGGAATGGCGGGCGGATCGCCACCGCCATACGGACGGTGGCGATCCGCCAGTCATCGTAATGACCCCCTTAGATCACGGATGGAACCTGAATGGAGTACAGTAAGCTGTTACAATTGAACAGTCTATCCCAAACAAACATGCAGAATGTCTGGCACAAAGAGATCAATCACAGGAACTTCCCAGGGTGCTCAAAACAACTTACCTGTCACCCACTAAACATAAGGACCGCAACAGGAAGTCTCAAATTTAACCCATGTTATGTGCATTATGGCACCTCAGATGCATTATACCATAATGGTCTAATGGCCGGATGTATTATTCACTGGTTGCAAAACTTCAGTTGCAATTTGCAACCAGTATTTTTGTGCCCCATAAAGGTTGTTATGAACTGTTGTGTGTTTCCTGCATGGCACATTGTAATTTTCCCGATGTTAGCCTAAGTGTGCACATTGTAGGGCGCATTTTTCTTTGCGCACGTTACTATATAAACACACGCACATTTTTGTGCCACATTGTATTTTCACATAGACCCTGCATATGTTTTCGTGTCCCCATCTTTTCCTGGGATTTAGTCTGAATGCCACAGACAAGGACAAACAACAAGGCCCCTTGTTATTCTTTCTGGTCGGACACTAGCACCTAGCTATAACATGAGAATGCAGCTGCTGTTTGTGAGCAAACATGTCATGTCATATAATTGAGGACAGAAGCTCAAAACGGACACTAAGCGAAGGTCCTGAGGCAAGATTACTATGTCAGCTGAGATGTAGAACGTACATCTATGTATGCTAAGGTACAGGGTCCGCCATTAATCCCAGAGATCTTTGATATAGATTAATCATTTAGCTTCAGTGGGAAGGGGGTTATAGGTTAATCTGTTTTATAACATGACAGTTCTTTTTATGGTATATGGTTTGTTCACCATGCTAGTGATATTTTTACTATCTATTTGATTTTTAATTGTGGTGCAAATACTGCATCTTAAGGCACAATAGTTTAAAGATATATTCTAAACTTCCTTTGTGTCTCTTGTTTATCTTATTGTGGACAAGAACGAGTGAGGGAAAGAAAGGGTGTGTCCTGTTACCATGATCCCTGAGAGGATCGAGAGTGTTGTGTTCTGGGGTGCCAACTCACTTGTTTCTCTGGAAAGGTTAGGAGGGAAAGTGAGGCACAATAGCTAGTCGGACTCGGGCTCGTAGATACCGAGGTAGTACGGTAGCTCAGTCCCTACATGCCAATGTTCTATGGTCCCAAGCATAGTTTTGTTCCTGAGCAGAATCCCTGCAACAGAACCGACCTCTGCTCTAATAGGTCTGTTTGTGAAATTCTGAGTCAGAATTGGCCATAATCACTTCTATCTTAGTATTAATGAGGTAAGTTGCAAATTGTGACTCTCTCTGATTGGAGACAATCAGAATCAGAGGTATGATGTCCTGCTAAGGTAAGCAGACCACTATGACTGTGAGTGCCTTTAAATAAAGTAAACTTGTTTTAATACAGCCCTTTTTTAACCTGATGGAAAAGGGTCTGAATTTAAAAAAAGTTTTTTTCTTTCAAAAGTTTGTTTCAGGGTTGAAAGTGCTCCCTAGGGGACCCCTTCCATTTTGCAAGTAGGTTAATACTCCAACTCAGCTGTCTGTAATTCTTCAATGTTTTGAAACCAAAGAGAAGCCAAAACACATCCCTTCCAAATACCAAATTAGTATCTATTCACAATCCCATTTTAGAAGTCTACAAAAGTCTATAGATTCCTTAAATGGGATTAATACATTTAAAGAAAAGTTTTTTTGCAGGCGAAAACTCTGAATTGAAGTGCGGAGTTTAGAACAAAAATTTGCTAGGTCAAAACAAATAGATTTCAGTGTCCCCAAGACTTTGCATCAATAATTTGTACTTAATCATGCTCATTTTCTTTTAGCATGGTCATGACGCACAGCAACCATAAACACTGTTCATACTTTTGTGTTATCATCAACTATTTCCTCTAATAGCTTTGGCACTCCTAATCAATTTCATGGTCTGACCATTCCTCTACATTCCTTTCAAGTCACTACAGGCTTAAAAGAATGTCCCACAAAGCTCTTTTCTGCATCCTTCACTGTTTCCGATTTATACTGCTCCTCTTGCATATCTTACCCTTCATTTCAATCTTTATTTTGCTGATGACTCCCAGATAGTTCTCTAATTCCCTTTTTGTCTCATCGGTTGCATGACTCTGTTGCCCAAACCTGGATGGCTTCTCATTCTCTTGAACTACATTATGGCTGAACTCCTTTCATGTTCCTCTGCATCCCTTTATAGTCCTAGTCCCTTGCTATACCTCGGTAAAAAATTGTTGTCCAGAGATTTTCATTTTTGATTTGTGTTTTTGTATCATTAGAGAAGGAATTTAGCTAATCTGGGGAAAAATTTTCTGGATGACATTTTTTAAAATGGCAAATGTGTTGCAATGATGATGTTATATTTCAGGAATCATGAGACCCATATACTTCATTTTGGTGTCAAAACATAGGTTTTGGGGATCAAGTAGTCTAAAATAGAAAATACTTCTCAGAGCAACCCTTCTGCCATTTTCCAAAATGGCGGCTCTATAATGATGTGTTTTAGCCATCATATTGGTAATTTATTTTAATATTGTTTTTGTTTCAGGTTTTCCATTGATTCAAATTCGTAAACATGAGAGAAGCAGGTGGTAGCAGAGGATCTTTACCTCCTGACAGAATGTTGCTAACTACAACATCTGAGGACTCCTTCAACAAAGAAAAATGTGTCATATGCCAAACTAATCTGAAAGAAAAGCTAACATCAACTGCGGCTGGACAGAAGAGAGTATGAGATGCTGCAGAAATATGGCAAGAAGAAGTTCACAAAAGATTGAAACTGATGGTTGAAGAAGATGAAAACTGCAAGTCGTATACAGCGGAAAAATGCCAGGAAAAAATTGCCAAAAAATAGCAGAAACCAGTGAATCACAATAAGAATCTGAGTCTTCCGAGGAAGCGACGACAACCAAACCCAATGCCCATCCACTTAAAAGATCGATGGCTACCCCTCATCTGCCTCCAAAAACTGATTAGCAACTAGAGGATCTTCACTATGTTATCTATAGTTTAGCCAGAACAAGGGCCAAAGTGATTGATGAAAGAACAAACTATAGAGTATGGGAGTCTCAAAGGGCAAATAGGTTTTTATCTGCAGCTAGCTTCTTCCAAGATGAAGTTTTCAGCCGAGTAGCTGATCTAAACAGCGAGGTGAATTTATTTGCAGCTGGCCTGTATGCCTACCCGTACTGCATGCATGGATACATTTGAAAATATGAATGTACAATGAACTCCCAGCAGCATTGCAACCACAAGCCTTTGGTTAAGTTTGCATTCTTTGAAAAAGAAAATTAAGTTTTAAAGCCACTCTTGAGTGCTGGCTATGGGTTCACACTCAGTGAGATCAGGAAAATAATGGTCCTCCTTGATGAAACTGTATTGATCCATAATAATAAAATTAAGGTTTTTCTGGTGAGAATGTACAATGGCAGAATACATTTTTGGCAGTGTAACAAAAAGAATGATTCACTTATGGTGTTCTCAGTTGATTTGACTCCTGAAGTTCTTGCTGCCAAAATAAGATCACAGGATGCAGTAAAATCAGCAGGAACTACTTTAAGAAATGTCCTGAAAGATTTAGATTTTGGACTTAATGACAAATTTTGTGATGCCCCAGAGCTCCGCAAATCATGGGAGTCAACAAGAATGCCTGATGTTGTCTCAACATTTTTACATCATTGTTTTATATCAGCAAAGCAAAACTGTTACAAACTAATGTTCTTGAGTTCGGAACAGAAGCCGACAACATTGATGATGACTTTGAAGATATAAGCGAAGAAGTGGAAGACAATCCCATGAACCGACAGGCTTATGCTGTGCAAATGTACTGTCTTTTCAAAATCATTTTTTATGAATGACATCACAGCAAAAAGAAAATTCCTCTACATATGATGACTGCCCATGATATCTATGACAATTGCAAAAATAGAGAGCTTCTACTTCAATGAATAGGATTGGTGTATCAACAAGTTATAATGACATAATACGGAGCAGAAACTTGTTAGCAGCTCATGCTGTAAATTCTTGTGAATACCACAGCACACCACTTCCAAGTCACTTTACCAGGAAAAGATTTACAATTGCTGCACTTGATAATTTTGATTTTGAAGACAGCTCTTCTTTGTCTGGAACATCCAGCACACATGATACTGCCATGGCACTTTTTCAAGACTGTACCAATGAAGTAGCTGCTGCTGGAAAACAAGCTGTGTCAGCTGTAGGCCTAAACAAATGAAGCTGCAAACGTAGAACCCAACTGCCTTGCCAACGTGTGCTAAATCACTACAAGCCATCAACGCGTCCCAGTCTAACAGAAAGTTTCAAAGTTGCTGAGGACTTGGCTCTTCTTCTGCCTGATGCTGCAGTCCACAAATCTGATTTAACGGAATTTATCATATCGCTTATTCAGTGTGGACTGAAGGATGAAGAAAAGCCAGTTCCTCCGTGGGCTGGAATTCATGCTCTGATCTCCCAGAAAACCGTCCCACTGAAGAAGGTTGGGTTTTTACCAGTAATACCATCTCCAGTCAGAAACTTTGCAACAGTTTGTACAGCTCTAAAAAAAATCAAAAATGTGCGTACTCAGCTTGAAGACCAGCCTATCCTGCCAATTTTCTGTGATGAAGGTGTTTTCCGTATTGTAGCTGACATTTTTTAGCAATCCAGTAGAATTTGATGATCTTTATCCAATGATGGGCATTTTCCACATGACAAAAGTTGCATTGCATGTGCAGGAAGTTATCTCAGTGTATGTGGCATAGACAATGCACTTATTGAGGCTGAAATCTTTGGAAGCAAAACTGTCCAGTCAGCATTGAGCAGAACTCATTATATTTGTTCGTTACAAGGTATGCTTATCATATCTGAAGCTATAGAAACATTGCATTAAAATGCTTTCTGGAACAAGAATGACAAATTAGATTTTGCATATCTTATCTCAGAAGTGAACAAGGCACAAGGTGCACTTCACTCAAAAGACATAATGCAAAGTCAGGCAATGTTCAATACACTCAGTTCAAAATCAGAAAACCTGAAAATCAAGTTTGTAGAGTTTTTCAAAGAATGTGAAGAAAAATCGGAACTTTGCAAGTACTGAGGAAATATTTTACACATGATAGCTCTAGTGAAAAACCTGCTACATGCTGATCTGGAAGGTGATTGAGAGCTGCATGTGAAAACTGTGGAGTCACTGATTACTGTGTTTCGTGAATTTGATTGCATAAACTACCTGAGATATGGGTCCTGGAATGAAGCTGGAACAGACGATCCAGAGATCACAGAAAAGCTCCAAGGGAATTGTTGGTCAGACACGTAAAAGTGAATATGTTGCACAACGGCAGCTAGTTTACCATAAAGTCCTTTCTATTTGCAATGTTTTCAGAGAGATGACAAATTCAAAATTAATGGACCATCGTGAAACTGTTCCTCACCACAAACTTGTGGGAAAGAGAGGGGAACGTTTTAATAAACATGTTGACAGCCTTCTTCATTTCATGCAGCAGCGAGGAAACCCCTTTGAAATGACTGAGCCTGTGCGACTACACAACTTCGTGACAAAACAATATGTGGTTAACAATATAAAGACACAACTACTAGATGTCCTGGAATATGGATCGAAACTATACGCAGAACTGAAGCAGAAGAGATTTGTATTGAAAGAGAAAAAAACTGTTTGACATAATCACTAAAGCTAAACTTCCACACTTTAATTTCCATAGTAAAAGTTTCATCCTCCAGCCACTACAAAACAGGTTACAAAAAAACAACTTTCGCAAGCACATAAAGGGATGGATGTAGCAAAAGAAAGTGGTGAATTTATCAAGGACATTCTGCCGCATGATCTTCTTCCAACAAAAACATTATTTGATGGAGATACTGCAACCAAACCGGTGAAGCACAAACTCATACAAGAGCTAAAAAAAAACTTTCACCTGAAGAATTTCAATTTATGAAAGGTGTCCTCATTGAAAACTGCTGTTGATGTGGACTTTATGTCACAATTGCGAATGGTCAAGATTTCATCCATGCAAACCTTCAGAGAGGTCGCTCAGACTGTTCTACAGATATCAGAGTCAATATGCACCTTGCAAGAACTGTCATGATTCGCTCCCTGCGCTCCAGTGCCCACCACCAGGGGGCATCATAGTATGACCTTCCAGTGTTCTAATAAGCTTCCAGACACTCCCTTGAATGCATAGTCTGACTTCCAGCCATTTGGACACTATTTGGGAATTGGGATCAATTCCCAATCCATGCCGGGTTTTGTGGAAGCCAGCCTGCTCATGCTTGAAGCCAGCCTGCTCATATTGGAAACTCCATTACCTAGAATTCCCTGCTCACTGCTTTGTCTCCACCCCTGCAGGCCAAGGAGGGGTGGAGGAATTCAGCTCACCTGTGGCTGGCTGCTGCTAGCCTGCTCACACCTGATGCATGTGATTACTGTGATCTCTTTAAAGCCCCAGCTCCCTTCAGTCCAGCGTTGGTCATTGTAGCTGTGTACCGATGAGACTGACCCTTGTTTCCAGTGTTTCCTGAGCTTTTGATATCATTGTTTCCAGTGTTTCCTGAGTTTTTTGATATCCTTGTTTTCAGTGTTTCCTGAGGTTTAGTTATCCCTTGTTCCTGAGCTTCCGCTGTTTTCCTTGTTCCTGAATTAGCACTGCCTGCAGTGCTACCTTGACACCTGAGCCTTAGCATTCCTTGTTCCTGAGCTGCAGCAGTTTCCCTTGTTTCTGAACTAGCACTGTCTGCAGTGCTACCTTGACTCCTGAGCCTTAGCATCCCTTGTTCCTGAGCTGCAGCAGTTTCCCTTGTTACTGAACTAGCACTGCTTGCAGTGCAACCTCGACTCCTGAGATTTTGTAATTCCCTGTTCTTAAACTAGCACTACCTGCAGTGCTGCCTTGGCTTTTGAGCTTTTGCTAAATTCTTGTTCTTGCTCCAGCACAGCCTACAGTGCTACTTTGTTTTCTTGAATCCTGAACCAGCACTATTCTAGTATACCCTTGTAGCCTCCCCTTCTGTATATTCTTTTCCCAGACCCTACCTTTCTTCCCATTACCTTTGTTCCAGTTCCTAATTTGCTGTCTTTCTATTCTGCTGTCTTGCTTCTATTACCTTGTATGTTTGTTACTTGCTTTCTGCCAAGTGTGCCCAGTGATTTCCTTCCTTTCCTGTTAAGCACTCATCCTTGCTAGCTCCTTTTCTATTGTGCTTGTGTTTAGGTCTAACCCCGTGCTGTTACTGCCTTGCGTGTTTCTGTTTGATCGTCAGGACCCGTAGGCACAGCTGACTACCTAGGTGGTGTTTCTTGTTAACTGTGAGTATTGTCTTTGAGTTACATTTATAACATCAACATAGGTATCAGCTCCACAGACCCTGCCTTTGCATGCATATCCTATATGTGGGTATTTGCAGTCAGTATCTGTAACAGCAATTGTGGGTGAGGAACTTACTGAGCTTCAGTCTTACCGTGTGGAGCTCCTGAGTACTTTACCCCACATTCCCTTTATTGTTAATGTTGTTTTATATAGATGTCTTGCACATCCGTCCTGGGTGTAGTTATTCTGAACGCTAAATCACCTCTTGAGTGCCTATTCTTTTTTCGTTCTGGCTACCTTGTTCCTTTGTGCAGGCTTCACCTTTGGGTCCCTTTTCTCCTCTCTGACTTCCTGTGTGATTCTGGGTAGTGCTGTGCTCCCCCTTCTGCTTATGTTTTCTACTGAGTCACCAATCCTTGCCCAAGTAAGTCCCTGACTGTGTCCCAGACAGTCCTGGACAGTCCCTGACAAAAACTGCACATTATCTCTGACAGTTATCTTGAACTATCTGCCAGAGAATCAGACGATTGTCTACAAGTGCAACAACTGACCTTGACTGCATCAAAAATTCAACACCTATTTCAGTGCAACATGATAAATTCTGGTCATCAACATCGAACAAGATGAGCTTGGAGATGCTAACCTGCCAAAACGTTGCTGGTGCTTCAGTGAACACTGAATTTCCAATTATTGCAAGTGGAATGATTGTCAATGAGGAGTTGGTGCCTCTAGAGATATATTCGAAAGGTACGGGCAATATTGTTCAAGAACTTAACAGCAAATTGGACGAAACTGACCTTCGTGTTGTACCACATGTTGAGTGGGCTGAAATGTTTCCAATTGAGACATTGTACTGTCAAATGACACATATGGTATTATTGTGCTACTTAAATGTGTTGCAATGTTCATAAGTCAAGGATTGTCAGAGTTATGGATACGGTAAGGAACAGGCGAGAAAAGACACTTAATCCCACTTCATATTCTGTACAAGAAACTTGATCCAGAGATGCCCAGTGTTCTTATCAGGGCACATATTCTTACAGGTAATGAATGACACTATGAACAAAATTGAAAAAAGGCTTGGAGCTTTAACTGCTGAACCTGTGAAGATTCTAAAAGGATTTGCTGAGACATAGGAAGAATGTGACTTTAAAGATGTGGGAAAATACCTTGTGCATGTCTGGAAAATTAGTTCTGACTGCCACACATTTGATGATCTTCGGTACAGTGAGTTCCAGAGATCAGTCCCGCTAAGTGACCTTCCACGACGTCATATTCTGTGTGTGGACACATTAAAAGAGCGTTCTACTTGATTAGAAGATGTGTAAATGTTTTGGATCATGCATATGTAGAGAAAGGTAAATGTGAATTTGGTTGGAAAGATATTGATGGGGTACTAAAACATATGACATTTCTAAAGCAGCTACTCACAGAGCTTACAAGTACATGTACTATTAAAACCTGTGCTACAAAAAGATGTACCAGTCGACATACTCTTCTCAAATGTTCAACATTTTGCAAATGTACCATGAGCGATTGCAGAAACAAATAAAGAAAGTGAACTATGAAAATGTGTCTTAAACAGGAGTGATAAACATTACTTTTTTTCATATTCAGATCATAAACATTTTTTGGTGTATAAATGAAAGGATTTACAACCATTATTATTTGTTACATTTTTATATATGTATCTTCTTCCTCTATTATAGCCGCCATTTTGGAAAATGGCGGAGGGGTTGTTCTGAGGAGTTATTTTCTGTCTCTATAGGACTACTTGACCCCCAAACCCTATGTTTTGACACCAAAATGAAGTATATATGACTCATGGTTCCTGAAATATTACATCACTGCAACGCATCCGCAATTTTAAAAAATGTTGTCCAGAAAAATTCGGCCCGATCAGCAATGTCTACCCAAGTTAAATTACTTCTCTAATTATCCAAAAACACAAATCAAAAGTGAAAATCTCAGGACAACCATTTTTTTACAGAGGTATATCAAGGGGGTGGGATTATTACTGTCCTTGCTCCCTCTTGCCTTGCATATTCAATTTGTCTTTCCTCTTCTCTCTTTTTCTCTGCTTGTTCCTCGTCTTGGTCACTACCCCCGTCTTTTGGTTGTCCCTTCACCCTCCTCACTCTGTCCCTTTTAATATGTTTTCGATACTGCCATCAGAGTGCTCTTTATTTGTTTGTTTTTGAATTTCGGAGCGCGCAAATACCGGTTAAGGTGCATTGGTTGTGGATGAATAATGTCGAGCGGGACTAGATAAAGTTGTATTGCTTATAAAGGTGTTCAGGAGCTAAGTCAAAAGAGGGCTTGTGTGGGCCTGCTCCAAATGTTCATTTTGTTACTAAATTTCTCCTACCCACTCCTCGTCCCACCCTATCAGTCTCAATTCAGTTTTTTCCTTCATCTGGGAACTGATGTCTGGAATCCCCTCCCTCTTTTTCTCCAGTCTGCCCTCACTTTCTCTACTTTCCACTTCCTGTTAAAGGAGCACTTTAAGGAGCACTTTCATCACCTCTTAATTCCTGTTTTATAATTCCTTTTTTTATAATGTATGTAGAATGCTTTGGGAACATGCTTTATACAATTAATATATGAAATTACATATCAAACTGAACTTTCATTTCTGTCCTATCTCCGTTCAGATATTCTCTGGCATGCTAGTGAACCTGACATCTACTTTGCCTTGGCTGACGTGGCTCAAGTACTTCAGCATCCATCGCTATGGACTCACTGTAAGTGCAACCATTTTAGATTGCAAAATAAGGGGAGACCAAATTAGTAAGGGCAATAAATGGTATAGTTCGCCTGATGGATGTATTGATGTAAGTATGTAAAATCTCTTTCATGCATTACCACAGAACCCATTAAGTAAAAGTAAACCTTTAAAATACCATTTAAGGTTAACAAACAAGGCACAGATGTCTTGACTCCCATTAAGTGAGCAATCGAAGGGGCAACTGGTGTATTTTGGATTATAAAGAGAAAATATAACATTGTTGAACGACTCCCTCAGGTGATGAAACATCTACTGATGTAGTGTAGCTCCTATTTCCCTAATAGGCTCTGCGCATTGGAATAATATATCCTATAGGTTTGACATAGGACTAAGGTCAGTATGTCCCTATCGAGTATATTAAACTTAATTACTTGTGCCAGCTAGCTCAGAGGCCACTAGAAACTCCTTGACAACAAGAAGGGAGTAGTTTCTGGCAGCCGCAAAACATGACCAATATGTTTCCCTTTTAGAATCAGAACGTGTCCCAGAGTCGTGGAAACACTAGATAACTATTTCACTCAGCTCAGTCGTGCATGCTTAGTTTTCCTCAGAGTTACACAGAAATAATAGACGGGCGTTTTCAATAAAAGATTTATTGAACAGTCTTGTTTCTGGTGTAAGTATAATGTGCTGTTACGATCACAAGACAGTATGCGAGATAAATAATGTACAGGGTGAGCAGTAGAAATAAATAATACTGCGATAGCATTATCTTATAGTACAAATGCTGTTACATAAATAACACAGACTAAAAATGCGAGTACTCATACGATGCGGTGCTAAGCTAGTTCTACCCCAATGTACCTAACCTAACCTAGGTGTAGGACAAGGTATGAAGTAGGTGAAGTATTCCTTACTATGGTATACTAAGAGTATGTTAAGTCTAGTATGCCTAGTATGCCAAGAGTCCCTCTAGGTTCTTATCAGCTCCATACCTGAAGAATGAGAGAGGTTGGAATCTCTTTGCCAGACTCGAACTCCAACACCCCGCAAGGGAAGTCAGATCACTGGAAGCTGGAAGCTGGAGCTGGGCTCTCTGCGTGCAGGGAATGGCAGCGTCTTCTCAGTGCGTCAGGCCGGGATACGGGCTCCTCTGAAGTCGAGGTCTCCTCTGTTTTACAGGGGCTAGGGAAGGTATATTTATACCTGAGAGTACCTTAGGAATGTTAGCATTGACGTGAATTGGACAACGAAAGACGTCATGAATGAACCCCTAAGGAATAATGGTTCATGCATAATAGATGAGGCCTTGAAGAAATCAATAGTCCTGAGCTAGGGAAACTCCCGCAGCCTAAGGGTCTGTTCTTCATGAACTCGTTGTGACGTTAGGGTGGACGGATGTCAGAGACCATGCCTGTATTTGGAGTGCACGGTTTAATGCCTAAATAAGGCCTGGGATTCTATGCCTATATAAGGGCAGGGCGAATTGTGCCTATATAAGGACAGGATATTGGAAAGCCCGTTATGGACACCCTAAGAGGAATACAACACCCACTCCACTTTCGTGTATACGATAATACATAAATGCTAAACATTAAAAATGCTAAACATAAAAATGGAGTACCGCATATTTCTAAAATATTTCATAAAACCATTTAAAAAAGGCATTTAAAAAAAAAACATATTAGAATGCAAAATGGTACTGTACATTCGAAGCATTGCTTATCATTTCAGGCATAAAGTTCGAAAATAAATGCAATTGGAATGATCTAAGCAGTAATATTTACATGTGACAGAAAATGATCGATAAGTTTGTTCATAAATCAAAGTCATTTCATGTCAGGAAAATTAAATGAACTGTTTTTAGACACATAAGATGACTAAATGTCTTTAGAAGGACCGCTAAGTCTGTACTATAAGGCTAGTTCTACTTTAAGCAGATTGAAGTTCCATTTTCCTTCGAAAAAATGGGAAAAAGTTCAATTTTTGGTAGAGTTCCAAGTTTTTGAAAAAATGAAGGCCAAATTGTTGCTGTATTTTTGGAACACTGTATGCTGAATCAGAGTCAGTTTACGGGTCTGGTGTAAACATTAGATCATCTATTTCTATAGACAAAACATCATCCACTGTAGTTGGTGTGAGTTGGAACACCTCGTGAAGCAGGTTAATCGCACAGAGATGTGAAGCATTGCTTTCAATTGTCGCAATGTTCGCCTCCGTTGTTACCTGTGTGCCTGTAGTTCTTTCTCGTACCTCAGCAGCTGCCGGAAGCGTCTGTGAGATCTCAATGAATGCTGTCATCAGGATAGGAAGCCGCTGGGGACAACACATAGCATGGGCCGTTATCTGGTCCAGCAGAGTATCGACGTCCGTTGGCGCATCCGATGGAAATGTTAGACAGGTGTCCAACACGCATTCTACACCGCATAGCAGGCATCGTAGAACAGGTAAGATGCAATCTTGCCAGATTGGTCTAAAGGACAGGAACCATGTGGTATTAAGGTCCCGTAGACGATTTATGCCCAAAAGCTGTACTATTTGCTCACGGCACTTTCGTTCAAGGAGAGCTTTCTCCATGTCGCTCGGAGTGATGTCGGCGAATTGGCTGGCCATAGCGAAATAGCAGGAAGAGAAATAGAATTCCGGCAACAAGTGCTAGAATTAATGGTATGCCACCAAACACCGAATGTGCAAAGTTCGGGATGATTCCGAGTATTGCCTGGAAAGGTGCTAACAGACCCGAGCAGATGCCCTTAAATACATGTACAATTCCTGTTGTATCAGACATGTTGAAAATTCGTCCTATCATTTCCACGAAATGTATAGGGCAGTTTGTACGTATTAAAGTCTGTATCTCAGCCGAAGTCCTTGCAATTTGCAGATCATAGGTTTCTTTGGCCGAGGTCAAAGGCACTGTTTGTTGTAAAAGCATGGCTTTCATTCTGCTTAAAGTATCAAATCTTATAAAAGAGACGTTCAGCGAAGGCCATAGAGGCGACTCCCTGACTGTGTCTATTGGGGCAAACAATACTTGCATACAGCAAGTGACCCTGGAGTTGACCGTTACTAGATATGGGATGCCTGGCAGCATGCCACAGCAACTCTGATCATTCAACATGAGGTAACTCCCATTAGAAAGTTGTCCGAACGTTGGATTAATCACAGCAGCTGGTGTACCCTGCTGATGGCAAGACAAATTTGCCACAGAACCATTACAAGCCCCGTGCAAGGAAATGTCCTGACATACAAGTGAACCGCTTAGTGCACGTTTACAGTTTTTACCGCTTAAAAACACTTCACGATCCCCGCTCCAACATCTATATGTATACGGTAAAGCCCAAGATGTCTTAATGTATTCCTTACCCAACCTTTCATATTTGCCTGCTTGCATTTGTCTGAGGCAATACTGAAACTGAAAAGTAGTCACAGGTAGTGTAATTTTGCCATGAATAAGCCATTCTGTAGCTGGTTTTTCTGCCACTGTGAATGGTAACTTTTCCAGTTTTTCAATGCTCAGCACTGTATACTTTGCTCCTCTCTGTGCCATTTCGATCTGTTTATCAGTTAGATTGTATTCTGCAAACAGAGCCGTTGTGTTGATGAAACGCCAAGGCACATAGCCCGCTCGCAATGATTGCAGCGTCCAGCTTAATAACATAATAGAACGTATTTGAGATTGGCCTTGTTGTAACATCGCCAAATCTTGTTCTAGTATGTCGATAGCAGAGGATACAATGCCGTCCAGTGAATATATTCTGGAGGACAAAGTTGTTAACCCATTGTCGACCACAGAGAGTGTTTTCTCTAAATTAATACGATCAAGTTCACGTATTCGTTCTGCGGCCTCTATCTGTGACACCTTCCAAGATTCATTATAAGCAGCATAAATGCCGGCATATACGAAACGTTTTTGACGCGGTTTTCTTGGTCCAAGCAAGAAATCCCTAAGATCTGCGTCTTTTGCAAGTAAGGATAAGTGTTGTTTCACATCCTGTAGTGTAGATGTATGCAGCCAATCGAGGCATAACTTCCCTACACTGTATGTTGTTACTACCCCCGGATGTTGTCTTTGGACGTATCTTGGGTCTGGCCTATGAATAGTAAAGCCCTGAGTTTTATTCAGGAATCTTTCCTGACAGTTATTCGTGTCTGTGGGCCAGATCAACCATTTTTTCCAATCAGGATTAGATCTGTTGAGTTGTAGTATATTGTCGACTGTCACCACTGCCTGTGTTACATTATTTTTTGCAGGAGTTGGTACAGAAGGTGTGTTCATCTCTTTGATCTTGGCTAATCCAAGACAAGATGTTTGTTGGATAGTTTCATTCAAAAACATTATTTGTTCAGGGATGATGCAGGCTCTAAATAAAGCTTCTATCCCCTGTACTTGCCATTCTTTAGTACCCCACAACGTTTTTGTGTCTATTGTGTCTTTCCAAAAGTCGAAACCCTGTCTAGACAGTTGGGCATTAAATATTGCAGAATAAATCTGTTTTGTATTTGTTAACATAATTTTCAGTCCTGTTTTGTTTACATTTTTATAGTAAAACATTTCTGGATCAGATGTATTGTAACCTGAAAAATATGGAAATTTACTGGCAAATGTTTTTGAACTACTTTTAGGTGGTGTAGGACAATGTTCCCATTGGTTAAACATAAACACATTTCTTGGATATGCAGATTTATGCAAAAAATGATGACCATAGTGATTATAACAATACAGTTGTTCATAGTCTGATGAACCCTCTAAATATTCATTTTTAGAAAATGCAGCAGATTTTTCTAGGTCAAACATAATATCAGTCACAGTCTCAAAGTCCCAATCATCAGAATAGGTACTGGACGTGATTAGATCACTTAGTGAAATTTTAAACAAATGTGGAATGTTCAATTCTTCCGTCGGACCGAATATATCAAAATCTGTTTTGTCCCACACTATACCATCGTGTATAGGAACAGCTGTGATGTTCACTGATGACAAGTCTCTTGCTTCACGATGGGAAGATTTATGAGGTTTCAAAAGTACGTTTACGTCTTTTCCTTCAGTGTTCACATGGATGTATCTGCCACTTATAAGCACGCTTACTGTTGTTACCAAAGCTAGCCAGAGCAGGAAAACAAAAAGTCCAGATGTAATCCAGAGTTCAATCCATGGAGAAACCAAATAAGTCTTTTTCAGAAAGTGAAGAAAGTCTTGTACTTGCTGCTTGAATTTCAATGACACTGGCGTCGTTTCAGGTTCACTTGGATCTTCTGAGAACGTATCAAAGTTTATGAAGTAGCCAGAAGCAGTTCTGTCAATTGTTGGAATTGCATCAGGATTTGTAGAAATCACTGGAACCAGTTCATCACTTGTTACGTTGGTGTAGACAGGTGTATTTGGACGAACTGTTACTTGTTCTTCAAGAGGGATGAGTTCCATAGCGTTGTTGCATAGTCCTTCATTTGTTTCAGCTGAATTCTCGATTGTTATCAGTCTTTCAGTATGAACCTCTTGGATAGTAGCGAGAGGAGTGCGTTTGCTACTAGGTCGGAGTCCACGAGGCCTACTATTTAGTATTGGCCACATACTGTGGTTTGATCAGGTCGATGGACACAAATCTTTTCTCCTTTCTTCCAGCAAGGGGCGGCAGTAGTACTGTTCTTGTTCCTTGAACTGCTAGGACAGGTACTGGTTGTCTGTAAGAAGGTCCAAATTCCTTCTTGTCCGCAATTTTTTCCCTGACTAGATCCCCAACTTTTGGAATCCAGACAGGCCTTGCTGGGACAGCCGGTTGATCCCCAGTGGTGGTTGACTGTAGGAATACGTTGCTTTGTTTCGTTCTTAATTTGTTTAAGTCCTGTAAAACAGCCAAACGATCTTTGATATCAAAGGGTTTATTTTCCACCACTGTGCCTACGTTTTCTAAGTCTGGTACCCACATTCTTGTCCCAAATAGGACCTCATATGGAGTGACCCCCCTAGAGAACTTCTTGGCAGGTTATTAAGTGCACGTTGAACTCCACTAAGGTGTTTGACCCACCCGTCACCCGAGCCTAATACTCTAGCTGTTATAGACTGCTTTATGTCCCGGTTTTTCCTTTCCACAACCGAATTTCCCTCAGGATGGAATGGAGAGGAGTACCGCAATGCAACGCCCAGACTTGCCATGGCGTCTTTGTAAGCCCGAGAGCTAAACGCAGGACCCTGGTCAGAATGTAGCGTGCCTATTGCGTATATGCCGATAAAGACTCGCAAATCTTTTATAACAGTTCGAGCGTCAGCTGAGCGCTGAGGCCATAACCATAGGAACCTAGATTCAGTATTTGCGGGAATGCCTTTGTCCAGTAGGACGCAGGCGCGTAGATAGTCGAATGCTGTCTAACAGTGGTGTCTGTACTGGGCTGCCGCATTCGCAGCATGGTGTCTGGTGGCTCTTTCGCTGTAATTTACAGTCTAAGCAGTTGTTGATGAATATGTGAATTTCTGTATTCATCCCAGGCCACCAGTACATCTCTTTTAAAGTCAAGATAGTTTTAGAGATCCCTTGATGTGACAGACCCTCCCCCAAATGTGTTTCATAAATCAAGGCTGCTCTACGTTCCATGTTTGGTATTACCCTATCCCCCACTCCAGGGATTCGAGCAAAAGGAACGTTGTTCGCATCAATTACATAAGAGTACTTGAGTGGAAACTTTTTTGGTAACGCTGCACTGCTGCCTTTGCTTGATGCATTGACAGCCAACATTATCTCACCGTCTATTTTTGTTTTTGAACGAGTGATCGCAGCTATGGAAGCCGTTTGCACAGCTCCCTTTGCGGCTTCGTCAGCCAATGAATTCCCTGCAACGTGAACGCCATCACGTTGATGACTCAGTGTGTGGATCACGTGAGCCTTTGGTAGTTCGTTTTTCAACTGAACTACTTGTTCCCAAAGCAATTTGTGCTTTATTGTGCCAC
Source organism: Calotriton arnoldi (assembly GCA_963921515.1). Lineage (NCBI taxonomy): Eukaryota > Metazoa > Chordata > Amphibia > Caudata > Salamandridae > Calotriton > Calotriton arnoldi. The sequence continues at coordinate 225,051 of CAWUFW010010579.1, read as the reverse complement.
CTTTCGCATCTTTGAAACCATTTTCAAGCCAGTTTTGTATATATTCATTATACGACTGCACACAGTAAAAGGAATCGCACACGATTAGTGTGGGGAATTCTCGATCTGTACTTTCAAGTGCCAGTTTGAATGCTTGTAGTTCAGCTCGCTGAGCTGTACAATCTCCTAGAGACTGCGTTTTTGTGACCATAGGTCTGAAGATGCCATTTCGCATGCGACCTTTAACGATAGCACACGCTGCACTGTAAGCTTGCTTACCCCTATTGCGGGTTGTGCGGATCCGTCAGTATAAATTATGAATTCGTACTGATCGAGAGGCAGAATTTCAGTAGGCAGGGGACATTCATGTTCATACTGCAGGAATGCTTGTGTTTTCAAATCTGGATCAAAAACATATTCAACATCTGTTGCAGCAAGAGAATTAACCCATTGTATCCATCTTGGATGCAATGCTTTAGCATTTGGAATGCTTGCTTTTGTAACCGCTTCTAAAGCAGGTACTGGGGTTACGATAATAATGCGTTTCCCTTGGGCTAAGGCTCTTTCTTTTGCTACAGCGGTTTGAACTGCTGTTAGAATTTTTCAGTAGAACTGAAGCGCATTTCCGCTTGTGTGTACAAGTGTGATTTATACGCTATTGGTATTTTTTCACCCTCATTGAAAGTTAAGTAGGTGAATCCGCATTGACCCGAAATTATTCGGATCACCAAATTTCGTTCACTTACGCGTGTTTGTAAGTGATTTGTTGCTAACATGTTAGCCTGGAGTGAACGCAAAATTTCTGTGTGTTCCTGTGTCCAGTTTTTGATTGAAAAATCAGGTTTGATTAATGCGTAGAGAGGTTTAACCCTTTCTGCATAGTTTATAATGTATGTTCTTCCAAAATTTAAGAAACCCAGGATGGATTGTAAGTTTTTTAGCGTTTTTGGAGGTTGGAGCAGCGCACACTTTTCTAAAAAGTTAGCTGCCAAGCTCTTGCCTTCACTTGAAAGCTCATATCCTAAAAATAGGACATTGAGATGGGCAATTCTGGACTTTTTAAAGTTGAATTTGTAACCCTCAGAGGCGAATCCCAGTATAATGGTGCTCACCCTGTTCAAGTGTTTTACTAGGTCATCGTCTGTCAGATATATGTCATCGACATAGGACAATGCCTCATTGTCATAAATTTGTAGTAACTCCATTACCCTCGCTGAGAATAAACCTGGGCTATTCTTGAACCCTTGTGGGAGTCGACAAAAGTGACGCTGGGTCCCCATTATGGAGAATGCTGTTAAGTACCTGCTTTCAGGTGCTATGTTTTGACAAAAGAAACCATTTGAGATGTCTAATGTTGTTTTATATTTTTTACGCACAATGTTATTCATTAATGCTGTGCTATGTGCATTCTGCACTGCAAAAGTTTTAGAACAAGTGTTTAGGTGTCTGTAATCCAAAACTAGACGATATGTTTTGTCTGGTTTGGAGACAGGAAACAAAGGATTGTTCATTGAGGAGGTGCATGTTTCAATCACCCCTTGGTATTCAAGTTGATCTAAGATCTCCCTGACCTGTTTTTTAGCTTCTTGCTTTATTGGGTACTGCCTTTGTGCAGTTGGTTCATGTTTCAGATGTATTTTATGGTGAGGTGAATCCTCATCCCATCCTACATGATTTTTATATAATGCTGGGGCCTGGGCCACTGCCCATTTCCTGGCATATGTATATTTTAGGTGAATTGGAATATGGTTGGAGAAGGCAGGCATAATTATGTCCTCGCCGTGTGGGCACTCCCTGACAAATTGTGGTGGCCAGTCCTTTTCTGCTAGAAGTATGTCATAGCCCTTTGATAGTTTTTCCCAAAAAGTGCTTTCACCTGTCTAGGTTTGTCTCCCTCCATCCGGAGTGTTATGTCATATAACTTTTGTGGAGTACTAACCCTGGTGTCTACAGTCTCAACTGTGATGTACTCATTCAAGTCCACTATCTCCAGAAGTTCCCTCAGGTTCTGGCGAACTATTGTGACTTCTGCTGCACTGTCCAGCATGGTCTGAGCCCATTCTCCGTTCTTGAGTTGCGTTCTCAGTATTCTCGGCATGTCTTATCTTTAGACCTGCTACTTTCTTTTTGGAGAATTGAGGTTTTACTTTAGTTTTTGGAGCGTGTTTGTCGTCTTTCGATGTCACGCGTTCTTCTCTGTGTTCCGTCCGTCCTCTTCTTTCCGAAGTCTGTGGTGAGATCTGAAAGGGACGAGAGGAACGTGTATCAGTATCATGATACCTATCAGGTTTTCTCAAATTATCCCTATTCCTGAGGTTATACCTCCTTTCAGAGGGCTCCTTTTGAGGAGACCTACCTCGAGATTGAGAACGTTTCTCGTTTGATTTTTGTTTAGTAGACTCCCACTTCTTTTTAGAAGATGTAGGAGTTTGTTTTATTGAGTCCTTCTCAGGACTTTCAGATAGTTTTGGTTTCAGTGGTCTTCCACCCAAACTATCTCTGCCTAATTCTGCATAAGATTGTTCTATAATTCTGGGTAGCTCAGTTTGATGTTCTGTAACATCGAATTCCCTCAATTTTTGGCGGATCGCCACTGCTGCTGCCTCCCCTTTAATATTAGATAATATTATTGTTGATACCTGCTCGAAATTTTTCAGTAACTTCATACCTAAATTTAGAGCAGGCTCTGCCCCATATTCATTTTGAATTTGTTTTAGGACATCAGGTATTACCGCAATTGACGGAATACCATGTGTTTTAGTATAGATGGCAGCAAAGACTGAGCCCCAAGTGGTGCAGTCTTCCAGTTGTGGTGTGATCCCCATCGGTAAACTGATTGTTAGGATTCTGTGTTTCTCATGCGGGCTAGTATTTGGAAATACTGCTTCGATTTGAGTAATTTTTTGAGCTATCCAAAATGGAATTTGCTCACGTTTTGTGGGCATTTTACCTATGACTGAGTTGAGAGTCTGTGGTGTAATTTTTAGTGTATTCCCCTGTTGGGGAGTTGGATTTGGATATGTCAATGGTGGTCGGACTGTAAAAGTCCGCATGACATATTGGACCAATTGTCTGTAGATTTTTATTAACTCTTTTATTTGAGTATGTAATTCCTCATCTGTCATTATATCCAGTTCAGGATGAGGTGTGTAGCCGGCTAAAATCGGCCATGTTGCTCCTGGTCTACCTAGTGGACCGAGCCTGGTAATGTTTTTGTGATGTTTTAGGGCGCCTTTAAACCAGAGCTGATGCTCTTGGTAAGTTAATGGAATTTCAATATCCTCGAAAGGAATGTATTCCTCTGGTAGATCATCTTCTTTGTAGAAGTGAAATGTTTGTGATGTTGGATTGCATTCCGGAAGTAGTACCCATGAATAGAATACCTCTGTCTGAAATGATTCATGTGCCTCTATCACGAAAACTGCTCTACCTCCTCTTGGCGATAGGCCATGTTTTATAAGTTTTAGAGTTATGGCTCTTCTTAAGTTTTGAGGGATGTGTACCACACCCTCCTCAGTTTCATTTAAACCTGTAAGGTTAAAAACTGTTGCTTGGGCTGGATCAGCCGCAGCTCCACCGTTTCCGGTGTCTTCAGTCATTTTGTTTTTTGAAAAATGTAGAACAAGTTTCAAGGAAACAAAGATTAGGTGCACAATATTTTGGAACACTGTATCCTTCAACGTTGAGCAAACCAAACAGCTAATATATAGAGTGCTTCCTTATGTAGACTTGGTGGATACCTAACCCTGCCCACTCCAGACGTCTTTTGGAGTATATGGGTAGGGGTCTTTGAGAGAAAATAGCACGGCTGAGTTACTCAGTATCTAACGTTGAATTACTGCCTAACCAAACCGTTGGGCGCCATGTAGTGTAGCTCCTATTTCCCTAATAGGCTCTGCGCATTGGAATAATATATCCTATAGGTTTGACATAGGACTAAGGTCAGTATGTCCCTATCGAGTATATTAAACTTAATTACTTGTGCCAGCTAGCTCAGAGGCCACTAGAAACTCCTTGACAACAAGAAGGGAGTAGTTTCTGGCAGCCGCAAAACATGACCAATATGTTTCCCTTTTAGAATCAGAACGTGTCCCAGAGTCGTGGAAACACTAGATAACTATTTCACTCAGCTCAGTCGTGCATGCTTAGTTTTCCTCAGAGTTACACAGAAATAATAGACGGGCGTTTTCAATAAAAGATTTATTGAACAGTCTTGTTTCTGGTGTAAGTATAATGTGCTGTTACGATCACAAGACAGTATGCGAGATAAATAATGTACAGGGTGAGCAGTAGAAATAAATAATACTGCAATAGCATTATCTTATAGTACAAATGCTGTTACATAAATAACACAGACTAAAAATGCGAGTACTCATACGATGCGGTGCTAAGCTAGTTCTACCCCAATGTACCTAACCTAACCTAGGTGTAGGACAAGGTATGAAGTAGGTGAAGTATTCCTTACTATGGTATACTAAGAGTATGTTAAGTCTAGTATGCCTAGTATGCCAAGAGTCCCTCTAGGTTCTTATCAGCTCCATACCTGAAGAATGAGAGAGGTTGGAATCTCTTTGCCAGACTCAAACTCCAACACCCCGCAAGGGAAGTCAGATCACTGGAAGCTGGAAGCTGGGCTCTCTGCGTGCAGGGAATGGCAGCGTCTTCTCAGTGCGTCAGGCCGGGATACGGGCTCCTCTGAAGTCGAGGTCTCCTCTGTTTTACAGGGGCTAGGGAAGGTATATTTATACCTGAGAGTACCTTAGGAATGTTAGCATTGACGTGAATTGGACAACGAAAGACGTCATGAATGAACCCCTAAGGAATAATGGTTCATGCATAATAGATGAGGCCTTGAAGAAATCAATAGTCCTGAGCTAGGGAAACTCCCGCAGCCTAAGGGTCTGTTCTTCATGAACTCGTTGTGACGTTAGGGTGGACGGATGTCAGAGACCATGCCTGTATTTGGAGTGCACGGTTTAATGCCTAAATAAGGCCTGGGATTCTATGCCTATATAAGGGCAGGGCGAATTGTGCCTATATAAGGACAGGATATTGGAAAGCCCGTTATGGACACCCTAAGAGGAATACAACACTGACATCCACACTGCTCGCTCAGACAGCGGCCCACCAGGGACATCTTAAGGGTTTTGGGGGCCCTGGGCCAAACGCATTTTGGGGGCCCCTATTAGGAACAGCTTTGAATATATGATCCAGTTTCAGCTCTTTCATGGCCTCTTTGGCCAGGTCACTGACAGTGCAGAGGCACATTAGTCCAAACTGTGTTTACATCTAATATTCAGGGATAGAGGTGTGTGTTTTCAATACTGTAACACAATAGCAGTTCACTAATATTACTGCAAATAATCTCTGTGACAACCTCCCATTTCTCATATGTGAGGTCCTGTTTTGATCTAAAAGTAACTTTTTTAAGGATGTTGCATGAAACATAAACAACATTTCTCTGCAAAATATTTGTAATAGACTCTCACAAATCACCCACATTAAAAATAAATGACAGGAAAACGGTATTTAAAACAATCTGAGAATTATTCAAGGTCATCAGGGCAAGACTCTCTGCAGAACAGAGCTGAATCTATCAGGGGATCCCTGAAAGGCTGGGGCCCTGGGCCAGAGCCCACTTTGCCCATGCCTTAAAATGTCTCTGCTGCCCACCCGGTCTGTTCTGCTGCCCGGCAGTCGGCGGGAGCGCAGTGAGTTGGAGCTTGGTGTCCTAATTCCGGCTTGTGCAGGACTGCTTCTTAGGCACCAAAGGGCAGTGAGCGTAGCTTCCTGGGGACAAATGGATTGGGTAGCTATGGAGTGGCCTCTGTTCTCACATCCTGGTTGGTGTACTCTTGTGCTGCATAACGGTGACCTGTATAGTGGTCACCCAGTGGCCCCAAAAATGCAGCAACGCTAACGGGGCTGCATTTTGGGATCCCGAATATAGTGTCTGGGATATGAATGATAGTACATCTTCTCCTTCTTCCCAGGATGCAAAGATGACAACATCACATCCTTCAAATGGAGCATTTCAAATCACCCCTGAAATATCGCAAGAACATCCGCCATCATAGGTGTGAAAATCTTGAAGGGAAAATGCATGTTCTGTCATAGAATTTACCCATCAGATGGGTAAGCATCATCTGCTCGCTGTGCATAGTGCAACGGATCTGCTATCCTGCTGCACAATTTCAATTTAAATAACAGCACTTAAAAATAAATAAATAAATACAGGCAATATAAAAACCACCTGAATACTTCTTCCATTTGTGCAATGCTCTACCCCGAACATTCTGTCTGTGCACACTTTACCATCTATGGCAATCGAGCTTTGATATTCTCTTCCATATCTGCAACCTGGAAACAGCACAAAAAGTAATTTAAATTAAATCTGTTCTTCGGCCCCCTAAGACTAGAATTGCTGATACCTACCACAAATCAATAGAAGGCCAAGCCAACACTCACCTTCTGTTCTACAATGTAGACACCTCTGCTAGGGAAAAGACCTTCTCCCAACGTGATCATCACCAAAAAGATCTGCAATTCCTGGCAGGGGATGCTCATAGACTAGTCTTCCCTAATGCATATAATTATTTCACTACCATAAACTTCTACACTAACAGAAAGATAAAGATACAGGCAAACTAGTTCAATCTTGGGATCTGCAATCAGAATTCAAATAAGCTAAAAGCAATCACAAGCTGCTGTTTCTCTCTTGGGAACACATCCTCTCTGGTAAAAGAGTCAATCCCAGCTGAATCCCTCATCCTCTTCTCTTCCTCTGGTCTCCCTGCCTGCACTCCATGATCCACTTCCTGGTCATTCATTGTGACTTGTTTCAACTATTCTTGAGTGCTAGATATAGTCAATCTCCCCTCATTTAAACATGAAGTTAATTGTCTCTACACTTCAAGGGGCCAGGAGACTTGTCCTGGCTCTTCTTCCCTACAAATGGAAACCTCCTGATGAAAAACAGAAATTGGGGAAGCGGTTACTATTAAGTACCTGAAATTAACTTCCCCTGATATTGATGTAAAGATCACATCTATGGAGGCAAAGCTGATGGCCATGCGTACGAGATAGGAAATAGAAAAGTGCAGCAATGGCACACTTGTTTTGATGTCACCACCAAGGTATCTGGGCCAAGCAACGGGCAAACTCATTTCAATTAATTTAAGAAAAGTGGAGAAATTTGAAGAGGTATCCAAAATATACAGCCTACCTTTATTCTAGAGTTTTATCATGGCTTTAGGTGGGCCGGGTCCTAAAAGCAGGTGTCGAGACGGGTCCCTATCGGGCTCTCCATTTTTACCCTCAGGATGCAGAAAAAAAAACTTAACTCTGCAATAGTACCATCCTTCACTCGTTTTTCAGTTTTATATAGCGCAAACTCGGAGCGCTTTACATGAACTCCAGTTACATTACACAAGGACATATTCATTTTTTAAATCACAGGATGTTGAGCCCACGTCAGGCTCGAACCTACTTTCTTAGCCCGAAAGTCGGCAGCTCTAGCCTTACCCACAACCTCACGCACAAGAACAGAAGCATTTTCAAAATGATATACAAGGAAGTCATAGTTGTTGCTTATTTATCTAATGCAATTTACAACCATTGACAAAGCCAATAGTCCTGGCCTGTTGTAGGTGTAATGTTACTTGTTGTGTTATATATCTGGATGAATGGACAGAAGCAGCAAAATACCAGTGGGGCAGCAAACTATGCTAAGCACAGATTTTTAGCTTAAGTGTTTTAAGCCACGCCTTTAATTACATCGGCCACGCCCCTATGAGAGACCCCCCAGTCTTTTCATCCCACTTAAAGCCCTGGGTTTCCTTCTTATCCAGAGAGGGAGATAGGATCCAATTGGGTTGGTTACACAGTTTCTGGGAAAGAAGGATCTCAGTGACCTGATCTCAAGACTTTCCAGTGATGAAGCTAGAAAAAGCACCTAAGAGGCTCCGTAAGCCACTGGAAGTTCAAAAGTGAAGGTCACCCTACTGGTGGAACTCGATAATGTCACTGAAAATGATATGGTGCTGTGGCCGCCTTGAAGGAAAAAATCAGTGTTCCATCATGCAGAAAAGATCCTACTGTTTCTGGATCTCATGAATGGGGAGGCAAGAAATGTTGTCAATTTAGCGTGACTTTTCAATGTTAGAAATGGAGGCCTTGATTAGTATACGGCTAAGCTGGGGTTGCCAAGGGATGGAAAGACACATGCTTTTTCCTGCGCATTGAGACCCTCACAGGTGAGTAGTGCACTTTACAAATTCCTGATTGATTCCTGATTCTAAAGTGGCCTGTGTGTTCTCGGAGATCTGGAACTGACTCCCGTGCTCTCTTCCTGTGACCTCCAAACTTTGGATCTCCATTTAACACTATGGGGTGACAGAAATGGGTACTATGCTTGCGTGTGTGAAGTGCAGAGACATTGAGACAACCGATCTTTGGTCTTTTTACCCTTTCCTCTGGTTGGTCATGCACTTGTGAGTTCTTATGTTATTGAAGTACATCCGGTATAGTACATCCGGTAAAGGTTTGTAACCTTGAATGGGTTAGTATCACAATTGCTCTAATGGTCGTGTCATTTCCTTGTAATAGCTTCTGATATGCAGTTTACATTGCCAAATATCAGAATGAACTTTCTATTTTCTTCTTCGCGTCTTATCTAATAAAAAGATTTAAAATAAAAATAAGTGCCTTTGAACAAAAAGCAGTCCTCCTAAAATCATAACCTTTTTTCTAGAGAAATGGAACTAAAAACCTCAATTGTACCTTTTTCAAGCAATGAACGAATTTGTAATGCATCATCTTTTTCTTTTTAAAGGCTTTGCAAGTTAATGAATTCATGGGGCTCGAATTTTGCGGTAATATTACTGAAAGGGCCTTGCAAACTTGCAGCCGACGGAGCCCATTAACTATGTAAGTTAATAGTTTTGATTAGTGATAAATGACGTAGCACATGTACATATCAGAACTCATATGTATGGTGCACAGTGTAAATCCTCAACTACTCCCGGTGAGAAAGAGCATCACCAAGTCTGACTACAGCCACTTCAATAACCCTACATGTTGTGTTCCATTTTATGTTTTGTTATGCAGTGTATTTTGTACAGGAACTAAAACAATACAAGCTTCCTCATTATATGTGTTATGGCAACAAGTTCTGTTTCTTGCTTCTCCAGTTCCTCCAGAATTAAGGCTTGTAAGCCTGGTTGGCAGAGTGTTTGGTCATTGTGTGATTTTTATGAGAAGATTTGGGTGTTGTGCATAAGGGCTAATGGCCAGCGAGGAGGCAATCAGAGGGACTGCAAACGCCTAGGTTAAAGAGCAGATTTACCGGGAGATGCTCCCTCAGGAATGAAACTGTGGCAACCAAAGGAAGACACAACTTACTAGTTGACGTCCTATTTAAAAACATACGTCTATAAGGCCAACCCAAGAGGATGTAGATGGGCCAAAGGAAGATGCAGTTCCCTAGTCCAAGACTATAAGGTCCACGTAGGGGCAGCAACAGTGGGACCAAGGAAAATGAGGCTTCCTAGGTAAGGCTGAAGAACATGAGCCCCCCACCCCCTCAGCACCTTGGTTCAATAAAGCTCTCTACGATGAAAGGAAAAACCTTAGATTCCTGGAGAAACATTGGAGAAAATCTCCTTCCACCTCCAATCTCTCTCTTTACGCTCAGCAAGATCCAAATATCACAACCACATCTTCCTTGAAAAAGCATCACATTTCAGATCCCTCCTTGACTCAGCCAAAAACAGACCCAAAAAACTTTTTGACCTCATCAAAAACCCAAACTGTTCTCCCCTAACCATTAAGCCTGAGGATTCCTCAAAGAAAGCAGCAGATTTCGCTATAGTCTTCGATGAAAAGGTCAAAGCACTGGTGGATCAGGTCGCCCACCCCTCCCCCATTGAGGAGCGAAAATCCTTAGTTACCTGGCAGAACTTTGACGTCATCTCGGAAGATGACCTCCTCAAATGCATCCTCGAAACTAAACCCTCCAACCATTCTTCTGACCCCATCCCTAGCGACATCGCCATCGATTTCTACACCTATACTCTCTCTTACTGGACCAGGCTAGTCAATCTCTTCCTCAGTCAAGGCTCCCTCCCGGTTGCCCTCAAATCAGGTCAGGTCACCCCTCTCTAAAAATACCCTCCGCCGATGCGAACGACCTCAACAACTTCCGCCCTATCACCAACCTCCCTTTTCTTTCAAAAATCACCGAAAAATGTGTTGCGAAACAACTTTCCTCACATATTATGGACAATAACCTCCTCGACGTCTTCCAGTCGGGCTTCATCCAAAATTGCAGCACTGAAACAGCCCTGCTGCAAGTGATTGATGATGCGCTGCATATACTCGACTCTGGGGAATCGTGTCTTCTGATTCTTCTAGACCTCTCTGCAGCCTTTGACACTGTTAATCATAGCACCCTCCTCAAAACTCTTCAACAGAGAATGGGACTGGATGACACAGTGCTCAAATGGTTTGCCTCTTTCCTCTCGGACAGATCCCAAATGATCAAGATAGCGAACAGTCTTTCATCTCCTTTGGCCGTAGCTCAAGGCGTCCCTCAAGGTTCTATCCTGGCACCCACCTTGTTTAATCTCTACCTGGAACCTTTAGGGAACCTCCTAAGCAAATCTGGGCTCCATTACCATCTTTATGCGGACGACACTCAAATCTACCTTAAGGTGTCTTCCGCACACGATCTCTCCCTACTCAACTCTACTCTCAACTCTATTCACAACTGGATGTTAGCTCACCAACTCATTCTGAATCCCGCCAAAACTGAATTCCTCCTCCTCTCTACCTCTCTCTCACCTCCTCCTGTTCAATCTTGGATGGATCAGCTGAACCTACTCAACAACACCTCACCTCCTGTCTCCCAGGAAGGTTAGTGAAGTGGCACATCAAGGCACTGAGCTTCAAAGGCTGCACCGCCTCTGATATGCTTCGGGGTGACTCCCAGATAAGGAAACAGCCCTTTCCCTTCCCCAGGCACATTTGCTCCCGGGCAGGCGGGAAATTAGATACTCAAGGAGGGGTAAGCTTCCATGAGGCTAGCCACACCTCCAGAGTGGGCAGCCTGGTCTGTACACTGAAAGAAAGGTTGTGCCATTTTTAGAAGTGGCAGAATAGAGGGTTCTGGGTAGAAAAGGTGACCTACAACCCTGAATGTGGTCACCTCAGGGGCGGATTAGCTGCTGGAGTAAGTACCCCATTGACCACTTGCACCCACACCCCTAATGCCCCTAAATCTAGGATTTAAGGGCTACCCCAACACCAGAACCTCAGTTCTGGACAACCTGCTTTAACAAGCATTGGCATAGCCAATAGGTCTCGCTTTTGGGACCTTATAAGTATTTAGTTATGCAGCACAATATCCTTGGTGCAAGAACATCAACTGTTGCTTGGCTAAACACTTATAAGGTCCTAAAGGCGAGACCTATTGGCTATGCCAATGCTTGTTCCAAATGTGGGTGGGTGCAGGAGTTGTTTTGGGAAAACAGTAAAAGTAGTCTGTCAAGGGATGTAGCGCCATCTGACGTCAATAAAATGTAATTTTTTTGTTGCACACTAACAGTTTCACTGTTTCACTACACTAAACAGAAACCAAGCATATTTTACAAGAAAAATTAGGATTTCATGTTTCCTTTTTGTGTAACACAACCGATTAAAAATGTATAGTTTATATATTAAATAAGGACATAGGTAAACAAGTTTTTGCACATTGTTTAAATCAAGTATGTACATTAATTCACTGCTATGCCAAAGTACCATGTGACGCAGTGCTTTAAATGGAAAAAGAAAAGTGCAGGTAGTCACCAAATTGAGCCATGATTGAGGGGGTTTGGCGAAGAGGGGGTTTAGAGGTGAGTCCAATGGTCGGGGCTACTGGGAAATATTTACTGGGAATCAAGATTTTCTTGGTGTGAGTGATAACAGATACACTTCTGCAGTCTGTGGTTTGTGAAACGCGGTGCTGGAATAATTTTCAGGGTGAGGGTTCTGCAATTAACGTTACATCTTTGAAGTCATAGGGATTGTAAAAATCCTAGCATCACACAAAAAAAGTGTAACAGATAAGTCCTGTCCAGCATGAAAGTGGTAATGGTGTCAGGGCCTTGAGACTGGTGCCACCGCACCGAGTGCTTACTTCAGGGGCTGCCATGTTTGCAAGTTTATTTTGGTTTTAAATGCTCCTGCTACCGCGTTCCTTGCATCCAGCAATTTCCAGGCGACAATAAAAATGTCAAGATAACTCTGGTGATTGATGTTCTCCCTGGAGAGAGATTGGAGTTTTGTCTAGTTGAGGTTTTGACCGACCATAAAATAGCACAGATGATTAATATGCCTGCTGCAAAGAACGTGTAACATGCAGATTGCAAAGAGTATATAATGTAATTAGGTCAGTGGGTTACTGCTTTTCTAAGAGACATCCTTTTGTTACTTGCAGTTTATAAGTTAAATTCCTAATATAGAACAGTGAATTATTCACTGTCATCAAACAACTGCATGCACACTGTAGAGTATAGATTAGAACATAGATTAATGTTGCAAAAAGGCTTCATTTGGGTAGAAATCAATTCTAATTATTGAAGAGAACCCCCAACTATGGTGTTCCATTTTCAATTCTGAGTTTGTGCTTCTCCAGACCAAGCACTCTTAAGCTATACTGCCTACCAGTATGGATGACATGTCACTCCTATACCTTGTAGTCCTCTGGCTTAAGTAACATTTCCGATACACTGATTTATACATGTATGATTGATTGTCTCTGTGTAATGTGTGTGTGATGCAAAGTGCTCTGACACCCTACACTGGTATGAGTGGCGCTATATAACCAATTAAATGCATCTAAAAGAGAATGGTTATGGAGATTTGAGGGGCACTGTTAAAAGGTGGTGGTGAGGGAATCCGTGATGGAGGAGGTCAACACCGCCACTATGGATTGGGGGGTGCCAACAAACCTTGTCGCACCAGGCGCCACCAGCGCTAAAGCCGACCCTGAACGGTGTGTTATCTAACTGGTAGGGCATGGTGTGGTAGTGCACTGCCTTGCAGAGACAGCACATTATCTATTGACATGACCACTAAATTTGCACAGACAAGCAGTATTACTGATAAAACTGTACAGCGCACCAAGGATAATGTGTGGAATCTGGGTCCAGCTAGTGGAGTAGCCAGAGTGTCATGGTCCTGAGGGAAGGAAGGAAACGGCCCCTTAATGTAGGCTTTAATAGTACATTTTTGTACAGTTTGCGGGGCGATTCCAAACACAGCTACAACCTACAGCCACAGCTGCACAGGACCTATTCAAAAGTGGAAAGTAAGCAGAACACATTTTGTCTCACTGGTGTGGAGCTTAAGGTGATATGTCGCATCAAATCTCTAGCAGCACAGACTTTCCCCCAATGTATGCTTATCCACCTGCAAGGACACCTAAAGATCATGTGACGGACAGCCTCCAGAGAAAGGAACGTGATCAGACGAATGAGCGCATCCTCAGCTGTTGGGTTCCAAGGCCAGGAAACAACTCATCTAATATACAGACCATACTGTCCATAACCTGCATGGTGACCATTGCGGTATTAAAATCCTCTCAAAACCCATAGTGATACACTACCACTAAATCATGCTACGTCATGCAGAAAAATTGCATTTTGGCTATGGGGCAAAAACTCAGCAAGTTCTGCAGATTTAAAATTAGCGTTCTCTTAAAATAAAAGGTATTACTTGTACTAATTTAAGAGGAAGTAAATATTTGGCATGGATAGGTTTATCAACTGTGACGAGTAGGGCAGCAGATCAGGAAATTTAATTTTATGATCGAGGCTGGCAGAATGTCACTGGAGAAGAAAGAGTGTAGGCTTCGCAGGAGCAGTAGTTTTACCAACCTCTTCCAGAGAAAGGCTGCTGCAGGAGGACCAGAAGGAAGTGACTGCAAATGTGATCTAAGAAAGAAGTCGGTGGATTTTCATTAAACTAGAAGTGCAAACGCTGGAAAGTGTTCACGTTACATTCTGATTTTGCTGAAGATGTAATCTAGTCACCAACCGCAATATCAAACTTCCAACACCCAGCGCTTGAAACCCTTATTTGCCATCTTCATGAAACTATAAAAACACCCGAGTAGCTCAAACATTTTCTTTCAGTTAAAGGCGCTCCAAATAAATATAAAAGTATGCAATATATGGAAATTTTCACCGCGAACTGGAACTGCACATTTAGTTCCAGAAAGTATGATTACCACCAGCGCCTGGTTTAATTTAACTGCACTTTTGTATGTATTAACTCCACTGTGACCAACTGAAAGCTTGCAAGGTCATTGAGAGACAACTAGTTTGACTTTTGTATTGTGCACGTGCTATATAAGGGCACATGAACACACTGCTCAAATGTGGAGACACCAACATGCCCCCAAATACCGATTTTTATATTCCCACTCCAAAGTAAACGCTTATCAAATGGAAACACGTGATCTTTTTGTCAATATAAGATAAGAAAAGACCGGTCAACGGCCGACTTGCTACCAATAAACAGTGCAAGCAGTGCTTCCGACTGCATTTTAGAGCCCAGAAAGACTACATGCAGTGCATGAACACCCAGGAAGTCCACAGAATGAGAGGTCATTTTGAATGTTCGGCAGCACGCACAGCAGAGACAAATGCCTAGACCAGTTAGGACCACATTCGGGTTGTTTACACAATTAAACAACAGTCCAAGTGGCAGAACACAGGCCAGAGCGTTGCTCCACAGCATGAGTAAGTAACAATTCGCCTCAGTGGTAACCACTCCCAAGTGTTTATATACACGAGACGAACACACCATTAGGTCATCAAATAGCAGAACCGGTAGCCACGGATACTTCAAAACAGAACTACAATTGCTTTTTTAAGAACATGAAAGGCTTGTCCCTTATTAGCTCATATTCCACTTTACAAAGGCACATAAACAGCCAACAGCTGATTTTCCCCAAAAGCAGCCTTTCGTTCCCCACACACCAGGAGGAGCAGAAATGGCAAGCGCCAGAGATTTATCCACAAGTACAGAACGCAAATGTGCGCAACTTATGAAAATAAACACAGAAAGCAGCCCGAGGTCGCAAAAGCACCGCTCACATGAATGTTACAAGGCGCATACTAAAGCCAATGAAGAGATGTCACAATATAGCCATTCACCAGTATAACAGCAAAATACGTTAGTGCGGAAGCAGGGCCGCTGTGCATACTTATTGTCCCAAAAGCAAGTCGAGTAAACAATGTAAAAGGCATCCCTGCGAGTTAGCAGAACGAGCTCACCGATCACACAGACGATAACACCACACCCAACTGTAAACATCATAGAACAGGCACGTGCCCCTTTGCCCACAGAATACAATGACCAATGAATAGACAATATTCGGCAGGACCAATGAGCGAACCACAGTCGACTCCACCTCAAAGTCTATTTAAGTACTGACCGTTTCTTACCTGCTGCTATGTTTCCCTTCAACGTCTTTGGTAGCTGCAACTTCCAATTCTCTGCAAGACAAAACGCACCAGAAACGGAGTCAACAGCAGCTAAAAAAAAAAATATGAAAAATGATCCAAGGCGGCGAAAAGAGGCCGATGCAACCAAAACTGGAATCGTGCCTACTTGACAGGCAAAGTACACAGGAGGGGAGGGCAATGTCAAGCACAGTGCAAGGTTATGCACGTCTTCGAGGGATTATGCACGTCTTTGAGGGATGGATTATTAAGGGGAACAAGCAAATGGTGCGCGCGAAAGTGATCGCAAGCAAGACGTGCGGCCGCGACCGGGAGTTGTGTGTACACGCGCGCGCAAAAAGGAAATAAAAACAAGCCCGGGAGTTGTGTGCGCGCGCACGTGCAAAAAAAGAAACACGCGAGTGTGCACGTCGCGCGCGCTTGTGCGCGTAACAGCAAGCTGGTGGCCGGCTTGGTAGCACTTTCAAAACCCCCTTACTAAAAGTCGAGCACGCTGCTCTAGGCTCGACCTAAAAAGGACTAAGAATAAACCCGTGTCTGTGATAACAGGACTTGCACAAACCAAAAGAGGGATACTTTCCACCTGTTGCAATACTCCTGGAACTGCCTAATCGAGACTCATCCTAGGCTAACTCTTGGTTTCCCCAGACAGGGGGAGCCCTGTGAAAGCCTGACGCACCCTCAGACTCCCCTGGACTAGTGGCACTAGTCCTCAGCAAACTGCAGGTAAAACAGCTCCCTGGATCCGAAGAATCGCTGGTCGTTACGCCCTCCATGTGATCGCCCAAATCCAGAATGTTTAGTGCATTGTGGGAACTTTAGTCCTACCTTCCACCAAGTTAAAGGCAGATATTGCATTCTCCGGGACCACCTTACGTTGAAGTACCTTTTCACAAGGATTAACTTTGACAAGGCTTGTTGGTCGCCAGTCCGGCAACCAACCACCGCACTCCACACTACACCTACAGGGAACTCCACAGGACCTTCGACCGATGCCAACAACCACCACTCTGCATTTTACATATTGTTCCTGCAGCACTGTGTAAGCAGTAAAAGCAGCTCTCCTGTAGCTTCCGTGGAGCACCAGGGACAGCCAGGACAACTATTAACCCGGGCTCCACGGGCAAGGTAAAATTGAACTGACTGTCATGGCCTGGTCTTAGGACCCGCATCACCTTTACCCTGTAGGGGTACCACACAACTCAACCTGCAAGTGACCAATTGTCACCAGTGGTTTTTCCCACTGACCGCAATGTTAAAGTTTCACTGTATTATTTTGCACTGATTTTATATTGCTTCTAAAATCTGTAACTCTGGTTATATGTATGCTAATCCGTTCGTTTTGGAATTAGGATAAAAATGCACTCTATTTTTCTCTCGAGTTGTGTCAATTACTTATCCTCCATTTTGGTGCTCTGAAATGCTTAACACATGTTCCTCTAGTAAAGCCTGACTGCTATTTGCCACACTACCAGGACTGAGCTAAGGATTTATTAGTGAGAATTCAAGGACCATGTTTGGGGTCTGTGAGAGTATTGCATGGTGAAGCTTAGCCAGCATCACCACATAATACTCCACCTTCCTACAATGTATATGTGTACGTTCAACAAAAACACGCAAATGGCCAAGTACAAAGTATTCATAAAATGTAACCTTACGTTTATAAAACCATCTACTCATAAGAAATATTGCGGTACAACATTATAATATTCAGCACAAGTAAATCCTGTATTTGGGGAGTGGGGAGGTGGCGTTCCAGGTCCGAGATGCCTGGAATATTTGGGAACACCGTAAACGTTTTTTAACATTTACTACTGTCATTTACTCTCAATGGCACTATCTTGAAGGGGGCCATTGGCCCATTCCTTTTTGTCGGATAGATTTCAAGTTGTACTGATCAATACGTTTTCTTCTTTAGCGAGGTTTTTACCCCCGGTAGTGCATAGCACAGACTCATCTTTAATGTATCCAAAACTGAGATGTTGGTGGTGGCCTCAGGGATCCGGGATCCCTTACCCATCAAGTGACTTTAGGTCATGGAACCAACCCATGTGACTGGAAACACAGCATAAATTCTAGGGGTATCAGAGATACTACCTGCAACAGGACAAAATAAGAAAGAGGAAAACCTGTTGCGGCTTAGTTAACTGATCCAGCAGCCAACCGCTTTCTGTCTTCTTGGCAAAGATAGGTATTATTTGACTGGCTCATGAACAACTAGAAAAAGGCAACCAAATACTTGATTTATGAGCTGAGAAATAAATTTCTAGGAACTTCTAGCCAGCGTTTACTTATTTATCTAGCATCTTTTAGTATAAAGTCAACTATGGTGTGCAGTACCATTTAAAAAAAATAAGGAAGACAATTATGTACTTTAACATAAAAATATCTTTTTCATTGAAGTTGATAGTAACCTATTGGGGTCTGCAAGTTGGGTTTTGTTTTGTAAACATCATAGCATGAGTGATCTTCATTCCAGAATTTTTTAGGTCTCACCTGGATATAGCTTTAGTTGACTAGCAAGACTCATGTAATTAAAAAAATCTCAATACAAAAACCACACATACACATACACATACATACATACATACACCTACAGACCTGATTATGAGTAGGCCCTTTCGGAAACAATATAAATCGGACAAAGAGGTATCTGGAATTTATAGGGTGTGATAATTATCGCATATCCAGGGTTTGGGGGGAATAACATGCAGATTTTGGTGTTTACTGCACCACAATTTGCAAGTTCTGGTCCCCTTATTAAATTCCAGCACGTTT
This sequence comes from Calotriton arnoldi, assembly GCA_963921515.1. Taxonomy (NCBI): domain Eukaryota; kingdom Metazoa; phylum Chordata; class Amphibia; order Caudata; family Salamandridae; genus Calotriton; species Calotriton arnoldi. Next base: position 206,782 of record CAWUFW010010579.1, on the reverse strand, counting down.
GACCTGCCAAAATTTAACTAAGGGTGCAATCTTTATAAGGTGGCATAAACATTGCGCCACTGGTAATAGTAAAGGGCAACTTTCAATCAGGCCCAGAGAGAGGAGTTGGGTCAGCTCTCTTCATTCATTAGTCTGTGCAACAGTCATTTACCTTTTGCTTTTTTAGACCACAGCATTGAGCCTATTTCACCCATTAACACTCCCTGTGAGTGATAGCATTTTTTCTACTCTCATGTGCATATCCGCCTAAAGGGATGTGCATTTCAGTGCCAGGGCTGGTGATCCAATACTTAACTGTAGCAATGTGGCAACCTTTTTTTTAAATTGATTTGTTGTTTGGTTTGTAAGTCATTCTAGTGTGAATAAATTCTGTCTTCAGTTCAAGGTAATTTAAAGCAAGTAATTTTTTTTGCACAAATCAGAATCATATTTTCCTGTGATGTTCATTAAATCAAGAAGGGTTTGTTATACCTGTTTTGAAGACATCTGGCTTTTAAATGATATAATGCAAGCATATGGACACAATGTTTAACCAGTGGATTTTTTTGTTTTTATTTGGTATATGTTTGCAAAACAATAAAAAATAAATAGCCCTTGTACCAGTTGCCAAGACCAGGCCAATTAGTTTTGCCAATGCTTGTTCATTGATCCTATTGCACCAACTGACGATGACTCCAATTCTTAGTGCATACTTTATTGACCTTAAATTTAATTCCCAGATATTTAATTACAATATTTCTGTAATTATTGGGTGCTGAAACCTCTATAATTGACAGCTCTCAAATTTCCCATATCACTTTGTGAGCAGCTCATCCATCCTGGGCTTTAATCTTTCCATTCTGGTGCTTCTACTTCTGAATTTATTTTGGGACAAGTACCAGTAAACCAAATAAATCTTGACTGGATGAGCATGAACCTGAGATACTTGAGAACTTTAAAAAACATAGCCGTAGTTTTGAGTTTCTATTTTTTGATCAGTTGGTACCAAGTTGTGTAATTTTAGGCCCTAACTTAATTTTTCACCACACAATCGGAATCGTTTGCAGTGTTCTCAAAATATACTTTGGAAGTTCAGTTAATAATAAGGTACCATAGTCCAGATGTGAAGTAATGGCTGTCCAAACTATGGTTCTGCAATAGTTCTTAGGTGCCATGGAAAGATTTTTAAGACGCAGAAGCAGATGAAGGGACTGTTAATTTGACGCTTCAATGAAATCGTGTTATCAAAAATGAAGCCTAAGTTCCTCAGAAATTGAAATGGTTTGTAACTTGGATCCATGTGGAGGATGGCCGCCAATAAGCAACCGGACTCTGATAGGGCATCCATCAACCAAAAGGTCCATCTTACATGAATTAAGTTGAAGTGCATTGGCGCTCATACACTCAGCACCCACGATCATGCAAATTGACGTTGGATGGTATTATCCTGATCATTCAGCTGAATAATCAGCCATGTGTCATCCACATACATAGTCATCGAACTCAGATCTAAAAAGACTGAGTCACTGCAGCAAGATGGCAGTTATTAAGGGCCTTATTACGAGTTTGGCGGTCTGTGGACCGCTGCCGAACTGCTGACACCGCCAGCAACTATGAGCGCTGCAGAGCAGGTCTATGAGGTTGTGGGAGGGTGCAACTGCCAGTGAAACTGCCCTCCCAATTATGAGTTGATTTACAGCCGGCAGGACCGTGGCGGTCCCACCACCACATCTGAAACAGCAGAAAGGCAGAGATATAAGGCCGAAACTCACCTCTACTCAGCTCTACTCAGCTCTACTCGTATTCTGGCATCATAGAGCCCATCGGACACGTCCTGCCACTGCTTCACCTCCTCGACTACATTCAAAATCCAGTCCGTCACAGACAAAATCGGCAGTAAGTCATATAGCTACCTGTTGCCATAGACTCCTCTGCAAAACAATGCCCTGCCATGGACTATGCAAGGGAGTTGGGGGTCCCTAAGTAATTTACACATATACCAGGACCCTGTCTGGGATTGTTTCTTATCAGTCATCAAAAATACATCTGTAGGGTGCCATCCTAGGCCAAAACATTGGTACTGCACAGGCACACTATACACAAATGGACATGTGTTTGCAAATTATATACAGTGATAGTGATGTGTGCATTATTTTGTGTTCCACCACAGCACCTCTGCAACAATATCACACCTATAAATCTCTGTCACACATATTTTGTCTTTTTTCACTTATCTCCCATGTTACTACTGAAGTTCACTTGTCATGCAGCTTACCATTACTCAAGTGTTGCTAAAGAAACATTGAAGTGACAACTGCTACCATGAGGCCTTGTCACTCCAACTATAACCAAGATTCTACACTCCTTTTTTACCTTCTCACTTGTCTGCCATGTCACTACTGAAGTTAACTCATCATACAGGTTACCATTTCTCAAGTGTTGCTATAGTGAGATTAAACTGAATACAACTACCATGAGGCCTTGTCACTCTATAACCAAGATGCTATAGTGACTGTGACACACTCACTTGGCACTCATCCCAGGCCTGTATTGATGTCCAAGAAACATCTGTATGGATGTGTCAGTAAAGTCAAACACACCTTCTCTGCTACTACTCTGTATTGTACTCTCACACATCACCCACATGAAAAGCGAATGTCAGTGAATGGGATTACATAGACTCAGTGTGAGTACCATTCTAAGGGCACTATGGAAACACTATCTGCAGGATAGCTCTGCCTGTATCAGGGGGAACCCTGAAAAGCTGGGGCACAGTACATTTTGCACATCTCTGACAAACTCCATGTGCACTGGACCTGGGAACTGAAATATATCAGGGACAACCGATAGCATAGCCAAGTGCCATGCATGTGTAGGCAATGGGTCAGTGTAACCTATGAAAGAAAACACAGAACAAACAGCATGTGGCACACAACTAGATGAAGTAGCTGTTAGGTACTCACTGCAATACAGGCACATGTCCATGCAGAACTATACAAGGTATGACAAGTGGACACCCTGCATATGTGGATACACAAATATCTAGCTTCAAAACATCAAACACATATCCAACCTACATCATAGGGAGAAGTGCAACCTAAAATGTTCTGACAGTGGCCAGGCCAAGCTGAAATACTTACCACATAACATGTCATCCAATACAATGTCTGCCCCATTCGAATGTCATCCCAAATAGACATCCATCCAACATGTCACCTTGTCCTGTCTAACTCCAGTACTGGCTCCAAGGGCACATCATACTAACCTCAACAACTGGATCAGCAATCAGGGATCAAACAAACACAACTGTATTCACACATCACTAACTATACAATAACATCAAATAGTTAGAAAAGTAATGGCAGGACCAATGTCTTCAAAACTAGGAAACGTTTTAATGATAGTAGAAAGAAACATCAAGGGAAACAAAGGCCAATGCGCATCGTCCCCACTGAAATGCCCCCAGAGACAAAAAATAAAATGGAAATGTAGCTAATTCATTACCATTTTATTTTTCATCACCCCATCTCGAACGGAGTGTCAGGATGGGGGCGAGGCACCTGCTGAATGGCAGCAGCAATAGCTGGGAGGGGGTGGGCTGTCTCTTGCACTTTTATAAAGTGCACATGTCTCTTTGGCCGGCCGTCTTGCGACGGCCAGCCACACATGTACCCTTTAAACCTCTCAACCCAGCTGTCTTCCGACAGCTGGGTTGAGAGTAAGTGCAGGCATCCAGTGCCCTCAGGAGTGCCGACAGAGGTCGCTCCCTCCAATCTGGGCACTGCTCTCATGAGCCTAAGAGCAGTGCCAGGATTGGCTTGGAAGCCTGCTTCGAGGAGAGAAGACGTCGGAGGACTCCGCCTCATTGCAGGAAGGTAAGTGTTTTATTTTATTTAATGTATTATTTTTTTCCCCACCCGCCTGCCACCCTTGGGACGTGCCAGCCTCCACAGGGCCAATGGCCAGTTCATTGTCATATAATGTACCACAGCACAAAGCTGTGCCATCAAACTTGCCCTTACTGACACTGCCAGGGAACCTCCTCACAAAGGGACATCCATGGGCATAGCAGGCACCTCAAAGATGGTGCTTGGGACAGGGGGGCAGAGGTTTAGGGATCAGTGGGTTTGTCTTTGTGAGGTTTTTTTTTGGGATCGGTGGTTTGGTTTTGGGGTGGGTTTAGTTTTTGGATTTTTTTTCTTTTTCTGTTTTGGACCAGGTTCAGGGGGGGTGGGGAGGTGGAAGGTTGGGATGGGTGGAGGGCTGCCGTGAGGGAGGAGGCCAGAGCCTGAAAAGACCTCTGTAGGCCTGACATGGCAGTGTGTATGCCTTCCAGGTAGGCAACCACCTGGGTCAGTTTGTAGCCTTGCTCTTGGTTGGCATTCAGCACTGTAGTCTGACCCACAGAGATACTCCTCAGGAGGCTAACAGGGGCAGGGGCTGAGGTGCCTGGAGCAAAGGAGATGCCTTCCTTCTAAGGGGAGCGAAAACGGCCAACTTGTGGGGGGACAACAGGGAGGGTGGTAATGGAACTGGGGTGGCGTACAAGGACGAAAGTGGAACTGATCCAGTTGAGTACACCACCACTCGGGATTGCCCAACGAAGGATGACTTAGATGATGCTCAGCTTTGGCTGATGTCCTCCAGGGCACTCCCCGCACCCTCCTGGTCACTGGTTCCCTATGTGTCTGAAGTATCATGTCCAGAACCACAGTGACCAGCTGTGTCCCCACTGACGTTGGCCCCTTCTCCTCCACTTGGCGTGGAAGTGTCTGAAATGACATGGAATATGGGTTTATTGCAACTGCGTTTCCACACCTGATCATCACAAATCCACAGAAAAAATTGAAGAAGTCCACATATCACACCACCTTCATGGTTCACTCCATAGGCTTCTACTTGAGCATGAGCACATGCAGCATGCTACATGACCTGCAAACAGTTGTGCCCACTCATGTCATAACCCCAGACAGGCCCAAATGCATTGATGGAATACTCTACACTCCATCCTCATGTCCATACTAGGATATTTGATCATCTTGCATACTTTGACATTTGTCCCATACCATTGTAAAGAGAGGTAACTAAATAAGATGGATCCAAGTGTGAGATTTACACAATGCTTACACAAGGCCAGAATAAAACAAATCTAACTATTACTCATGACACATCAGGATGTCATGAAGGTCAAGTTGTACTCAAATGTACCATCATTTACTGTTGTGGTTAACATCATGTCACATGCAAATCATCATTGCACACTGATGACACGTTGCACTAAAAATTACATCATATGTCCACTACATGAAAAGTCAAATCACAGCTGTACAAATGTAGTTGATCTATGTATCACATTTAGCAGATAAAGTTCCCTGAAGATTGAAGCCCACGCATTTAGGAGATAGATACTCTGAATTCACACAGCACATGACACCATATAGCCATATTAACATCCCCAATCCTGTTTGATACAGGTGATGACGCCAGTCATAGATTGTTTATCCACAAGCCAATACACCTTTGGAGGTTTTGGGTGTCCCTGAACATCTATGACAAGATGTGGGATCACTAGAGTCCCAATGGGCAGGCACATCACACCACTCTTTGGTATTGCATACAGATTGCCTTGTAAGGATCAGTGTAGACACTCACATAGAATCTCCACAGTTCTACATCTCACTCCCTCATGCATTTCACCAGTCAGTGAATGTTTTGAAACCCTATTGCAGATTAACCATCATTGGCCAACATATAGACACTAATGTTGATGGCACCAGTAATGTTTGCACTCTTATTTCACTGTATGACCAGTACTTACCAGTGGGAGATATTGTACAGTCACTGCATGTACTGTGAACTCTATGTCATGTCACATGCAATAGGGCTACCATCACATGAGAGAAAGTAGTGAGGGTATATCACTCCCTACACAAGCAAAACTAGTTGCCAAATGCGATGCAGTGCGCGCAACGAAATTCGTTTAATTGATTTAAATGTTTACTTACCTGTATTGGTCCGTAATCCGTAATTTGCTAGCCCCCCCCCTGCCCCTCCCCCGCCCCACGTCACCGCCTGGCCGGCACTCCTACACGGACCGCGACTGACTTACACTAACAATGACTCATCTTGTGTGTGGCACATGGGTCACCACCCATATGGTTGGCGAAATGCCTGTCTGTAACACTGAAAGTTGGCAATAAGACATGTATGACTCTGGCCAGGACTCAACCCCTTGTCGCTACTGTTGGGCCCTCAACTGCCCATCAAGCTCCAGGTAGGCCACCGCCAGTATGAAGGCCATTAGGGGGGGTCAGGGTTCAGGGCCTCCTCCATGTTGGGAGGACTTCACCACCTGGACCTTCATGATCTTCTGGGTCCAGCGCTGCAGGTCCTCCAACCTTTTCCTGCAGTGGGCACTACGCCGGTTGTAGAACCCCAGGGTCTGCACCTTCTGGGCAATGGCTGTCAAAAGGGACTTCTGATGGGTGTTGACCTGTATGGATGCAATAGATGTTAGAAACAGATTGTAACTGGAAGTTTGAGGAGAACTGTCAGCTTGATACACATTACGGTGACATCTAGCACAAGCCTCCAGCACGAGTCAACATATTACATGCGTCCATGTCACATGCTACCCACAACTAAAGCATGAATACACACTTTTGTGGTCATCTGATGTCTAACCTCAACCCTGGTCATGACCTACACTGACTGAGCCAGCCCACTACCATCATGTAGGCCAGGCACATCCTACATGGAATATGATATGAGGTACCATGACTCACAACACACCACTTTGACCTTCTGAAGGGTAAACTACCTGTGCATGACTGTACAGACACATTTGCTGCCAGGCCCATTGCAATGATGCATATGGTCCATAGAGGCAAGTACTATAGCATACACAACATCCTAAGACGAAGGTCACAAGGTAAGGGCTGGTATGTGTGGGACTGAGAACTACCTCTCTGGGGGCTGTGTGGGCATGTGGACTATTTATTTGAGTATTCTAATTAATCAACATAAGTTTGTGTTGTTTGCACAGCCATCACAGGACACCCCTTTAGCCACATGAGGCACTGTAACAGGGATGACAATCAACATACCATTGTATGTGTTGTGTGATAGGGAATATTGTAGCCAAGCAGATGATTCACATTTCTTAATCTCTTCAAAAGTAACCCACTATCTACACTGTTCATGTCTCAGATGTGCAATAGGCCTGTACAGTGGAAGCAACATACTAGCAAAGTGTCAACAGACCTGTGTGAGCAAGGGCACAGTCATTAGTGACAGACACACATTGGCCCTGTGGGACAATGGAAAGAAGTATCAGGGCAGTGGGTCACCTCAGTCAGTCACCAATCCTCATATTAACCATTTACCAGCCATCTGGGCTGCTAGTGTGACAGATAACTCTTTCTGGAAATATCCATGGATAAGCAGGTCTACAGGGACATTACTCTGCGCATCAGTTCTTCTGCGACAGTCACTCTGACCCAGGCTGGACCATGGCCCAGACTGATCACATATCAATGTGAGACCTTGCTCTCTGCAGGCTGAGGCTACTTATCCCACATAAACCTCACATTTCCACAAATTCAATACTGAAAAGTCAAGCTTCTAGCCATTCCATATGTGAACATACGGTTATTTGGCACTCTGTAGGTGTCTGTGAGGTATAGCTACCTCCCAAACAACTGTTTTGCAAAGTCTAATGTGAGCTGAGTGATCAGTGGGACGGTACACTTGGCTAACATCATTCTCAAATGCTCCTAACAGTATAAAGACATGGCTCATGGTGTGAAGCCTATAAATAACAATGTACATATACAATGAGGTGATTTGAAAACTAATGGTAGCTACTATGAACTTGAGCCCTGCATAGAGATATGCATGTAACACAATTAGAAATCACTCTCATCACACATTCCAATGGTGGCCTTCTCTCCACAAAGTCCAGGGTCCCATAAACCATTAAATGTGTGCCCTATGTAGGGGCCAAACAATGTATACAAGCAGCGTAATGCTTACACTCTGACACTCAGAGGCACATTGTAGGATATGGGAATAGAAAGGAAGCAGTGAAATGGATTTAAATATGTATTTGAGAAACTTACCTGTTCCTATGGTGAGCCATAGAGCTGAGAATACAGGGGAAGGACCTCATCTACAAGGGTGTCCAGCTCCTCTGGAATGAAGGGACGGGCCCTCTCACCTGTAGTCCTTGCCATGATTGCTCCCAGAGGTGACAAGCAGCAGCTAAAATGGAGGAGGTATTGATAGCAGCAGTGTCACGAGGCAAGCAAGTTTTTTTTCCAACCTCTGCATACATGTATGCCACGTATGCTGTCATCAGCATTGGCGCACAAAGCCATTGGTCCGTGACCATCACTATCCCCAACGTTAGTTTATGGCTGTGATCGCCGTGCATGCGACCGCCCACCGCGCATTTGACTACCACCGGTGGCATACATTCGACACGTCCTATTAGCGAGGTCAGGCTTCCACCATGTTATTGGTTTGGAAAACTGTACATAGACAAAATGTGCATGGCGCACTGTACACAGCGGTTGGTGGTAATACATGTTATGCTACCCTCACTATAGTGGAAATTTAAATTATTTTAATTGATGATGTGTATATTTCTGTTACAGACCTGTGAAGACCACCTAGGGGATGACAGGTGGATGTTCAAGATCTCACGATAATGATGTCAAATATGTATTGCTTCATGAAGCTTTTATGTTCAGACACATGACTTTAGCCTTACTCTTCACATATGTTTCTCTGCACACTGTGACCAAGATATATTTTTGTGTTACTCTTTACATAGGCACCCTGGGAGAGAAAGGAGACACCAGCCTCCAGTCTACCACCCCTTTCCAGACCTACACACAATGGAAGAAAGACATATCATCATGAAGTTCCGTTTAAATAGGCAAACAATCCTGGACCTATGTCATAAGTTGGAGCCTAAACTCCAACCTCACCTCATTAATCCTACATCAATACCAACACTAGTTCAGTCTTGCATTTTTTGGCCACAGGCTTATTTCAATTCACTGTTGCTATTTCTGGTGAAATGTCACAAGTCGGGTACTCACAGAGGTGCTAGCAGCACTTTTGAGACATGTGGGCAGCTACATCCAACTCCCCAGACATCAGGATTTAGCCACTGTGAAGGCAGATTTCTATGGATTTGGTCACATCCCACATGTAATTGGATCTATTGATGGCACCCATATTTGCTTAGTACCACCACATAACAGGGACCAAGTCTACTGGAACAGGAAGCACTTTCATTCTATCAATGTGCAAGTTGTCTGCTTACCGGATATGTACATCTCAAATGTCTGCGCCCGATTCCTAGGATGTGCACATGATTCCTTCGTACTGCAGAACAGCATCATACCTCAGCTGATGTCAGAACTACTACCGCAGAGGGCCTGGCTTGTAGGTAAGTGTGCACTGTCCTAACAGTGTGTGGGAAATTTCAGGTAGTTTGATCTAAAAGTGTGTAACTAAATGTTGCCCTTCTGTTTGTCTGCCATCTAGGAGACTCAGCTTATCCCAAACGGCCATGGTTGTTGACACCGCTGAGGAATCCTACAACGCCCTGGGGAAGTCTGCTTCAATGAGGGCCATGGAAGAACACGGTGGCCAGTGGAGCGGGTTTTGGGATCCTGAAAGCCAGATTCATTGTCTGAACCGGACTGGGGGGGCCCTCCTCTACTCACCCAGAAGGGTGTGTAAGATCACCGTGGCCTGTTGCATACTCCATAACATAGCCCTGCGTTGGAACACATCGCAGTGGATGCAGGCCATGAAGACCCGCCAGGTGGGGACCCCTAAATGCCAAATGAAGATGATGATAGTGGTGAAGTGGAAGAAGCTGACTTGCATCAGGATCGCATCCAGAACTACTGCTCCTTAGTGTAAGTATGGTGTGAGATGTGATGACTTTATCTATTCTTGCAACTCTTGTAGTGATGTTGTGAGGAGGATGTTAATGCTACATACTAGGAATATATGGGTCTGGATATATCTGGGGAAAGGTGTTTGTATTGTAAGTGTAGCTTTGTTCAGCTGTAAATGTTGTTTTGGACTGTGTTCTCTAGAAGTTGACAATGTAATGTGTTTCATATGTATGTTTTCTTAGCTAATCTCTCTGTCTTGGTCTGTTTTAGGTATCTTCACCGTGGCATCATCATTTGGATATTTCAGAGTTTTGACATTAGCAGGGATATGATGCTGTTCAGACATACGAAGTGGACATGATTGGTCCTGGGAATGCCTGTCACAGAGTTTGGGTGTACAAAGCCTCTACCAAGACAGTACAGCAAAAGATGGTCACAGTGGAGGTAAATTTTGCATGAAAAGGAATTCAATCATTCAAGCATCACCATGACAATTCAAATAAATGCAATTTATTCTCTAACCATCACATGATTATAGAGGACAGCATGATTGTCTGTGCATTTTGTTAAAACAGTGCTCGAAAAAGGGGGGATAGAGTGCTCAGGAAGGAATGTGTGCTTTAGAGGGTTGTAGAAAAGGAAAGGCAATGTGTAATATATACATCAAAGATCGCTGAAACCTATCCAACCCAGTGAAGGCAAATTAATACAAAACAAACATAGCATTATGCAAACACAGATAGTTAATTTCTGTTGTCTGTGCTTGAAAGGTTGTGAAGGTCCGTCGACGTTTCGACCCCTATGTGAGATAAAGGTTATTTGTTCCTTAGCCTGGGGTCTTCATCAGGACGAAGGATTTGAGGGGGGGGGGAAATACACCGATTGACAGCAGCAAGAACAATCAGGCTGGTGAGTTTAGAGATGGTGGGCCCTTAGGCTCTTCATGGTGTAAGATTAGATCTTGAATAATCTTCAAAAAGGAGTGGGCGTCGTAGCTTGAACTCCACGAAGGTTGGTGGATCTTAATTTCCCCAAGCCAGAACGAGGTAGGTCACTAGCCTCCTTACGAACAACTGACACAATTGGAAAACGTTTCTCAAGTGATGCAAATAAATCTGCTCCTGCCGACTCACTCGTGAAACTGACGAGTACCAAGACAGCTTACACAATGATAGAACAGAAGTTACCTGGCTTCCATTGGACTTGTTCTTTGTGGTGCTTTGGTCCTAATGCAAAATGTGTGCCATCATGTGATTCAACAAAATGTTGTATTGTGCCCAATTCATGCTATCCTGCCTTCACATTGGCTAATTCCTCATTGTGTATGAACTGGATGTAGCTGTGGATGTGCCTCCTCATTGTAGGCCAAAGTGCTTGTAGCACATCACTGACATTTGTTTGTGACAAGCCACCAGATGCAACCAACATTGGATTGAAATGACCCTGTGGTCAGAAACTGTTGTACTGACATGTGTCTGTTTTTTTCTTTATTCGATGTACGATTGCTTTTGTGAGTTAGGCAATATGGCTCCAGCTGATGATGTAGACCTAATTGATTGTTGCCTATTGTGTAGGATGTTGTCAGATTTATCCCCTCTTTCCATGTTGTAAAAGTCTGCAAGTGATTATGTGATCACTGACCCAGAATAAAGGAGTCATGTCTTATTTGCTATGTTTCTGACATCATGCCAGCCTATGATTTGAACAATGGAATAAAGATGTTCTCAGCCCAGACACTTGTATGTAAGTGTTGTTGTGACATGGTAGTGATCCTGGGTTGAACATTATTTACATACAACACATCCATGCTTCCAGAAGTCCCTAGTTTTGACATCGCAAAGTTCACCTGGTTGTCCATTCCCATTGTTATATGTGAGAATTACAATAGGAGACAATGTTTTGGTGACATATGTTTTTAATGAAGTGAACAAGGATAAGATAAAGAAATTAACTTAAAATTCAACAGTGCATACAAAAGGTGAAGTTTTCAGTCATGGTGGATGAAACCATTGTAGTAGAGTCCAAATGGTCAGGAGTCCAAAGTCGAACATACTCCTCTCATCAGATATGGAAAAGTGGACAGAAATAGTCCAACAAAGTGAATGTGTAGCACACACAGGAGGACATTTGGGTCAAGGTCTCTTACTGGCGGTGGTGGGTGTCTTGCCATCCTGAGCTCCTGGGTTTTTGCGTGGACATCCCCTTCCTCTGACAGAGGCGGATCTGGAGCTGCTAAGACAGGGGTGCATGCAGGCGTGGGATCCTCTGACAGGGCATCCCTTCCTGTGGATAGCAGCAACCTCCCGGTATGTGTCCCTTCGCAGCTCCTTCATTTCCCGGATTTCGGTCAATACCTGGCCGGCCCATGACACTTTGGGAGTCATGGTAGAGTTCCATGACCTGGGTAATGGCAGTCTGGGTGTCCGTGGCCTCTGTGGGCTAATTTTGTGGGCCCACCGTTACTCTTCCACTACACTTATCCCCACGGCCTTGTGCCCTTGGCGCAGACTGCACCCTCCCACTTGGTCCTGGTTCCTCTGTAACTGGGGTGATGTTAGCTGTCTGAGAATCCAGGAATGGGGGGCACAGGATGGTACTGACTGTGCTAGGTGCACAGGTTGGGGGGGCAGTGGTTGGCTGAGATGTTGCAGTGGTGGTGGGAGCTGTTGTAGTGGGCACAGTGAGTCCCAATGTTGGCGTCTGCCCAGGCTGACCAGATGGTCCAGGACTGTCATCCATGTCTACCTCTTCAGGAGCATTGTCATCAGTAAGGGCTTAGTCCTGTGGTGGAGAAACCTGTCAAACCTCTTTGCAGGTGCAGTGGTGGATTGACCTGTTGAGAGATAGAGAACATTGTTAACCCCTTCTCTGCTAGGCCTTTTCCCCCACTGTGCTAAGCCTTTTTTTGGCTATTTGGGGTAGTTCGCACTTAGGCCCCTGTAACTTTTTGACCACATAAGGTATCCATGCCACATTTGCGTCCTTTTTCTTCCAATATCATGGGGATTCTAAAGGTACCCGAGGGTTTGTGGATTCCCCTGGAGGGGACCCAGAAATTAGCCAAAATACAGCTAAATCTTTTTTTTTTTTTTAAATGGGAAAAAAGTGCTGCAAATGAAAGCGTCTGGCTTTTTCCCTGCAAATGGTATCAACAAAGAGTTTGTGGGGCTGAAATCACCATTTTCCCAGCTTTTAGGGACTGACAGACTTTTGTCAGAAAACCAACAATTTTTTTTTTTTTGGCACATCCACGCGAGACTGCCATACCAGAGACAGGAGCGCCTGCACATTGAAGACTACTGAGGAAACACATGGGAGGCGAGTAGGTGTCCCCTTCAATATTGTAAACTTGCTGCCACTGATGTGCGTGTGTTATGCCAGAATGGGAAAAATCACTCATATATACCGAGAGTTGGACTCTGTTGAGAAACTAGACACCGGTTGCCTACCGATCGAGATCGAGATACATCCCTAATAATCCCTCATGACAGGAGAGAAAGAATGATGTTCTGTTGCTCTATACATTGGTCTGTGCTGCACATGCTCTTATTATACTATACCCTGTAATGAAAAACGGTATAATCTGGAACTGAATGTATCTATCCACTTTCTGTACTGCCACAAATGACACATGGTATGCTCAAATGACACCAATGTATAGAATGTTCACAAAAAATCAATAAAAAGAAGTTTAAAAAAAAAAAAATCAACAACATTTTTTACACAGTTTTGGCATTTTACTGGGATATAGTCTATTTTTGCTATTTTTTGTGCTTTCAACCTTCTTCCAGTTAATGGTAGAAATGGGTATGAAAGCAATAATGGATCCTGGAAAGCTATACATTGTAGAAAAGTAGTCACAATTCTGAATTCAGCAAGGGGTCATTTGTGTAGATCCTTCAAGGTTTCTTTATAGAAACTAACAGTTAAATATAGGAAAAATAGAAAATTAGTTGAAAAAACAGCCATTTCTGCCAACGTTTTCACCTGTAACTTCTTCTAATTGTGACAGCTGTTTGGAAGCAATATACCGTTACATCCGCTGGACCTTTCTGGTTGTGGGGATATATAGGACTTGTAGGTTCACCAAGAACCCGACGAACCCAGAGCCAATAACTGAGCAGCGTCTTGCAATTGTTTTTCATTATGTACCGGGTATATAGCAATTAATTTGGGAAAATATATACAGGAAAAATTGGTATGAAAGACACCTATGTATTTCTCAAATTGGAACAAAATATAGAGTTTAGAAACAGTAGTTATTTGCACATTTCCGAAATTGTGAGTACCCATACTAGCATGAGAATTATAGGTCATTTTTCAAAATGACTTCTTTTTTTACACATTGTCTTTCATTTGGAAGGCAGAAATGCATCCAAAGTCAATAGGTAATAACAGTTGCTTTAAAATTCTGTGTTACCCTAAGTCTCCTGATAAAAATAATACCTCACTTGTGTGGGTAGGCCTAGTGCCCGCAACAGGAAGCTGCCCAAAACGCAACGTGGACACACTTTGGGGCATATTAGCAAGGGCACTATCGCCCCTTTAGCGGCATCCAGCGATAGTCGGCGATAAAAAAAATCACGCTAAGCAGAGTTAGCGATGATTATCGCCTCTTCTTGCTAATATGCCCCTTTATTTTTACTGTGAAAACTGACCCTTTTTTTGCAAAGTGCCTAGCTGTAGATTTTGAACCCTAGCTCTGCCGGCGCCTAGGGAAACCTAGCAAACCTATACATTTTTGAAAACTAGACACCCAGGGGAATCCAGGATGGGGTGACTTGACTGGCTCTCACCAGGTTCTGTTACCCAGAATCCCTTGCAAACCTAAATATTTGTCCAAAAAAACACATTTTCCTCATATTTCTGTGGTGGAAAGTTCTGGAATCTGCGTGGATCCACAAAATTCCACCCACCCCGCGTTTTCCAAAGTCTTCCGAGAAAAATGGTACCTCACTTGTGTGGGTAGGCCTAGTGCCCACAACAGGAAACGGCCCAAAACGCAACGTGGACACACCACATTTTCACAGTGAAAACGGAACCTTTTTTTGCAAAGTGCCTAGCTGTAGATTTTGAACCCTGGCTCTGCCGGCACCTAGGGAAACCTAGCAAACCTATACATTTTTGAAAACTAGACACCCAGGGGAATCCATGTTGAGGTGACTTGACTGGCTCTCACCAGGTTCTGGTACCCAGAATCCCTTGCAAACCTAAAACTTTGTCAAAAAAACACATTTTCCTCACATTTCTGTGGTGGAAAGTTCTAGAATCTGCGTGGATCCACAAAATTCCACACACCCCGCGTCCGCAAAGTCTTCCGAGAAAAATGGTACCTCACTTGTGTGGATAGGCCTAGTGCCCGGGACAGGAAACGGCCCAAAACGCAACGTGGACACACCACATTTTCACTGTGAAAACTGACCCTTTTTTTGCAAAGTGCCTAGCTGTAGATTTTGAACCCTAGCTCTGCCGGCACCTAGGGAAACCTAGCAAACCTATACATTTTTGAAACCTAGACACCCTGGGGAATCCAGAATGGGGTGACTTGACTGGCTCTCACCAGGTTCTGTTACCCAGAATCCCTTGCGAACCTAAACATTTGTAAAAAAAAACACATTTTCCTCACATTTCTGTGGTGGAAAGTTCTGGAATCTGCTTGGATCCACAAAATTCCACCCACCGCTCGTTCCCCAAAGTCTTCTGAGAAAAATGGTACCTCACTTGTGTGGGTAGGCCTAGTGCCCGCGACAGGAAACGGCCCAAAACGCAACGTGGACACACCACATTTTCACAGTGAAAACTGACCCTTTTTTTGCAAGGTGCCTAGCTGTAGATTTTGAACCCTAGCTCTGCCGGAACCTAGGGAAACCTAACAAACCTATAAATTTTTAAAAACTAGACACCCAGGGGAATGTAGTATGGGGTGACTTGACTGGCTCTCACCAGGTTCTGGTACCCAGAATCCCTTGCAAACCTAAAATTTTGTAAAAAAACCCACATTTTCCTCACATGTCTGTGGTGGAAAGTTTTGGAATCTGCGTGGATCCACAAAATTCCACCCACCCTGCGTTCCCCAAAGTCTTCCGAGAAAAATGGTACCTCACTTGTGTGGGTAGGCCTAGTGCCCGCGACAGGAAACGGCCCAAAACGCAACGTGGATACACCACATTTTCACAGTGAAAACGGACCCTTTTTTTGCAAAGTGCCTAGCTGTAGATTTTGAGCCCTAGCTCTGCTGGCACCTAGGGAAACCTAGCAAACTTATACATTTTTGAAAATTAGACACCCAGGGGAATCCAGGATGCGGAGACTTAACTGGCTCTCACCAGGTTCTGTTACCCAGAATCCCTTTCAAACCTAAAATTTTGTCCAAAAAAACACATTTTCCTCACATTTCTGTGGTGGAAAGTTCTGGAATCTGCGTGGATCCACAAAATTCCACCCACCTCGCGTTCCCCAAAGTTTTTCGAGAAAAATGGTATCTCACTTGTGTGGGTAGGCCTAGTGCCCGCGACAGGAAACGGCCCAAAACGCAACATGGACACTCCACATTTTCTCAGTGAAAACGGACCCTTTTTTTGCAAAATGCCTAGCTGTAGATTTTGAACCCTAGCTCTGCCGGCACCTAGGGAAACCTAGCAAACCTAGACATTTTTGAAAACTAGACACCCAGGGGAATGAATCCAGGATGGAGTGACTTGACTGGCTCTCACCAGGTTCTGTTACCCAGAATCCCTAGCAAACCTAAAAATTTGTCAAAAAAACAAAATTTGCCTCACATTTTTGTGGTGGAAAGTTCTGGAATCTGCGTGGATCCACAAATTTTCTCCCACCCAGCGTTCCCCCAGGTCTCTCGATAAAAATGGTACCTCACTCGCGTGGGTGGGTCAAGTACCCGCGACAGGCAAGGGCCCAAAACCTATTGAGGCGACATCAAAATTACCTATCGCAAAACAACCTGGTTTTGCAAGGGGGGGTCCCATGAGTTTTTGGCCCCGGGCTCGGCGGCCATCTAGGGAAACCTACCAACCCACACATTTCTGAAAACTAGACACCTGGGGGAGTCCAGCGAGGTATGGCTTGCGTGGGTCCCCCAACATTTTCCCATCCAGAATCCCCTGCAAACCTCAAATTTAGCTGAAAAAATCACTTTTTTCTCAAATTTCTGTGTGGGAAAGTTCTGGAATCTGCGTGGATCCACAAATTTCCTCCCACCCAGCATTCCCCCAGGTCTCCGGATAAAAATGGTACCTCACTTGTGTGGGTAGGCATAGTGGCTGCAACAGGAAATGGCCCAAATTAAACTGTGGAGACTTCAAAATTAACTATAACAAACCTACCTGGTTTTGGGGGGGCACCTGGGGTTTTGGCCCCGGGCTCGCGGCCATCTAGGGAAACCTACCAAACCCACACATTTCTGAAAACTAGACACCCTGGGGAGTCCAATGAGGTATGACTTGCGTGGATCCCCCAACGTTTCCCTACCCAGAATCCCCTGCAAACCTCAAATTTAGCTGAAAAAGCCAAATTTTCCACATATTTTTGGGTGGAATCACCGTGCTGGCACAAATGTCCTATCCCACAGCATTCCCCTCTGTCTCCGGAGTAAAATGATACCTCACTTCTGTGGGTGGGGCAAGGGCCTGTGACTGGGAAGAGCCCAAAACATAGGGATTAAGGGTATAGCACCGAGAATTCTAAGCGCTATATTTTTTTTAAAATACGTTTTTTGCCAATTCTGCATTGGACACCCATGCAAGTGAGGTATCATTTTACTCAGGACACTAAGGAGAACGCTCTGGGGTAGGACATTTGTGCCGGCACGGTGATTCCACCCAAAAATATGTGGAAATTGTGTTTTTTTCAGCTAAATTTGAGGTTTGCAGGGCATTCTGGGTAGGGAAACGTTGGGGGATCCACGCAAGACATACCTCTTTGGACTCCCCAGGGTGTCTAGTTTTCAGAAATGTGTGGGTTTGGTAGGTTTCTCTAGATGGCGGCGTGCCCGGTGCCAAAACCCCAGGTGCCCCCCCAAAACCAGGTAGTTTTGTTATAGGCAATTTTGAAGTCTCCACAGTACGATTTGGGCCATTTCCTGTTGCAGCCACTATGCCTACCCACACAAGTGAGGTACCATTTTTATCGCGAGACCCGGGGGAACGCTGGGTGGGAGGAAATTTGTCGATCCACGCAGATTCCAGAACTTTCCCACACAGAAATTTGAGAAAGAAGTGATTTTTTCAGCTAAATTTGAGGTTTGCAGGGGATTCTGGGTAGGAAAATGTTGGGGGACCCATGCAAGCCATACCTCGCTGGACTCCCCCGGGTGTCTAGTTTTCAAAAATGTGTGGGTTTGGTAGGTTTCCCTAGATGGCCGCCGAGCCCGGGGCCAAAAACTCATGGGACCCCCTTTGCAAAACCAGGTTGTTTTGCGATAGATAATTTTAATGTCGCCTCAATAGGTTTTGGGCCCTTGCCTGTCGCGGGTACTTGACCCATCCATGCGAGTGAGGTACCATTTTTATCGGGAGACCTGGGGGAACGCTGGGTGGGAGGAAATTTGTGTATCCACGCAGATTCCAGAACTTTCCCACACAGAAATTTGAGAAAAAAGTTATTTTTTCAGCTAAATTTGAGGTTTGCAGGGGATTCTGGGTAGGAAAATGTTGGGGGACCCACGCAAGCCATACCTCACTGGACTACCCCGGGTGTCTAGTTTTCAGAAATGTGTGGGTTTGTTAGGATTCCCTAGATGGCCGCCGAGCCCGGGGTCAAAAACTCATGGGCCCCAGTTGCAAAACCAGGTTGTTTTGCGATAGGTAATTTTAATGTCGCCTCAATAGGTTTTGGGCCCTTGCCTGTCGCTGGTACTTGACCCACCCACGCGAGTGAGGTACCAATTTTATCGGGAGACCAGGGGGAATGCAGGGTGGTAGGAAAATTGTGGTTTTTCTGACAACAGAATATTATGACACAGTAATGCAAGGAAAA
Source organism: Calotriton arnoldi (assembly GCA_963921515.1). Classification (NCBI taxonomy): domain Eukaryota; kingdom Metazoa; phylum Chordata; class Amphibia; order Caudata; family Salamandridae; genus Calotriton; species Calotriton arnoldi. Next base: position 187,892 of record CAWUFW010010579.1, on the reverse strand, counting down.
AGAGTGACTATAGTCACATTTTGAGGTTTGCATGGCGTGAGTAAAAAAACATGTTGGGATCCATGAGAGGCACACCACCCAGCACTCCCCATTTTTTTTTTTACTTTACAGACATATGTAAAGTTGGTAAATGTTCCCTAGAGACAGACTACACCTTAGCACAGAAAGACAAATGAGACAAATATGACTGCCTATCCACCTGTTCCTCAAGTACACACACATACTGGTTGGATTTGGCACGAGGGTGAGTGAAAGGTTCAAAATGTATATTTTATTAACAAGAGATTTCACATAAACGAAATGCACTGTTAATAATTAAAAGGTTAAAAACCAGAACCAATGACTCACAGCTCGTGAGCTGTAAAGCCACGGCAGGGCACCAACCTCTTTACAGGCCATTCACACACCTTTCATACTTGACACACACTTTCACACCACCAACTGCGGCCCCAGCTCATTACAACACTCACATTCACAGACAATGTGGAGACAATGTACACCGTGGCAGAGAGAGACAAAAAAGACAAATATTCCTTCAAAATGAACAATTCCTTAAGTACTCACACATACTGGTTGGATTTGGCACGAGGGTGAATGAAGGTTCAGAGCGTAAAATTCTATTAACAAGAGATTTCACAAAAACTAAATGCACTGTTAATATTTAAAAGGTTAAAAACCTGAACCAATGACTCACAGCTCGTGAGCTGTAAAGCCACGGCAAGGCACCAACCTCTTTACAGGCCATTCACACACCTTTCATACCTGACACACAAGACCATTCACACCGCCAGCCGCGGGCCCAGCACATTACAAAATTCACATCAACAGACAGCGCCATTCAAGGGCCCATCACTTTCATACGCCCACATGACTGACACAGCAATCACACCAGCTGGTGGTTGACATAGTGTCTGCAGTGGCGTTTGACTAGCAGAGTGTGTAATGACCAGCAGCAAGTCACTACTCACACACTGCCAGCCAAATGCCAGCCCACGAACACCGCCAGCCAAGCACCATCCCACCCACACTGCCAGCCAAGCGCCAGCCCACGCACACCGCCAGCCAAGCGCCAGTCCACGCACACTGCCAGCCAAGCGCCAGTCCACACACACTGCCAGCCAAGCGCCAGTCCATACACACCGCCAGCCAAGCACCAGTCCACGCACACTGCCAGCCAAGCGCCAGTCCTCGCACACTGCCAGCCAAGCGCCAGTCCACGCACACCACCAGCCAAGCGCCAGTCCACGCACACCGCCAGCCAAGCGCCAGTCCACGCACACCGTCATTACATTTTTTTAACAAGAAAGAAAACACAAACCAATTGCAACTAGATACAAAACTATAACTACAAAAACAACAGCAGTAACTAAAGACATCATTCTATTGCCAAACGTGAAACTGAACTACAACTATATAAAACCATACAGACCAGGCAGTACACTATTAGACTCACGGTTGTTCCCAAAAACTCTTTTGAGTGTGATACAATCTGAAACATGTGGGCACACACAGCCCAGGATTAGATGGACATACGGCACAGTGCATACGACTCTCCTTCCGCATACCTCTTCGCAAGCAGACTCTACATCTCTAACAGGGATTGGTTTTTTTGGGCGTGGGAGGAATTAAATCAGGAAAGTGGCGCTCTTTCAATCTAGCCACATCCTCCACCACTCCAACTCTAGGAACACTTGCCTGTTCCACAACAACAAGGCTGCCTATCACAGACTCCTGCAACTGAACAAAAGTCATCTTTGACGCAGGAGAACACTCCTTGAACACAACAAAAGCATTGAAAGTTGCTAAATTGAAGAGATGGATGGCCAACTTCTTATACCAAACGTAAGCCTTACGAACAGCAGTGTAAGGTTCCAACCTCTGATCTACTCTATCAACACCACCCATGTGCTTATTGTAATCTACAATGCACACAGGTTTGCGCACTTCAGCAACCTGACCCCAAACAGTCACAGGTGAAGTACTCTCATCATGAATGCTAGTCAGCATGTACACATCCCTCCTGTCCACAAATTTCACAGCTAGCAGTTCCTCACTACGCAAGGCACTGCACTGTCCCCTCTGAAGCTTTTTGCAAACAAGCTCTTTTGGGTAACCTTTACGGTTAGGCGGATTGTGCCACAAGCAAAAGTGTCCACTTTGAACAATTCCTTAAACAATTGCACAGCAGTGTAGAAGTTATCAAGGTACAAATGGTGGCCTCTGTTAAACAGTCCTCTAGCAAGATCCCACACAATTTTCTCTGAAACTCCAAAAGTGGACGGACAACCAGGGGGGTCAATAGTGGAATCCCTACCAGTGTACACCCGGAAATTATAGACATATCCTGTCCTACTCTCAGACAACACATACATCTTGTGAGAAGTTGGCCTGGTATATGCTGTTCACTAATTAAAGTGGACACCTTGCACCAGAACAATTCGACTCTTATGGTAGATAGGTTTAAGACAACCTTTATAGAAAGCTATCCTAGTGGTAGCTGTGGAGAGCAGCCTTCAGGCTAAGTCTTGAAGGAATGTAAAGCAGCTTGTTTTACCACACAATCTCTTGAATCACCAAATGAAAAGACACCACACAGGTATATATATCAAATATATATGTATTTATTAATAAACACTCTCTACTAATCTCTTTATGAGATTAGAAGTCAGGAACATATGTACAAGTCAAATGTTATCAAAATAAGTTTAGCACAATCGAATATCACAATCTTAGTTTGGCTAGACCTAGGTCTAGGGCATCTAGAATCGAGGGACCCCCAAGAACCCCCCAGGTAGTTGTAGGAGACCCACAGGGGATGGACGCGGTGTCCTGGCACCGGTGCGAGTCCTGTGCGAGTCTATGCGCTCAGACGCGATTGAGATTTCAATGTTAAAGGTCCCTTGCGTGTTCGAGGCGAACACACCGATCGGTCCTCGTACGAGTCGAAGGACGCGGTTACAGATAGAGTTGCAAGGGAGATGGACGCGCTGTGTCTAACACAGACGCGAACCTTGTGCGAGTCAGTGCAATGGAGGTCTCGATGTTACAGGCCCCTTGTGTGTTCGAGGCGAACCCCGATCGGACTCAGTACGAGTCGAAGGACACAGTTCTAGATAGTGTTGCAAAGGAGATGGACGCGGTGTGTCTAACACAGACGCGAACCCTGTACGAGTCAGCGCAATTGTCGCACTTAGAAAATAAGAGTTTTAGGGCACTTCTAGGGAAGCTACAAGCAAGTCACTTACAGGGTAAGTAGTTCTAGGGCCCACACCCACAGGAGCACCATAGCGCTGAAGTTACCTCACCCAGGGGAGCCGGGTGCATAGGTGTTCTTTGGTGTCGGGTCGCGGCATCGTTTTCAATGGGAGCCAGTGAAGACTTGCTGCTTGCGGCGACAGGAGAAGTGTCCGGAGGAATCCAAGCCTGGATTCAGAAGATGGAAGACCTGAAAGCAGAGGGGACAGTGTTCAAAGTCACTTGGCAGTGACTCTGGGCAAGGAAGATGGATGCCCACCGTCGTCGCAAGATTCAGGTCGTTCGCGGGTGCCTTGACTCTTCAGCCACGAGGTCCAGGAGGCGTCGACGATGACCAGGAGCTGGATTCGGCGTGTCCCACGATGTCTGCTGCTTACTGCGGTGTCGGCGACTCGATTGAAGCCAACAAGCCTTGGTAACAGCAAGTCTCGGGGAAAGTGTGAAGAGGCAATGGCGCAGACCAGCAAGATCTGGGGGACTCACCCAGCGAAGGTAAGTCAGGGCAGGCCTGGAGCAATTAGGGAAGCCCTTTGGTTTCTTTAGAAAGTCTTCTGGGGATCCACAAGCCGGCTGGCAAGGGATCGCAAAGACGCCTTGGGAGGATTCGCTCACAGGGGCCCACGGTCACTCGAGACGTGGTAGGCCTCTGATCTTCGGAGGGATTTCTGCTGGAGGCTAGGACCACACGTGGTCCAAAGCACAAGTTCGTGGATTGTTGTAAAGGGGTTGCACTTGACAATAGTGCACAGTACCCAGGGGTCGCGGTTCCTTGTCACTCTTGGGGTCCACTGGCCTCAGCTTCGCTGGGGACTCACGATGGCCTTTGAGAAGTCAGGAAATCCACTTCTTGGGCTGCAGGAACTTCGGACTCCGGCGGGAGTGGCGTAGTTTGCGACCGTCGTTTGTAGTTTTTGGTGCCTGCCAAGCAGGGGAGTCACTCCTTGACTCCAAGGGAAATTCTTCAGTCTTCCAAAGGTAGTGGAACGTCGAAGGTCCGGGATTCTTCTTCAGAGCGTCGTCCAGGGAAATCTAGGGTGCAATGCACAGGTTCCCCCTCTTATACTAAAAGAAAGGGAGGGACTAGCTCTATGACCCTACCTATGGGAGGGTCAGGGGAGTGGGCGGCTACACCCACTTCCCTTTGTCCAGTTTCGCGCCAGAGCAGGGGCAGGTAGCCCCTGAGCCGGTTTGAACTGGGGTATGCACAGAGGAGCCTTCTGCTCCCCCAGTGCAGGACTTCAAAGCACTCTAAGAGTGCACCCACCCAGCCCCAATACACTAAACCCTGTCTGGGAGGTGGTCACACCCCCTTGGGACAGGATATCTATTGTTGGGCTTCCTCCACTGCGAGTGTTGGTCATCAGCAGGAGGGCAGCCCAGTGTCTATGACTGGTGGCATCCATTTTGTGATGCCAGGGCTCTGCAGGATTCTACCACGTTTCCACAGTAGGTACATGTCTATCCCTCTAGAAGGGTGGAATGCTACCCCCGCCGCCAGGACTGGCGGGGGTAGTATTCCAAGATGTTTGACACCAAACACGACATGTTTCGATGCAGCCATTCCAAAGTTAGCATTCTACCGCGAGGATATAATGCACTTAAAAGTATATGGTTTAACCGCATCCACAAACAGCACCAGAGAATGGACTCTGAGAGCTGCAGAGGGGCCCTGCTCAGGCAGAGGCACCCCCTCACATAGAAACTAAGCACCCTGCCCTCAGGATTGATAGGGCCTGCTTTAGGGGTGACTGATAAGTCTCAATGTGTGTGCAGGAGAGATATAGGGGACCTATATCTCAGTGAGGGGTGCTAGCACTTCCTCACCCAGGCTGCAGTAGCAGGCCTGTGGTGTCAGATTTAGTCTGCTTCCCAGGGGTGGCATAATACATGCTTCAGCCCCTGGTAGGCCTGTGAAGTACCTATGCCCTTGGTACCTAAGGTACCATATACTAGGGACTCATAAGGTACCACAGTATCCAATCACTAGTGCACCTAGAGTGCACTCCAAATCGTTTAAAGAGAAAGCAGATAGGCTGGGGACCTGAATAGCAGGTTCCCAGCCAAACTAAGTCAAAAACCAACAAAACACCAGGAAAAAGTGGGGGCAACCATGTAGTCAGATTCCACCTTCCTACATAACCCCCCCAAATGAAAGGAGATGAGGCTAACCTTGTCCAGGTGAGCCTGTATTTACTGAGTGGCCATATAAGGAAGTACCTGCACTAGCATGGTTACCCCCTGTCTTATGGTCCACTAAGTTATCCTTCACCCTAAGGGTATGAGAGGGTCTCCACCATGGGGAATTACTACCTGTGGGGTGTTTTGGTAAAGGACAAGGCTGATGAGGTGTCTGAGCAGGGAAGTGAGACCCTAGGGAAGTTGATCTCAGTTTCCTCAGATCACTGGTCACCATGTATGCCTGTCTTTCCATGACTGAGCTGCACTTTGCTCTAAGGGTCAACCTTTGGCTGCCTACAGCTGGGGGTTGGGTCCCTTTGGGTGGAACACTGGAGGGACATGGCAGGTTTGGAACCTTTTGGTTCCAGGTTTGCCCTTGCCTAACAGAGTCCTTCTGGGGAAGGTCCCTACACAAAGGTATGGGGGATCCCTCAGTGTGTGGAGGAATTTTCACCTGGCTAGGGCTACTAGACTGGGTGCCCCTAATCTGCTGATTGGGGGGTTCCTCTGGACAGGGGGCCCTGTGGGGTCCACTGACCTCCCTGACCTCTGCAGCCCTGGGCTGACTGAGGCAGGGTAGAGAGGGGCAGGTTACCTGCTCCAGACTGGGTACCACCTTGGAAGGGTCCTCTGCCATCAGGGGTGGGGCCAGGCCAGGCCTGACTACCTCTGGGGCAGTTGCTTCACTAGGGGTAGGATCAGTTCCCTGAGGAGGCTGACACTTACCTGCTGTCTGGGGGGAAGGAGACTTTTCTTCAACCCCTGTGCTCTCTTTTGGGGGAGAGTGGGCCATTCTTCCAGGCTCCATCTCACCAGCATTTCCCTGGGCTGGGGCTGTGGCCATCACAGCCCCACTAGCTTTTCAGGGACGCCTAGCATCTTCAGATGGGTTTGGTGTTCAACTTCAGCCCAGGCTGAAATTTCCAGATCATTGCCCATCAGGCAATCTACAGGCAAGTTGGGGGACACTGCCACTCTTTTTGGGCCTGTGACCCCCTCCCAGCTGAGATTGACTATGGCCATGGGGTGATCTGTCCTGACACCATCAATGTTGGTCACCTGGTACTTAAACTCAGGTAAAAGCTGGTGAGGGGGGACTAGTTTCCCTGCCACCATGGTGACACTAGCCCCTGTGTCCCTGAATGCCACAGCCTTCCGACCATTAAATCATTGGCTCCAGTCTGTACCTGCCCAATGCAATGGGACCCATGGTAAAGGTGGCAAATCCTATACCACCATCAGAGTCTGAGGAGTCTGTTGAGGGGGACCTGTCTAAACTAGGGCCCACCTTTGTTCCCCTTGCAAAAGCACCTAACTTTTTGGGTGCACTACTCCCAACTGGAGGATTACTACTGGTAGTACCAGGAGGGGTGGTAGTAATAGCTGGAGGAACAGTTTCTTTATTGCCAATCCTGGGGCAACTGGGATCAGTTTTCCAGTGTCCAGGCTTTTACAGACATGGCAATATGGTTTTTTTCAGGAGAGGAAGGAGTTTGGGACCCACCCCCAGAAGAGGACTTTTGGGGCCCTGTAGTGGACTTATCCTTAGATTTATCCCCACCTTTCTCCTAGGACTTGGTAGAATCTTTCTTCTGGTCACCACCCTGATTCTTAGGCCTCACCCTGGTTCTGACCCATTTGTCTGCCTTCTTTCCCAATTCTTGGGGAGAGGTCAGATCAGAGTCCACCAGGTACTGGTGCAAAAGCTGGTTTTGACAATTATTAAGGATCTGCTCCCTCATAATCAAATTGTACAATCCTTTGAGATCAGTAACCCTACTGCCAATCAGCCAACCCTCCAGAGCCTTGGTTGCACAATCTACAAAGTCAGTCCAGTCCTGAGTCTGTGCCTTCTGGGTGTCTCTGAACTTCAACCTGTACTGCTCAGTGGTTACGCCAAACCCATCTATCAGTGCACTCTTCAGGACTTCATAATCATCAGCATCCTCTTCTCTAACAGTGAGGAGCTTGTCTCTACCTTTGTCTGAAAAGGAGAGCCACAAGATTGCTGCCCACTGCCTTTGGGGGACCTCTGTACTCTACAGGCCCTCTCCATAGCAGGTATCCACTTGTGGATATCATCCCCACTCTGGTAGGGAGGAACAACCTTGCTCAGGTTCCTATGGTCTGGAATATATTTTCTGCCTCTAGGGACACTGTTGCTGCCACCAAGGGGTTCTAACCCCTCTCTTCTAGAAGCTCTCTGGATCTCCAGGGCTTCTCTATCCAGTGCCAACTGCTTGGTTCTGAGGGCAACTCTTGCTTCCTCATACTGCAGCAGTTTGCACATTCTTTCAGAGGAGGTCTCTCTTATGGGAAAGTATGAGTTCCTCTGGTGGACAAATTCTCTGCCAGAGTGATAAGAGTGGTCAGATTCCCTGGAAGGGGACCTATGCCTCTCCTCCACTCTGTCAGCTCTCTTAGGGAGAATTCCTCTGTCCTTTTCAGGCCCCTTGAGGCCTGGCCCTTCAATCACAGAGTCTTGGTCATTCTGATTTTCATCATCTGACCCAGATACTGTAATTGACCCACTCACTGATTCAGACCCATTAGCTCCTAGAGCCAATCTAAGATCATCTGCTGTCAGCAGATCTATCAGGTGTAGGGTGGAGGGACTCTGTCCTAGCTTCAGGTGTCTTTCAACTCACATGGCTCTCAAGTCAGAGAAAGCCATGTCCTTATACTGAGGCTGAGTGGATCCACTGGTTCCACCCTTTAAGGACATACTAGTGTTGTGCAGTGTTGTACTACCTACACTAGTTTGTGGCCTACTGATACTAGCTTGAGCTGCAGAAAGGGTGTGCTATCCCTTGGCACACAGCTCTAAGTTCAGTAGAACTTATTGATACTAAGCTTGACTTTATATGTACCTTAAGTACCTATAGTGGTTTTCAGTTAGTAATTCAAATAGAGATTTTCTGGTAAAACAATAGCAAGCTGGAATCCCACACGCTGCCCACCAATGTGAGAAGTTGGCCTGGTATATGCTGTTCACTAATTAAAGTGGACACCTTGCACCAGAACAATTCGACTCTTATGGTAGATAGGTTTAAGACAACCTCTATAGAAAGCTATCCTAGTGGTAGCTGTGGAGAGCAGCCTTCAGGCTAAGTCTTGAAGGAATGTAAAGCAGCTTGTTTTACCACACAATCTCTTGAATCACCAAATGAAAAGACACCACACAGGTATATATATCAAATATATATGTATTTATTAATAAACACTCTCTACTAATCTCTTTATGACATTAGAAGTCAGGAACATATGTACTAGTCAAATGTTATCAAAATAAGTTTAGCACAATCGAATATCACAATCTTAGTTTGGCTAGACCTAGGTCTAGGGCATCTAGAATCGAGGGACCCCCATGAACCACCTCAGGTAGTTGTAGGAGACCCACAGGGGACGGACGCGGTGTCCTGGCACCGGTGCGAGTCCTGTGCGAGTCTATGCGCTCAGACGCGATTGAGATTTCAATGTTAAAGGTCCCTTGCGTGTTCGAGGCGAACACACCGATTGGTCCTCGTACGAGTCGAAGGACGCGGTTACAGATAGAGTTGCAAGGGAGATGGACGCGCTGTGTCTAACACAGACGCGAACCTTGTGCGAGTCAGTGCAATGGAGGTCTCGATGTTACAGGCCCCTTGTGTGTTCGAGGCGAACCCCGATCGGACTCAGTACGAGTCAAAGGACACAGTTCTAGATAGTGCTGCAAAGGAGATGGACGCGGTGTGTCTAACACAGACGCGAACCCTGTACGAGTCAGCGCAATTGTCGCACTTAGAAAATAAGAGTTTTAGGGCACTTCTAGGGAAGCTACAAGCAAGTCACTTACAGGGTAAGTAGTTCTAGGGCCCACACCCACAGGAGCACCGTAGCGCTGAAGTTACCTCACCCAGGGGAGCCGGGTGCATAGGTGTTCTTTGGTGTCGGGTCGCGGCGTCGTTTTCAATGGGAGCCAGTGAAGACTTGCTGCTTGCGGCGACAGAAGTGTCCGGAGGAATCCAAGCCTGGATTCAGAAGATGGAAGACCTGAAAGCAGAGGGGACAGTGTTCAAAGTCACTTGGCAGTGACTCGGGGCAAGGAAGATGGATGCCCACCGTCGTCGCAAGATTCAGGTCGTTCATGGGTGCCTTGACTCTTCAGCCACGAGGTCCAGGAGGCGTCGACGATGACCAGGAGCTGGATTCGGCGTGTGCCACGATGTCTGCGGCTTACTGCGGTGTCGGCGACTCGATTGGAGCCAACAAGCCTTGGTAACAGCAAGTCTCGGGGAAAGTGTGAAGAGGCAATGGCGCAGACCAGCAAGATCTGGGGGACTCACCCAGCAAGGGTAAGTCAGGGCAGGCCTGGAGCAACCAGGGGAGTCCTTTGGTTTCTTTAGAAAGTCTTCTGGGGACCCACAAGCCGGCTGGCAAGGGATTGCAAAGACGCCTTGGGAGGATTCGCTCACAGGGGCCCACGGTCACTCGGGACGTGGTAGGCCTCTGATCTTCAGAGGGATTCTTGCTGGAGGCTAGGACCACACGTGGTCCAAAGCACAAGTTCGTGGAACGTTGTGAAGGGGTTGCACTTGACAATAGTGCACGGTACCCAGGGGTCGCAGTTCCTCGTCACTCTTGGGGTCCACTGGCCTCAGCTTCGCTGGAGACTCACAATGGCCTTTGAGAAGTCAGGAAATCTACTTCTTGGGCTGCAGGGACTTCGGACTCTGGCGGGAGTGGCGTAGTTTGCGACCGTTGTTTGTAGTTTTTGGTGCCTGCCAAGCAGGGGAGTCACTCCTTGACTCCAAGGGAGATTCTTCAGTCTTCCAAAGGTAGTGGAACGTCGAAGGTCCAGGATTCTTCTTCAGAGCGTCGTCCAGGGAAATCTAGGGTGCAATGCACAGGTTCCCCCTCTTATACTAAAAGAAAGGGAGGGACTAGCTCTATGACCCTACCTATGGGAGGGTCAGGGGAGTGGGCGGCTACACCCACTTCCCTTTGTCCAGTTTCACGCCAGAGCAGGGGCAGGTAGCCCCTGAGCCGGTTTGAACTGGGTATGCACAGAGGAGCCTTCTGCTCCCCCAGTGCAGGACTTCAAAGCACTCTAAGAGTGCACCCACCCAGCCCCAATACACTAAACCCTGTCTGGGAGGTGGTCACACCCCCTTGGGACAGGATATCTATTGTTGGGCTTCCTCCACTGCGAGTGTTGGTCATCAGCAGGAGGGCAACCCAGTGTCTGTGACTGGTGGCATCCATTTTGTGATGCCAGGGCTCTGCAGGATTCTACCGCGTTTCCACAGTAGGTACATGTCTATCCCTCTAGAAGGGTGGAATGCTACCCCCGCCGCCAGGACTGGCGGGGGGTAGTATTCCAAGATGTTTGACACCAAACACGACATGTTTCGATGCAGCCATTCCAAAGTTAGCATTCTACCGCGAGGATATAATGCACTTAAAAGTATATGGTTTAACCGCATCCACAAACAGCACCAGAGAATGGACTCTGAGAGCTGCAGAGGGGCCCTGCTCAGGCAGAGGCACCCCCTCACATAGAAACTAAGCACCCTGCCCTCAGGATTGATAGGGCCTGCTTTAGGGGTGACTGATAAGTCTCAATGTGTGTGCAGGTGAGATATAGGGGACCTATATCTCAGTGAGGGGTGCTAGCACTTCCTCACCCAGGCTGCAGTAGCAGGCCTGTGGTGTCAGATTTAGTCTGCTTCCCAGGGGTGGCATAATACATGCTTCAGCCCCTGGTAGGCCTGTGAAGTACCTATGCCCTTGGTACCTAAGGTACCATATACTAGGGACTCATAAGGTACCACAGTATCCAATCACTAGTGCACCTAGAGTGCACTCCAAATCGTTTAAAGAGAAAGCAGATAGGCTGGGGACCTGAATAGCAGGTTCCCAGCCAAACTAAGTCAAAAACCAACAAAACACCAGGAAAAAAGTGGGGGCAACCATGTAGTCAGATTCCACCTTCCTACACATCTTAATTCCATAACGTGCCCTCTTGCTAGGAATGTACTGTCTAAAAACCAAACGGCCCTTGAACAGGACCAAAGACTCATCAACAGCTATTTCTTTCCCTGGAGTATAGATCTCTGAAAATCGATCTACAAAGTGATCAATGACAGGCCGAATCTTAAAAAGACGGTCACAGTCAGGGTGATCTCGTGGCAACACCAAAGCATTATCAACAAAATGCAGCATCCGAAGCAAAAGTAAATACCGATCACGACTCATAATTGCAGGAAATATGGCCGTTGCCATCAAGGGACTGGTAGACCAATATGAAGCCATGGACGGCTTCCTTATCAAGCCCATCAAAAAAGTCAAACCCAAAAACTTCTTCATCTCATCCAGATTTGTGAGAGTCCACCGGGTAGCTCTAGAGCGGGGCCTAAGTCTGGCACTGTTGTCCCTCAAAAACTGTTCAGCATACAAATTAGTCTGCTCAACAATCTCAGCCAAAAATACATCATCCATAAACAACTGAAAAAACTGTATAGGCAAAAAATTTTCACAATCCACTCTACACCCTGCATCCCCACTAAAGGCAGGCAACACCGACTGCACCATGTTTGGATCAACCCAGAGTCCAGCACTTCCAGTAGGAAGCCTTGCAGCCACAGGCTGCAATACCGATGTCTCTTGCTGCACCATCGGCACATCAGTGTCCTCCTCTAAAACAGGTACTTCATCCGCACTGAGAGTAGCTTCATCTGCACTGAGAGTAGCTTCATCATCAGATGATTCCTCGTGGACAGAAAACTCACTCCCAGAATCTTGCACTCCCTCCTCTCCCTCAGACGCACTGTCAGTCTCATAATCCTACTCAGATGAAGATTCAAAAAGCATACCAACCACCTGCTGAGCAGTAATTCTACGGCTAGCCATAATCCTTACTAATAAAGGTAACTTGTCAAACAAGTCAACAACAACAAACACTTTGTAAAATAAGTAATAAACAAAATGCGTCTTTATTACAAAGACCTATATACTCCAAAACTATACCACTCACTTGCCAGAAGCAGCTAGACTCACCACCACCTATTCTGCACAGACACAGTAAGGATCAACAATATCCCACAAAAAAAAAAGAAAAGAAAATTACACATAAGACAATGCAAAACAGATCACAAAGAATTTCATGCTCAAAACACTGACTAAATATGCTGCCCTTATGACACCACTTAAAAAAAAATGCATTCATGCATGACAATAATACTTATTTGGAGTAAATACAACAAAAATGTTTTTCTTACCAAAAAAATGCAACTACGCAAAACTGCAGAACAACCACTGCCGAAACCGCAAACAGGAATCAAAAGCTTTACACTAGAATAAAAAGGAGAAAAAGCTTTACAATCACATATGCAAATAATGCACCAGTCCACACACAATCCACCAGCCAAGCTAAGGGGTAGGTGGGCCTAAGAGTAGAAATAAAATATTCACCCCCGTAAAAAGGGAGCAACCCTTGCGGCCACTCCCCAACACAAAAATTTAAAAAAACCTGGTGTCTAGTGGCTTCTGCCCCCCTTGGGGGCAGATGGGCCAAAAAACATACTGCTAATCTGCCACCCAAAGAGGGCAGAAATGGCCACAATCATCCTCCCATAAAGGGGAGTGACCCTTGTCCAAGGGGCCGCTCCCCAACATAAAAAAAAAAACCCTGGTGGCCTAGTGGCCATATAAAAAAAAGAAGTCAGCCGATCTGCCCCTCAGGGGGGCAGAAACGGCCAAATTAATGCTCCCCAGAGGAGAGCGACCCTTGCCCAAGGGGCCACTCCCCACAAACCAATCCCTGGTGGTCTAGTGGGCCCGATTACTTTTTAAAAAGGCGAGATCTGCCCCCCTGGGGGGCAGACACAGCCAAAAAGATTGCCCCCAAAGGGGAGCGACCCTTGCCCAAGGGGCCACTCCCCACAAATAAATCCCTGGTGGCCTAGTGGCCATACAAAAAAAAAATCAGCCGTTCTGCCCCGCACAGGTGCTTGTGATATTGTGGCAATTGTTGAAGTTTAAGTTTCCAGAGTCCACTCCCCCTCTACTCTTATCAAGCTCTCAGTATGCAGGATGACCAAACCTTCTCCTCCCAGGGTAAGAGTTGTAATGGTGCGCTGGGAGGGCCACCGCCAGTTCTCTGAGTGTCCAAGTGGTGGCCGTTGTACTTGGTGCGTACCCTCAGCATGAGGTTATTCCACCTCTTCCTAATGTCGCCCTGTGTGCGCAGGGTGGTATCAACAGCATTCACTCTATTGACTATTCTGTCCCACATTTCTGAGAGTAGTTAGCTGGACTTGGGACCCAAAAATGTGTGGCTATACTCTAATGATTTCAACCATCATGACTGTCCACTTTTGCTCAGTGAAGCTTATTTATTTCTCCCAGGCATAGTAAACAATAAATGTGAGTGAGTATATGTATGAAAAACAAACAAGTGATAGAGATAAAAAGGTACAAAAAGACTATTACAGGTGGTGGAGAGTGCTAAATGGTAAGATGAAAAAAGGGGTGTCTTATCTAAAAATGCATTAAATGGTGGTGCCTGTATTGCTGCACTTCAGTTTGGAAGCAGAGGATGCTGGTCAGGGATGAGGTGTGTTTTAGTGTGATTTGCAGGCTTCTCCACTTGCCAAAGCACATCAGGTGTGTAGTTTTTTAATTCATCCAATGGTCACTGGTGTATTAGTTTTTTGGCACGTGCCATGTTGGTCAACCACCGTTGGGTAACTGTTGTTTGTTGACAATCGCTGTGAGACTGCGAGTACGACTGTGTAGTCGTAATATGCTCGGCAGGTGGACCGCAGACCTGGCAGCGTCATTGGATGAACCACCGACATGACAGACCGCTGCGGTCCCACCAGGTAGACCGCCGTGGCCGCGATTGGCATTTCAGACTGCACAACTCGTAAAATGGCAGGCAGTAGATCGCCGGCAAAGAGGTGGAATTAATGACGCGGACGCAGTTCTCGGGCGGTCAGACCGCCAAACTAGTAATCAGGCCTATAATCTTAAATAATGCCAGACTATGAAACGACCACTGAGGGACTCTGCGTATAATGTATGTCAACTAGGGGAGAGGAGTTGGCCTAACGGCTAGGGCGGTCGACCTCGGAGCTGAGGAACCTGGTTCGAGTCTCAGCAGGGACGCACAACATCCTGTGATTCCGGGCAAATCACTTAATCTCCCCGTGCCTAACAAAAATGAATGTGTCCTCATGTAACGCAACTGGTGCTCGTGTAAAGCGCTCTGATACCCGAATCGGGTCAAGTTCGCGCTATATAAAACTCCGTAAAAAAAAAAAAACTGGGAGCAGAATGGGCAGAGTAAAACTTCTTGAGTCCATTCCTGCATACCAGGGCACTGCCACCCACCATGACTTCACAAAGGCGCTTTAAGAGAATGATGCAGAAGGCAGTGTTGATGGGGCAGAGAGGCCCATAACTGCCACAGCTGATGATCCCCCTATGTATAATATACATATAAAATATATATAGAGTTAGTCCCATGCGCAGGCTTGACTCCTGCCTAGGATGTAGGTCTGCAGTGGCCAAGAATGAGAAAATCAATGCTAGGTTATTTTTAGGAGGGGAGGACTCTACACTATCCGCACAAGCCAGAGGTACAAGCAAGTCATGCTAACAAGCAAACCATGTCAACAGTGTGTATATTTTGATGTCATGCTGGAAATACTCCTTCCACCATTGGCAAAAGAAGAGGAAAAATGTGCTTGTTTCTCTTTTTCCATAAAGAAAAAAGTATACGCCTAAAAGTATAATATTCCAAATGTGGGGCCTAATTATGAGTTTGGCAGTCTGAGGATGGCCAAACTCACAGTTGTGCAGCGGTGGAGGTCCGGCCACCGCTGCGGATTACATATAAGTATATGTGGCGAACAAGTATATGTGTCTCTCTGTTCGCCAGTGTGGAGGTTCGGAGAGTGCTTTTTGGAGGAAGTATATATATATTCACTGAAAAAACCACAGGTTTTAGGGACGTTATAGTTAGTTGGACATTTCACTCGTACAAAACCAGAGAAATTCGGCCGTTATAGTTAGTTCAGCTAACTATAACTCGCGCCCCCGCAATGCACTGCTGATGACGTCACATATTACATCACTCATGACATGGTCAGTGACATCACTGATGACATCACTGATGCCATCTCAAATGACATCACTGATGACTTCATCCAGTGAATGTGTGTTTCTGTAAAGTTTAAATATGTTTTATATAGATATATGCTAAGGTGTATTGAAGAATGAGTGGGTGTATAAGTGTTTGAATGGATGATTTAGTAGGTGCGTGGCTGACTATAAGTGAGTGACTAAATGTGTCTTACTGAATGCATGGGTTAGTGAGTAAAGTGTGTAAATGTCTGTATCAGTCTGTTAGTTGGTGTGTAAGCGGCTGCATGGGATGGAGAGTAGCTACATGACTGTCTCTATGGGTTATTATTTGGTTGTCTGAGTATCTTTATGGGTGTCTGTGTGAGTGGGTGGGGGGTGGGTGTCTCTGTGCATAGATGTGTGAGTGGGTGATTCACTGGGTGTATGGGTTCCAGAGTGCCTCTGTGAAGGGGTGTACGGGTGGGTGAGTGTGTGTATGGGTGTGTTGGTGAGTGAATGGATGTCTCAGTGGTACATGTCCAAGTAACTACATATGTAAAAGGCAGTGTATGTGAGTGTTGGAGTATATAAATGACTATATGTGAGAGTGAGTGATTGAGAGAGTGGATGTATGGATGAGTGTGTGCTTGTGTCAGTGTTTGTATAAGAGAGTAAGTATGTGCTAGTATCTGTATGAGTAAGTGAGGTGGTGTGTGTAGAACTGTATAGGTGTGAAAATGGGAGTGTGATTTATTCTTTGCATGAATGACTAGGTGTGTGAGTAACTCTATGAATGAGTGGTAGTGTGTGAGTGTCTTTATAGGTGTATGAGTGCATATGATAGTCCTGTACTGATGAGTGACCAAAAGTAAGAGTGAGTGTATGGGTGAGTGAGTGGATGGGTGTGTAGACCTAGGAATCAGTGAGTGGGTATGTTGTTTTTGGTGTTGGAGTGTCTATGGTTTTGAGAATGGCAGTCTGTAATTTAGAGTGGGTGTATCAAAGGTTATATTAGGGTGTGACAAGATGCATCAGATTATCACATGGATGAAGTCATCAGTGATGTCATCAGTGATGTCATTTGAGATGGCATCAGTGATGTCATCAGTGATGTCACTGACCATGTCATGAGTGATGTAATATGTGACGTCATCAGCAGAGCATTGCGGGAGCGCGAGTTATAGTTAGCTGAACTAACTATAGCGGCCGAATTTCTCTGGTTTTGTATGAGTGAAATGTCCAACTAAATATAACGTCCCTGAAACCTGTGGTTTTTTCAGTGAATTTCTAAGGTTTTTAAATGCTAATTTCTAACTATAACGTCCCTGAAACCTATGGTTTTTTCAGTGAATTTCTAAGGTTTTTTAAATGCCAATTTCTAACTACAACGTCCCTGAAACCTATGGTTTTTCAGTGAATTTCTAAGGTTTTTTAAATGCTAATTTCTAACTATAACGTCCCTGAAACCTGTGGTTTTTTCAGTGAATTTCTAAGGTTTTGTAAATGCTAATTTCTAACTATAACGTCCCTGAAACCTATGGTTTTTCCAGTGAATTTCAAAGGTTTTTTAAATGTTACTTTCTAAGTGCAATGCCCCCAAAAATTTTCTTAGATTTCTAATTCTCTCTAAAAATAATGTAATATTTTCTAAAAAATAAATATCGTTTATTTATTTATTTTTTTAAATATAAAAAGTGGATTCGCGTACCGATCGTGTACCTGTCTCGGTGGGTGCGCGAATTCCAGCCGCCATATTGGTTAAGTCGTGTAGGATGCGCATTGGGTAAGTGACGGGTGCGCGGATCAGGCCCCGCGTAACGTCACGTATGTAGTACAGGGGGTCGTGCCGGCTGCGCGAATCCCTCGCAAATCTTCAAGTTTCAAAAGTATATGTATATAACTTTATTATATATATTATACCAAGACATTATTTAAGATAACTGTTACTAGCATATATCTGTAACTGGAATAAAGATATATTATTGTTAAATATTTTTTTCGGAAATCGCGCTGGGTACGTGCCGGTTGCGCGCCGGAGCGCGAATCCAGACCTCGCGTAACGTCATGTACGTATTTCCGGGGAGGGGTCGCGCCAGCCGCACGAATCCATCGCAAATCTTTAAGTTCTAAAACTATATATATATAACTTTATTATATATATTAAACCAAGGGATTACTTAATATAACTGTAAATATCATTTATTTGTAGTTGTTAAAAAGATATATTATTGTTAAATATATTTTTGGGAATTCGCGTCGGGTGCGCGAAGTTGCGCGCCCGGTGCACGAATCCCATGTGACTTCAAAAGAAAGTATTTGATTGGTTTAGAAGCTCTTGATTCTAGAACTTGAAGGACCACACCCTATCTTTTTATTCTTTCAACTGCATCTCAGGAGTGACAGGTCTTCTGTTTTGCTCTTCTTCTTTGTTTTTTTTTGGTGATTTCTTTATCAAAAAATGGCTGCTTTAAATCCAGCAGGGCAGCTTCCACCTGAGGATGAAGATGAGTTGGAAGAATCAGTGAAGGTGAGATACGAAAGTATCGTGTGGGCTTTCTTCACATTTCCACCTGGTGAGAAGAAAGTTAATGCTCGAAAGGTTACGTGCACCTTATGCAATCAATCAATCAATCAATCAATCAATCACAGAATTTGTAAAGTGCGCTACTTACCCGCGAGGGTCTCAAGGCGCTGGAAAGAAAAAAAGGGGGGGTGCTGCTACTGGTCGAACAACCAGGTCTTGAGTAGCCTCCTGAAGGTCAGCAGGTCTTGAGTCTGCCGTAGGCTTAGTGGAAGGGTGTTCCAGGTCTTGGCGGCGAGGTGGGAGAAGGATCTGCCGCCGGTGGTAGTTCTTCGAATGCGAGGGACGGTGGCGAGGGAGAGGTCGGCGGAGCGGAGTTGGCGGTTGGGGACGTAGAAGAGGAGTCGTCTGTTGAGGTAGGCTGGGCCAGTCTTGTGGAGTGCCTTGTGTGCGTGGATGAGGAGTTTGAAGGAGATTCTCCTGTCGACGGGGAGCCAGTGCAGGTTCCTCAGGTGGGGGGTGATGTGGCTGTGGCGTGGTACATCGAGGATCAGGCGTGCGGAGGCGTTTTGTATGCGTTGCAGTCGCTTGATGAGCTTGGCCGGGGCTCCTGCGTAGAGGGCGTTCCCATAGTCAAGTCTGCTACTGACGAGGGCCTGGGTGACTGTTCTTCTTGTGTCTGTCGGGATCCACCTGTAGATCTTGCGAAGCATGCGGAGGGTGTTGAAGCAGGAGGATGAGACTGCGTTGACTTGCCTGGCCATGGAGAGCGTTGAGTCAAGGATGACTCCTAGGTTGCGTGCGTGGTCGGTGGGTGTCGGGGCTGCTCCCAGCGTCGTTGGCCACCAGGAGTCGTCCCAGGCTGAGGGGTTGGAGCCGAGGATGAGGACCTCTGTCTTCTCCGTGTTCAGTTTTAGTCGGCTGATCTTCATCCAATCGGCGACGGCCTTCATTCCTTCATGGAGGTTGGATTTGGCGGCGAGGGGTCCTTGGTGAGGGAGAGGATCAGTTGAGTGTCGTCGGCGTAGGAGATTATGTTGAGGTCGTGCTGTCTGGCGATGCGTGCGAGCGGGGCCATGTAGATGTTGAACAGTGTTGGGCTGAGGGACGATCCCTGGGGTACGCCGCAGATGATCTCGGAGGCTTCGGATCGGAATGGTGGGAGGCGGACTCTCTGGGTTCTGCCGGTGAGGAAGGAGGTGGCCCATTCCAGGGCCTTGTCTCGGATCCCTGCGTCGTGGAGGCGTTCGCGTAGAGTGCGGTGGCAGACAGTGTCGAAGGCGGCGGAGAGGTCCAGCAGGATGAGGGCTGCGGTCTCACCGTTGTCCAGCAGGATCCTGATGTCGTCGGTGGCGGCGATGAGGGCAGTCTCAGTGCTGTGGTTGCTGCGGAACCCCGATTGGGATGGGTCCAGGATGCTGTTTTCTTCGAGGTATCGGGTTAGCTGTTTGTTGACGATCTTCTCGATGACCTTGGCTGGGAACGGAAGCAGTGAGATGGGCCGGAAGTTCTTGAGGTCTCTCGGGTCCGCCTTGGGTTTTTTGAGTAGGGCGTTGATCTCTGCGTGTTTCCAGCTCTCTGGGAAGGTCGCGGTCTCGAAGGAGAGATTGATGATGTTGCACAGGTGGGGTGCGATGGAGCTGCTGGCTTTGTTGAAGATGTGGTGCGGGAAAGGGTCTGACGGGGAGCCGGAGTGTATTGTGCTCATGGTCTTGATGGTGTCCTCAATGTTCACGCTGGCCCAGACTGGCAGGGGGTCGTGGTCGATGGTGTGCGGCGGGTCTGGTGCATCGATCTTAGTTGGGTCTGTCTGGGTGTTGAAGCTGTCGTGGATGTCGGCGATCTTGCGGTGGAAGAAGGTGGCGAGGGAATCGCACAGGGGTTGCGACGGCGGGATGTCGTTGGTGTTGGAGCTGGGGTTGGAGAGTTCCTTCACGATGTTGAAAAGCTCCTTGCTGTTGTGTGCGTTGTTGTCGAGGCGGTCTTTGAAGGAGATTCTCTTGGCGGACTTGATGAGGTGGTGGTGGTTACGGATGGCGTCTTTGTGGGCTGCGTGGCTGTCCGGTGTCTTATCACTGTGCCATTTCTTCTCTAGTTTCCGGCAGGTGCGCTTGGAGGCTAGGAGTTCCGAGGTGAACCAGCTGGCTCTTTTGGTGGTGTCACTGTAGGTGAGTTTTTTCAGCGGGGCGAGGGTGTTGGCACAATCGTCCATCCATCGTCTGAGGTTGCAGGCGGCGTCGTCGGTGTTGGATGGGTCGGAGGGAGGGCTGAGAGCGAGGGTTGCCCGTAGTTGGTCTTCGGTGACTTTGCTCCAGCAGCGGCGTGGGATCTGTTGGGTGCGGTGGTGTGTGGTGGGTTTCTGGAAGGTGAAATGGATGCAGCGGTGGTCGGTCCAGGGGAGTTCCGTGGTGTGGCTGAAGGAGACGTGGGAGCTTGAGGAGAAGATGGGGTCAAGCGTGTGGCCGGCGGAATGGGTCGGTGTTGTGACGATCTGGCTCAGACCGAGGTTGGCGAGGTTGTCGATCAGGGTGGTGGAGTTGCTGTCGTTGTTGTTCTCCAGGTGAAAGTTCAGGTCTCCGAGGAGGATGTAGTCGGTAGAGGTCAGGGCGTGCGTGCTGATGAAGTCGGCGATGGAGTCGCTGAACTGGGGTCGGGCCCAGGGGGTCTGTAGACAAGGGTGCCTCTAAGGGTGGTGTTGGGGTCCGTGTGGATCTGGAAGTGCATGTGTTCGGCGGTGCTGAGAGTGTCGTCGGTGCTGGTCGAGACCCTGATGGTGTTCTTGTGGACGATGGCGATTCCTCCTCCTACTGCGTTGACGCGGTCTCTGCGGGTGATCTTATAGCCGTCTGGGATGGCTATGGCGATGTCGGGGGCGGAGGAGTCGTTCATCCAGGTCTCTGTCAGGAAGGCGACGTCTGGTGATGATGTGTCGAGCAGGTCCCAGAGCTCGACAGCGTGTTTGCGTGCGGAGCGGGTGTTCAGTAGGATGCATCGGGGGTGGTTGAGGTCCTTCTTGGCGGGCGTTTCGGTGGCTCTGAGGCTGGTGTAGCTGCAGTTCCGGCAGGTGAAGGGACCATGGGTGCGTTTCGGGGCGGCCTTGAAGCAGTTGTGCGTCCGTCCAGGGTTGAGAGCGTGGAGTGTGGTGGCATCGTAGCGGCGTCGGTCCTCGAGGCTGGTGCGGGGGGCGCACGGCCCAGGGGTTCTGGTGCTGGGCGCGGTCCAGGCGCGGACGGGCGCAGACGGGCTTGCGTTAGGCACGCCTTTGGCGCGCCAGCAGCGCGGCCGCACAGCAGCCGCCATATATGGGGAGGTGGGAGGGAGGAGCAGCTGGGAGGCGGGAGGCAGGGGCAGCGAATGGGCAGTCAGGGGGGCGGGGCCACAGGGGACACAGCGGCGGGAGTGGAGAGAGGCAGCAAGGGGTACAGAAGGGAAAAAGGACACAATTCAGTGGGGGCAGCGAGGGGTACAGAAGGAAAAAAGGACACAACAACAGTGTCTTGTCACGAGGTTCTGACAAGAAGTACTCCTGTGGCACCTCCTCAATGCTCAAGCACTTGCAGACTATACATCTGCGCCATCTTGCGAGAGAGCAGCACAGACGTGACCTGGAAAAACAATCTAGACAGGACAACAGTGGCCAACCCAGCACTTCATCTGGTTCGTCTGCGTCATCAACACTGCATATTGTACCCCAATTTGCTAGAGTGCAGCAGACTTGCATCAAATGCAAAGCAATCTTGTGCCATGGTGAGCAATCACTGAATGCTGTAGTGGTTGCAATTGAAAACTATCATTGTTAATTTTTTTTTTGCAATGACTTTAAAATTGCATACTGTTTTGTAGCCTTTCACCGTTGGTTGTGTTCATTTTTTCGTTCTTTTAAAGAAACACCAAAAAAATTCAAAAAAGAGTTAAAAAAACACAAAAAAAATACAAAAGAAAAAAATGGTTCTTTTCAGAATTGCCTATTTGGTTTAAAAATAGACAAATTTGTAACTGTTGTATGAATTGTGGTAAGTGTAATATATGGAGTAATGAATGGGTACTGCATATGTGATTGTATGCATGCATGTATAGTGCCTTGGTGACTGGAGATGTACAAGTGTACTATCTGAGTGATTACTTAATTATGTGACTAATATTGGGAGATTGTAAGAGTGCACGGGTAGTGGGTGCATAATTGATTGCATGACTGCAGCGGTAGTGTCTGAGTGTTTGAAGGAGTGCATGAGTAATGCCAGGGTGCATGGAAGAGTACATGTGTAGTATCTAGGTGATTGCAGGAGTGTATAGATAGTGTCTGCGTGATTGCATCAATGCAGGGGTAATGTCTGGGTGATTGCAGGTGTGCATGGGTAGTGCTTGAGTGATTGTATGAGTGGAGAGGTAATGTGTGGGTAATCGAAAGAGTGAATCAGTAGTGCCTGAGTGATTGGAGGAGTGCCTGGTTGATTCCATGAGTGCATGAGAACTGACTGGATGATTAGAGTACTGCAAGGAGAGTGTATGGTGAATTTATAGGTGCTTGGGTATTGCGGAGTGATTGGATAAGTACATGGTACTGGCTGGGTGATTGGAGGAGTGCATGGGGAGTGACAGGGGGATTGCTGGACTGCATGGGTACTACCTGGGTAATTGAAGGTGTGAATGAGTAGTGTCTAAGTGATTAGAGGATTACATGGGTAGTGTACAGGGGATTGTAGCAGTGCTTGGTTACTGTCTGGGTCTTTGCATGAGTACATGGGTACTGACTGGATGATTAGAGTACTGCAAGGAGAGTGTATGGTGAATTTATAGGTGCTTGGGTATTGCCGGAGTGATTGGATAAGTACATGGTACTGGCTGGGTGATTGGAGGAATGCATGGGTAGTGACAGGGCGATTGCTAGACTGCATGGGTACTACCTGGGTAATTGAAGGTGTGAATGAGTAGTGTGTAAGTGATTAGAGGATTACATGAGTAGTGCACAGGGGATTGTAGCAGTGCATGGTTAGTGCCTGGGTCATTGCATGAGTACATGGGTACTGACTGGATGATTAGATTACTGCAAGGAGACTGTATGGTGAATTTATAGGTGCTTGGGTATTGGCGGAGTGATTGGATAAGTACATGGTAATGTCTGGGTGATTGCAGGTGTGCATGGGTAGTGCTTGAGTGATTGTATGAGTGGAGAGGTAATATGTGGGTAATCGAAAGAGTGAATCAGTAGTGCCTGAGTGATTGGAGGAGTGCTTGGTTGATTCCATGAGTGCATGGGAACTGACTGGATGATTAAAGTACTGCAAGGAGAGTGCATGGTGAATTTATAAGTGCTTGGGTATTGGCGGAGTGATTGGATAAGTACATGGTACTGGCTGGGTGATTGGAGGAGTGCATGGGTAGTGACAGGGCGATGGCTGGAGTGCATAGGTAGTACCTGGGTAATTGAAGGAGTGAATGAGTAGTGTCTATGTGATTAGAGTTTTGCATGGTAGTGCACAGGTGATTGTAGCAGTGCATGGGTAGTGCTTGCGTGACTTAATCTTACCTTTTTTGAAGTAGATAAGAAACTCATTGAAACAATTTGTCAGTTGTTTTATTATAATCTAAATTTAAAATATTTTTAAAGTTTAGAATTAGGGTCTGTAAAAGAGAAGAAAAAATACTGTTATTACATATAATATTATGGTTTTAAGAACACAACATAATTTTACAATTACATAACATATTAAGTTTGCCTTTTTTGTTGTTTTCATACTCTATTGAATTTCACCATACACAGTGATTTCAATGTTGATCATCATGTGACAGCGGGCAAAAAAATACAATCAATAAGATTGTTAAAAAAAAACAAATCGGTGTTCAAAATATTTACAACAAACTCAACTATCTGTTTACATTTTCTAAAATAAACACTCTCATTTACATTGCATATAATACAAAGATCAAATATATGAACTGCTTCTTTCTAAAACAACTTTCTAAATACAATATCAAAGAACAAACACGATAATTGAAACTGCAATTCTTGATATCTTCCCAATAGGCCAAATGATGTTTCTGAAATCGTTTGTACTGAAAATATCCAAAATAAACTCATTCATTCATGTTCACATCTTCCCAATAGGCCGAATGATGTTTTCAGAAATTTGGCATCAAAAATATTAGATATGAATTTGGTAATTCATTAGGCAACCGAAATTTGAATTCCAAATGGGCATCATTACAATGTGTTCATCCTTTATTGCACTTTAAATACACAGTATAGTGTCCAGATATTGTAGAAGGTCCGTCGTGGAAAATAATTGCCACTGCTTTGAAAGTTCTTCCTGATATTGACAGTTGACTTGCCACAATATTTTTTATTTTGGTTTCCAATTTTCTTCCATCTGCTTTACAACGTTGTATCATTAAAATGATATATTGTCCAAATCTTTCTATAAATATTGTTGATAACATTTCAGATTTGCAGTGACTACATTCCATATTTTGATTAGCTGAGTTTACTAATTTGATAAAAGATACTGTTTTGCAATCTGGTATTGTCAAATATATGAATCTTTCAGTGTCAATTACAGTGGTAGAAGAAAATGAACGATCTTCACATTTATGATCCCATCTGTAACGAAGTCCAAACAGATTTTCAATTTGTATTCCTTCATCTTCCAATACTGCAAGCATAAACATAAGAAATTCTTGAGCATCTTGCTGTACATTAAGTGTAAATTGTGATGAACCAGAACATATATCCAGAAGATGCCGAATGCCAGAAGCACTTTGAATTTTAGTTTTATCGGTTGTCAAGTTTTCATAAATAGAATGTAACAAAGAACAAAACCTTTTTTCTCGATTCTCCATAATTTGTTGTTGAAGATTTTCTAGAAAAAATATGACGTTCACAACTACATTAGCATAGCAGTTGATACCTGAACTATTTTCTAACTGATATCCGACAATATCTTCAACAGTGTCCTTTTTCTTTTTGTTTGGAACCTCAACATTCTCTTGATGTTTTTTCTTCTTTCCAACCTCACTACAGAGTTTCTCATATGTTCGTTTTCGACATACTACACGCTTTTCATATACAGGATATTCACCTAAGTTGGGAGCATACAGTCTTCTTAACCGATTATACTCTCTTACACAATTTGCATCTGCACTAATCTTTCTCTCATCAAAATCAATCAAATACAATCCAGATAAAGTTCTGACTCGGGACAATGCAACATATGCCATGCCCTCTTTAAACACAGTACTTCAAATGTTTACCAGAGCACTGTCTACACTTAAACCTTGAGATTTATGAATGGTCACCGCATATGCCAAATAAAGAGGAAACTGTTTTCTACGAACATACAAGTCTTTCACAAGCATAAAATGAACAGCACAACGTCCAATCTGTTTTACCTCTTCAATCTGATCAAATTTAATCTTCAAAAATTCAATTCCATCTCTATTTGTATAATTAACAAAATCAACAACTTTTCCCATTGCTCCATTTACTAAACCTTTTTCCACATCCAAATTACGCCGTAAAATTACCCGACAGTTTTCACATACATATAAATTCTTTTCTAAACCAGCAGTCTTAGATATAGATTTTTCCAAAGAATCCAATTTTGTTTTTAAATTTTGTGACAAAATAATAGTAATTCCTTTGTGTTCTATTTTATCAATGGCTTCCATTTTTATTATTTGCTGTTTTTCCAGCTTTAAAAGTTCTTCATTGAATGTAGAACACTCTCGCAGTGTTGGCATTAGGCAGATTATAGATTTCTTTTCTCCAATTGTTTTGTATATTATTTCCGGAGCAACATTTTCATTTGGAAACAAGTTTGTAAGTAGCCGACATTGCAAAGCTTCTTTACCATGTTCTGTCAATACACCAATTCTTATATCTTGGAGAATGCTTCCATAATCTTCATCACTTGCCTGTCGCATATTTTTAATAAGTTCTTTGTATTCAAAATATGACCAAATGTTGACATTTCCAATACTTCCCAAAAATGTCCTGCTGTCTTCATGCACAAGTGTTTTAAAAACTGGTTGCCCTTTTACAGGAGTAAGTTGCAGTAGATCGCCGAAAACAATAACATGTTTTCCTCCATATAACACATCATAATCTGTTTTTAAAATTTGCTGCATTCGTAAATGTACAAAGGCAAGCATTAAGTTTGAGACCATGCTCACCTCATCAATTATCAGAAGTTTCATTTTCTTTAGTACTCTTGAAACTTCAAAACAAGCTTCTCCAGAAAGCTTGTGATATTCCAACTTGTTTTCATGTTCAACAGGTAGCATTAGTAAACGATGTAATGTAATCCCTTTAATGTTGTGTGCTGCTAACCCAGTTGGAGCGGTTACAACACAAGATAAATGTGATTCAGTGGTTTTCTGTAAATAACTGGTCAAAACATTAATTAAGAAACTTTTTCCTGTACCAGCTTGACCACTGATATACATTCGAATAGGTTTAAATGATGTGCAGGTGCATTCTTTATTTTCATGAAGTAAACCATGATCGATCTGTTGTGTAACTTGCTGATATATTTCTTTTTGTTCAATATTTAGTTGCTCTTCCAAGTTTCCCAACTCCATAATACCCTGTTGAGCTTGATGCTTTGCTGTTTCTTCTTCACTCATAGCAATTGCTGCTTCATTTTCAAGAATTGGTTCTCCTAGTGGATCTTGACCCAGTGGAGCAGAACTTTGACTGTCTTGAGAACTGTCTCTAGCAATCTCAGCTACAATAGTAGCTTCTTGTTGAATCTCTTCATTCAACATTTGTAGATAATTTTGAAAATCTGTGCATTCAATGCTATCTTTACATGCATTAAAAGAATCTTCCTAGCACTGAAAATCTCCAAGTAATTCCATTTCAGTACGCCAAGGCTTGAAGAGTTGCAGAAGTGCTAAATAGTAAAATTCCCTTTCATCTGGAGTATCGCAACTCAGTTTCCTGTGATTAATGAGATTTCCTTTACTATGTTTCACCAAACATCCATCAGAACCAATCACTGCATATTTCTCTTCATTTATGTTCTCTGTAATATTTCTTTTAAAGCTGTAGTATTGTAGTACTTCATAGAGACATATGTTTTCAAGATAGGGACTTCTTTTAGGATAGTACGTATCCAACATGTTTGTGTTAACAATATCTGTGCTTTCCGGTTCATTTAATGCTAAATATTCAATTTCTTGTACAGATTTCAAAACTCGATTTCGTGTTGCAGCAAGACCTAGACTAACCCAAATGATTCTTCTTGACTTTGAATATAAACTTGCAGAGCTCAACCAATCCGAACATTCGTAGGATCCAATCTCTCGATGGGACAGCATCTTCAAACTAAAGCTGTACAATTTGTTACTAAGAGTCTTCTCTTGTGAAATTTCTTCCCACATTTCTTTCAACTCCGTCTTTTCTGATTTTGTTATGTATGACGTAACATACCGAGCAACAGCAATGGAATTATCTGCAACATACTGGATATCCATATTTGCATTCCACATCGACAAAGTCACTGGATTGTAATCATTAATATACTTTGATTGTTCACTTCTTTTTAAATTGTAAGTATTTTTGGGAGATTTTCTAGTGATAGTATGCCTCACTGCTGACATGAAACTGTTGACTCTTCCTTTGGAAATTACTGGACGTGGAAATCCAAAACAACATTTTGTATAAAACTTTTCCTTTGACTTGTATTTTTGTCGACAGTATTTGCCACATCGATGATTTTGAAACCGTAAAACTTGTTGTCTTAAGGTATTTTCTTCTCCTGTTTTTGGAATTGCACATGTAACATAGTCTTCAATAAAAGATAAAACAGCCTCATCAGAATCAGTTCCAAATTTAGGTGCATCCTTGATCCATAGAAGCATATGTATATGAGGAGCACCTCTAGCTTGGTACTCCTTTCTCCAAAAGAAATCAATAACTTCTCCAAGAGGTGGGTTGTTTTTATTGCAGATAAAAGACATCATAGCTTGAAATCTATGATTAAAATATCTGCACACATTTACAGGATCCAAGGAACACAGTTCTCCAGCTGTCTTGAATTCAATGTTTTTAATATTTGAATTTGCTTCTCGAAGAAATTCAAGTAAATCGTCCCATGCGTATTCAGCACAGCTTAGCGTAACAAACCATGTAGGGGTTCCTAAGTTCCTTAACATACATTTAAGTTCTCCATGACGACGATACCAATACTCATTAGTGCCACGTTGACACGCCATCAAATTAATCAATTGAGATTCTAAATGATCGTCTCTCTGTTGTACTTTGTCCATGAATTCCTTTGCAGAAACATGTTGAAGATGAACTCCTGTATTTAATATGTGGTTCACTGCATATGAAAGTCCAGACAAGTCACTTTCAAACAAAAGATGAAATATATATGGAATACATTGACAAAATCTTGGCTCTTCTGAGTACAATCTTGTTGTACGATATTCTAATGCTGGAATCTGTACTGGTCGTTTGTCATATCGTCCACCTTTTCCAGTGGGGAACAGCTGTGGAAAACAACGAGCTTCCAAACTTTTTTCCCAAACACTCATGGGAGTTCCCTTCGCTTTCTTCATTTGGAATAATTCAATAGTATTTCCAATCACTTCCTTTGAATGTAAAGGATGTACACTATAATGTTCATAAATTTCTTCACTTTTGGAGATGTCCACTTTTTTAATTTGGCCACTTGAAATTTCGCTATCATCTCCTAAAACTATTTCTTCTTCTTCCACATACACATTTTTGTAGTAAACATTGTTTTTTGTGAGATATAACGTAGCCTTTTGCACTTTGCTAACATCTACTAACTCCTGCCATATTTTCCGACTCTTAGTAGGAACACCATTAACTAGAATAGCTACAGGTTCAGTTTCCTCTCTGTCTACACCAATAGTTTCAATATTTTTCTTTAAATCTAAAGGTAAATACACAACTCTTCCTTTTAAGCCTCTTTGTAAATCTGATGGAGGCAACTTACCTGTTTTAGGCTCCATACGAACAATAGCCTGAAACGGGTGCACAGATTGAATTCCTTCCACTTATCATTGTTTTCTTTCTCACTTTTTAAATACAGATCAACATTCCTAGTTTGTTTTCTATAGTGAGTACGTTGACAACAAATACACACATAGTTTGGTCTTTCACAACAAATTACCTTAAACTTCGTAATTTCGTCTTCAAACTTCTCAGTACTACTGTCTTCCACCTCTTCTTCAACACCTACACTTATCAAACTCTCACTTTCTCTACACTCCTGTTCAGGACCAAAGTAACGAAACTCTATTTCATCACAAACTTTTTTTACATCTGATACTGACCCATGCAAAAGAGCAGTGTTTAAGTCACTTAAAATTATTGTAGGACTTTTTACATAGTACAATCTTCTTACTAACTTCCGCATTGCTGAGTGATGTACTGCTAACATTCTCAAATGATGAAAAACACTTTGACACACTTTTCTAGAAAGACAAGCCAGAGAATGACCTTGCAAGCCAGTATTTTTCCTCACTTTGCAAGGATCTAGTCCTTGCAACATCTTAATCTTTTGTTTAATACTTTTTTTAGTATAATGTCGTAAGAAATTTCATAAAATATCAATAGACTCCTGTCGTATACTACAAATACTACTACAATCCCATGTATACACTGGAGCTTGTGCACGTCTCCCTTGAACTTCTTCAGCTATCACTTCTTCCACATTTCTAGGAACCATCTTTTCTTTGTCAATTGCACAACCATTCTTCACTTCATAAGCACGACCACTGGTATCAACTGCGTGAACTAATGTATTGTTTTGAAAATAGCTCTCTTCATTAAAAAAAGGTTCTGAACTAGAAGTATGCTTCCATTCACCCAAATTTTTTTTACAAAAGTTAGTTCTGTTGATTAGTCTTTTCCTTTTAGTTTTGTTCTTCATAGAATGCATTGGTTTATCTAATGTTCGCATTCTCTTTAAAACTAAAATGAACAATCTTCTTTTCAATTCAAAAGCCTTTTCGACTATACTTTCAATCTTTTTTTTCATTTTATAAAATGCAGATCTTCTTTTATATTTCTTGCCATGTTTCAACAAATTTTGTAGTACTCTACTTTTATACATGCGTTTCCTAATTTCATTAAATTGTTTCTTTCTTCTTTCAACATAGATTTTTTTCTCATTTCCTGAATTTCTATTAATTTGTCTTTTTTTCATTTAATTCTTTTTCATTCTACAAGTATTCTTTCTATTTTCATCATTTCCAAAATCCTTTCCTCCCCTTGAAATTCTTGTAATAAATTCCTTTGTTCTCTTACCACAAGACATTTTCTTTTTTGCCACATCTTGTAGTTCATCTAATTTGTGCATTTCTTTCTCCTTTAAATAGGACTGTTTTCTTTGTTGATTTTTCCTTTGTGCTTTTCTTGTCATTGTTATTCTTTCTTAATAATAATGCAGAATATCTGTAAAAAATAATTTTACAAATAAGTTAAGATTATTAAAATAATTATATACATATATACTTATCTATTACTAAAGAAACACTTTCTATTTTAAAAGCTACAAAAAAATGCATTTATGGTTTTCTGAATATGGTAACAATCACACCTGAGCTGCACAATAAGTGAAAAGAGGTACAGAAAAAATACAACAGCAATATCTGAATGATTACAGCATTCCATATCTAGTGCATGCATTATTGTAAAACTGCATGGCGACTACTTTGGTGTTTTTATAACTGTATGAGAGGGGTGCGGAAATTTGCAAGAGAGGTCATAGAAAGAAGCAACAGTAGTGCATAAGAATCAACAGAGGTGCAAAAAGAGGCAAATAAGGTACACAAAGAGGAAACAGGTGAGCACAGTAAGGCAAGAGAGGTGCAGAAAGAGGGAAGAGGGGTGCAATAAAAGGCAAGAGAGATAAAGAAATTTGAAACAGAGGTGCAGGAGGAAGGAAGATCAGTGCAGAAAAAACCAACAGAGGTGCAGAAAGAGAGAAGATATTTGCAGAAGCAGGCAAAAGACGTACAGAAAGGAGGAACAGGTGGGCACAGTGAGAGAAGAGAGGTGCAGAAAGATACTGTGTAAATGATTGCATAAGTGCTGAAGTAATGCCTGAGTGATTACACCACTGCATATGTAGCGCCTGCATCATTGTAAGACTGCATGGTGAGTATTTGGGTGTTTTTATAAGTGCATGACAGTTAGGCCTAGCCCAATACAAAGCAGCACACTATTACATAAGTCAACTCTAAGTCACTGGGTAAGTACAGGACAAGATGAAAAGTGAATGGCTAATTTCATGAGGGCAAACATCCACATCCAGTGCATGGACAACTGTATAAATAGCAGTTGAAGGGATTCATCAGTCATTGAGTACTGCCTGGGTGAATACATAAACGCAACAGAAAGGCATATGTGATTTGACGACTGCAAGGGTAGTGTGTAGGTGATGAGATGACTACACAGCAACAGCCTGCATCATTGCATAACTGTAGGGGGTACTACGTAACTAGACCCCGAGTAATTCCTAGCCTGCAAGGGTAATATCTGGGGGATTAATGCAGTAGATAGCAAGTGAGTGGGTGATTTCATAAGTGCACAGATAGCGCCTAAGTGATAGCATCAGTGCTGAAGTAATGCCTGAGTGATTACAGCACTGCATATGTAGCGCCTGCATTATTGTAAGACTGCATGGTGAGTATTTGGGTGTTTTTATAAGTGCATGAGAGTTAGGCCTAGCCCAATACAAAGCAGCACACTATTACGTAAGTCAACTCTAAGTCACTGGGTAAGTACAGGACAAGATGAAAAGTGAGTGGCTAATTTCATGAGTGCAAACATACACATCCAGTGCATGGATAACTGTATAAATAGCAGTTGAAGGGATTCATCAGTCATTGTGTACTGCCTAGGTGAATACCTAAATGCAGCAGAAACGCATGTGTGATTTGAAGACTGCAAGGGTAGTGTGTAGGTAATGAGATGACTACATTGCAACAGCCTGCATCATTGCATAACTGTAGGGGGTACTACGTAAGTAGACCCCTGAGTGATTCCTAGCCTGCAAGGGTAATATCTGGGGGATTACTGAAGTAGATAGCAAGCGAGTGGGTGATTTCATAAGTTCTTCAGAACCGCCTGGGTGATTAACCGAACTAGTAAGATACTGCCTCAGTCCTTACTGGTGTGGAAAGGTAGTGACTGGATGAATTTAAAACTACATGACTAGTGGCTGAGTGATTACATAAGTACAAGAAAAGTGCGTTTGTGATTGAAACAGTTCCAGGTGAATTAAAGGAGTACATAGGTAACACATCAGCGACTGCATGACTGCAGGGATAATGTCTGAGAATTTACATGACTACATAGCAAGTGACTGAGGGATTTTATAAGTGCATGAGTACTTTTGGGTGATTGCAGGGCTACTGAGGGGGAGCCTGAGTAAATAAAAGACTGCAAATGTAGTTCAGGGGTGATTGCATAACAGCATGACTACTGGCTGAGTGATTACAAGAGTATAAAAGTGGTGCCTCCGTGATTCAAGGAGTGCAGCAGTAGTTTCTCTGTGATTATATAACTACATGAGTTATACCTTAGTGATTGCATAAGTGCACAGATAGTGCCTAAGTGATTGCATCAGTGCTGAAGTAATGTCTGAGTGATTACAGCACTGCATATGTAGCGCCTGCATCATTGTAAGTCTGCATGGTGAGTATTTGTGTGTTTTTATAAGTGCATGACAGTTGGGCCTAGCCCAATACAAAGCAGCACACTATTACATAAGTCAACTCTAAGTCACTGGGTAAGTACAGGACAAGATGAAAAGTGAGTGGCTAATTTCATGAGTGCAAACATACACATCCAGTGCATGGATAACTGTATAAATAGCAGTTGAAGGGATTCATCAGTCATTGAGTACTGCCTAGGTGAATACATAAACGCAACAGAAAGGCATATGTGATTTGACGACTGCAAGGGTAGTGTGTAGGTAATGAGATGACTACACAGCAACAGCCTGCATCATTGCATAACTGTAGGGGGTACTACGTAAGTAGACCCCTGAGTGATTCCTAGCCTGCAGGGGTAATATCTGGGGGATTACTGAAGTAGATAGCAAGCGAGTGGGTGATTTCATAAGTTCTTCAGAACCGCCTAGGTGATTAACCGAACTAGTAAGATACTGCCTCAGTCTTTACTGGTGTGGAAAGGTAGTGACTGGATGAATTTAAAACTACATGACTAGTGGCTGAGTGATTACATAAGTACAAGAAAAGTGCGTTTGTGATTGAAACAGTTCCAGGTGAATTAAAGGAGTACATAGGTAACACATCAGCGACTGCATGACTGCAGGGATAATGTCTGGGAATTTACATGACTCCATAGCAAGTGACTGAGGGATTTTATAAGTGCATGAGTACTTTTTGGGTGATTGCAGGGCTACTGAGGTGGAGCCTGAGTAAATAAAAGACTGCAAATGTAGTTCAGGGGTGATTGCATAACAGCATGACTACTGGCTGAGTGATTACAAGAGTACAAAAGTGGTGCCTCCGTGATTCAAGGAGTGCAGCAGTAGTTTCTCAGTGATTATATAACTACATGAGTTAAACCTTAGTGATTGCATAAGTGCACAGATAGTGCCTAAGTGATTGCATCAGTGCTGAAGTAATGCCTGAGTGATTACAGCACTGCATATGTAGCGCCTGCATCATTGTAAGACTGCATGGTGAGTATTTGGGTGTTTTTATAAGTGCATGACAGTTGGGCCTCGCCCAATACAAAGCAGCACACTATTACATAAGTCAACTCTAATTCACTGGGTAAGTACAGGACAAGATGAAAAGTGAGTGGCTAATTTCATGAGTGCAAACATACACATCCTGTGCATGGATAACTGTATAAATAGCAGTTGAAGGGATTCATCAGTCATTGAGTACTGCCTAGGTGAATACATAAACGCAACAGAAAGGCATATGTGATTTGACGACTGCAAGGGTAGTGTGTAGGTAATGAGTTGACTACACAGCAACAGCCTGCATCATTGCATAACTGTAGGGGGTACTACGTAAGTAGACCCCTGAGTGATTCCTAGCCTGCAAGGGTAATATCTGGGGGATTACTGAAGTAGATAGCAAGCGAGTGGGTGATTTCATAAGTTCTTCAGAACTGCCTGGGTGATTAACCGAACTAGTAAGATACTGCCTTAGTCCTTACTGGTGTGGAAAGGTAGTGACTTGCTGAATTTAAAACTACATGACTAGTGGCTGAGTGATTACATAAGTACAAGAAAAGTGCGTTTGTGATTGAAACAGTTCCAGGTGAATTAAAGGAGTACATAGGTAACACATCAGCGACTGCATGACTGCAGGGATAATGTCTGGGAATTTACATGACTACATAGCAAGTGACTGAGGGATTTTATAAGTGCAGGAGTACTTTTTGGGTGATTGCAGGGCTACTGAGGTGGAGCCTGAGTAAATAAAAGACTGCAAATGTAGTTCAGGGGTGATTGCATAACAGCATGACTTCTGGCTGGGTGATTACAAGAGTACAAAAGTGGTGCCTCCGTGATTCAAGGAGTGCAGCAGTAGTGCCTGGGTGATTATATAACTACATGAGTTATATCTTAGTGATTGCATAAGTGCACAGATAGTGCCTACATGATTGCATCAGTGCTGAAGTAATGCCTGAGTGATTACAGCACTGCATATGTAGCGCCTGCATCATTGTAAGACTGCATGGTGAGTATTTGTGTGTTTTTATAAGTGCCTGACAGTTGGGCCTAGCCCAATACAAAGCAGCACACTATTACATAAGTCAACTCTAAGTCACTGGGTAAGTACAGGACAAGATGAAAAGTGACTGGCTAATTTCATGAGTGCAAACATACACATCCAGTGTATGGATAACTGTATAAATAGCAGTTGAAGGGATTCATCAGTCATTGAGTACTGCCTAGGTGAATACATAAACGCAACAGAAAGGCATATGTGATTTGACGACTGCAAGGGTAGTGTGTAGGTAATGAGATGACTACACAGCAACAGCCTGCATCATTGCATAACTGTAGGGGGTACTACGTAACTAGACCCCTGAGTGATTCCTAGCCTGCAAGGGTAATATCTGGGGGATTACTGAAGTAGATAGCAAGCGAGTGGGTGATTTCATAAGTTCTTCAGAACCGCCTGGGTGATTAACCGAACTAGTAAGATACTGCCTCAGTCCTTACTGGTGTGGAAAGGTAGTGACTAGATGAATTTAAAACTACATGACTAGTGGCTGAGTGATTATATAAGTACAAGAAAAGTGCGTTTGTGATTGAAACAGTTCCAGGTGAATTAAAAGAGTGCATAGGTAACACATCAGCGACTGCATGACTGCAGGGATAATGTCTGAGAATTTACATGACTACATAGCAAGTGACTGAGGAATTTTATAAGTGCATCAGTACTTTTTGGGTGATTGCAGGGCTACTGAGGTGGAGCCTGAGTAAATAAAAGACTGCAAATGTAGTTCAGGGGTGATTGCATAACAGCATGACTGCTGGCTGGGTGATTACAAGAGTACAAAAGTGGTGCCTCCGTGATTCAAGGAGTGCAGCAGTAGTTTCTCGGTCATTATATAACTACATGAGTTATACCTTAGTGATTGCATAAGTGCGCAGATAGTGCCTAAGTGATTACTCTTCTTCTCAGCTTAAGCAACTGAGGACTATTATGTGCCCTGACTGCAGTCTTCTTGATCTTGAATCTATGACTTCACCTTGCCCCTGTTGTGGATTTGCATTTAAGCCTAGTAAGGCTCATAATCTAGCTTCTGATAAGTCCCAGGTGACTCCTCTTGTTAGTTACCGTAAGGAAGTGAAGAATGCCTTCTCTTTTCTCTATATCAATTGTCGTTCACTTGCTAAGCACAAGCTAGATATTTTGGACCTTTTGCTTAATGAGCAACCAGATGCCATTTTCCTTACCGAAACTTGGCTTCATGGAAGCTCTGGCCCCGATATAGCAGTTGCTCTGCCCCCTAATTATGCCCTTGTTAGAAGAGACAGGGGAATTAAAATCCGGGGAGGTATAGCTATTATTTTTAAGAAATCTTTCACCTGTAAATTTGATAGTTTACCCTTCCAGGGCTGGGAGGCTGGCGATTTTAGACTTATTTTAACCCCCCAATTTACTTTTTCTGGAATTTTGCTTTATCGGCCACCGGGGCCTGCAGGGGCCTGGGCTGCGTCTTTTCCGGGTCAAGTTCTGCCATATCTTGTAGACGCTCCTAATTTTACCATATTGGGTGATCTCAATTTGCATCTTGAAGAAATAACCTGTGCCACTAGTGCGACTTTCATCTCAGACTTTGCTGCGGTTAATCTGTTGCTCTGTAATTCGGGACCCACGCATGTGGCGGGCCATCTACTTGACCCCATTTTCTCAAACCTGCACAATATTTACTGCTCCCCAACTTTGCCTGTACTGTGGTCTGATCACTTTCTAGTTGGCTTCCAAGTCTCTGTTCACTCTCGCGATCCTCCTCCAACGATCTCTGGTCTTACAGCCAAATCGAGGAAGTGGGGAAAATTGAACACTGATGTGTTCAATAATATGTTATCTAAAACTGCCCCAACAGTTGGCCTTTCATTTGCAGACGATGTTGCTGCTGTCCAAAGCTGGATTTTTAACTCCGTAGAGGCCTGCCTTCCTCTATCTGCTACCAAGGCTAACAACCATCGTCCGCCTGCCCCTTGGTTTACAGAGATCTTAAAAGCGGAAAAAAGCAAATGTAAAAACTTGGAGAGGCGTTGGAGAATGACATATGCTCCAGAGGCCAAATCAATCTACAAAATGCTCTAAGGGCTTATCATACACTTTGCAAGTCTGCACGCTCTGATTATGTGACTTCAGTTATGTCCAGAGCACATAATAATTCTAAGCAATTATTTAAGCTTGTAAAAAATCTGTCTGGGGCTGATTGCCTGCCTGCTTTGCCTGACTTGAGCGCCCCACATTGTGAGGAGCTTGCTACTTTCTTTTTGAGGAAAGTTGAATTAATTTATGACTCATTTCGGGAATCTACGCCTAATAATGCCTCACAGCATTCCGTAAATTCCCTTTTTCCGACTAATGAGGAGCCTGCACAACTTGACTTGCTTGATAAACATTCTGATAACCTTGACTGCTGGGCACCCCTAGACATTGATTCCTTCAGGCGAATATTGGGCAGCCTGAAATCTGGCTCCCCTAGAGATCCCATCCCTGTTACTGTGCTTCAGAAATTTGCACCATGATCCTTGATGTTGATCATGGAGCTGCTTAATGCCTCTTTAGCAGAGGCTATTGTTCCATCCATTTGGAAACACGCAATGGTTTTGCCGTTGTTAAAGAAGGCCACTGCTGACCCCACGCAATTATCTAATTTTAGGCCCATTTCCCTCCTTCCTGCGTTTTCCAAAATTTTGGAAAAGCATGTCAATTCATAATTGACATCTTTTGTGACCTCCCAAAATTTCCTCCATGGCTCTCAATCAGGCTTCAGAGCGGGCTTTTCCACTGAAACCGCTTTGCTCGGGGTCACAGATATGGTGCGCCAGCAAGTTGACGCAGGTGGTACTGTGGCACTTATACTCTTGGACCTAAGTGCCGCATTTGACACTGTCTCACATTCCGTGCTATTGCAGGCACTGCAATTACTGGGAGTGACTGATAAAGCACTCAAGTGGCTTGCTGACTTCCTGACTAATCGAACGTTTCAGGTTTTCTCGCCGACAGCATGTTCTGAGATTCATAATTCCCCTTATGGGGTTCCCCAAGGCTCTATCCTCAGCCCATTACTATTCAACATTTATGTTAGACCCATGGCGAGGATTGCTGAGGAAGCAGGGTTGTCCCTTTTCTCATATGCCGATGACACCCAGATTGTGTTCTCCCTCTCTGCTGATGGAGCCCTCAATCCTTCCTTACTTCAGGCCGGCTTGAGGAATATTGCAGGTTGGATGCATACCAACCTGTTGAAACTTAACGGCGAGAAAACAGAAGTGCTGATTGTGGGCCGAAATAAAGACCTGTGGGGCCCCCAGCACTGGCCCACTGAAATGGGTCCTCTGCCCCAGCCTAAACATCAAGTTCAAAACCTGGGTGTCTTAATTGACGACCAACTGTCCATGAAGCAGCAAGCAGTGAGAGTAGCCTCGACTTGCTTCACAATCCTTAGATGGCTAAAAAAAATCTTATGGATGTTGCCTTCCTCTAACCAACGTACAGTGGTCCAGGCTCTTATCACCTCAAGACTGGACTACAGCAACATCTTGTATCTAGGTGCCGCCAAGGAGGTGTTACACAAGCTACAGCTAGCGCAGAATGCTGCTGCGACGCTGCTTTGCAAGATACCTAAAACTGCTTCCATTTCCGGTTCACTTCGGGATCTTCATTGGCTCAGGATTGAAAGCCGCATTAAGTTTAAGGCACTGAGTCTTATGTTTAAGATAAAATCTGGAAAGGCACCTCCTTACTTGAAGACTCTTGTTCATCCTTATGTGCCATCTCATGCACTTCGTTCAGTCACCCAGGCCAAGTTTATTGTTCCTAGGACGAGACTAGTGCGCATGGGCGATCGTTCTTTTTCCCATCTGGGCCCCTCCTTATGGAACTCCCTTCCGATTGATCTTCGAATTGAACCTTCGTATGAGAACTTCCGAAGGGGCTTAAAAACCTGGCTATTTAATATGTAGATCCCTTCTGTCTGCGTTGGCTCCTTTCAGGCGGCGCCGGTAAACCCTAGGGTAGCTGTGCGCCTTAAAAAATTAAAATAACATAACATAACATAACATTGCATCAGTGCTGAAGTAATGCCTTTGTGATTACAGCACTGCATATGTAGCGCCTGCATCATTGTAAGACTGCATGGTGAGTATTTGGGTGTTTTCATAAGTGCCTGACAGTTGGGCCTAGCCCAATACAAAGCAGCACACTATTACATAAGTCAACTCTAAGTCACTGGGTAAGTACAGGACAAGATGAAAAGTGAGTGGCTAATTTCATGAGTGCAAACATACACATCCAGTGCATGGATAACTGTATAAATAGCAGTTGAAGGGATTCATC
Organism: Calotriton arnoldi; assembly: GCA_963921515.1. Taxonomy (NCBI): domain Eukaryota; kingdom Metazoa; phylum Chordata; class Amphibia; order Caudata; family Salamandridae; genus Calotriton; species Calotriton arnoldi. The sequence continues at coordinate 148,768 of CAWUFW010010579.1, read as the reverse complement.
AGTCATTGAGTACTGCCTAGGTGAATACATAAATGCAACAGAAAGGCATATGTGATTTGACAACTGCAAGGGTAGTGTGTAGGTGATGAGATGACTACACAGCAACAGCCTGCATCATTGCATAACTGTAGGGGGTACTACGTAACTAGACCCCGAGTGATTCCTAGCCTGCAAGGGTAATATATGGGGGATTAATGCAGTAGATAGCAAGCGAGTGGGTGATTTCATAAGTTCTTCAGAACCGCCTGGGTGATTAACCGAACTAGTAAGATACTGCCTCAGTCCTTACTGGTGTGGAAAGGTAGTGACTGGATGAATTTAAAACTACATGACAAGTGGCTGAGTGATTACATAAGTACAAGAAAAGTGCGTTTGTGATTGAAACAGTTCCAGGTGAATTAAAGAAGTACATAGGTAACACATCAGCAATTGCATGACTGCAGGGATAATGTTTGGGAATTTACATGACTACATAGCAAGTGACTGAGGGATTTTATAAGTGCATGAGTACTTTTTGGGTGATTGCAGGGCTACTGAGGTGGAGCCTGAGTAAATAAAAGACTGCAAATGTAGTTCAGGGGTGATTGCATAACAGCATGACTACTGGCTGGGTGATTACAAGAGTACAAAAGTGGTGCCTCCGTGATTCAAGGAGTGCAGCAGTAGTGCCTGGGTGATTATATAACTACATGAGTTATACCTTAGTGATTGCATAAGTGCGCAGATAGTGCCTAAGTGATTGCATCAGTGCTGAAGTAATGCCTGAGTGATTACAGCACTGGATATGTAGCGCCTCCATCTTCACCTTTCAATCTAAAATTATGTGGCATCATTCAACTATACTTTTTTACAGGGTAGAAAAAAGAAGCCTGATTAATAACACGTTGTATGATCATCTTTGAAAGCACACTTTTGTGCTCCTTCTTCACAAATCTATCTAAAATTATGCAGTATCATTCAACTATACCTTTCTATAGACTGGAAAAAAGAAGCCTAATTAATAACACCTTATATAAGCATCTTTCAAAGCACACATTTGTGCAGCATCTTCACCATTCTTTCTAAAATTATGCGGCATCATTCAACTATACTTTTGTACAAACTACAAAAAGAAGCCTAATTAATAGTACCTTATGTGTACATCCTTCAAAGCACAGTTTTGTGCTGCATCTATACCATTCTACTAGTACTCACACTCTTGACCCTACCACAAAAAAAGCAACAAGAGCTCTTTCTTATACATCATGCACCATATAATGTATAAGACATATGAAAATACAAATACAAGTAGAAACATCCATGAGACAGAACTCCATGCACACCTTAATATTTATCTGAGTCCACCTCCAAACTTAAAGGAACAGCTAAAATTATGCTGTATAGTACAAATATACATATCCACACACTAAATCAAACTACCATAATCAGTAATCCATATTCCAATATACATATAATACTATACAAAATCTACTTCAAACAACATTTAACTACATTACAACAAACTTTGAGAAACATCTCTACATTTAATAATATATTTCAAACATCAAAGTTCATGAATATTTTTTTGCCTTTTAAAAAAAAAGTAACACATAATACACCTTACAAATTTATAACTCACCTTACAAATTGATTTGTAGAATATGAAATATCACAAACTCAGAATGTTTTTTTGTTATGCACACAATCAATGTAATGCACTGCTCTCAGCAAAGGAAAACCAGTAATGGCAAAGTTTCCCTCTCTTTCACCACACATATACATGTAAGTAACAAATCACATTGCTTCCAAGGTTATTTCAAATTCTCAAACTCACTTCTATTGGTTAGACATATCAATCCTTACCAACTGACTTCTAAAAGTAACCAAACTGCTTCTTTTTTTTTTTGGGATTCGCGATTCCACCGTGCAGCAAAGCGATGGAACCGCAAATCTATACGGGAGTTCAAAAACATATCACACAGAAATTTACTACTATTTTTTAATTATACACCACTTTTAAAGATAGCACTGACTTTGGAAATGTCACTGTAATAACATATTACTTTGATATAAATTACAAAATCACACTTTAATGCCACCATTAACTTTTAACCCTACCCCCATTCTGCTTGATCCCAGTTTCCATAGTAACAGATCATGGAACACTCAACTGAACTGACAGGTCACAAGTTCACCGTATTTTCAAGTACACCACACAATGTTGCAAATGCAAACAGCAGGTGTGGTTGACATTTCCAAAATATCAGCTTATCCTTTCAACTGTACCTTCCCAACATTTTTTACTAACCAATAAGAAGTATGCTGTTAAAAAAGTTAAATGCACCCTACTTTGAATGTACAATCTTCTAAAATACCCAATCAATTCTCTACTTTTTTAAAACAGCATCTTGTCCACCATTTTAGATACCTCTCATTCTACCAACTGAGTACCTCAGGTACAGACATCTTTACATTACTTCCAGACATCCCTTCAAAATGCTTACAGTGTGGATTGTTGGGCACAGCTATGTTTTCTGGTTCAAAAGGTATGCTGAACGCAGAGGTATTGACAAAGACCTAGCTTTGCAAAATGTGGACATTAAATGGATTGCACAGAGAGGATTAAAGTGGCACCAATTGATGCCTTTGGTTAAAACCTCTTTACATCTCCAACCCCCTGACCTCATGATTGTGCACTGTGGTGGCAAGGACCTAGGCACATTGACTGGGGTAGGTCTGGAAATGCTAATGAAGGACACCTTTGCACAATTGATGTTGCTTTTACGTCAAACTGTCTTTGTCTACTCTAACATATGCCAAAGACAAAAATGGAAGAGGCCAAATCAATTCTGTCCACAGATTGAGAAAGCTAGAAAAAATGTCAATAAAGCTGTTTCTGCTTATCTTAGAGACCATAGAATGGTCTCCATATATAACAACAATCTACGTTTTCATATGGAGGGCATCTACAGGAGTGACGGAGTACACTTTACAGATGACGGAAACAGAGTCTTTCTCAACAACCTAAAGCTCTGCATGCGCACTTACATGTAGCTACAAGAAACTCATAATAAACACAAGGGCTCTTTTTAGAGCCACCCTATACCTCAAAAGTTAATCTTACCTATTAAAAACATACATATTCTTTTTTCTACAATTTTGCATGGAGTCGCGAACCCAACACGTTTATACTGGGGGGGCCGCGCTGGACGCGATGGAATCGCAACTCCAAGCGCGCGAAATAAAAAAAAAGAATGCCCCCTATTCTAAATTGTTTAATTCTGCCTCAAGGACCCCATCCCCCGAGGCATACCCTTGGGGACCGTGGGGGGAGCTCCAAAGCCCACACGGTCCCAGCCGGCTCCCCGCCACCTGCGGGAGCCGGCATTGCTTTTGGACAAGGGGAGCTGCTAATATGCAGCTCCCCTTGCCCAAAACCAATACTGCTTTGCTTCTTGGAAGCGAGAGCAGGTTTCCTGCTCTCGCTCCCAAAAAGCAAAGCAGTGTTTGCAATCACAGGGCGGGAGCCACACGGCTCCCGCCCTGTCATTGCAAACATTAATGTCCCGGGGGTGGGCACCCCGGGACATTACAGGAGCTGGCCCTGGGGGGGTGGCGATCCCAAGGGCCACCGACAGCTCCACGAGGGGGGCCACGTGGCCCCCCTCACATTATGTACAAAGCCCCGGGGAGCTGGTGGTCCCTGGGGCTTGGGGGGGAGGCAGCGAGCCCCCCCTTTCAATCACAATTACCCCGGGGAGGTGGTGGTCCCCAGGACTGCGGGGGCCCCCTGCGGGCCGCCGCAAATTATAAAACTGATTACCCCCGGGACCTGGCCACCCGGGGGCTTATAGAAAATGAAGAGCCTCGTTTTTTTTTATTTCTCGTTTGGATTCGCGAACCCAACGCGTTTACACTGGGGGGGCCGCGCTGGATGCGATGGAGTCATGACTCCAAGCGCACAAAATTAAAAAAAAGAATGCCCCTGATTCTATATTGTTTAATTTTGCCTCGGGGACCCCATCCCCCGAGGCATACCCTTGGGGACCATGGGGGGAGCCCCAAAGCCCCCACGGTCCCAGCCGGCTCCCTGCCTCCTGCGGGAGCCTGCATTGCTTTTGGACAAGGGGAGCTGCTAATATGCAGCTCCCCTTGCCCAAAACCAATACTGCTTTGCTTCTTGGAAGCGAGAGCAGGTTTCCTGCTCTCGCTTCCAAGAAGCAAAGCAGTGTTTGCAAACCCCGGGACATTACAGGAGCCGGCCCTGGGGGGTGGCGGTCCCCAGGGCCACCGACAGCTCCACGAGGGGGGCCACGTGGCCCCCCTCACTTTATTTACATAGCCCCGGGGAGGTGGTGGTCCCCGGGGCTTGGGGGGCCAGCGAGGCCCCCCTCATTATTTAATAAATCCCCGGGGAAGTGGTGGTCCCTGGAACTTGGGAGGGCCCGTGAGGCCCCCCTCATTATTATTTTTAAAAAGCCCCGGGGAGATGGTGGTCCCCGGGGCTATGGGGGCCCCCGAGGGCCCCCACAAATTAATTGGCGAGTGCCCCCGGGACCTGGCCCACCCGGGGGCTTTCAAAAACAAAGCGTGGGAGGCCGCGCTTCATTTTTTAAAATATTTTCTCGGCAGGATTCGTCACCCCAACGCGAAATCTGCCGTTTAAAAAAAAAAATGCTTTTTTTGGCCCTGAGGTTTCTTGTGGGACCCCCTGAGCAGGCCTAGGGGGTCAGGGTATTTCTACCCTGCCCCCTTTTCTTGTTTTTCACCTTTTTTTAACTCTTTTCTTGTGACTCGGTTACCGAGTCACAAGATGGCTGCCAACACATTCTGGATTAGAGTGTTAGCAGCCAATCAGAGTGAAGCTCGTGCCCGGGAGGGTTCGCGAACCCTCCTCGGTGCTCAGATATCGAAACTTTTCTTTTTCTAATTTCTCAGGAACTAATGAACGGATTTACACCATTTAAAAAAAAGGTCTCTTTCTGAACCAAGGGCTAAGTTTTTGGCAAATTTGGTGTTATTCCGTTCAGCAGTTCGGGCTGTAGCTTGTTCCAATTTTTCCTATGGAAATTAACATGGGGAAAACGCGTTTTGGGACCCCCTTTTTTCTCAGCCCCCGCTTGACGAATCACCCCGAAACTTTAAAGACAGGAGCTGACCTGAGCGGGCCATTAGTTTTGAAAATTTCACGAAGATTTGTCAAACGACACCAAAGATATTGGGAAAAGAAAAAATGTTTTTTGAATAGAAACGAGATCCTAACTATAACTACCTACTGCCGACCGCCAGTAGGAAATATATATATATATATATTAATATTGAAAATCTAAAAGTCATTTTTAAATCAAAATATTTTAATTAATGTAAAGAAAAAACTATTTAGGGATGGGATATAGGAGTTGTCATCAGTAATGTCACTGACCATGTCATGAGTGATGTAATATGTGATGTCATCAGCAGTGCATTGCGGGGGCGCAAGTTATAGTTAGCTCAACTAGCTATAAGGGCCGGATTTCTCTGGTTTTGTACAAGTGAAATGTCCAACTAACTATAACGTCCCTGAAACCTGTGGATTTTTCAGTGAATTTCAAAGGTTTTTTAAATGTTAATTACTAACTATAACGTCCCTGAAACCTATGGTTTTTTCAGTGAATTTAAAAGGTTTTTTAAATGCTAATTTCTAACTATAACGTTCCTGAAACCTATGGTTTTTTCAGTGAATTTCAAAGGTTTTTTAAATGCTAATTACTAACTATAACGTCCCTGAAACCTATGGTTTTTTCAGTAAATTTCAAAGGTTTTTTAAATGCTAATTACTAACTATAACGTCCCTGAAACCTATGTTTTTTTCAGTGAATTTCTAAGGTTTTATAAATGCTAAATTCTAACTATGCCTACAGAGGTAGGACATGTGCAGAAAGAGGAAGAAAGGTGCAAAAAGAAGCAAGAGAAATGCAGAAAGAGGCAACAGAAGTCCAGAAAGAGGAAGAAAGGTGTAGAAAGAAGCAAGAGATATGCAGAAAGAACCAACAGAGGTGCAGAAAGAGGCCTTGTTGCAAAGTCAACCTGTGCCCCAACACTTTTTGCTGACTGGTGCTGGTGGTAACTGACTCTGACTAACCAGGCCCGGAGCCAGTGCTATGCTGAAAGACACTTAGAATACAGTGAAAATACCTACATACACTAGGGTACAGTATGGGTTGGGGTACCCCTGTGATTGGCATGACCTCCCCTGTAAGGCGGTAGTACATAATAGCGATACCAAAGGGGATGATGGACAGAGCGCTTGAGCTAATCAAACACTCACCCCCAGTCAACTGATCTGGGTTTAATCCATCATCATTCTTTAGCTCACTCCACCACCCCAGTTCAGACATGGCCATATGCAAATCAGTCTGACCCTGTGCCTCATGTGAACAGTCCAGCCCGAACTGCCAAGGCATGTCTTCCCTGGACCGGAAACAAGCATCCTGGGACCGGTTTCTGGCTATTCAGCCGTCATCAGCCAGGCTAGCTTGAATCCAGTGGCAAAGTGAGCAAGGGACCCACGTCTGGGCATACCCTGCCAACTTAGGGCGAACAAAGCGATACCAAAGGGGATGATGGACAGAGTGCTTGAGCTAATCAAACTCTCACCCCCAGTCAACTGATCTGGGTTTAATCCATCATCATTCTTTAGCTCACTCCACCACCCCAGTTCAGACATGGCCATATGCAAATCAGTCTGACCCTGTGCCTCATGGGAACAGTCCAGCCCGAACTGCCAAGCCATGTCTTCCCTGGACCGGAAACAAGCATCCTGGGACCGGTTTCTGGCTATTCAGCCGTCATCAGCCAGGCTAGCTTGAATCCAGTGGGAAAGTGAGCAAGGGACCCACGTCTGGGCATACCCTGCCAACTTAGGGTGAACAAAGCGATACCAAAGGGGATGATTACGGCTGTAAGCCAGAAACCGGTCCTAGGATGCTTGTTTCCGGTCCAGGGAAGACATGGCTTGGCAGTTCGGGCTGGACTGTTCCCATGAGGCACAGGGTCAGACTGATTTGCATATGGCCATGTCTGAACTGGGGTGGCGGAGTGAGCTAAAGAATGATGATGGATTAAACCCAGATCAATTGACTGAGGGTGAGTGCTTGCAATGTTCAACACTCCGTCCATCATCCCCTTTGGTTTTGCTATGTTCACCCTAAGTTGGCAGGGTATGCCCAGACGTGGGTCCCTTGCTCACTTTGCCACTGGATTCAAGATAGCCTGGCTGATGACGGCTGTAAGCCAGAAACCGGTCCCAGGATGCTTGTTTCCGGTCCAGGGAAGACATGGCTTGGCAGTTCGGGCTGGACTGTTCCCATGAGGCACAGGGTCAGACTGATTTGCATATGGCCATGTCTGAACTGGGGTGGCGGAGTGAGCTAAAGAATGATGATGGATTAAACCCAGATCAATTGACTGGGGGTGAGTGCTTGCAATGTTCAACACTCCGTCCATCATCCCCTTTGGTTTTGCGTAGTACATAATAGCGCAGGGTAATTAAAACTACATCTAAGTCAGAGGAGGAGAAAGAGGCAAGAGAAGTGCAGAAAGAAGTAACAGAGGTGATGAAAGAGGCATGAGAGGTGCAGAAACAGGCATGAAAGGTGCAGAAAGAGGGAACAGGAGTGCAGAAAGAGGTAAGAAGGATACAGAAATTTGCAAGAGAGATACAGAAAGAAGCAAGAGCAGTGCAGAAAGAAGCAATAGAAGTGCAGAAAGAAGCAAGAGAGGTGGAGAAATAAGGAATAGGGGTGTAGAAAGAGGCAAGAGGGATACAGAAATTTGCAAAAGGGGTGCAGAAAGAAGCAAGAGCAGTGCAGAAAGAACTAACAGAGGTGCAAAAAGAGGCAAGAAGGGTGCAGAAAGAGGTAGGAGAGGTGCACTAAGAGGCAAGAGAGGTACAGAAAGAGGCAGGAGGGGTGCAGAAAGAAGGAAGAAAAGTGCAGAAAGAAGCAACAGAGGTGCTGAAAGAGGCGCAAAGGGTGCAGAAAGAGCAAGAGAATAGCAGAAAGAAGCAACAGAGGTACAGAAAGAGGCAAGAGAGGTGCAGAAAGAGGCAGGAAAGGTGCAGAAAGAGGGAACAGGGGTGCAAAAAGAGGCAAGAGGGGTGCAGAAAGAGGCAAGAGGGGTGCAAAAAGAAGCAAGTGAGGTGCCGAAAGAGGCAACAGAGGTGCAGAAAGATGCAAGAGAGGTGGAGAAACAAGCAAGAGAAGTGCAGAAAGAGGCAATAGAATTGCTGAAAGAAGCAACAAAGGTGTAGAAAGAACCAAGAGAAGTGCAGAAAGAGGCAAGTGAGGTGCAGAAAGAAGCAAGAGCAGTGCAGAATGAACCAACAGAGGTGCAAAAAGAGGCAAGAGGGGTGCAGAAAGAGGTAGGAGAGTTACACCAAGAGGCAAGAGAGGTACAGAAAGAGGCAGGAGGGGTGCAGAAAGAAGGAAGAGAAGTGCAGAAAGAAGCAACAGAGGTGCTGAAAGGCGCAAAGGGTGCAGAAAGAGCAAGAGAAGTGCAGAAAGAAGCAACAGGGGTGCAGAAAGAGGCAAGAGAGGTACAGAAAGAGAAAAGAGGGGTGCAGAAATAAGCAAGAGGGGTGCAGAAAGAAGCAAGTGAGGTACAGAAAGAGGCAACAGAGGTGCAGAAAGATGCAAGAGAGGTGCAGAAAGAGGCAAGAGAATTGCTGACAGAAGCAACAGAGATGTGGAAAGAAGCAAGAGAAGTGCAGAAAGAGGCAAGTTAGGTGCAGAAAGAGGCAAGAGAGGTGCAGAAATTGGCAAGAGAACAGCAGAAAGAGGCAAGAGGGATGCAAAAGAGAAGAAGGGTGCAGAAAGAAGCAAGAGAGGTGCAGAAAGAAGCAAGAGAAGTGCAGAAAGAAGCAAGAGAGGTGCAGAAAAAGGAAAGACAAGTGCAGAAAGAGACAACAGCAGTGCAGAAAGAGACAACAGGGGTGCAGAAAGAAGCAAGAGAGGTGCAGAAAGAGGCAATAGAAGAGCAGAAAGTAACAACAGAGGTGCAGAAAGAGGCAAGAGGGGTGCAGAAAGAGGAGAGAGAAATGCAGAAAGAAGCAAAAGAGGTGCTCAAAGAACCAAGAGATGTGCAGAATGAGGCAAGAGAGGTGCAGAAAGAGGCAAGAGATGTGCAGAAAAAGGAAAGAAGGGTGCAGAAAGAAGCAAGAGAAGTGCAGAAAGAGGCAAGTGAGGTGCAGAAGGACGAAAGAGAACTGCAGAAAAATGCAAGAGAGTTGCAGAAAAAGGCAAAAGGGGTGCAGAAAGAGGGAACAGGTGTGCAGACAGAGGCAAGAGAGGTGCAGAAAGAGGGAAGAAGGGTACAGAAAGAGGCAAGAGGGATGCAGAAATTTGCAACAGAGGTGCAAAAAGAAGCAAGAGCAGTGTAGAAAGAACCAACAGAGGTGCAGAAAGAGGCAAGAGGGGTACAGAAAGAGGCAAGTAAAGTGCAGAAAGAAGCAAAAGAGGTGCAGAAAGAGGCAAGAGAACTGCAGAAAAAGGCAAGAGAGGTGCAGAAAGAGGCAGGAGAGGTGCACAAAGAGGTAAAAGGGGTACAGAAAGAGGCAAGAGGGGTACAGAAAGAAGCAAGAGAAAGGCAGAAAGAAGCAACAGAAGTGCTTAAAGAGGCAAGAGGGGTGCAGAAAGAGGCAAAATAATTGCTGAAAGAAGCAACAGAGGTGTAGAAAGAAGCAAGAGAAGTGCAGAAAGAGGCAAGAGGGGTACAGAAAGAGGCAAGTAAAGTGCAGAAAGAAGCAAAAGAGGTGCAGAAAGAAGCAAGAGCAGTGCAGAAAGAACCAACAGGTGCAAAAAGAGGCAAGAGGGGTGCAGAAAAAGGTAGGAGAGGTGCACAAAGAGGCAAGAGAGGTACAGAAAGAGGCAGGAGGGATGCAGAAAGAAGGAAGAGAAGTGAAGAATGAAGCAACAGAGGTGCTGAAAGAGGCAGAAATGGTGCAGAAAGAGCAAGAGAAGTACAGAAAGAAGCAACAGGGGTACAGAAAGAGGCAAGAGAGGTGCAGAAAGAGAAAAGAGGGGTGCAGAAAGAGGCAAGAGAGTTGCACAAAGAGGCAAGAGAGGTACAGAAAGAGGCAGGAGGGGTGCAGAAAGAAGGAAGAGAAGTGAAGAATGAAGCAACAGAGGTGCTGAAAGAGGCACGAAGAATGCAGAAAGAGGCAAGAGAAGTGCAGAAAGAAGCAGCAGAGGTACAGAAAGAGGCAAGAGTTGTGCAGAAAGAGGGAAGAGAGGTGTAGAAAGAGGCAAGAGAGTTGCACAAAGAGGGAAGAGGGGTGCAGAAAGAGGCAAGAGGGGTGCAGAAAGAAGCAAGTGAGGTGCAGAAAGAGGCAAGAAAGGTGCAGAAAGAGGCAAGAGAGGTGCACAAAGAGGCAGGAGAGGTGCACAAAGAGGCAAAAGGGGTACAGAAAGAGTCAAGAGGGGTACAGAAAGAAGCAAGAGAAATGCAGAAAGAAGCAACAGAAGGGCTTAAAGAGGCAAGAGGGGTGCAGAAAGAGGCAAAATAATTGCTGAAAGAAGCAACAGAGGTGTAGAAAGAAGCAAGAGAAGTGCAGAAAGAGGCAAGTGAGGTGCAGAAAGAAGCAAGAGCAGTGCAGAAAGAACCAACAGAGGTGCAAAAAGAGGCAAGAGGGGTGCAGAAAAAGGTAGGAGAGGTGCACAAAGAGGCAAGAGAGGTACAGAAAGAGGCAGGAGGGGTGCAGAAAGAAGGAAGAGAAGTGCAGAATGAAGCAACAGAGGTGCTGAAAGAGGCAGAAAGGGTGCAGAAAGAGCAAGAGAAGTGCAGAAAGAAGCAACAGGGGTACAGAAAGAGGCAATAGAGGTGCAGTAAAGAGAAAAGAGGGGTGCAGAAAGAGGCAAGAGGGTGCAGAAAGAAGCAAGTGAGGTGCAGAAAGAGGCAAAAGAGGTGCAGAAAGACGCAGAAGAGGTACAGAAACAAGCAAGAAAAGTGCAGAAAGAAGCAAGAGAATTGCTGAAAGAAGCAACAGAGATGTGGAAAGAAGCAAGAGAAGTGCAGAAAGAGGCAAGTGAGGTACAGAAAGGTAAGAGAGGTACAGAAAGAGGTACGAAGGGTGCAGAAACAGGCAGGAAAGGTGCAGAAAGAGGGAACAGGGGTGCAGAAAGAGGCAAGAGAGGTGCAGAAAGAGAAAAGAGGGGTGCAGAAAGAGGCAAGAGGGGTGCAGAAAGAAGCAAGAGAAGTGCAGAAAGAGGCAAGAGCATTGCAGAAAGAACTAACCGAGGTGCTGAAAGAGACACGAAGAATGCAGAAAGAGGCAAGAGAAGTGCAGAAAGAAGCAGCAGAGGTACAGAAAGAGGCAAGAGTTGTGCAGAAAGAGGGAAGAGAGGTGTAGAAAGAGGCAAGAGAGTTGCACAAAGAGGGAAGAGGGGTGCAGAAAGAGGCAAGAGGGATGCAGAAAGAAGCAAGTGAGGTGCAGAAAGAGGCAAGAGAGGTACAGAAAGAGGCAAGAGAGGTGCAGAAACAGGCAAGAGAAGTGCAGAAAGAGGCAAGAGAATTGCTGAAAGAAGCAACAGAGGTGTAGAAAGAAGCAAGAGAGGTGCAGAAAGAGGGAAGACGAGTGCAGAAAGAGACAACAGGGTTTAAGAAAGAAGCAAGACATGTGCAGAAAGAAGCATGGGAAGTGCAGAATGAAGCTACAGCAGTGCAGAAAGAGGCAAGAGAAGTGCAGAAAGAAGCAACAGAGGTGCAGAAGGAGGCAAGAGAACTGCAGAAAGAGGCAAGAGAGTTGCAGAAATAGGCAAGAGAGGTGCAGAAAAAGGGAACATGGGTGCAGAAAGAGGCAAGAGAGGTGCAGAAAGAGGGAAGAAGGGTGCAAAAAGAGGCAAGAGGAGTGCAGAAAGAAGCAACAGAAGTGCAGGTAGAAGCAAGGGAAGTGCAGAAAGAAGCAACAGAGGTGCAGAAAGAGGCAAGAGGGGTGGAGAAAGAGGCAAGAGAAGTACAGAACGAAGCAACAGAGGTGCAGAAAGAGGCAAGAGGAGTGCAGAAAGAGGGAAGAGGGTGCAGAAAGAGGCACGAGGGATGCAAAAAGAAGCAAGAGAAGTGCAGAAAGAAGCAAGTGAAGTGCATAAAGAAGCAACAGAGATGCAGAAGGGGGAAGTAGGATGGAGAAAGAGGCAAGAGGGATTCAGAAAGAAACAAGAGAGGTGCAGAAAGAAACAAAAGAAGTGCAGAAAGAAGGAACAGAGGTGCAGAAAGAGGCAAGAGGGGTGCAGAAAGAGGGAAGAGGGGTGTGAGAGGCATGAAGGGTGCAGAAAGAAGCAAGAGGTATGCAGAAAGAAGCAAGAGAGGTGCAGAAAGAAACAAAAGAAGTGCAGAAAGAAGGAACAGAGGTGCAGTAAGAGGCAAGAGGAGTGCAGAAAGAGGGAAGAGGGGTGCAGAAAGAGGCACGAGGGGTGCAGAAAGAAGCAAGAAAGGTGCATAAAGAAACAAAAGAAGTGAAGAAAGAAGCAACAGAGGTGCAGAAAGAGACAAGAGGGGAGAAGAAAGAGAGGAGTGGAGTGCAGAAAGAGGCACAAGGGTTGCAGAAAGAATGGACAGAGGTGCAGAAAGAGGCATGAGAAGTGCCGAAAGAAGCAACAGAGATGCAGAAAGGAGTAGGAAGGGTGGAGAAAGAGGAAAGAGGGGTGCAGAAAGATGCAAGAGAGGTGCAAAAAGAAGCAAAAGCAAGAGAAGTACATAAAGAAGCAACAGAGATGCAGAAAGGGGGAAGTGGGGAGGAGAAAGAGGCAAGAGGGATACAGAAAGAAGCAAGAGATTTGCAGAAAGAAACAAAAGAAATACAGAAAGAAGGAACGGAGGTGCAGAAAGAGGCCAGAGGGGAGCAGAAAGAGGGAAGAGGGGGGCAGAAAGACGCACAAGGGTTGCAGAAAGAAGGGACAGAGGTGCAGAAAGAAGCAAGAGAAGTGCAGAAAGAAGCAACAGAGGTGCAGAAAGAGGGATGAGGGGTGGAAAAAGAGGCAAGAGAAGTGCAGAAAGAAGCAACAGAGATGCAAAAAGGGGGAACAGGGGTGGAGAAAGTGGCAAGAGGGGTGCAGAATAAGCAAGAGGGGTGCAGAAAGAAACAAAAGAAGAGCAGAAAGAAGGAACAGGGGTGCAGAAAGAGGCAAGAGGGATGCAGAAAGAGGGAAGAGGGGTGCAGAAAGAGCACAAGTGGTGCAGAAAGAAGCAAGAGAGGTGCAAAAAGAAGCAATAGAAGTGCATAAAAAAGCAACAGAGATGCAGAAAGGGGAAAGTGGGGAGGAGAAAGAGGCAAGAGGGATACAGAAATTAGCAAGAGAGTTGCATAAAGAAACAAAAGAAATGCAGAAAGAAGGAACGGAGGTGCAGAAAGAGGCCAGAGGGGAGCAGAAAGAGGGAAGAGGGGGGCAGAAAGAGGCACAAGGCTTGCTGAAAGAAGGGACAGAGGTGCAGAAAGAAGCAAGAGAAGTGCAGAAAGAAGCAACAGAGGTGCAGAAAGAGGGGTGAGGGGTGGAAAAAGAGGCAAGAGAAGTGCAGAAAGAAGCAACAGAGATGCAAAAAGGGGGAACAGGGGTGGAGAAAGTGGCGAGAGGGGTGCAGAAAGAAGCAAGAGGGGTGCAGAAAGAAACAAAAGAAGAGCAGAAAGAAGGAACAGGGGTGCAGAAAGAGGCAAGAGGGATGCAGAAAGAGGGAAGAGGGGTGCAGAAAGAGCACAAGTGGTACAGAAAGAAGCAAGAAAGATGCAGAATGAAGCAAGAGTAGTGCAGAAAGATGCAACAGAGGTGCAGAAAGAGGAAAGAGGGGTGCAAAAAGAGGGAAGAAGGATGCAGAAAGAGGCACGAGGGGTGCAGAAAGAAGCAACAGAGGTGCAGAAAGAGGGAAGAGGGGTGGAGAAAGAGACAACAGAGGTGCAGAAAGAAGCAACAGAGGTGCAGAAAGAGGGAAGAAGGATGGAGAAAGAGGCAAGAGGGTTGCAGAAAGAAGCAAGAGAGGTACAGAAAGCAACAAAAGAAGTGCAGAAAGAAGGAACAGAGGTGCAGAAAGAGGCAAGAGGAGTGCAGAAAGAGAAGAGGGGTGCAGAAAGAGGCACAAGGGGTGCAGAAAGAAGCAAGAGAGGTACAGAAAGACGGAAGATAAGTGCAGAAAGAAGCAACAGAGATGCAGAAAGAGGGAAGAGGGGTGGAGAAAGAGGCAAGAGAAGTGCAGAAAGAAGCAACAGACATGCAGAGAGGAGGAAGAGGGGTGGAGAAAGAGGCAAGAGGGATGCAGAAAGAAGCAAGAGAGGTGCAGAAAGAAACAAAAGAAATGCAGAAAGAAGGAACGGAGGTGCAGAAAGAGGCCAGAGGGGAGCAGAAAGAGGGAAGAGGGGGGCAGAAAGAGGCACAAGGCTTGCTGAAAGAAGGGACAGAGGTGCAGAAAGAAGCAAGAGAAGTGCAGAAAGAAGCAACAGAGGTGCAGAAAGAGGGGTGAGGGGTGAAAAAGAGGCAAGAGAAGTGCAGAAAGAAGGAACAGAGGTGCAGAAAGAGGGAAGAAGGGTGCAGAAAGAGGCAAGAGGGGTGCAGAAAGAGGCAAGAGGGGTGCAGAAAGAGGGAAGAGGGATGTGAAAGAGGCACGAGGGGTGCAGAAAGAAGCAAGAGGGGTGCAGAAAGAAGCAAGAGAGGTGGTGCAGAAAGAAACAAAAGAAGTGCAGAAAGAAGCAACAGAAATGCAGAAAGAAGCAACAGAAATGCAGAAAGAAGCAAGAGTGGCTTGTACACCATTAGTACCAATTTAATATCCACATTTAGCAATAAGTATCAGGTGACCATTCTAGGTTTACAAAGGACCTTCCACCACGCTGTAACACTTGTCGCTGCATTTTTGGTAGTGTTCGAGCCGTTTGAGCTAGAAACAAGGCTTTTTTTTGTTCAAATCTGCAGATTAGGCAGCAGATGATGAATTATGTGGCTAATGCAGAAAATGTATAATTGTGCGAAAGTTGGTGCAGCCAAACTGTCACATAATTCTAGTGGCCCTGCTCATACCTCTGACTAGGTCCAGAAGTGCTCCTCAGTGATTCCTTCTTTTTTTGTCTCATTGAGTTCATAGTTTAGCTTCTATGGAAACGAGGAAGACTAAACCTGAGGTTACCACTCCACAACACAGACTACCATACCATATAATTACTCTCCGTAACACATAATCCCACTCTACATAATTCCAATACACTAAATACCACATACTTTCTATCCACATAATTTCACTGCACAACATACCACATAATTCCACTACACACAACCTACATCCACTCCACTCCAAGAAACATTAGTAAAACACTTAGATTTACAACGCTAATAGCTCTAACTCTTGCAAATGCGAGACCTATTACATTACAAATGCTTCTTTAACTGGTAGTCGCATTTGCAGAGTGGTGGAGAAAGGGGGCTGGCCCTCCAACCAGCGCTCGGGAATTCCACTGCGTAGGACTTACAGGAGGTACCAGGAGGGCTACTTGGCCACCAAAGTCACTCAGGAGTAAAGTGGACTTCATCTCCCAACCAGTACTGTGCCAGGAGGCGCGTTTGCAGAGTGGTGGAGAAAGGTGAGCGTGGCCTCCAAAGACCTCTTAGCAATCCCACAGTGTGGGATTTACTGGAGGTAACAGGAGGGGCAGTTAGCCCCTAAGATAAACCTTGGGGGCCAACTACCCCTCCTATTACCTCCAGTAAGTCCCACACAGAAGGATTGCTAAGTTCTCATAGCAGGCCATGCCCCCTTTCCCCACCACTCTGCAAGCGCACTTCCTGGCGTGCTCTTGGATGGGGATTAAAGTCCCCTTCACTGCTGAGGGTCCTTAGAGGCTAACTACCCTACCTGATTTCTCCAGTATGCCCCAGATAGTGGGATAGCTGACAGGTCAACACAGGCCACGC
Source organism: Calotriton arnoldi (assembly GCA_963921515.1). NCBI lineage: Eukaryota > Metazoa > Chordata > Amphibia > Caudata > Salamandridae > Calotriton > Calotriton arnoldi. The sequence goes on along the minus strand of CAWUFW010010579.1, from coordinate 132,866 downwards.
ACCCTTTCTCCACCACTCTGCAAATGCGCCTCCTGGCACATTCTGGGTTGGGGAATTAAGTCCCCTTGAATCCTGAGGGTCCCTGGGGGCCAACTGCCTCACTAGGTACCTCCAGTAAGCCCCACACAGCTGTATTGCTGAGAGTGGTCCGAGCCCACGCCCCCTTTTTATACCACTCTGCAAACACGCCTCCTGGCGCACTGCTGCTCGGGGGATGAAGTCCACTTTAGTCCTGAGGTCCTCAGGACACAAGAGGACCTCATCGCCCCACCAGCAGTGCGCCAAGAGGTGCGATTGCAGAGTGGTTTAAAAAGGGGCATGGCCTCGGACCACCTCTCAGCAATCCCACTGTGTGGGGCTTACTGGAGGTACCTGGTGGGCTAGTTGGCACCCAGGGACCCTCAGGATTCAAGGGGACTTAATCCCCCAACTTAGAACGCTCCAGGAGGCGTGTTTGCACAGTGGTGCAGGGAGGGGGAGGGGGCGGGGCCTCCCGCGAGACACCGGCTTTTTTAAAATTTGCTTTTTGGAAGGGTGGCTGTGTGGCCCCCCTTCCCTTTATATTTTTGGGGCCTGGGGACCCCATGCCCCAGGGCCTGAGCATTTTTTTTGTTTTTTTTTAAACGGGAAGGGGGCCGCGGGGGTCCCCCACCCATGGCCAATTTTGGCCCTGGGGACCCCACCCCCCGGGGCATGGCCACATATTTATTTTATTCTTTTTTAATTATTTTTGAGGGGGGCCGCGTGGCCTCCCTCCTGAGTCCAGTTTTGGCCCCGGGGACCTTATCCCCCGGGGCCCGGCCTGATTTATTTATTTTAAAATACAAAAGGAAGGGGGGCCGTGTGGCCCCCCTTCCCTGGGCCACTTTTGGCCCCGGGGACCACATCCCCCGGGCATGGCCACATATTTTTTATTCAAAAAAAATTATTTTTTTAAGGAGGTGGGCCACGTGGCCCCCCTCCTGAGCCCAGTTTTGGCCCCCATCCCCCGGGGCCTGGCCTTATTTTTTTTTTTTTTTTTTCAAAAATACAAAAGGGAGGGGGGCCACGTGGCCCTCCTTCCCTGGGAAAATTCTGGCCCCGGGGACCCCATCCCTCGGGGCCAGACCTCTTTGATGGGGACCGTGGGGGGAGCCCCAATGCCCCCACGGTCCCTGCAGGCTCCCCTGCCTCCTGCGGGAGCCGGCATTGCTTTAGGCAAGGGAGCTGCTAACATGCAGCTCCCTTGTCCAAAAGCAATTCTGCTTGCTTCTTGGAAGCGAGAGCAGGTTTCCTGCTCTCGCTTCCAGAAGCAGTGTTTGCTATGGCAGAGAGGGAGCCGTGCTCCTGCCCTGCCATAGCAAATGGCAATGTCCCGGGGTGGGCACCCGGGACATTGCAGGAGCCAGCCCTGGGGGTGGCGGTCCCCAGGGCCATCAAGGGCTCCAGGAGGGTAGCCGCACGGCCCCCCTCCCAACATTGACATAGCTCCGGGGAGGTGGTGGTCCCCGGGGCTGTAACGGACCCCCATATTAGCATAATTTGTGCCCCGGGAGGTGGTGGTCCCTGGGCAGTGTGGGGAGGGGCAGGAGCCCCCCACACTCCTGTAATTGAATTGGAGCCCCACGGAGGTGGCAGTCCCCAGGGCTTGGGGGGGCTCGCGTGCCCCCCGCACATTATGAGCACAGCCCCGGGGAGGTGGTGGTCCCCGGGGCTGTGGTGGCCCCCACGGGCCCCCACACCATAATTATGAATTGCCCCCAGGACCTGGCCCACCCTGGGGCTTAAAACAAACAAAGTGCGGGAGCCCGCGCTTCATTTTTTTAAAAAAAAGTCCACCGGATTCGCGCACCCAGCGCGAATTTGGCCGATTTTTTTTTTTTTAATGCTTTTTTGGCTCTGGGGGTCCTTGTGGGACCCCCTGAGCAGGCCAAGGGGGTCAGGGTGTTTCTACACTGCCCCCTTTTTTTAATCTTTTTTATCTTTTTTCTTGTGACTCGGTTACCAAGTCACAAGATGGCTGCCAACACATTCTGCTTTGGAGTGTTGGCAGCCAATCAGAATTAAGCTCGTGCTCGGGAGGGTTCACAAATCCTCCTTGGTGCTCAGATGTATAATTTTTTTTAAACATTTTTCAGGAAATACTGAACGGATTTACACCATTTAAAAAAAAGGGCGCTTTCTGAACCAAGAGCTACCTTTTTGCCAAATTTGGTGTAATTTCATTGAGCAGTTCAGGCTGTAGCCTGTTTCAAAATTCCTATGGAAAAAAAACATCGGGAAAATGCGTTATGGGACCTTGCCTTTTTTCTCGGCCCCCGCTTGACGAATCACCCAGAAACTTTGAAACTAGGAGCTGACCTGAGTGCACCATTAGTTTTGAAAATTTCGCGTAGGTTCGTCAAATGGCACCAAAGATATTGGCAAAGGAAAAAACGCTTTTTGAATGAAAACAAGGTCCTAACTATAACTACCTACTGGCGAACGTCAGTAGGTAATATATATATGTATATATACATATATATAATATTTGCTTTAAAAAACTGTGGCTGTTGGGTAACCATTGTATTTCAGAAGTCGGTTTCCTCAGCATGTGAGCACATAAGCAGCTTGTCGATTAGTCCATTTTATGAAATAGCAAAACATTTTGTTAAGGGTTTTCAATGGTTTTCTGGAACATTTGCTGCACTTATGATTTAAAAAAAATGTTTTTTAGTTTCAATAGCCTGTTTGGATTAAAATGTCATTGATTATTTGCTAGACAAAGTTAGTTTCCTTAAATTTAAAGACAGGTGTTTTTAAGTTTGTTTTTAAGAATAGTAATTATCTTTCCTTTTATGAAGGTTTTGTCTGTCTGTTGCAGTTATTTTTTTCACTTTGTTTTGTGGTTTCGGTTCTTTTTGATGAGATGGTTCCCTGAGATTCTGTTGTGAGTTAAAAATCAAACATTGTTGTTTCATCTTTAAGAATGTATTAGTTAAAAAAGTTGTTCTCTTATTGTGCTACAAGAAATTTATTTCGTCAATCTGTTCCTCTTGGATTGAAAATTTAAGTTAAAGTAATAGTTGTTTAATTGTGGAATTGATTTTACCTGTGTGAAAATTTCCTTGAAGTTGTTGTAAGCAGTTTTTCCCTGGTTTTTCTTTAGCGTGAAGATCATTTTTAACTAAATGTGGCAAAAAGATATATGTATGGTATGTAAAAAATGAGATTAAAAATGTATATTTCAGTTTTGTTTTTCAAAGTATTTTTTTATGTTAAGTGCCTTTTTGTAAGAAATGTAAATCTTTCCCCAAGTCATTGTTCAGCCTCTTCCTTCAGGGAACACTTGTTGGAGTAGGAATAGTAAATTTGTCCCCACAGCCACTGTCCAGCACCTTCCCTGAGGAAACACTTGGCAGAGTAGGATTAGTAAATTTGCCCCCAACCACTGTCCAGCACCTTCCCTGAGGTAACACTTGGCAGAGTAGGAATAGTAAATTTGCCCCCTCCACCAATGTCCAGCACCTTTCCGTCAAGGAATACTTGGCGGAGTAGGAATAGTTAATTTGCCCCCCAGCAACGGTGCAGCACTCTACCTGAGGTAACACTTGGCGGAGTAGGAATAGTAAATTTGCCTGCCAGTTACTGTCTAGCACCTTCCATGAATAAACACTTGGCAGAGTAGTAATAGTAAACTTGCCCCACAGCAACTGTTTAGCACCTTCCTTGGGATAACATTTGGCAAAGTAGGAATAGTAAATTTGCCCCCTCCACCAATGTCCAGCACCTTTCCGTCAAGGAATACTTGGCGGAGTAGGAATAGTTAATTTGCCCCCCAGCAACGGTGCAGCACTCTACCTGAGGTAACACTTGGCGGAGTAGGAATAGTAAATTTGCCTGCCAGTTACTGTCTAGCACCTTCCATGAAGAAACACTTGGCAGAGTAGTAATAGTAAACTTGCCCCACAGCAACTGTTTAGCACCTTCCTTGAGTTAACATTTGGCAAAGTAGGAATAGTAAATTTGCCCCCCATGCAATGTCCAGCTCTTTCCCTGAGGTAACACTTGGCGGAGTAGGAATAGTAAATTTGCCTGCCAGTTACTGTCTAGCACCTTCCATGAAGAAACACTTGGCAGAGTAGTAATAGTAAACTTGCCCCACAGCAACTGTTTAGCACCTTCCTTGAGATAACATTTGGCAAAGTAGGAATAGTAAATTTGCCCCCTCCACCAATGTCCAGCACCTTTCCGTCAAGGAATACTTGGCGGAGTAGGAATAGTTAATTTGCCCCCCAGCAATGGCGCAGCACTCTACCTGAGGTAACACTTGGCGGAGTAGGAATAGTAAATTTGCCTGCCAGTTACTGTCTAGCACCTTCCATGAAGAAACACTTGGCAGAGTAGTAATAGTAAACTTGCCCCACAGCAACTGTTTAGCACCTTCCTTGAGATAACATTTGGCAAAGTAGGAATAGTAAATTTGCCCCCCAGGCAATGTCCAGCTCTTTCCCTGAGGGTAGCACTTGGTAGAGTAGGAATAGTAAATTTTTCCCTCTCCTCCAGCCACTGCCCAGCACCTTTCCTGAGGTAACACTTGAAGTAGGAATAGTAAATTTGCCCACAGCTACTATCCAGCACCTTCCTAGAGGTAACACTTTTGATTTCTAGTTTGGATTGTTCTCTTTTCTTCATTCGATTACTTGGAATTTGTGGTAAGTGGAGATAAGGAACATAACCCAAAGTTGAAAAAAGAATACTTCTGCATGTGGGTTTTATACTTAAAAACACATTTAAAAAAATGCCAATGTAAAAATTTAGAGTGTAAAACAGGAGAGTAAGCACCATGGAATGTTTTTAATAGTAATAGTGTATAATGTACGCAGGACTGCCTCCGTAGTCTGAAGCACCAATGTCCAGCACCTTTCCATGAGGTAAAATTTATCAGAGTAAGAATAGTACATTTGCCCACTAGCCAATGTCCAGCACCTTCCCTGAGGTAGCACTTGGCGGAGTAGGAATTGTGAATTTGGCCCAAAGCCACTGTCAAGCACCTTCCCTGAGGTAACACTTGGTGGAGTAGGAATAGTAAATTTGCCCCCCAGTCACTGGTCAGCACCTTCCATGAGGTAACACTTGTTGGAGTTGGAAGTTGGAATAGTAAAATTGTTCATACAGTTACTGTATGGTATCTTATTTGAATACATATTGATGTTAAGAAAATAATAGAAAATGATTCTTTATTTTTTAGACTGCAAGATTTTGTTTTGCTATTTGAAATGTCATCATCAGATTACTTTATTTTGGTCATGTGACCATAAAAGTGCAAATGAAATAAATACATACAGTACATAAAAATAGCAGCTGTCATAGATACACAGTCCCATGTCCAATGAATGACCAATTAATCATTATATAATGTCCTCTGGAGGGACAATAAGCTCAAAAAAACATAAACCTCCAGAAATTCTACAACTGGACTAAAGGGGTCTGCCATGTTGGATGTCTAGTCCATACCAATCTGAGGATAACTTAATTTTAGGGCTCATGATTGTTTAAAATGATGACAGTGTGCTATTGGATAGTTCAATGTGTTACAGCAAACAAATGATGGACGGAATGCTGACAATGCAAACATTCTCCCCCACTCAAAAGATATGGGTTAAATCCATCGTTCTTTTGCCCACTACGCCACCCCAGTTTGGACCCAGCCATATGCAAATCTTGCTGGTAGTCTTTATTCGATATTTTTCAATCATGAAAGACACAGATACAAACATACAATATCATAGTATCTTAAAATATCATAGGAAAATGCTGCAAGAACAAAATAATCATTACAATTTAAAATTCCTTTGCAAAGTCGTTATAAAAGGAAATTTATCCGTTAAAATCATACATGGCTTAAAGGAAAGAATTTAGGTTCGTATAGCAATAATAAAAATAGATGTTAAAATTTTAAAATAACATATAAAAATCCAATTTTCCAGGAAATACAATACACAGAGGTGGACCACAATAAATATGTGCAAGTTAATTATTAAGGAGTAGTGACCGCTGTAACCACCAAACTAGTTCTTCTAAGTGCCCATGTCCAACTCAGAAATTTCACCATGGCTATAGCTACATCTTCACGAGTATCTGTTTTTAAAATACACATAGCTATTTGGCATGAACTTGTGCCTAGATTTAGACAGATAGGCTTAAGCCATTTTTGTCGAGGACCCTTATATGCAGGACACACAAAGAATATGTGTGCAATGGACTCTTCCATAGTTATGCCCGTCGGGCATTTATTGTCTAAAATATTATTCCACTTTGCCGTAAAAGATTTTATGGGAAGGGTACCCACTCTAAATTGGTGATATAATTTTCTGTCAAGGGGTCTCTCAATAAAATCCCAATATGCTTCAAGTCTTGATTCAGACTTATGCTCCAAAAAAATGCCTGTCAGGGATGTCCTACTCAACAGTGACATGGTCTTGTGACTAACCATGTCCCTATATAATGCTTTAAAATCTTTTTTATTTGGGAACAAGTTCCCTGCTGGGTCTTCCCACAAATGACTAAGCCCCATGTCAGATAATGTGCCCTTGATCTTTTGTAACCACTTGATTTTTGAAGATAGATCTACTTCTCTGATATGTTTTACTGCATTAGCATATGGTGCTAACTCCGGTGTTGTCCATAGCCGTCTCCAGTAGGCCAGGGGTCTGAAACCCGCTTCCTCCTCAAATGAGGTACAACCCATATCTAAAAGTAAGAGTTTAAGAGGAGTCGATTGAGGGAGACCAGTTAATGATCTCAGGAACCTATTTTGAGCAAGGACTAGGGGAGCTAGACCTTCGAAACCCCAAAGCTCTGCTCCATAAATTATCGATGCCCTAATTTTCCCTTTATAGATTGATAGTGCTGGATCTACCGGTTTAGTATGGGAAAGACGTTGTTCTTTTAAAAGGGCACCTGTTAATTGGTTGTGCCTAAGAACTAGCAGATCTATCTGGGGTTCCCAGTTCATCCTCCTACCCATTGTTACTCCCAAATATGTAAAGATATCGGTTTGCTCCAAGAACACTTTGTTCATTTCCAGCCATATGCAAATCAGTCTTGACCCTGTGCCCCATGGGAACAGTCCAGACCGAACTGCCAGACCAGGTCCTCCCTGGACCGGAAACAAGCATCCTGGGACCGGTTTCAGGGTATGTCACCCTTCTTCAGCCAGGCTAGCTTGAATCCAGTGGCACAGTGAGCAAGGGACCCACGTCTGGGCATACCCATCCCACTTAGGGCAAAACGTGTTACAGCAAACAAATGATGGATGGAATGCTGACAATGTAAACATTCTCCCCCACTCAAAAGATCTGGGTTAAATCCATTGGTCTTTTGCCCACTACGCCACCCCAGTTTGGACCCAGCCATATACAAATCAGTCTTGACCCTGTGCCCCATGGGAACAGTCCAGACAGAACTGCCAGACCAGGTCCTCCCTGGATGGGAAACAAGCATCCTGGGACCGGTTTCAGGGTATGTCACCCTTCTTCAGCCAGGCTAGCTTGAATCCAGTGGCACAGTGAGCAAGGGACCCACGTCTGGGCATACCCATCCCACTTAGGGCGAAAAGTGTTACAGCAAACAAATGATGGACGGAATGCTGACAATGCAAACATTCTCCCCCACTCAAAAGATCTGGGTTAAATCCATCGTTCTTTTGCCCACTACGCCACCCCAGTTTGGACGTGGGAAGGGTATGCCCAGACGTGGGTCCCATGCTCACTACACCACTGGATTCAAGCTAGCCTGGCTGATGAAGGGTGATGCCCTGAAACCGGTCCCAGGATGCTTGATTCCGGTCCAGGGAGGACCTGGCTTGGCAGTTCGGGCTGGACTGTTCCCACAAGAAACAGGGTCAAGACTGGTTTGCATATGGCTGGGTCCAAACTGGGGTGATGTGGTGAGCAAAAGAATGATGGATTTAACCCAGATCCTTGTGACTGGGGGTGAATGTTTTCATTGCCCAGCATTCCGTCCATCAATTGTTTCTTTTGCATATGTCACCCTAAGTGGGAAGGGTATGCCCAGACTTGGGTCCTGTGCTCACTACACCACTGGATTCAAGCTAGCCTGGCTGATGAAGGGTGATGCCCTGAAACCGGTCCCAGGATGCTTGATTCCGGTCCAGGGAGGACCTGGCTTGGCAGTTCGGGCTGGACTGTTCCCACAAGGAACAGGGTCAAGACTGATTTGCATATGGCTGGATCCAAACTGGTGTGGTGTTGTGAGCAACTGAATGATAGATTTAACCCAGATCCTTGTGACTGGGGGTGAATGTTTGCATTGCCCAGCATTCCGTCCATCAATTGTTTCTTTTGCATATGTCGCCGTAAGTGGGAAGGGTATGCCCAGACGTGGGTCCCGTGCTCACTACACCACTGGATTCAAGCTAGCCTGGCTGATGAAGGGTGATGCCCTGAAACCGGTCCCAGGATGCTTGATTCCGGTCCAGGGAGGACCTGGCTTGGCAGTTCGGGCTGGACTGTTCCCACAAGGAACAGGGTCAAGACTGATTTGCATATGGCTGGGTCCAAACTGGGGTGGTGTGGTGAGCAAAAGAATGATGGATTTAACCCAGATCCTTGTGACTGGGGGTGAATGTTTGCATTGCCCAGCATTCCATCCATCAATTGTTTCTTTTGCATATGTCGCCCTAAGTGGGAAGGGTATGCCCAGACGTGGGTCCCGTGCTCACTACACCACTGGATTCAAGCTAGCCTGGCTGATGAAGGGTGATGCCCTGAAACCGGTCCCAGGATGCTTGATTCCGGTCCAGGGAGGACCTTGCTTGGCAGTTCGGGCTGGACTGTTCCCACAAGGAACAGGGTCAAGACTGATTTGCATATGGCTGGGTCCAAAATGGGGTGGTGTGGTGAGCAAAAGAATGATGGATTTAACCCAGATCCTTGTGACTGGGGGTGAATGTTTGCATTGCCCAGCATTCCGTCCATCAATTGTTTCTTTTGCATATGTCGCCCTAAGTGGGAAGGGTATGCCCAGACGTGGGTCCCGTGCTCACTACACCACTAGATTCAAGCTAGCCTGGCTGATGAAGGGTGATGCCCTGAAACCGGTCCCAGGATGCTTGATTCCGGTCCAGGGAGGACCTGGGTTGGCAGTTCAGGCTGGACTGTTCCCACAAGGAACAGGGTCAAGACTGATTTGCATATGGCTGGGTCCAAACTGGGGTGGTGTGGTGAGCAAAAGAATGATGGATTTAACCCAGATCCTTGTGACTGGGGGTGAATGTTTGCATTGCCGAGCATTCGGTCCATCAATTGTTTCTTTTGCATATGTCGCCCTAAGTGGGAAGGGTATGCCCAGACGTGGGTCCCGTGCTCACTACACCACTGGATTCAAGCTAGCCTGGCTGATGAAGGGTGATGCCCTGAAACCGGTCCCAGGATGTTTGATTCTGGTCCAGGGAGGACCTGGCTTGGCAGTTCGGGCTGGACTGTTCCCACAAGGAACAGGGTCAAGACTGATTTGCATATGGCTGGGTCCAAACTGGGGTGGTGTGGTGAGCAAAAGAATGATGGATTTAACCCAGATCCTTGTGACTTGGGGTGAATGTTTGCATTGCCCAGCATTCCGTCCATCAATTGTTTCTTTTGCATATGTTGCCCTAAGGGGGAAGGGTATGCCCAGACGTGGGTCCCGTGCTCACTACACCACTGGATTCAAGCTAGCCTGGCTGATGAAGGGTGATGCCCTGAAACCGGTCCCAGGATGCTTGATTCCGGTCCAGGGAGGACCTGGCTTGGCAGTTCGGGCTGGACTGTTCCCACAAGGAACAGGGTCAAGACTGATTTGCATATGGCTGGGTCCAAACTGGGGTGGTGTGATGAGCAAAAGAATGATGGATTTAACCCAGATCCTTGTGACTGGGCATGAATGTTTGCATTGCCCAGCATTCCGTCCATCAATTGTTTCTTTTGCATATGGCGCCCTAAGTGGGAAGGGTATGCCCAGACGTGGGTCCCGTACTCACTACAACACTGGATTCAAGCTAGCCTGGCTGATGAAGGGTGATGCCCTGAAACTGGTCCCAGGATGCTTGATTCTGGTCCAGGGAGGACCTGGCTTGGCAGTTCGGGCTGGACTGTTCCCACAAGGAACAGGGTCAAGACTGATTTGCATATGGCTGGGTCCAAACTGGGGTGGTGTGGTGAGCAAAAGAATGATGGATTTAACCCAGATCCTTGTGACTGGGGGTGAATGTTTGCATTGCCCAGCATTCCGTCTATCAATTGTTTCTTTTGCATATGTCGCCCTAAGTGGGAAGGGTATGCCCAGACGTGGGTCCCGTGCTCACTACACCACTGGATTCAAGCTAGCCTGGCTGATGAAGGGTGATGCCCTGAAACCGGTCCCAGGATGCTTGATTCCGGTACAGGGAGGACCTGGCTTGGCAGTTCGGGCTGGGCTGTTCCCACAAGGAACAGGGTCAAGACTGATTTGCATATGGCTGGGTCCAAACTGGGGTGGTGTGGTGAGCAAAAGAATGATGGATTTAACCCAGATCCTTGTTACTGGGGGTGAATGTTTGCATTGCCCAGCATTCCGTCCATCAATTGTTTCTTTTGCATTAGATAGTTCAAAGCAGGTGGCGCACATAAAAAATAACACCTCTGGGAGTATAAATCTATTTGTGTACATCAAGGTTAAAAAATGGGGTCTTGGGTCGTCTCACTTAATTGAGCAATACTCTTCATTGCCCGGGGTCATATGTCAGTGCTTCTAAAAACATATATCCTCATTTTCTAGTGCATGTATATCCAAATGAGTGGATACATCTTCATTTGGCACAAAAGCACAACATACATCCATATAAATGTATAAAAAGGGAAGTTCCATTATTCCTTACTAAAAGGGAGTCCCCTTGATTAAAATACTCAAATAAAACCAAGTCTTTTGGACCATTAGCAGAAATACGTTATTCTTCTTTGACATGTACTAATGTTTTTATTCGTACTTACTGTGATAGATAAATGGCACTGTTTCATATAGTGTCTCAATAGTAGACCTGCTCTCTTCCTGTGCTTGTGTTCACATCAGAAGGCGGTGTACAACTGATCACAAAATGGTGGATTTCTGATTTTATATGTTTAGTAAGGTTTAACTACAATTGTTGGAAAAGAACTCCTGGAATATGTGTCTTTATGTGAACAAATATGTGACCAAAAGTATAATTATTTTGTGAGTGTTTTTTTTGACATGTTTGGAACTTTCCTCGGAACTTTGGGCCTAATTGCGAGTTTGGTTACCCATAGGACAGCAAAACACATGGTGGAGGTGCAGTGATAGTCGGGGACCGCAGCACCAGCGCGTCCAACCCCCCTTATTACAACTACAGTGGTCGGACCCCCATAGGACTGCCACAACCACCAGTGATCCGTGATCCCTGGTGATGGCGCGTCGGCCTGAGGGCGGCAATATGCAGGTGGTGCTGCTGCATTACCACCAAGCATATTACGAGTTTCCTCACCACCACAGATTACATGGCGGTGAGCTCACCATAAAACCTCTGGTGGTGAGGAAACTAAGGTCCATGCCGTGCAGGAACGGGCTTTGGCGTTCTCATTGCATCCCCTTTTTAATAGGCACAATCATGGGAATGCCGAAGGACCGCCCCTCAGACCACGAGAAAACTCGTAAACTGGCAGGCGGGCCGGCGGTGAGGTATGGCCGTGTGGGAGCGGGTGGTGGAGTGCCACCCCACTTCCACACTGCAAAACTCATAATCAGGCTCTAAGTCCATCATCTTGGTTGGGGACAGAGTTACACATAGTGTAGAAATGAAAAATATATTACTTTGGATAAAATCATTTGCGTACTGTTGCGATATGTTGCTTTGTTTTGCGTTGTGTTGTTTTCTGCTGTGCACATATGAATTATGCAACATTAATTTTTATGTTTGTAAAAAATTATTTTATATAATTAAATGTATTTGGTTAAATATGTATTATTATTTTTTTCTATATTTAACTGTAATTTTTTCCATTTAATTAAAGCATGGTAAAGGTTTGCGTCGTAAATGCATGTGTAGCAAAGGTATGCCTAGTAGTGTTTACTTTAATTTAATCCTATGCGTGTTCATGTTAAAGGCATGCATGATAAAGACTGTGTCACAGAGGCATGCTTGGTAAAGGCATGTGTTGTTTCGTAGTTCATCCATTTATTAAACATGATCCAGTTTTTGTAAAACCATCTCTTCATAAGAAATATTACCCCACAATGGTATACTAATCTGTAAGTCCTACGCGGGGTGGGGTTTCGGTGTTCCAAGTCAGAAATACCTGACATATTGGGGAACATCCCAAAACTTAAATGTTTATGAGGATTTACTCCTGTGATTTAATCTAGTTAATGGTATTGCTTTAAAGTGGGACAATTTCTTTTGTCAAATAGATCTTATGTCCAGTAGGTTCTCTTTTTCAACAAGGCAATTTACCTGGGGAGTTCCTCAAGGCTCCTCTTTACCCCCGTACCTAGTCAATCCCTACTTCTATCCCTTGACCTGTTTGCTTCATGAACTGAGTGTGTCATCTCATGTATATGTGGACAACAACCAACTTCTTTCTACTATTGGCAACGGTCGGGACAATGAAAGAGATCTGTTTCCACTACCTTTGTAAAAGGTATCGAATTACCTGTCCAACAATCCCCTTAAATTAAACCCTTTCAAGTCTTATATTTTGTTGACCTATAATATCCCTAATGTCTGGGATAGCGCTTTATAGCTTGCCTCTATGGGGACTTGCTTTACCTTTGTTTCCGTGGTATACTGGTTGGGTGTGGACTCCAGACTGTCCCAGATATGCATGTGCAAACAGTTACAAAACACATTTTCTTTTCAATTACATTCACTTAGTCATATTTTCCCTTTACTTTCTCATACTCAGAAAGTCTGCCATCAACACTTTCATTAATTCCCAGAGAGATTACTGCAATGTGATCTGTCTGGGTACTAAATTGTAGACTCTTTTCTGCTCCAGTAACTCCAGAACGTAGTGGCCGGAACAATCTCCTGCCTTCAAAAGTTTATTGTGTTCTGCTAAAATTTACCTTCTTCATTGGCTGCCTATACAGAAACATTTCGGGCCTGATTCACAAAGGCAAATGTGTTCCTCTAGATTTACTCACATGTAAATCTATTACTGTGTGTAGGTGAAATATCTATGCTTTTTTGTTATTCACCATTTCCCAGTGTAGATTTAAATTTCAATCTAGAATTAGCTGTCTCCACACCTTGATGGAGTCTCTTATAACAGAATTTACAAGAGTAAAGTTACTACTAGTAATTTTTCTAGTGTTAATGGAGATCTCTTCCACCATGCCCGAGTTCTCCCTATATCAAAGTATTGAGAAAAATGTTAACGTTTGGTATAATATTTTTCAATAGAAAAATATTTTAATATAAAATGTAAATGAAAAATTATGGAATATTTATTATAAACCTATATCTATTAAAATACAATGTTAAAATGTTCCAGCACATTAACTCATGTTAAATGATTAATTAGAATATATTTATTTAATTCCAGTTTCTCTACTCAATTACGCTCTTTTCCCGTAATTCAATCCACACAATTTTGGGATTTCTTTGTCCCATTCCAACCATACCAACAGGGAGATAGAAAAGTTTTAAGTGGAAGTCCTCTTTCTATGTCCATGTTGATATGGATGAAACGGACGAAGAAATCTCAAAATGCAAACGGTATTTTTTTCTGTGGATCAAATTACAGGAGGGTGTTATAGTTCTGCACACGTGCCTGAGTGCTTGAAGCTGGTCACTGAAACTGGTTCTACTTTAACACTCCTGCCATGCGCATACACACTGCGTGGATGGGACTGTGAGGTTGAGGCTGGCTGCGTCGTATTAGCCAGTGGAGGTCAGAGCAGAGGAATTAGCAGAGAAATCAGTGCTAGATACTAGGTTACCAGTTTCACAAGGTTGCCAGGGATTCCAGAACCGATGTTCTGCCACACTTCACTGTGCCGCACTGCTGGAGGAGCTGGAAGATAGCACTTCCAGGTGCTTTCCAGGTGCGGGAGCTTGCCCGACCCACAAGGCATGCCTGAAGCCTAGGCGGGACTCAACCTTTATACAACAGGACCTAGGCCCACTGCCCACCCTGAATGCCCTGGAGTGCTGGTGCGATGCTCCTCCTAACAGCCGCCAGGGTCGCAGTTGTGAGTGGTTGTGTTGCGGCAGACTCTTGCCCTTGCTCCTGCTGTGGCCACAATACCCCTAACAGCACTGCCTGCAGATGAACACAGAAAGCCGCAGCCGGCCTGCCCCTCATGCCCCTATGCCCTGTGTTGGTTGGCCTGGTTGTAAGTGAAATCTGGTGTAATACTCAAGGGGGAAGGGTGGGCAGGCAGGGTGCCCATGATCAAGGTGTTGCAGCACGACAGCTGAGTGGAGTAGAGCCTGCAGCCTCCATGTCGCCTCGTAACGTATGGTCACTGGAAGCCGTAATTACAGGAAAGGATTGCAACTGAGTATTGAATAGATATATTGACTGTTGCCATGAAGTGTAAAAAGAGTTGTACATTCAAATCCAGTTTGCTCCAGGAACACGTCTGTTTTCACTTTCTAGCATTTTACAATTCAACCAGTGAAGTGTAGCACATTCCTTCTGCAGGATATTAAAGGAAATAGTGACATATATAAGATATGAACTTGGAAAGGTTCGTGAAGGTTCATCAAACTGGGTTATTAGACTATATATATAGTCACTGAAAAAAACTAAGGTTACAGGGATGTTATGGTTAGGCTCAGATTTCACTCGTACAAAACCAGTAAAATTGAGCAGTTATAGTTATCTGAGCTAACTATAACTTACACCCCCGCAATGCACTGCTTGTGACCTCACAAATTACATCGTGAATGACATCACTGATGATAGTGTTTCATAAACGTTTCTGAGACTTACAGATATATACTAAGGGCCTCATTACGAATTTGGCAGTGTGGGAGCAGGGCGGTTCACCACTGCCCCTTTCCCACATTGCCAAACCTGAATGCTGCCAGACAGATTACAACACAAATTGTTGTCTGATGCGCGGGCACGTGGCAGTCCCGTGGAGGTGCAGTAAAAAGGCTCAAAGAGCTGTTCATGCTACCCCACCATGGGACCGCAACAGCGCATTCCAGCACGGCATGGACTGTAAAGTATATGCCGTTCTGGAACCTGGCGGGTGCTTACACACAGGAGGGCACAATATGTGCCCACCTGCATGCATCTACCTGCATGGGGTCCTGTAGGGCCCCCTTTGTTTCCCCACCTCCGGCTTTTACATGGTGGTGCTGACTGCCATGTAAGGCTGGCAGTCGGGAAATTCAAAATATGCATGGTGGTGCCGCAGCAGCACCAACAGCATATTCTGAGCCCCTGATCGTCGCGCCACCTCCACGGAATGTTCCCTGGTGGTTGCGTTGGTCAAATGGTGGTCTGACAGCCAAACTGCGGTTGGACTGCTGGTGCGGTGGTCACTGGACCCCTACCACTGTGCCCCCACAAGTCTAGCAGTCCATGGACCGCCAGACTTGTGATAAGGCCCTACACTACTGCATAAGTTAAATTCCTATTCTTTCTGTACTACTATTAAGTGATGCTATTTGTAACATATGTCATCTGAGTGGTTGTGTGACTGTACCCGTGTGTGAGTGGTTGTATGGGTAAGTGAGTGGGTTTGTGAGTGGCTGTATTGGTGAGTCAGTGGGTGTGTGAGTGGCTATAAGGGTGAGTGTGTGGCTCTGTCAGTAGCTGTATGGGTGAGTCACTGGGTGTGTAACTGGCTTTATGGGTGAGTGAGTGGCTGTTTGTGGGGGTGTTTGGTAATCGAGTGGTTGTGTGAGTAGCTGTATGTGTGAATAAATGGGTGTGTGAGTAGCTGTATAGGTGAGTGAGTGGCTGTGTGAGTGGCTGTATTGGTGAGTGAGTGGGTGTATGAGTGGCTGTAAGGGTGAGTGAGTAGCTGTGTGAGTAGCTGTATGGGTGAGTGACTGGGTATGTAAGTGGCTTTATGAGTGAGTCAGTCGCTGTTTGAGTGGGTATTTGGTTAACTGAGTGGGTGTGTGAGTGGCTGTATTGGTGAGTGAGTTGTTGTGTGAGTGCTTCTATGGATGTGTGAATGGGTATATAAGTGGTTGTGTTGGTATATGAGTGGGCAAATGAGTGGTTGTATGGGTGAGTAAGTAATTCTGTTGAGAGGTTGTTTAGTGAGTGAGTGGGGTGCGAGTGGCTGTGTAGGTGAATAAGTGGGTGTGTGAGTAGCTGTATGGGTGAGTGAGTGACTTTGTGAGTGACTGTTTTGGTGAGTGAGTGGCTGTGTGAGTAGGTGTATGGGTAAGGGAGTGGCTGTGACAGTGGATTTATGGGTGAGTGAATGGGTGTGTGAGTGGCTCTATGGATGAGTGAGTGGGTGTGTGACCAGTTGTATGGGTATGCAAATCGGTATATGAGTGGTTGTGTGGGTATGTGAGGGGATGTGTGAGTGGTTCTGTGGGTGATGTCATCAGTGATGTCATTTGAGATGTCATCAGTAATGTCACTGACTATGTCATTAGTAATGTAATATGTGAGGTCATAAGCAGTGCATTGCGGGGGTATAATTTATAGTTAGTGTTAGAATTGGGGGTCTCTAGTTGGCACAGGTAGGTACTTGTGACAAATAGGGACCCTCGCCTCTAGTCAGGGTAAAGGGGTACACTCCTAAAATAACCCCTGCTCACCCCCTTGGTAGCTTGGCACGAGCAGACAGGCTTATCTCAGAGGCAGTGTGTAAAGCATTTGTGAACACATACAGTAATCTAGTGGCACACTACAGATGGACACCACACAAGGTTTTATATCAAAAATAAGTATTCTTTATATAGTTTTAACACAAGACCATAAACGACAAAAATCCACAATACTGTACTTAAAATGGTAGTTTTAGCTTAGTTCAGTTCAGTTCTTAAGATGCGACACTTTAAGTCAATGTACCTTACGATGCGGGACGCTTCCACAACAAGCAATGTTGCAGCGATGGAAATGCGACAAAGTTCTGGTGCAAAGAAATAAAGACGTCAAGTTCTTCCTGATGCGGCACGCTTCTCCGAGTTTGCGAGAAGTCTCGACTCGATGCGTCAGCTACAGCGGCGACACCCTTGTTCCGTGATGCGACGGCAGCGGCTTTGGCGGCGACCCTCTTCTCCGACGTTGCGAGACGCTTCCGCTCGATGCGACAACTGCAGCGGCGACACCCTTGTTTCGTGATGCGACGGCAGCAGCTCCGACGGCGGCACGCTTCTCCGTGGATGCGAGGCGCTTCTCTTGATGCGGTGCAATGCGACAGCTACAGCGGCGACACCCTCCTTCGGAGTTGCGACGGCAGTGGCTGCGACGGCGACACGCTTCTTCCTCGATGCGAGACTCTTCTCTTGATGCGGTGGAATGCGACAGCTACAGCGGCGACACCCTCCTTCGGAGTTGCGACGGCAGCAGCAGCGACGGCGACACGCTTCCTCTTCATTGCGGGACGCTTCTCTCGATGCGGTGCAATACGACAGCTACAGCGGCGACACCCTCCTTCGGAGTTGCGACGGCAGCAGCAGCGACGGCGTCACGCTGCTTCCTCTTGAGTCGCGCTTCCAGCTCCTTGCGACACGCAGTCCCTTCAGAAGGCCCAAAACAGCAGCAGGCACTTCCAAAGGATTCTTGGGGAGCTGGTGGTTGAAGTCTGTTGTCCCTGAGACTTCAGCAGGAGGCAAGCTTTTTTCTCAAGCCCTTGGAGATACTTTACAAGTTGAATAAAAGTGCACACAAAGTCCTTTCTCCTTCCTTTGGCAGTCAGGCAACCACTGCAGGCAGATCCCTCTAGCTTAGGGATAGTCTTCTCCTCAGTTCCTTCTTGGTTCCGCTCCTCAGCAAAGGTTTCTTCTTGTTTCCCAAAGTGATCTAATTTCCTAGGGGTCTGGGTCCCCTTTTATACACAGTTTTCCTTTGTTCTCTGAAGGCAGAGAGGCCTCTGCCTAGTCAAAACCAGTTCTGGTCAGTCCTGGAGCACTTTGTTTTTCTGACTCCTTCTTTCCTTTCAGAATGTGGGGCAGGGTGCTCAGCCGCCCGGCAGGAGGTGGAGCCAGCATTGTGGAAGGCAGGCACAGCCCTATTCAGACCCAGGTGCAACTCCTCCCTCCACTCTGGATGCAGATCTTTCTATTCAGCCCTGTGCTGACTCACCCTGTCTCCTGTAGCCACCCCCAGCCCCTGTCACTCAATCTCCAGACAAGGAATACACAACCTAGCAGAGGCAGGCTTGGAAGTTTAGGCAAGAAAATACCCACTTTCTAAAAGTGGTATTTTCAAACACAGAATGTTAAAACCAACTTCACTAAAAGATGTATTTTATCATTCTGAGTTCAGGCATACTAAATTCGTTTTTCTACCATGTTCCCTGGGTCAGTTCTGATTATAAGGTGTAATAATCAGTCTGCCCATTCTGGCCTATGGGGAGCAGGTAGCCTTGCAATAGTGAAAAACGAAAATGGCTGTAATTCACTATTAGGACATGCCACACACACCAGGGCATGTCCTACCTTATACTTACAATGCACCCTGCCCTAGGGCCTACTTTAGGGGTGACCAACATGCAGTAAAGGGAAGGTTTAGGGACTGGTAAGTGGGTGTACTCACCAAGTCGACATAGCAGCCCTAGGCTGCACACGGGCTCTGCGATGGCAGGCCTGAGACACATTTTACAAGCCGCTTCTGTGGGTGGCACAACCAGTGCTGCAAGCCCACCAGCGGTATTGGATTTACAAGCCCTGGGCACACTCAGTGCACTGTACTAGGGACTGACAAGTAAACCAATCATCCAATCATGGAGTTACTAATACATAACATAATTTATCCTAGGGAGCACTTGCACTGTGGCACTGGATAGCAGTGGCACAGTGCCCAAAGCATCTAACACCAGCAAAAACGGATCGGTAACATAGGAGGCATCATAAAAAAATGGAAGGGAGACCCACGCCAAGGATGCCAGGTCTAACACGTGTCCCCTCCAGCTGAAATGTGGGGAGAACTACCCTACCTCAGGGAGCTCTCTTCACTAAGGCGGAAAAATCTGGACAGACCATCAGCATTGGCGTGTTCTGTACCAGGGCGGTGTTCCACCGTGAAATCCATACCATGTAGGAAATGGACCACCTCAACAGCTTTGGATTCTCACCCCTCATCTGCATCAACCATCTGAGGGGCCTGTGGTCTGTCTGAACCCGGAAGTGAGTCCCAAACAGGTAGGGTCTCAGCTTCTTCAGCGCCCAGACCACAGCAAATGCCTCACGCTCAATAGCACTCCACCTCTGTTCCCGTGGTAGTAACCTCCTACTGATGAAGGCTACGGGTTGATCTAGGCCCTCCTCATTCATCTGTGACAGAACAGCCCCACACCATGCTCTGAAGCGTCTGTTTGTAGTACGAACTCTTTGGAGAAGTTGGGTGCCAGGAGCACGGGCGCCGTGCACATGGCAGTTTTCAGGGCCTCAAAAGCTTTCTGACAGGTGTCAGTCCAAATCACTTTCCTGGGCTGCTTCTTGGAAGTCAGCTCTGTCAGGAGTGCAACGATGCTGCCATACCCCTTGACAAACCTCCTGTAGTAACCCGTGAGTCCTAAGAAGGCTCTCACCTCTGTCTGGGTTTTGGGGGTTCCCAATTCAGGATGGTTTCAATTTTGGGTTGTAGGGGCGCCACCTGGCCGCTCCCCACTTGGTGTCCCAAGTACACCACGGAACCCTGCCCGATCTGGCACTTACTCGCCTTGATCGTGAGGCCTGCTCTCCGCAGTGCCATCAACACTTCCCAGAGGTGGCGCAGATGTTCTTCCCAACTGGCGCTGAACACCGCGATGTCATCCAGGTAGGCGGCACTGAACGAGTCCAGCCCAGCCAACACCTGGTTGACCAACCTCTGGAAGGTGGCAGGGGTATTCTTCATCCCAAAGGGCATCACCCGGAACTGGTAGTGCCCATCTGGTGTGGAGAATGCTGACCTCTCTCTTGCCCCATCAGTCAAGGCGATCTGCTAGTACCCAGACGTTAAGTCAAACGTGCTGAGGTACCGTGCAGCCCCTAGCCGATCTATGAGCTCATCAGCTCTGGGGATGGGGTGCGCGTCAGTCCTGGTGACTGAATTGAGTCCTCGGTAGTCCACACAGAACCGGAGTTCTGGTGTGGCACCCGGTGCGGCAGCCTTTGGGACCAAGACCACTGGGCTGGCCCAAGGACTGTTAGAGGACTCAATCACCCCTAACGCAAGCATTTTGGAGACCTCCTCCTTGATGCAAGCTCTCACCCTGTCAGTCACCCTGTAAGATTTGTGCTTCACAGGTGTACTGTCCCCAGTGTCCACATCATGGATGCACCAATCTGTGATACCGGGAACCAGGGAGAACAGATCAGAAAACTGTCCCAGCAACTGGCGGCAGTCATTCTGTTGCTCAGGGGTCAGGGTGGAAGAGAGGTTGACACCATCCACTGACCCATCTTGCTCTGTTGCTGACAGGAGGTCAGGAAGAGGCTCGGTCTCCTCCTCCATCCCAGCATCTGTCGCTAAGAGCATGCCCACTTGGGACCTCTCCAAGTGGGGCTTCAGGCGGTTGACATGCAGGACCCTCAAGGGGTTCCTGGGAGACCGCAAGTCCACCAAGTAGGTAACCGGACTTTTGCGCTCTACAACCTCAAAGGGTCCGGTCCACTTATCCTGGAGCGCGCAGGGCTCCACTGGGGCCATGACCCATACTTTCTGGCCAGGCTGAAGCTCTACCAGAGTGGCATTCTGGTCGTACCACCGCTTCATCTCCTCCTGGCTGGCTTCCAGATTCGCCTCAGCGAGTTGCCTGAAACGCCTAGTTTGGTTCCTAAAGGCCAGCATGTAACTGTATACATCCTGGGGAGGTTTCCTGGGAGATTGCTCCCAGCCTTCTTTGACCAAACTTAGAGGTCCTCTCACGGGGTGTCCATAAAGAAGCTCAAAGGGGCTGAACCCTAGAGATTTCTGTGGCACCTCACGGTAAGCAAAGAGCAGGCATGGTAAGAGGACGTCCCACTTACGCCTCATAGGTTCCTCAAGACCCATAATCATGCCTTTGAGGGTTCGGTTGAACCTTTCAACCAACCCATTTCATGGGGGTGGTAAGGAGTGGTAAACTTGTAGGTTACCCCACACTCCTGCCACAGGGACTTCATATACTTGGAAATGAAGTTGGTCCCCCGGTCAGACACTACCTCGCTAGGGAATCCCACTCGGGAGAAAATTCCCATCAGTGCTCGTCCCACCACGGGGGCCGTCACTGTCCTCAGAGGTATGGCTTCCGGGTACCGGGTGGCATGGTCCACCAAGACCAGGATGAACCTGTTGCCCATGGCTGTCTTGGGGTCCAGTGGCCCCACAATGTCAATACCCACCCGTTCAAAGGGGGTGCTGACTACAGGGAATGGCTGGAGAGGAGCCTTGCGCTTCCTCCCACTCTTTCCACTTGCCTGGCAAGTCTGACACGTTCTGCAGTGAGTGTCTGAACTCCCTGCGCATTTGGGGCCAATAAAAGTGGGTGACAAGCCTCTCAAAGGTCTTGTCCTGCCCCAAATGTCCTGCCAATGGAACATCATGAGCCAGCCCCAGTAGGAAGGCTCTGAAGCACTGGGGTACCACCAGCACACGGGCTGACCCAGGCTCAGCAACCTTAGGCTCAGTATACAGGAGATCATTCTCCCAATAGACCCAATGTGACCCAGACTGATCACCTGTGGCCTGGTCTGCAGCCTGTTGCCGCAGACCCACCAGAGAAGGGCATTCTTTCTGCTCCTTGCAGAATTCTTCCCTGGAGGGTCCTCCTTCTTGCTGCCAATGGGTCAGCTCAGGCAGGTCCCCCAGTTCAGCTACCTGTTCCCCTGTAGGCTCCAGGGCATCCCCCTCAGGGTCTGCCTCCTCCTGGACCGTGGGAACTTCGGGGCCGGTTTCCCACGCCCCTGCCTCTTCTCGTGACGGCAGGTACCTGGGCCTCCCTCTCAGGCTCCAGGTCCTCTTGAGCACCTTTACTTGCTGCCATGGACCGGGTGGTCACACACGCCCAGTCAGGCAAACCCAACATCTCCAAATGAGCACTTCGCTCCACCTTCGCCCAAGGTGAGCTCTCCAAGTCGTTCCCTAACAAACAGTCAACAGGCATGGCGGGCCTCACAGCTACCTGAAGAGTACCAGAGACCCCCCCCACTCAAAGGGAACCTGAGCCACTTTGCAGTGACTCTCTGTGTTGTCAGCGGCAACAACTGGATAGAATGCATGGGGGACAACCTGCTCTTGAGACACCAGGTGACACTTGACAGCTGTCACACTGGCTCCTGTATCTCTAAGAGCCTCCACCCTATGGCCATTGATGGTCACCCACTGCCTGTATTTCTTAGTGTTATCAGGCAGCTGGGTCTTGGGGACCATCTCACAGTCTCCTAATGAGACAAGGGACATCTGTGCGGGGCCCCACCCCTCTGGGGCATCCATCTCCTCCCCAGGGCTACACTATCCATCTGCCGGGGGCTGCACCAGGGGTGCGGTTTTTCCAAACTGGCGGCACTTGGGATCACTCGCTATGTGACCCAGGTCCCCACATTTGTAGCATCTCAGGGGTCCCCTTTGAACAGGTGGACCTATCGGGGCCCCTGAGGGTTTCTGGGGGGGAGGCTGGGAACCTTTCCCTTGGTTCCCTTGGGGACTACTTTGGGGCCTTCTTTGGAACTCCCTCTGTTTACCCTTGTCCCCCACTCTTCTGCTGGGGACCCTGCCCACCCTTGGCTGAGTCTCCCACGTGACCCTTGTGGACCCTGGTACTGACCCAGCGGTCCGCCTCCTCAGCAAGCTTCCTAGGGATAGTCAGCTTGCTATCTATCAGGTGCTGGCGTAGCTCTGGAAAACAGTTACTTGACAAGTGCTCCCATGCAATCAAATCAAGGAGCCCCTGAAAATCATCCACTTTGCTACCCTTCACCCAACCATCCAATGCTATGCAGAAAAAAGTGACATATTCAACCCAGGTACTGTTCTCTATCTTCGTGCAACCCCTGAACCTCTGCCTATACAATTCAGGAGTTAAACCATACCTAGACATTAAAGCATCCTTCATGTGGCGATATGAATTATGGACATCAGAAGGCAGATCTAGCAGTGTGTCCCGCCCCTCACTAAGGAACCGTCCCCACAACCCCGCTCCCCAATCCTTCTCAGGGACCCGGTGGGAAGACATGGCTACCTCATAGGCCTTGAACCACTGCCCAATGTCATTATTTTTAAAAACTCTTTGACCACATCTTTAGGAATATATACTCTAGATTCCACAGGCATTGACGGTGTGCTGCCACCAGAGGAGTAATTTCTAAGCTCCTAGCTTTCAAATCCAACTCCCTCAAACTTCTATCATGCTCAAGCTGCATCTTCTTTTCTTCTAGGGCCAGTTTCCTAATTTCCAATTGCCCACTCATTTTGGCCAGCTCCAACTCATGCATCCTATTTCTCTCCCTGTCCTCCAGCTCTTCTGTGGACAGACCTTTGGCAGAAACACTGCTACCTGCTGGGGAAGGTGCCTTCCTTTCCCCTGGACCCAATGGCCCTTCCAGCTGCACATCTGCATCATTATCCCCTTCCTCATTCTCAGGGGTTTTCCTTGCTTCTACCCCGGCCCTCAGCGCCTTGTAGAACTCATCCCTCTTGGTGAGCCCGGTAATTACAACATTAAACTTTTTGCAGAAGTGCTTCAGCTGCTTCACTTTGTAGCATTCCAGTTTCTCCTCTTCCCACTCAAAATCAACAGATGCTATGGATGCTGTGTCTTCCATGATGGTTAAACTTGGCAAAAATGGAACGTCCTAGAAAAACAAATCTACCAACAGTATGTGGTCGCGTTTTGGTCTGCACTCACTAGTAGTGTTCACCAATCACTGTACATGAGTCACAAATGCAAGTCCAGAATCCTCACCGCTGACCACCAATGTTAGAATTGGGGGTCTCTAGTTGGCACAGGTAGGTACTTGTGACAAATAGGGACCCTCGCCTCTATTCAGGGTAAAGGGGTACACTCCTAAAATAACCCCTGCTCACTCCCTTGGTAGCTTGGCACGAGCAGACAGGCTTATCTCAGAGGCAGTGTGTAAAGCATTTGTGAACACATACAGTAATCTAGTGGCACACTACAGATGGACACCACACAAGGTTTTATATCAAAAATAAGTATTCTTTATATAGTTTTAACACAAGACCATAAACGACAAAAATCCACAATACTGTACTTAAAATGGTAGTTTTAGCTTAGTTCAGTTCAGTTCTTAAGATGCGACACTTTAAGTCAATGTACCTTACGATGCGGGATGCTTCCACAACAAGCAATGTTGCAGCGATGGAAATGCGACAAAGTTCTGGTGCAAAGAAATAAAGACGTCAAGTTCTTCCTGATGCGGCACGCTTCTCCGAGTTTGCGAGAAGTCTCGACTCGATGCGTCAGCTACAGCGGCGACACCCTTGTTCCGTGATGCGACGGCAGCGGCTTTGGCGGCGACCCTCTTCTCCGTCGTTGCGAGACGCTTCCGCTCGATGCGACAACTGCAGCGGCGACACCCTTGTTTCGTGATGCGACGGCAGCAGCTCCGACGGCGGCACGCTTCTCCGTGGATGCGAGGCGCTTCTCTTGATGCGGTGCAATGCGACAGCTACAGCGGCGACACCCTCCTTCGGAGTTGCGGCGGCAGCGGCTGCGGCGGCGACACGCTTCTTCCTCGATGCGAGACTCTTCTCTTGATGCGGTGCAATGCGACAGCTACAGCGGCGACACCCTCCTTCGGAGTTGCGACGGCAGCAGCAGCGACGGCGACATGCTTCCTCTTCGTTGCGGGACGCTTCTCTCGATGCGGTGCAATACGACAGCTACAGCGGCGACACCCTCCTTCGGAGTTGCGGCGGCAGCAGCAGCGGCGGCGACACGCTTCTTCCTCTTGAGTCGCGCTTCCAGCTCCTTGCGACACGCAGTCCCTTCAGAAGGCCCAAAACAGCAGCAGGCACTTCCAAAGGATTCTTGGGGAGCTGGTGGTTGAAGTCTGTTGTCCCTGAGACTTCAGCAGGAGGCAAGCTCTTTTCTCAAGCCCTTGGAGATACTTTACAAGTTGAATAAAAGTGCACACAAAGTCCTTTCTCCTTCCTTTGGCAGTCAGGCAACCACTGCAGGCAGATCCCTCTAGCTTAGGGATAGTCTTCTCCTCAGTTCCTTCTTGGTTCCGCTCCTCAGCAAAGGTTTCTTCTTGTTTCCCAAAGTGATCTAATTTCCTAGGGGTCTGGGTCCCCTTTTTATACACAGTTTTCCTTTGTTCTCTGAAGGCAGAGAGGCCTCTGCCTAGTCAAAACCAGTTCTGGTCAGTCCTGGAGCACTTTGTTTTTCTGACTCCTTCTTTCCTTTCAGAATGTGGGGCAGGGTGCTCAGCCGCCCGGCAGGAGGTGGAGCCAGCATTGTGGAAGGCAGGCACAGCCCTATTCAGACCCAGGTGCAACTCCTCCCTCCACTCTGGATGCAGATCTTTCTATTCAGCCCTGTGCTGACTCACCCTGTCTCCTGTAGCCACCCCCAGCCCCTGTCACTCAATCTCCAGACAAGGAATACACAACCTAGCAGAGGCAGGCTTGGAAGTTTAGGCAAGAAAATACCCACTTTCTAAAAGTGGTATTTTCAAACACAGAATGTTAAAACCAACTTCACTAAAAGATGTATTTTATCATTCTGAGTTCAGGCATACTAAATTCGTTTTTCTACCATGTTCCCTGGGTCAGTTCTGATTATAAGGTGTAATAGTCAGTCTGCCCATTCTGGCCTATGGGGAGCAGGTAGCCTTGCAATAGTGAAAAACGAAAATGGCTGTAATTCACTATTAGGACATGCCACACACACCAGGGCATGTCCTACCTTATACCTACAATGCACCCTGCCCTAGGGCCTACTTTAGGGGTGACCAACATGCAGTAAAGGGAAGGTTTAGGGACTGGTAAGTGGGTGTACTCACCAAGTCGACATAGCAGCCCTAGGCTGCACACGGGCTCTGCGATGGCAGGCCTGAGACACATTTTACAAGCCGCTTCTGTGGATGGCACAACCAGTGCTGCAAGCCCACCAGCGGTATTGGATTTACAAGCCCTGGGCACACTCAGTGCACTGTACTAGGGACTGACAAGTAAACCAATCATCCAATCATGGAGTCACTAATACATAACATAATTTATCCTAGGGAGCACTTGCACTGTGGCACTGGATAGCAGTGGCACAGTGCCCAAAGCATCTAACACCAGCAAAAACGGATCGGTAACATAGGAGGCATCATAAAAAAATGGAAGGGAGACCCACGCCAAGGATGCCAGGTCTAACAGTTAGCATAAGTAACTAAGTGAATCTAAGCCTAACTATAAAGTCCCTGTAACCTTTGTTTTTTTCAGGGAATGTCTATGGTTTTTTTAACGTTATTTCCTAACTATAATGGCTCTGTAACCTTTGATTTTTTTCAAGTGAATATCCATGGTTTTTTAAAGTTATTTCCTAACTATAACATCCCTGTAACCTTTGTTTTTTTAGTGACTGTCTAAGGTTTTTTTACATTTTATTTCCCGACTGTTACCAGTAACCTCTAAGAGTGGGTGTATAAGTTGGTGAGTGTGTGTGTGTGAGTGGCAGTATGGGTTTGTGAGTGGGTGTTTGAGTGGCTGTATGGGTCTGTGAGTGGGTGTATGAGTGGCTGTGTGGGTCTGTGAATAGGTGTGTGAGTAGCTGTATGGGTCAGTGACTGGGTGAGTGAGTGGCTGTATGGGTCTGTGAGTGGGTAGCTGTGTGGGTACGTGACCAGTTTTGTGAGTGGCTGTATTGGTCTGTGACTGAGTGTGTGATTGGCTGTATGGGTCTGTGAGTGGCTGTATAGATCTGTAAGTAGGTATGTGAGTGGCTGTATGGATCTCAAAGTGGGTGTATGAGTGGCTGTATGGGTGTGTGAATAGCTTTCTGTGTGTGTGAGTGAGTGTGTGAGTGGCTGTATGGGTCTGTGAGTGGGTGTGTGAGGGTTATGTGGGTTTGTGATTTGGTGTGCGAGTGGCTGTATGGGTCTGTAAGTGGGTGTGTAAGTGGTTTTGAGGGTGTGTGAGTGGGTGTGTGAGTGGCTGTATGGGTGTATGAGTGGCTAAGTGAGTTACTGTGTGGGTCTGTGAGTGTGAGAGTGACTGAATGGGTATATGAGTGGGTGTCTGAGTGTCTGTGTGGGTTTGTCAGTAGCTGTGTGAGTGACTGGACCAGAACGGAACATCACCTGCCTCTTTATTCAACAAAAGTCCACAGTTTTGCAAGAAATGCCTACCCAACTGGAGTACTTTCAACTGTTAATTAGTAAGTGCTACCTCATTGGGTAATAACTAGTGCATATTCTACACTATAGCTACGTAATGGACCACGAGCAAATGTCTCCAGTGAACTTGTGTATATGTAATTTCAGCAATGTGATTGTTCCTTGAGCGTCTTGATCCATAAATCTGTGATAACATGAATCCACGACTAGAAAATAGGACGAGACTACGAAAGGGGGAATCTCGACCAAACAAGAGTACTTTCTCCTAGCTATATGAAGTAAGTTCTTCTTTGTTTGGTAGAGAAGTACTTAAGAATTCTCTACATCAAGAACGCATCACCAAAATCAGTAGGAAATGCTTTCAGAGGCCTTCTGGTAAGCTGTCCAAAAATGTGGGGAAGGAGGTAAGACCTTTACATTCTACTAAGGAAAATGGGGCAGGGACAAATGGACAGACTTTGCAGATGATTTTGGGCATTTGCATACTCAGAGTAATTAAAAAGGAGAACCATGGACTCTGCTCTCAAAACAAGAAAGAAACCACTCGTCATAGTCACTGCAGATTAGATTGCACTCCAATAGATCAACAATGCACTCCTCTCCATTAAGGATTTCAGATTGTTTTTCAACGTGTAATACAGCAGGAAACACACTTGCTTTGCCTTCGCCAATCCCAAGAAGTTAGGATCATTTGTGCTTCATAGAACTGGAGCTTCAACTAGGTCACCTGCTGTGTTTATTTTTATAAGTGCTTCCCATTGAGGTTTCAATTTTGTAAAATGAGCATCGGGGCCATAATGGAGCACTTTCTGCTGGTTAATTAGTAAGTGCTACCTCATTGGGTTAATCGCTAGTGCATATTTAACACTACAACTGCATAAAGGACCACAAGGTAATGTCCCAAGCAGCCTTGTGTGCATGTAATTTTGTGAATGTGATTGTCCGTTGACCGTCTTCACCCACAAATCTTTGATTACATGAATCACGCTTCACACCATCAATCGGATCAAATTTTATAGCTAAATATTCAACCTCATCCCTATTTGAAAAATTAATGAAATCAATAACTTTACCCATTGCACCATTTACTAATCCTTCCTCAACATTTAAATTATGCCACAAATTACTCTACAGTTTGTGCACACACGTAAAAACTTTTCTAATCCTGCATTTCTGTATTTCACGTCAGATGCTTGACGCATATTCTTTAGTAGGTCCTTGTATTGGAAGTTTAGCCAAATGTTTACAATACCAATACTTCCCAAAGAATTCTGAGTTTCATCATGTAGAAGTGTCTTGAAAACAGGCTGTCCTTTGATGGGGGTAAGTTGCAGTAGGTCACCGAAGACAATTAAATGCTTTTCTGCAAACAGCACATCATACTCTTTTTTAAAATCTGTTGTATTCTCAAGTGTACGAAGGCGAGCATTAAGTTTGAGACCATGCTCCCCTCATCGATGATTAAAAGCTTCAGTTTCTTCAATACTCATGACACCTCATGGCAAGCATCACGAGACATCTTTTGGTATTCCAATTTATTGTCATGTTCAACAGCTAGCATACGTAGTCAATGTAGAGTCATTCCTTTAATACTGTATGCAGCTAATTCAATTGGTGCTGTTACTACACACTTACATTTTATTCTGTTGTCCTCTGTAGGTAAGCGGTGAGAACTTTAATTAAAAACCTTTCACGGTGCCAGCTTGACCACTGATGTATAATAGTATTGGCTTAAATGATGAGCATTCACATTCTTTCTTTGTGTGGAGGAATCTGCACTCTATTTTTCTTTTACCTTTATATAAATGTCTTTCTGTTCATCGTTCAGTTGTCCAACTAACTATTCAAAGTCAACAGTCTCTTGTCTCAGCTTGTTCCATTACAGTTTCCTCCTTATTCATGGCTATTGCAGATCCGTTTTCTGTTTTTTGTTGTCCAAGAGGATCTTGACTCAGTGGTGCCGAACTTTGACTGCTTTGGGAACTCTCCTTAGCTATCTCAGCAGCAATCGTTTCCTCCTGTTCAATCTCATCATTTAACAGTTGCAAGTAGCTTAGGAAGACTGAATACTGAATGGTATCTTTCACAGCATTGAAAAAATCTTCATGGCAGTCATACTCTCAAAGTAATTCTGTTTCAGTACCCCAAGACTTGAAGAGTTGTAGAAGTGCCAAATAGAAAAACTCTCTTCTGTCAGGAGTTTGGCAACCAAGTTTTCTGTGGTTAATTAGATTTCATTTTGTGTGTCTCACCAGACAAATGTCACATACAACTACTGCATATTTCCCTTCTTCTATGTTTTCAGTTACATTGTTTCTGTATCTGCAATGTTGAAGTACTTCACAAAGGCACATGTTTTCTAGATGTGGACTCCTTCTTGTATAGTATGTATCCAACATATTTGATTTCATAATGTCTGTAATTTTTTGGGTCGAACTCTGCTAGGTACTTTAATTTCTGGGAAAGACTTTAGCACTCTATTTCGCATACTTGCTAGGCCTAGACTTACCCAAACAATTCCCCTTGGGTTCGCTAACAAACTGGCCGAGCTCAGCCAGTCACAGTCCTCATAGGACCCCATCTCACCATGATAAAGTATTTTCAAGCTGAAGCTGTACATTTTTTGGGTTAGAGTTTTCTCTGAAAAATCTTCTCCCACATCTCCTTCCTCTCTGTTTTCTCTGGTTTTATACTATATGAGGTGACATACCGAGCAACAGCGATGGAGTTGTCTGCCACAAATTGTATATCCATATTTGCATTTTGAGAATGACACAGTTATAGTCATTAATATACTTGAAGGCCTCTGTTCTTCTCATTTTTGTGCTTTTTGCTGATTTCCATGTCAGTGTATGTCTGACTCCAGACTAAAAACTATTCACTCTTCCTTGGGAAATGACAGGTCATGGGAATCCAAATCGAGATCTTGTGTAAAATCTTCCTTTGCATCTGTAGTTTTGACTGCAGTACTTTACACATTTATTTGTTTGAAAGTGCAGAACTTGTTGTCTCCAGTCTTTTTTACTACTTTATTTTGGGACGGTGCATGTCATCATACTGTTCTATGAAAGTACAGATTCATCACTGTCTGTTTCTAAATTCGGTGCATCTTTTATCCATAACAGCATATGAATATGAGGAGCACTTCTTGCTTGGTACTCTTTATGCCAAAAGAAATCAGTTACTTTACCAAGAAGTGGAATTGTTTTGTTGCAGATGAAATACAGCATGGCTTGAAACCTGTGGTTAAAATATCTACAAACATTAGCAGGATTCAATGAGCAATGTTCTCCTGCTGTCTTCACATTGGTATCCTTAATGCTTGAGTTCACTTCTCTCAAGTATTCAAGCAGGTCATCCCACACGTCCTTAGCACAACTGAGCATCATAGACCAAGTAGGTGCATCTAGGTTTCTCAATATACATTTGAGTTCTCCATGATGAAGATACCAATACTCATCGGTGCCACATTGGCACGCCATCAAATTAATCAAGTTGTATTCTAACTTTTCATCCTTTCCATGAACTTTGTCAATGAATTCCTTTGCAGAGAGATTTTGAAGATTAACTCCTGTCTTTAGTATGTGGACTACAGCACATGAAAGTCCAGACAAGTCACTCTAAAACAGAAGATGGAAAATGTATGGAATGCACTGGCGAAATCTTTGAATTCTCTGAATATAATCTGGTTGACCAGTATTCAGCTGCTGGTATCTGTAAGGAGCGGTTATCATAGCAGCCACCTGCTCCAGTGGGAAGCAGTTGTGGAAAACAGCAAGCCTCTAAACTTTTCCTCCACACACTCATAGGAGCTCCTTTTGCTTGTTTCATTTGAAAGAGATCGATAGCATTACTGATGACTTCTTTAGCATACAGGGGATGGATGCTATAGTGTTCATACATTTTTTCTACCCTGGATCAATCCACTTTTTCAATCTGTCCACTAGATAGTAATATTTCATCCTACATATGTTATATCTTGAACAACATCAACATTTTTATAATAAATATTATTTTAAACCAGGCATAATGTTTTTTTTTGCTTTATTAACATCCATTAACTCTTGCCAGATTGTTTTGCTCTTGGTATGGACACCATTTACAAGAATAATAATTGGTTCATCAAAATCTCTGTGTACACCAACAGTTTCAAACAATCTGGGCATGAGACGCTGAGGGCAGTGTCATACAGGCTAGCAATTGTAGTATTGTATGTATTGACTTGCTACCTTTGCCGAGAGCTGCTGTGGCGAGATTTTATTGTAAGGCGTTAAAGATACCCCCTTGGGGGTGCCCGACTGGCAGCACAATTTACTGTATAGTTTCAGACACCCCGATGTCTGCTGCAGGTCCCTGACAGAATGACGAGCTGACGTCCACTGCAGACACGTGACACTGGATGAGGATGTCCACTACAGACGTGCCACAGAGTGATGCACCGATGTCCTCTGCAGGCTCACGACTCAGGATCTACTAGATGCCGTTATCATAAAGTCCAATGGTGACCGGAGCTGCTCTGAAGATGCCGAGGCTGCACAGATTTCTAATTGCCTAGCATCCGGGTGCGGGCCAAGACTGTCTTTATAGTCCCGGTCCAATTAAGATTGCACCTGAGTGGTGACTCATTTCCTGGTTGTATAATCAGCAGGCTCATACCATGACATGTTCTGGGTGACTCAGTTCCTGATTGTATAATCATCAAGCCCAGTCTGGGTGACTCATTTCCTGATTAAATAATCATCAGGCCCAGACCATAACGCAATGGTGTCAACACAACTGCACACAAACTATATGGGGTGAGAGCACTCACACAATCAGATGCACACATGGAAAACACACAGTTTCACCACACAGATGCATATGGGTTATAAATGTGGGTTTATGCAGAGCGAATCCTTCAAGATCGCATAGCGCATGTCCAGGGATGCATATCACGACAAGCATCACATATGGTGGTGCATGTCCCCATGTCACCTATGGCCTATGTACAGCCTACCTTAGGGGTGAGTTATATCTACTAGAACAAATGTTTAAGGCTTGGTAAGCAATTGTCAATTCCAACTCAATCTAGCATTAATGCTGCACACATAGTCTCTTCAGCATCAGGCCCAACACACGTTTAAAGAGCTACTTGTCTAGATTGCTGACTAGGAGTGCCAGTACTTCTGTACAATCTAAATAAGGGTATCAGTCCCTTCCTGGGTGTGTTACTGCATGTGTAAGTAACTATAAAGCTATATGACTAGCTGTCTTAGTATTTCTATGGATCTCTATAACTGACTGTAGGTGTTACTTACTAGCTCTATTACTGAGTGTTGAGGTTTATAATTGTGTGTGCAGCTGGCTCTGCTATTGCTGGCTACATAATTGCTGGATGGTCATCTGAGTGAATGTGTAAGTGCCTCTGTCTCTGTGTGTGACTTATATCTAGTAGAAGGAAAGTTTAAGGCTTGGTAAGGGGTTATCAATGCCAACTCAACCTGGCAGTAAACTGTACACCTAGGCTCTGCAGTAGGAGGTCCAAAACATGTTTAAAGAACTACTTGTCTGGATAGGTGACTTAGAAGTCACTACTTGAGTACAAACCTAAATAAGTGCATAAATGCATCTCTACCTCTCTGGGTGTGTCACTGGATGTGTAAGTAACTATGTCACTCTATGACTAGCTGTCTTAGTTTCTCTATGGCTATGTGTATGTAACTGCCTGTATATATTACTTATTTGCTCTATTACTGAGTGTTCAGATATATAAATGTGTGTGCAAGTGGCTCTGTTACTGCTGGACACATAAGTGCTGTATGTGCACGTGACTGAATGTGTAAGTGTTTCTGTCGCTGTCTGACTGGGTGGGTGAGTGCCTCTATGCTTTTGTTAATACGTGTGTGAATCACAGTATGGGTGGTAAGCAATTTAAAATAGGTGGCAAGCAATATAAAATGCCAACTGAGCATGGCAGTCAAACTGCATACACAGCCTCTGTAGATGCAGGCAGGCCACATATTTAAAGGTCAACTAGTCTGGATGAGTGACTAGGAGTATCACTACTTCAGTACACATCTAAATAAGTATATCAATCCCTCTCTCTGGCTGTGTCACTGGATGTGAAAGTAACTAAGGGCCTTGTACTGATAGTGGCGGTTGGACCGCCGACAGGCCGACCTCCGAATTTTGATACTGGCCGTCAGACCCACAGCTATCAGACGCAAGACCACCAGCTCCACCAGGATCATAGATCCAGAAGGGGCTGCAGTCGGAGGTGCGTCCCAGTATGGTGGAGGTGCCAAGGCAGGAACTGCCATTAAGTTTACATTATCCCTTTACGACAGCATTTTCATGGTTGGAACCCTGCTATGAAAAGATGTTGGACAGATATATGGGGGCCCCAAACAGGGACTGTGCCGTCATAGGCTACTGAAAAGTGGCCCTGGGGTCACATGTAGTGCCCCCACTCACCTTCGTGCACCATGTACCATGCACGACATGGTGCATGGCACACGGTGCACAGACATGCAGGAGGTGCTGCATGGCATAGGCATGTGCTGTGGCCCTTTTTCAGGGCCACAGCATGCCCCCGCCGTGGTACAGAGGCCTTTACGACCAACCAGCCCGGCAGTCGAATTGAAATACGGGGGTTAGACCACCACATGCTCGTCGAACGGTCTCCCTACCGCCGCTATGGTGGCCGGAGGTCCGACTGCCCGACATCAGAATCAGGCCCTAAGTCACAATGTCTTTATGTCTATATAAGTGACTGTATATATTGCTTACTACCTCTATTACTGACTGTTGGGTTTTATAAATGTGAATGCAACTGCCTCTGTTACTGCTGCATACATAAGTGCTGTATGGGTATGTCACTGAATACTTACATGCCTCTACTTCTCTCTTACATGCAAGGTGAGTAATTATGCTTTTGTAAATACGTATATACCTTGCAGTATGGGTCAAAGACTGTATATTTAACTATGCCTAGGGGGTCTCAAACTACACATGTGAGTCAGTGAGACTTTAAAGTGCATGCCTAACACACTAAGCAACTACACCCTGCCCTATGACTTACCTACACCCTACCTAAGGGGTAACTAGTACATAGTAAAACAGAAGATTAAAGCTCAGCAAGGAGTTTTTAATGCCAAATCAACCATGCGGTAAAACAACACGCACACACTCTACAGTTCCAGGACAACACTTGATTAAAGGACTTCTCACACACCTACTCTCAGACCCAGACAGACACTCACAAACTCATTAACACACCCACAGAGACACTCACACACATTAATAAACCCACAAAAACACTCACTCACAGATTCTCTCATACACTCACAAAACATTTGCATATATTATACACACTTTTATTAACTTCATCTATATACATACCTTTAAAATCACATATTTTTTTAAACTATACTGTAATTCACATACCTGTAAATTGAGTTGGTTGATCAGGTTTATTTGATGCTCTCAGTTAGACTGTAGGCTTAGTGTGAATGTAAAAACTAAGCATAAGAATGACACATCACACTCATACAAAGCAACCATTAATGGGAACCTGTTCAAATTTGCTCCTAGTGATACTGTTGAAGGTAGCAAATCAAAGCGTCTCTTTCAATTTTTACTTTTCTTAACCCACTTCTAAATGGTCACTGTTTCTTAACCCTTTCTTGCACTCAAGTAAAGAAGCCCAATATAGGAGATGTTTTGGGCGTGTTCGCAAATTCTTCGCGGCCCAGTGTAACTTTGCCACAAATGCACAAATAGGAATCCATTCCTGTACCCTAAGATATATGGTTATGTTCCTGGGGAGAGGTCTCAGTGGAGAGGAGAGTACTTGTTATTCTTACTATGGAATAGTAAGCTCTTACATGTGAGGTATGTACGTTTCCCACCCTACTATGCATACTGTACTGCTGAGCCTGGAGAAAGGTGTGAGCAGAGAGGCAGTGTCTCTTTACACCTTACTCTACACATTGGTTACCTTCATGCAAGGTCACACTGGAGAGACCAGTCTCTCTCCATTGTCTGCTATGCACAGTTGTTCGGCTGTGGAGACGTGCCAGTGAAATACAAGTGTCTCCTTACACCCTATTGTGCACTGTTGTTATACTACGAAAAGGTCTCATTTGACAGTCTACTTTGTCCTCATATCTAATAATGCATAAGTATTGTAATAAAGGAAAGTGTAAATTCTTCCTCTAAAAAAAGTTTACCATCTTGCGAGACTCTCATGGGATTGTAAAAAAAGTAGTGATTTGACTTTTTCTAATAATAATAAATGGACTTAAAGTAAATAAATGAGTATTAATGTGTGCCAAGTACCAATGTTTGTCTCATGCAGATAAAACAAGTGTTTTTTTTTCATAAATCTAAGTGATTTATTTTTCTTTCAATTATATAATGTATTGCATTTCACTAAACTAAACACACTTCTACTTTTCTGGTGTACATAAATTATACATACTACATCAGGATATATTCAGTGTAAATGCAAAGTCCATTATAAAAAGTTTGTTCTCTCGAGATCAAACCAGGAACTACTGCTCCCTCGCACTGGTCGTGAGGGATTGCCTCCCTGGCTCTCGCAAGAGTCTTGTGGGCTCTTTGGAGAAGGAAAAAAATGGAGACATAGTACAAACGACATAGATTGTGAAACTATAGGGTAGCTCTGTAAAGAGCTGCTTTTGTTACCAGTTTTCTATAGCTATAAAAAAAAATCTATTTTTTATAATAATTTTTGCTATTTTAATTTTATTTGAAAAGGGTATGACAAAAACATACAACTTGAAGTGTTAAACAAACACCAACAGCATCTCCTTAAAAACAGAAAGGAGAAAAACTTACAAAAAAGTGTTAACAAAAAATAACTACTGCATGTGGGGGCACATATGCTCTTAGACAAGTTTTTCCTGGGCAGACTTGCTTGTCTTTGATGAAAAAATGATCTGTTTACACAAGCAGTAAACTAGCGCTTTGTTCAATAAAGAAGGGCTATTTTCCGCTTGTGCACTTAGAACCTGCTCAGGCACAGTATCTCTGGGAGCAAATGATGTTCAAGCTTGTGGAATTGTCAAGCTCCGCAGCACAAGTCAACTCTGCCCCTGCAAGACTTTGTGGATGCATTGACATCAGGTGTCTCTACATCCCTGTGGTATTCATGCTATATTGTTTATTTCTGTTCCCCCAGCTAAACTCTTTGCTGCAAAGTTTACAGGTAACGTACTTTGCAAAACTTTCTTGGCACCTGGTTTCATTTAAAAAATTGCCAAACCAAGGATTCCTTGGGTGGCTGAGATATCTGAGCTAGTGCAGAAGCCCCGAGTTGTTCTTCTGAATTTGATGAAGGCATCTTTGTGAAAAAAGGGAAACAGGAGTGGAGAGCAAGGATGGAATCTTCTTCTGAATAAAGACATCCATATGAATCAATCACAATCCTTCCTTAGGGTGTGGCTTCTCTCCTGGACCTCTTGCAAGATTAATTTGGGTGTGACACGAGGTCGCAAAAATATTATTGCTTTATATATGTCATGGAACAATCAATCAATTTTTTCCAAATTCAATTTTTTCCAAATTAATTAACATCTCTAATGTCTTAATTTGTTCAGCATTACAAGAAAAGACTGTTATTAACTTAATTGCAAATGCACAATGTGAGAAGTTGGCCTGGCATATGCTGTCCACTAGTTATAGTGGGCACCTTGCACCAGTCCAAACGACCCTTATTGATGATAGGTTTAAAGACAACCTTTATTGAAAGCTATCCTAGTGGTAGCTATGGAGAGCAGCCTTCAGGCTAAGTCTTAAAGGAGTGTAAAGCAGCTTGGTTTACCAGATTATAACCTCTTGAATAACTAAATGAAAGGAGAACCACACAAGATATATATAAAATATATGTATTTATTTCTAAACACTAACTACTAATCCCTTTATGAGATTAGAGTTCAAGATACACAGTATCACAGTATTAAAACGACAGTAAATAGCACAATACACAGTGGGCTCCAGGGGGAGACCAAACCATATACTAAGAAAGTGGTATAAGAACCACGACTTGACTAGACACAGTGCCTAGAGCACGTAGAATCGCTGGGACCCCAAGGAACCACCCAAGGTAGTGACACAGGAGACCCACGGGGGACGAGTGCAGTGTGAGAACACAGCCGCGAGCGCCATAGGATTCAATGCGGAAAGTCGCGGTTGGAATTTTAAAGATAAAGGACACTTAGGAGAGGACTTTGAGCAAACCCCTTTAGACTTAAGGGGTTCTAGGGCCAACACCCATGTGAGCATCGGAGTACTCTAGTTACCTCACCCAGGGAAGCCGGGTGCATAGGTGTCAAAAGGTGTCGGGAATCGTCGTCGTTTTCAATGGCGATCTGCTGCAAAGTGCTGCTGCCGTGAAGGAGAAAAGTGTCCGGTGTGATCCAAGCCTGGATCGAAGATGTGAAGAACCTGAAAGCAGAGGGGACAGAGTCTGGGTCACTAGCCAGTGACCAGGAGCGGAGCAATCGAATGCCCACCGAAGTCGGGTGCTTCAGGTGCGAAGAGGTGAAGCTTGACTCTGCAGCCACGGGGTCCCAGAGACGTCGACGGTGACCAGGAGCCGGATTCAAGCTGTCCCACAAAGGGTGTCGAGTGCTGGGGTGTCGGTGATTGGATTGACTACAACAAGCCTTGGCAACAGCAACCCACGCAGGAAGAGAAAAGATGCTTCTGTGCGGACCAGCAAGGTCCTGGGGACTCCCCAAGCAATGGAGAGTCAGGGCACATCTGGAGCAACCAGGGAAGCCCAATAAAAGTTAGAGTTGCTTTCTTGGGGATGCACAGGTCAACGGACCAGGGATCGCGAAGGGACCTTGAGAGGAATCACAAAATGGTGGTCCACGGAACACTCGTTGAGTGTAGGCCTGCAATCTTCAGTGCAATTACTGCTCGAGGGCAGGGCTACAAGTAACCCAAAGCTCAGCCTCAGGGGTTTCCGGAAAGCTGATGCTTCTGCAAATGGTTGCGGTGTCCAGTGGTTCAGGTTGCACGGTCTCCACGAGGGATACGGGCCTCAGACTTGCTGTGGGCACAGATCAACCTCAGAAACCTTGGAAAACCCACCTCTTGTGTGGCAATATTCTTCGGAGTCCGTCGGAGCTTGGAGATGCCAACTGGTCAGTTGCGTTAAAGGTGCCTGCCTTGCAGGGGAGTAACTCCTTTACTCCAAGGGAGATTCTTCAGTCATCCAGCGTAGTGTAGATCGTCAAAGTACTTGGTTTATGGTATAAGAGTGTAGTCCAGGTGTAATCTAAAATCCTGTAGTCAGGGTTTCCTACTTTATACCCAAGGAAGGGGTGGGACAAAGTCTGGGGACCCACCTATGGGAGGGTCAGGAAAGAGGGGTGGCTACACCCATTTCCTTTGTCCAGTTTCACGCCAGAGCAGGGACTGTGTGCCCCTGCAACCGGTTTGAGCTGGACTATGCACAGGGACACCAAATGTGCACCCAGTGCAGACTTCAAAGCACTCTGAAAGTGCACCCACCCAGCCCCAATACACTAAAGCCTGTCTGGGAGGTGGTCACACCTCCCTGTGACAGGAAACCTATTATCCAGGCCTCCCCTGCCGGAGTTTCGCCCAGCAGCAGGAGGGCAGACTCGTGTCTGTGGCTGCAGCATCCATTTTGTGATGCCATGGTTCTGTTAAGCTGGTACCGGGTGTACCGGTGGTCCCATGTTGCTCCCTCTAGAAGGGAGGAATCATACCTCTCACCCCAGTACTGGGGTGGAGGTATGGTTCCAAGGTGTTTGTCACCAAACACGACAGTTTTTCATGTAGCCATTCTCAAGTTAGCATTTACCGCGGGGTTATAATGCACTTAAGAGTATATGGTCTGGCTGCATCACAAACAACCCCGGAATGAAGATTCCGAAAGCTGCAGAGGGGCTCTGCTCATGCATGGGCACCCTCTCACATGAAACCCAGCACCCTGCCTTCAGGATTGCTAAGGCCTGCCATAGGGGTGGCTGATAGGTTTACATGTGCAGTGATATGGAGAGATATAGGGAACCTATATCTCAGTAAAGAGTGCATATACCACCTTACACAGGCTGCTGTAGCAGACCTGTTGTGTCATTTTAAAAGGCTTCCCATGGGTAGCACAATACATGCTGCAGCCCTGGTAGGCCCTGGGGTACCTAGGCCCTGGGTACATAGTATACCATATACTAGGGACTCACAAGGGTACCCAGAATCCAATCTGGAGTGTACTTAAAGTACATACAATCAATTTAAGGGGAAAGCAGATAGGCTGGGGTCCTGAATAGCAGGATCCCAGCCAAACTAAGTCGAAAACCAGCAAAAGACCAGGAAAAAAGTGGGGGCAACCATGCAGTCAGATTCCACCTTCCTACACACAATCTCGCAGGTAGACCTTGAGAGCCAAACAGGAAGTATAGCCCACTCAAAGTCCTCCCACGAGCGTTTCTTCAGATCCTAAAAATATTAGTGCTTCATATATTCAAAGGAAGAAATCAAAATCAATTTTAATAACATAATCAATTTCTGTAATCTGTTACTTTGTTCAGAATTACAGGTAAACACTGTTCTTAACTTAATCCCAAATGTACGATCTCGTGAGAGGGTCACAAGAGCCAACCAGGAAGTGCATCCCCCTCGGAGTCAATGCAGGGGATTGTGTGATTGACTCCCCGAGCGTCTCGCAAGAGCCACCACCTTTGGAAAAATAAAAAGGAACATTGCAACCATATTTTAATGACTCTCTTTCTACAGATTAATATTAATTATTAACTGAGCGCATGAAAAAGAATTATAAACAGTAGATTAAAACAAAATATGGAACTCTAGTGAGTAATCTGACACTTAAAAATAGATTTATACAATGAAACGTAATACTATACAATATTAAAAAAACTGATTACTCTCTTTCTGAATTATAATTACAACTTAAATGTAAAAACACATACAAAGACTATGAAACGTTTTGGTGGGCTGCTGAAGATTGGTGAAACACGCCGACTGTTGGTGAGGACGGCGAGCCGATTTCTTCTCTCCCCTGCGGGAGGCTTATCGCTGACAGCATGGGACTCGGTCTGCCCTTAAAACATTAACCTCTCACGAAAAGTGACCTCAACCACTGCACTCAGGGCAACCAATGCGGGTGTACATTGAGAGGTGGAGACACTGCTCAATAATTGTTTGCTCCCCCAGCGGCAGTGATCCGGTCCGCTTCCCCGACCCAGGGCCTCGCTCTGGGGGTAATCCTTTGATCCCAAGGTGAGAAGTGACTCGCAACTGGTCTAACTTGGATACACTTGAAAGGCGCGGGGGATAGCAGAGAAGCAGCATGCTTTGATGGCCTGACCGGAAGAGACATACTCGGAGCTGACGGATTACAGCGGAACGCCAACTAGACAACCATAGGGCCCTCAGGGGGTCTGCCCTTAAGAGACCAGAAAGGGACCTGAGGGGATCGCCGGGGTCCTAGGAGGAGTGACGCGACCTTCCCGGGCACCCAACAACTATTGTCTACGCAGCAGGGCAACTTGTGGCGATATCCCCTTGGCTACTTGATAAGAACAGAAACCCAAGCATTCCGACCTTGTACCTAGACCCAAGAGCCCTCTGACAGGGGACAGTGACCCAGCGGGAGGGGGGAAGCCGACAGACCACGTGGTTCTTACTATGGTAGGCGGCGGTGAGTACCCCTTTCTGTGGAACCCACAGAAACAATTCTAAAATGGCGGCGATCAAGGGAAGTCGTGGGGTGCACCAACAAAAAATCGATAAATTTGCATGGCAGAAAATGCAAGATGGATGGCTGCCAAGTCTGGGTTCATAACAGGACACCCAACAGAAGGCGAGCGTACAAGAGCCACCCACGCTCCAAGATGTCCTGATGGCCATTAATGGTGTACGCACATCACTGGAGGGTCGTATTGACTCGGTTGCCACGGACATGTCCCTGCTCAGAGCAGATCTACGTAAAATGGACTCCCGAGTGAAGGAGGTGGAGGATGTCACACAAGAACTTGTCGCCGACGCTTCCATTCTGAAAAAACAAGTTTCTGAATTACAACAACGGACCGAGCTCCTTGTGACCCAGCTTAACGACTATGAAGGAAGATCGCGGCGCAATAACGTCAGCATCCTAGGGGTGCCGGAGAGGGCCGAAGGAACAGCAGTGGACCTCTTTGTTGAAGACCTTGCGACTAACCACCTGCAGCCTAAACACCTTTCCAACTATTTCTCTATTGAGAGAGCCCCCCGTGTCCCGGGGGGCAGGCCCAAGCTGGGGGCGCCCCCTCGACCTATCCTGGCGAAAGTGTTTATTTTTCGAGACCGAGATCATATTCTCCAGATGGCCCGGTGTGCCCCCCTCCCTCAAGTATGAAAATAGCACAATCACCTTTTTCCCTGATTTCACTGCCAAAGTTCAGAAACAAAGACGCTCTTTTCTGGAGGTAAAAAAGGCTCTCAGAGATAGAGAAATCAAGTCTGCTATGCTGTTTCCTGCAAAACTGCGAGCAGAGGCTGAAGGTAAAAGCTGGTTCTTCACAGACCCCACGGAGGCAATGGAATGGCTCGACGGCTGGCAGAGAGTGAGAGAGAAGGGATGACCGGAGCGGCAAGAACGACGAGGGATGAAGACGCAGAAGGGACAAGACTCCACCCATGACTTGGTAGACCACAACACGGCGGGTGGTTCTTGAAATCACCTTGGAAGCTTGATCTAAGACTCAACTGGTGAACAATCACCCTGATGTTCAAATTGTGTTCTCGACTTTGGGGGGGCGGGGCGGGCTGTGAGATCAGTATGGACCTGTCAATGTACTAGTGACCGGCATGGCCCGGCCGCTGGTGGGGATGGAGTTGGCCTGCACCAAAGACCGAGGAATCGTTGTCCTGGACTGTGATGAGTATACTGTACTATATCTATTGATTTCTGTAGCCTAATCTATGATGATCCGGGGAGGGGATAGGAGGGGCGGGTAGAGCCTACGTTTCCTCCACTTCTGGGTTGGGAGGGCGACGGGCACTCTGTGCTGTTGGGGAAGCAGGTCACCAGATTCCATTATGCAGGGAGGCAGGGAGGGCGGTGGGGGGAGTTCCGGGTAGGGGGGGTGATAGTTTGGTTTGTAGTCTTAGTTTAGCACAGCCACAAAACACTAATAGTATGTCAAATCTGGAGCTAGATTCTCATTCCTGGTGTCCAACGGCCCCACAATCGTGTATGGGGAACACTTCCTCTATTTGCTTTCACGCAACAATGCGTGCCCAGTTCATAGGCAAACGCACAGCACGTGCGTCCACACATTGAGCTACCACTGTAGCTCCTGTGTGACGTGTGCTCCGCTACTGACACAGTGAGCCTACACTTACATCTCCACTAATGGGACCAAGCGCGGAACTTAAGTTCCTTACATGGAATGTATATGGGCTCGGGGATAAACTCAAGCGAGGTATAGTCCTCCAGTATCTGAAGAGACAGGCCCCTGACATAGTCCTCATGCAAGAAACCCACTTGATTGGCAATACGTGTAAGGCCCTAAACCGATGAGGTTATCAATTGACAGCGCATGCGGGGTTTACTTCTGGCTCTTGTGGGACAGGTGTGCTTCTGCATTGGAACTGCCCCCCCATATGGTTAAGAAAATATGGGCTGACGAACAGGGCAGGTTTGTGGTTGTATCTGATTCCTGGGAAGGGAAAACACTTAATGTGCTCTCGGTCTATGTTCCCCATGCGCTGCGGCAGTCCACCCTACAGGACCTTAGCAAATTTATCCTTGACCTCCCAATCGGAACGTTAGTGATAGGGGGAGACTTTAATCTTACCGTAGATCGCTCACTTGACCGACTGCCCCCACGCAGAGATCCTACTTCTGGCTCTAAACTGGCTGAGTTCCTCTCGGCTCTCGGCCTTGTAGATATCTGGAGACACCTTAATCCTACTACCACTCAATTCACCTTCCACTCTGGGGCACACAACAGCCAATCGCAAATAGACTACATGCTCACACACGCTGCGGATCTGCCTGAATTCAGTGAAGCCCGCTGCCTAGCACGTGGAATCTCGGATCACTCCTGCATCTTGGCTAAGATGACGGTGGGTCCCCAATCCAAGTGCACAACCCTGACTGTAAACCCATGGGCACTCAAAATACCTCATATCAAGTCGGCACTAACCAAAGATACTGAAATATACTTTAAGGAAAACGTTGGCTCGACAACCTCAGCTCAAATCCTATGGGGCGCATTTGGGGCAGTTATAAAGGGAAGGGCTCTTGCCTTGATGGTAGGACACAGGAAAGAACTAACGAAACGTATTGATCAACTTGAAGTAGAAATTATGAGGGGTGAAAAAGCCCTGGCACAGTCCCCTGACCATGCTGCCCAGCAGTTATTGGCGGTTAAGACACTCAATGACAGACAACTACTCACTGAGGCAGCCAAGGCAAAACAAAAGTCAACCTAACATAAAATCTATGAACATGGGGAGAG
This sequence comes from Calotriton arnoldi, assembly GCA_963921515.1. NCBI lineage: Eukaryota > Metazoa > Chordata > Amphibia > Caudata > Salamandridae > Calotriton > Calotriton arnoldi. The sequence continues at coordinate 88,952 of CAWUFW010010579.1, read as the reverse complement.
AACGGGCAAGCTATTAGCCTGGCTGGAAAAAAGAGAGCAGACATCGCGATGGGTACACCAATTGCTGGGGCCCACAGGAGAGGAGATCACAGACCCCCGAAATATCGCAGAAACATTTGCCACCTACTTTGACTCGGTATATACATCTGCCGTGAAGGTCTCGTGGCTAGCAGCGCGGGAGCTTCTCTCCACTATCAAAGTCAACTGCTTATCACCAGAGGAAAGAGACTCCCTTGAAGGGGAACCCACAGAAGAAGAAATCCAACACGCCATACGGGACATAAAGTCGGGCAAGGCTATGGGACCCAACGGGCTCCCAATTGAGCTTTTCAAATTAACGGCTTTCAAATTCACCCCCTATCTCTGCCAGATGTATTTAGAAAGCTATGAGAATGGGCTGCTACCAGAGGAGATCAGGTTGGCCACGATTGTTGTAATACACAAGCAGGGCAAACCAACCAATGATTGTAAGGCATATAGACATATCTCTCTTCTTACTGCAGAAGCCAAGATACTAGCAAAGCTATTGGCCAATAGACTTATTCCCCTGATCACCGGGCTGATACACCCGGACCAGTCCGGTTTTATGCCTGGTCAGAACACTGCCTTGAATTTACGACGCCTACATGGGGTGCTGGGTAGGCAGCACACACTTGGGGAAGAGGTGGCCTAGTTATCCCTGGACGCCAAAATGGCCTTCGATACCATTGAATGGAACTATATGTTTGCGGTCCTGGCAAGAATGGGCTTTGGGCCCAATTTCATAAAATGGATCAAGTTGTTGTACACCAGCCTGATTGCTCAGGTAGTGGTGAACAGGCACACATCTAGACAGTTTCAACTGCGTTGGGGAACTCGGCAAGGGTGCCCCCTGTCACCCCTAATATTCGCCCTAGTGCTAGAACCCTTGGCGATTTGGGTGAGGAGAAACCCTCTTATACGGGGACTCAAATGGACCGAAAATCATGAAGATAGAATTTCGCTCTATGCGGATGATATCTTGTTATATATGGCCTGTCCAACATCTACTCTTCATCGTATCCTTCATATTTTCCGTATATTTGCCAACCACTCAGGATATACAATTAAATTGGTCCAAGTCGCAACTATACCCATTGCAGGGCCCACAGCCGTGCATACCAAGGGAGTATGAAATCCCTGTAGCGCCAGCGGGCTTTCGCTTCTTAGGAATCTATATAACGACGGATCCCACCCGCTTTTATGAAGCAAATTTGCAAGGGCCCTTGACGCGTTTCCGAACTGACGTAAAACATTGGCGTTCCCTTCCTTTGACTCTCCTGGGACGCGCAACCCTGTTTAAAATGTTGGCATTGCCTCGCTTTCTCTATGCGTTGCAAAACACCCCATGCAGAGTCCTACTTTTCTACCATTGATAGCGCCGTACGTACCCTGCTGTGGGATGGACGGGCACCGCGTATAGCGATGCAGAAATTATCGGCGGGATGGTATGACGGGGGGATTGCGTTGCCTGACCTTAGGTCATATTACTGGGCATCTCAACTTGTGGTGATTAATCGCTGGGCTCATGGGGATCGGGATGACCCGAGTTTCCGCACAGACTGGTGGCTTATGGGACAAGGTGGATATCACAAAGCACTATACACGAACCCCAGGAAATTGGACTGGCATGGGGTTAATAAAAAATTGGGCTGGCATAACAAAATTGCACGCGCAACTCCACTCTGGGAATCTGAGCAGTTGGGCCATCTAAGTGCTTGCCCCGGGTTTGATAAGCAGGACCTGATTGGGATTTCGACGGTGGGGGACATGTGGAACTCTAATGGATTGGCCACATTTGCTGATCAACAGAAAGATTATAAACTCGCACATACCAAAACATTCAGGTATCTGCAGATCAACCACGCACTTAAAACAGCAATACCAGGGGGTGGTCCGCTTCCTGAGGCTTCCCCACTAGAAGACAGACTGATACTCGACCCCATGGTCAAGAAGGCCATATCCCTAACATAGAAAAAATTGATCAACAACCGCCCAGATCTTTTAACGCGCTTGCGGCAGCGCTGGGAGGCGGATATAGGAGTGCTTGAGGAAGATGATTGGCGAGACGCCCTGGCATCCCCAAGGGAGGTAGCCATTCCTATGAGACTGCGGCTTGTTCAACTCAAAACTTTACACAGCGTGTATCTTGCCGCAGGAGTTTTGGTCAGGATGGGCAGGAGGGAAGATTCTTATTGCCTCAGACAGTGTCACCAGGAGGGTACTTACTTTCACAATGTCTGGGAGTGCCCAATCATCCAAAAATACTGGGAAAAAATCACAGATCAAATGGAGAGAGCTGGGGGGAAAAAATTGGCGGGTACCCCGAAGCTATGCTTATTAAACGTATGGGAGGCCACAGACCTCACCCAGACAGAGAAATCATGGGCTTCATTGGGATGGGCCCTAACAAAACGAAATATCGCACAAAAATGGGGCATGGGTAAAGCGCCAACTATCGGAGATTGGGTTGCTGATATGGATAGAGCCATGATTGCCAAAAAAGATGTTTTCAAACATAGAGGATGCCCCCAAAAATGGGATCGTAAGTGGGCTGTTTGGAATATATACGGGGGAAATTTGCCTGTCTCCCACTGTGGAGCTACGACGTAGTGAAGCAAAGTTGTATGGCCCATTAAATATCGAGGGCGAGATACTGGAATGATGAATCTTTCTTGTAACACGATACTGAGAATAACCTACACAAATATTGCATCTGATTGTAAGTTAATGATGACACATATTGCTGTGCTCTTTGTTATGTTGCCTAATAAAGAGTTAAAAAAAAAAAAAAGACTATGAAACGTATGCTATTGCAATCTTAATGGACTTGCTTGGAAATGTCTCAATAAGAGCATTAGAAGAACTGAGGAGATAGACAATCTCAACTCAGATATTGTTGTATTACTCTGTTTTATACTCAAACATAATTTTTTAGAAACACTTTTGCAAAGTGTGCACCCTTTCCTGTTAAGTTACAATGCGAAAGCAATTCCGTTTCAGAATATTGTCTGCACACAGGATATATTATTAAATTATTCTACCATACATACACTTAAAAAATACTTTCCTTTCAAAAAACCTAGGGGCCGATTCACAGAACTAATCTGAGATAAAATCCTAAACTTACTACTTTTGGTAACTTTACTACTACTAAATGCCTTTTGTGAATACCGAAAGACGTAAAGTTAGGATTTTGTCTCAGTTTAGTAATAGTAAAGTTAGGAGTCCTAACTTTACTACTACTAAATGCCTTCTGTGAATACCAAAAGTAGTAGGTTTAGGATTTTATCTCAGATTAGTTCTGTGAATCGGCCCCCTAGAAATTTACTGAAAAAAACAAAGGTTAAAGTAACGTTATAATTAGGTTTGATAAAACGATCTTTTTTTTTTTTTAAACATAGATATTCAGTGGAAAAAACAATGGTTACAGTAACGTTATGATTAGGTGATTTCTCAGTGACAACATTAACGTTTTAAACTAAAAAAAAACACAGAAATTCAGCAGTTTTAGTTAGCATATGACATCCCTCATGATATGTTCTATGACATCATTTATGACATCTCAAATGACACCATTATTGGCATCACTGATGACATCATCCAAGCTTTGTTTTGTCGGTTATTGCGCCATAAATTACTATGGTATTAGAGGCCTGACAGTAAATACAAAATAGCTCAGGAGAATATCAGCCATCAAATCTGCCATCACAGACACAACTCCCCTAGGTATAGAAAGCATGCATTATGAGCAACATTGAGCATATACCATACACTTTACTGCTAGCATAGTTCACATTAACAATCAACCACAGTTATATAGGAAACCCTCATTAAGTATGGTGTTCAATCTGTATACAACCGTTGAGAGTCAGCAAAAATCTTAAAAACAGTGAATGTCAGTTCCAAAACAAATGACCTACGACGGACATGTTTTATCTGTATCAAACTCCTAAAACTCATTGAACCTACATGGAGAAAGGAAGTTGATATCACTAGAGAAATGGGTACTGTAAACAGTGCGTACTCTATGGAGAGAGTTCACTTTATGCCACTCTGTTTGAAAACATTGAAATATACCAGAGAGTATTAACCCTTTCCGTGCGCCGGACGGCCGGGAGCCGTCCGACGTCACGGTGGGCGTGTGTGGAGGACGGCTCCCGGCCGTCCTAGCACCCACCAACGGGGGAAGCGCTGGCGCTCCCCCGTGGGCCGCCCATCTACGTGCCCCCCCCGCCCCCCCTCCACGTCATTAGAGGTTTCCCGACGCGCTGGAAGCCATTGCTTCCAGCGCGCCGGAGAGAAGAGGAGGTGAATTTCTCCTCGGGGGAGAGGGGTATTTAAACAAAAGAGGCATCGGGGGAAAGGAAAGGGTTTTCCTTTCCTCTGATGCCTCTTTTGTGCATTCCTGCTGCACGATCGTGCGATCGTGCAGCAGGAATGCCCATTAGACGCCAGGGATTTTTTTTTTTTTATATTTGAAATTGACTACTGTTTGGGGGGAGCGGCCCCTTAGGCAAGGGTCGCTCCCCTCATGGGGGCAATATTTGTTTGGGTTCGTCTGCCCCCCTGGGGGGGCAGATTTCGCAATTTTATTTTTAAAAGTGGCCCACTGGACCACCAGGGAAAATTTGTGGGGAGTGGCCCCTTGGGCATGGGTCGCTCCCCTTTGGGGGCCATGTTTTTGGCTGTCTGCCCCCATGGGGGGGCAGATCTCACCATTTTTGTTTTATATAGGGCCCACTAGACCACCAGGGTTTTATTTGTGGAGAGTGACCCCTTGGGTAAGGGTCGCTCTCCTTTGGGGGCAATGTTTATTGCCATGATGTTGTAAGATTGGGCCCACTAGACCACCAGGGATTTGTTTGTGGGGAGTGGCCCCTTGGGCAAGGGTCGCTCCCCTTTGGGGAGCATTAATTTGGCCGTTTATGCCCCCCCTGAGGGGCAGATTGGCTGATTTCCTTTTTTGTATGGCCACTCGGCCACCAGGGTTTTTTTTTTTATGTTGGGGAGTGGCCCCTTGGACAAGGGCCGCTCCCCTTTATGGGAGGATGATTGTGGCCATTTCTGCCCTCTTTGGGTGGCAGATTAGCAGTATGTTTTTAGGCCCATCTGCCCCCAAGGGGGGCAGAATCCACTAGACACCAGCCGTTTTTACATTTTTATGTTGGGGAGTGGCCTCAAGGGCAAGGGTTGCTCCCCTTTTATGGGGGTGAATATTTTATTTATACCCTTAGGCCCACCTACCCCTTAGCTTGGCTGGTGGATAGTGTGTGGACTGGTGCATTATTTGCATATGTGATTGTAATGTTTTTTTCTCCTTTTTATTCTAGTGTAAAGCTTTTGATTCCTATTTGCGGTTTCGGCAGTGGTTGTTCTGCAGTTTTGCGTAGTTGCATTGTTTCGTTAAGAATTTTTTTTCGTTGTGTTTACTCCAATTGAGTATTAATGTCATGCATGAATGAATTTTTTGTAAGTGGTGTCATAATAGCAGCATATTTAGTTAGTGTTTTGTGCATGAAATTCTTTGCGATGTGTTTTGCGTTGTCTTATGTGTAATTTTCTTTTTTTTTCTTTTTACTGGGAACTGTTGGTCCTTACTGTGTCTGTGCAGAGTAGGTGGTGGTGAGTCTAGCTGCTTCTGGCAAGTGAGTGGTATAGTGTTGGAGTATATAGGTCTTTGTGCTAAAGCTACATTTTGTTTATTTCTTTTTTTACAAAGGGTTTGTTGTTGTTGACTTGTTTGACAAGTTACCTTTATTAGTAAGCATTATGGCTAGCCGTAGAATTCCTGCTCAGCAGGTGGTTGGTATGCTTCTTGAATCTTCCTCTGAGCAGGATTATGAGACTGACTCTGCGTCTGAAGGAGAGGAGGGAGGGGAAGATTCAGGCAGTGAGTTTTCTCTCCACATGGAATCATCGGATGATGAAGCTACTCTCAGTGCGGATGAAGCTACTCTCAGTGCCTGTTTTAGAGGAGGACACTGATGTGCTGATGGTGCAAGAGGCATCTGGATTGCAGCCTGGGGCTTTAAGGCTTCCCATTGGAAGTGCTGGACTCTGGTTTGATCCAAACATGGTGCAGCCGGTGTTGCCTGCCTTTAGTGGTGATGCAGGGTGTAGAGTGGATTGTGAATTTTTTTTGCCTATACAGTTTTTCAGTTGTTCATGGATGATGTATTTTTGGGTGAGATTGTTGAGCAGACTAATTTGTATGCTGAACAGTTTTTGAGGGACAACAGTGCCAGACTTAGGCCCCACTCTAGAGCTACCCGGTGGACTCCCACAAATCTGGATGAGATGAAGAAGTTTTTGGGTTTGACTTCTTTGATGGGCTTGATAAGGAAGCCGTCCCTGGCTTCATATTGGTCTACAGTCCCTTGATGGCAACGGCCATATTTCCTGCAATTATGAGTCGTGATCGGTATTTACTTTTGCTTCGGATGCTGCATTTTGTTGATAATGCTTTGGCGTTGCCACGAGATAACCCTGACTGTGACCGTCTTTTTAAGGTTCGGCCTGTTCTTGATCACTTTGTAGATCGATTTTCAGAGATCTATACTTGCGGCAAAGAAATATCTGTTGATGAGTCTTTGGTCCTGTTCAAGGGCCATTTGGTTTTTAGGCAGTACATTCCTAGCAAGAGGGCACGTTATGGAATTAAGATGTATATGTTGTGTGCAAAGTAGGACAGGATATGTCTGTAGTTTCCGGGTGTACACTGGTAGGGATTCCACTATTGACTCCCCTGGTTGTCCATCCACTTTTGGAGTTTCAGAGAAAATTGTGTGGGATCTTGCTAGAGGACTGTTTAACAGAGGCCACCAATTGTACCTTGATAACTTCTACACTGCTGTGCAATTGTTTAAGGAATTGTTCAAAGTGGACACTTTTGCTTGTGGCACAATCCGCTCTAACCGTAAAGGTTACCCAAAAGAGCTTGTTTGCAAAAAGCTTCAGAGGGGACAGTGCAGTGCCTTGTGTAGTGAGGAACTGCTAGCTGTGAAATTTGTGGACAGGAGGGATGTGTACATGCTGACTACCATTCATGATGAGAGTACTTCACCTGTGACTGTTTGGGGTCAGGTTGCTGAAGTGCGCAAACCTGTGTGCATTGTAGACTACAATAAGCACATGGGTGGTGTCGATAGAGTAGATCAGAGGTTGGAACCTTACACTGCTATTCGTAAGGCTTACATCTGGTATAAGAAGTTGGCCATCCATCTCTTCAATTTAGCAACTTTCAATGCTTTTGTTGTGTACAGGGAGTGTTCTCCTGCGTCAAAGATGACTTTTGTTCAGTTTCAGGAGTCTGTGATAGGCAGCCTTGTTGTTGTGGAACAGGCCATCTAGGGAAACCTACCAAACCTACCAAACCTAGCTGGCCACCGAGCACGGGGCCAAAAACCCAGGTGACCCCGCTTGCAAAACCAGGTTGTTTTGTGATAGGCAATTTTGATGTCGCCTCAATAGGTTTTGGGCCCTTGCCTGTCGCGGGTACTTGGGCCTCCCACACGAGTGAGGCACCATTTTTATCGGGAGACCTGGGGGAACACTGGGTGGTAGGAAATTTGTGTCAGACCGGTGATTCCACAACTTTCCCACACAAAAATGTGTGGAAAAAGTGATTTTTTCAGCTAAATTTGAGGTTTGCAGGGGATTCTGGGTAAGAAAACGTTGGGGGATCCACGCAAGCCATACCTCCCTGAAATTCCCCGGGTGTCTAGTTTTCAGAAATGTGTGGGTTTGGTAGGTTTCCCTAGCTGGCCGCCGAGCACGGGGCCAAAAACCCAGGTGACCCCCCTTGCAAAACCAGGTTGTTTTGTGATAGGCAATTTTGATGTCGCCTTAATACGTTTTGGGCCCTTGCCTGTCGCGGGTACTTGGGCCTCCCACACGAGTGAGGAACCATTTTTATCGGGAGACCTGGGGGAATGCTGGGTGGTAGGGAATTTGTGTCAGCCCGGTGATGCCACAACTTTCCCACACACAAAAATGTGTGGAAAAAGTGATTTTTTCTGCTAAATTTGAGGTTTGCAGGGGATTCTGGGTAAGAAAACGTTGGGGTATCCACGCAAGCCATACCTCCCTGGAATCCCCCGGGTGTCTAGTTTTCAGAAATGTGTGGGTTTGGTAGCTTTCCCTAGCTGGCCGCCGAGCACGGGGCCAAAAACCCAGATGACCCCCCTTGCAAAACCAGGTTGTTTTGTGATAGGCAATTTTGATGTTGCCTCAATACGTTTTGGGCCCTTGCCTGTCGCGGGTACTTGGGCCTCCCACATGAGTGAGGCACCATTTTTATCAGGAAATCTGGGGGAACGCTGGGTGGTAGGAAATTTGTGTCAGCCCGGTGATGCCACAACTTTCCCACACAAAAATGTGTGGAAAAAGTGATTTTTCAGCTAAATTTGAGGTTTGCAGGGGATTCTGGGTAAGAAAACTTTGGGGGATCCACGCAAGCCATACCTCCACGGAATCCCCCGGGTGTCTAGTTTTCAGAAATGTGTGGGTTTGGTAGGTTTCCCTAGCGGGCCGCCGAGCACGGGGCCAAAAACCCAGGTGACCCCCCTTGCAAAACCAGGTTGTTTTGTGATAGGCAATTTTGATGTCGCCTCAATACATTTTGGGCCCTTGCCTGTCGCGGGTACTTGGGGAAACACTGGGTGGTAGGAAATTTGTGTCAGCCCGGTGATGCCACAACTTTCCCACACAAGAATGTGTGGAAAAAGTGATTTTTTTTCAGCTAAATTTAAGGTTTGCAGGGGATTCTGGGTAAGAAAACGTTGGGGGATCCACGCTAAGCCATACCTCCCTGGAATCCCCGGGTGTCTAGTTTTCAGAAATGTGTGGGTTTGGTAGGTTTCCCTAGTGGCCGCCGAGCACGGGGCCAAAAACCCAGGTGACCCCCCTTGCAAAACCAGGTCGTTTTGTGATAGGCAATTTTGATGACGCCTCAATAGGTTTTGGGCCCTTGCCTGTCGCGGGTACTTGGGCCTCCCACACGAGTGAGGCACCATTTTTATCGGGAGTTCTGGGGGAACACTGGGTGGTAGGAAATTTGTGTCAGCCCGGTGATGCCACAACTTTCCCACACAAAAATGTGTGGAAAAAAGTGATTTTTTCAGCTAAATTTGAGGTTTGCAGGGGATTCCGGGTAAGAAAACGTTGGGGGATCCACACAAGCCATACCTCCCTAGCATCCCCGGGTGTCTAGTTTTCAAAAATGTATAGGTCGCGGGCACTAGGCCTACCCACACAAGTGAGATACCATTTTTCTCGAAAGACTTTGGGGAAAGCGGGGTGGGTGGAATCTTGTGGATCCACTCAGATTCCAGAACTTTGCACCACAGAAATGTGAGGAAAATGTGTTTTTTTGGACAATTGTTTAGGTTTGCAAGGGATTCTGGGTAACAGAACCTGGTGTGAGCCAGTCAAGTCACCCCATCCTGGAATCCCCTGGGTGTCTAGTTTTCAAAAATGTATAGGTTTGCTAGGTTTCCCTAGGTGCCGGCAGAGCTAGGGTTCAAAAACTACAGCTAGGCACTTTGCAAAAAAAGGGTCATTTTTCACTGTGAAAATGTGGTATGTCCACCTTGCGTTTTGGGCCGTTTCCTGTTGCGGGCACTAGGCCTGCTCACACAAGTGAGGTACCATTTTCCTCGGAAGACTTTGTGGAAAGCGGGGTGGGTGGAATCTTGTGGATCCACGCAGATTCCAGAACTTTGCACCACAGAAATGTGAGGAAAATGTGTTTTTTTGGACAATTGTTTAGGTTTGCAAGGGATTCTGGGTAACAGAACCTGGTGTGAGCCAGTCAAGTCACCCCATCCTGGAATCCCCTGGGTGTCTAGTTTTCAAAAATGTATAGGTTTGCTAGGTTTCCCTAGGTACCGGCAGAGCTAGGGTTCAAAAACTACAGCTAGGCACTTTGCAAAAAAAGGGTCATTTTTCACTGTGAAAATGTGGTGTGTCCACCTTGCGTTTTGGGCCATTTCCTGTCGCGGGCACTAGGCCTACCCACACAAGTGAGGTACCATTTTTCTCGGAAGACTTTGGGGAACGCGGGGTGGGTAGAAGTTTGTGTATTCACGCAGATTCCAGAACTTTGCACCACAGAAATGTGAGGAAAATGTGTTTTTTTGGACAATGTTTTAGGTTTGCAAGGGATTCTGGGTAACAGAACCTGGTGAGAGCCAGTCAAGTCACCCCATCCTGGATTCCCCCGGGTGTATAGTTTTCAAAAATGTATAGGTTTGCTAGGTTTCCCTAGGTTCTAGCAGAGCTAGGGTTCAAAAACTACAGCCAGGCACTTTGCAAAAAAAGGGTAATTTTTCATTGTGAAAATGTGGTGTGTCCACCTTGCGTTTTGGGCCGTTTCCTGTCGCGGGCACTAGGCCTACCCACACAAGTGAGGTACCATTTTTCTCGGAAGACTTTGGGGAACGTCGGGTGGGTGAAATTTTGTGGATCCACACAGATTCCAGAACTTTCCACCACAGAAATGTGAGGAAAATGTGGGTTTTTTGACAATTTTTTAGGTTTGCAAGGGATTCTGGGTAACAGAACCTGGTGAGAGCCAGTCAAGTCACCCCATCCTGGATTCCCCTGGGTGTCTAGTTTTCAAAAATGTATAGGTTTGCTAGGTTTCCCTAGGTGCCGGCAGAGCTAGGGTTCAAACACTACAGCTAGGCACTTTGCAAAAAAAGGGTAATTTTTCACTGTGAAAATGTGGTGTGTCCACCTTGCATTTTGGGCTGTTTCCTGTTGCGGGCACTAGGCCTACCCACTCAAGTGAGGTACCATTTTTCTCGGAAGACTTTGGGGAACGCGGGGTGGGTGGAATTTTGTGGATCCACACAGATTCCAGAACTTTCCACCACAGAAATGTGAGGAAAATGTGTTTTTTTTTACAAATATTTAGGTTCGCAAGGGATTCTGGGTAACAGAACCTGGTGAGAGCCAGTCAAGTCACCCCATCCTGGATTCCCCTGGGTGTCTAGTTTTCAAAAATGTATAGGTTTGCTAGGTTCCCCTAGGTGCCGGCAGAGCTAGGGTTCAAAAACGACAGCTAGGCACTTTGCAAAAAAAGGGTCATTTTTCATTGTGAAAATGTGGTGTGTCCACGTTGCGTTTTGAGCCGTTTCCTGTCGTGGGCACAAGGCCTACCCACACAAGTGAGGTGCCATTTTTATCTGGAGACTTAGGGTAACACAGAATTGTAGAGCAACTGTTATTACCTATTGACTTTCAATGCATTTCTGCCTCTCAAATGAAAGACAATGTGTAAAAAAGAAGTCATTTTGAAAAATGACCTATAATTCTCATGCTAGTATGGGTACTCCCAATTTCGGAAATGTGCAAATATCTACTGTTTCTAAACTCTATATTTTGTTCCCATTTCAGAAATACATAGGTGTCTTTCATACCGATTTTTCCATGTATACATTTTCCCAAAATAATTGTTATATATCCGTGTTAGAAATGGGATCTCTAGTTGGCAAGGGCTTGCACCTTTGTCCAAGTAGGGACCCTTCTTCCTAGTCAGGGTAAGGGTTGTTACACTCGTGAAGTAACCCCTGCTCACCCTCGTGGTAGCTTGGCACGAGCAGTCAGGCTTAATTCAGAGGCAGTGTGTAAAGCATTTGCACATAACCAACAGTAATACAGTGTACGCACTACAAACGGACACCACACCAGTTTAGAAAAATAACCAATATTTTATATACTCAAGACAAGACCAATTACGACAAAAATCCACAATACTATACTTTACGAATGAATACTTGATACGTTAACTTCTTCTTTGCAGGAATAGCACAAAAGCAAAGTTCGTACGAGTCGGTAGCTCCGTCCGAGCCTACCGTGATGCTGAAAACCACAGAGTCTAACAGTTCCAGCCGACCGCGTCGATACGGGCCAGCAGAGTCATGAACAGACTCGGTTACAGTACCTTTCTCGTTGTGGCTGGTACGGAGTGTACGAGCCGGTCGGCATTCGTCGCGGTTGCGGTGCAAGACGGAGCGATGCAAGGTGCGGTGTCCCTCGATGCGGTGCAGGCAGCGGCTCGATGAGCGTCGTGCAGACGGAGTCGGTGAGTCCAAGGCGTGCGATGCAGGGCGAGACGATGCTCGATGCGGTGCTGACAGGTTGCGATGCAGGCGACCTAGCCGGAGTGCGGGAGCTGGCGTCGGACAGCGGTGCGAGTCGGAGCGGTGCGTCGCAGACGTGCGAGCGGTGCCCCAAATGCGGTGCGGTCTCGACTCTTGAGCCAGTTGCAGCGACAGTGTCGGTCTGGTCCGGCTGGCCCAGTGAAGCGATGCGATGCGAACTGCGGTGCCCACAGGTCACGGTGCAAGCAGCGGCTCGATGTTGGCGGCGTTGGACGTCGCCACGGTGAGACCAGGGTTGCGATGCGAAGCGGGGCGATGCGGTCTGCGGTGCAACCAGGTCACCGGCCAGGGATGGATTCGGGTGACGGAGTCGGTTGCAGTTCCCTTCCTCTGTGGCGACTGAAACAGCGTTCCAGAAGCGGTACCCAGAGGCTTGTGAAGTCTTTGTAGTCCCTGAGACTTCTTAACAGGAGGCCAGCTCGGTTCCAGGCCCTTGGAGATACTCAGCACAAGTTTGTAGAAAGTTCAGTCCAGTCCTTTCACTGCCCAAGACAGAAGCAGCAACTGCAGGCCAACCCAACAAAGCAACAACACAGCAAAGGGGCAGTACTCCTCCTGGCAGCTCTTCCAGCGCTTCGTCTTGGCAGGTTCCTTGATTCCAGCGAGATCTAAATTCATGGGGTCAGGGCCCCAATATTTATATCCCAAATTCCTTTGTTCTCTGAAGGCAGAGAGGCCTTTGCCTAGTCCAAACCAGTTCTGGAGCACTTTGTTGACAAGTCTCCGTCCCTTCTTTCAGTGAGCAGGCCAGGGACATCAGACGCACCACAGGAGGTGGAGCCAGCATTGTGGAGGGAAGGCACTGTCCTATTCAGGGCCCAGGTGCGACCCCTCCCACCCATCTACAGGTCGATCTGGCTATTCAGCCCTGCGCTGACTCACCCTGTCTCCTGGCATCCCCCAGCCCCTGTCACTCACATTCCAGACACGGAATACACAACCTCGCAGAGGCAGGCTTGGATGGTTAGACAAGAAAATACCCACTTTCTAAAAGTGGTATTTTCAAACACAGAATGTTAAAACCAACTTCACTAAAAGCTGCATTTTATCATTCTGAGTCCAGGCATACTAAACTCGAATTTCTACCATGTTCCCGGGGTCAGTTAGGATTATATACTGTAATAATCAAAACCGCCCGTTCTGGCCTAGGGGGAACAGGTAGCCTTGCAATAGTGAAAAACGAACTAGGCTGTAATTCACTATCAGGACATGCCGCACACACCCGGGCATGTCCTACCTCTCGCATACAACGCACCCTGCCCACAGGGGTACCTTGGGCCTACCTTAGGGGTGACTAACATGCAGCAAAGGGAAGGTTTAGGGACTGGCAAGTGTGTGCACTTGCCAAGTCGACATGGCAGCCCCAGGCTGCGCACGGGCTCTGCGTTGGCAGGCCCGAGTTACATTTTACGGGCTGTTTGCGTGGGTGGCACAATCCAGTGCTGCAGCCCACCAACAGCATTTGGTCTATAGGCCCTGGCACTCGCAGTGCACTTTACAAGGGACTGACAGATAAACCAAATAGGCCAATCATGGAAACACCAATCCATAACACATTTCATACAGGAGCACTTGCACTTTCCCACTGGACCGCAGTGAGGAAAGTGCGCAGAATCATTACACCAGCAAAAACAGAGTCAAAACCGGGAGGTCAGAAAGCAAAAGTCAGGGGAAACACGCCAAAAGATGCCAAGTCTAACACATGTCCCCTCCAGCTGAAAGTAGGGAGAACTACCCAACCCCATTGGAGTTCTCTTCACTAAGGCGGAAGAACCTGGACAGACCATCTGCGTTGGCGTGTTCTGTACCAGGACGGTGCTCCACCGTAAAGTCCATTCCCTGTAGGGAGATGGACCACCTCAGCAGTTTTGGATTCTCACCCCTCATTTGCATCAACCATCTGAGGGGCCTGTGGTCTGTCTGAACCCGGAAGTGAGTCCCAAACAGGTATGGTCTCAACTTCTTCAGCGCCCAGACCACAGCAAAAGCTTCCCTTTCTATGGCACTCCACCTCTGTTCCCTGGGAAGTAGTCTCCTGCTAAGGAAGACTACAGGCTGATCCAGGCCCTCTTCGTTCAGTTGTGAGAGCACCGCTCCCACACCATGCTCTGAAGCGTCAGTCTGCACGACAAATTCTTTGGAGAAGTCAGGTGCCTTGAGCACGGGCGCCGTGCACATGGCTGCCTTCAGGGCATCAAAAGCTTTCTGGCAGGACTCAGTCCAGATCACTTTCCTGGGCTGCCTCTTAGAGGTCAGCTCTGTTAAGGGGGCAACGATGGTGCCATAGCCCTTAACAAATCTCCTATAATAGCCGGTGAGACCTAAGAAGGCTCTCACCTCTGTCTGGGTCTTGGGGGCTCCCAAGCCAGAATGGTGTCAATCTTGGGTTGTAGGGGCGCCACCTGGCCGCTTCCTACCTGGTGTCCCAAGTACACCACAGAACCCTGCCCGATCTGGCACTTACTGGCCTTGATCGTGAGGCCTGCACCTTGCAGAGCCCTCAACACTTTCTCAAGGTGCTGTAAATGTTCTTCCCAGCTGGAACTGAACACAGCAATGTCATCCAGGTAGGCGGCACTGAAATCCTCCAGCCCAGCCAACACCTGATTGACCAACCTCTGAAAGGTGGCAGGGGCATTCTTCAACCCAAAGGGCATCACCCGGAATTGGTAATGACCTTCTGGGGTTGAGAATGCTGATCTCTCCTTGGCCCCATCGGTTAAGGCAATCTGCCAGTACCCAGACGTCAAATCAAACGTGCTGAGGAACCGGGCAGCTCCCAACCGATCAATGAGCTCATCAGCTCTGGGGATGGGGTGCGCGTCAGTCCTGGTGACGGCATTGAGCCCACGGTAGTCCACACAAAACCGGAGTTCTGGAGTGGCACCGGGCGCCGCAGCCTTTGGGACCAAGACCACTGGGCTGGCCCAAGGACTGTGGGAGGGCTCAATCACCCCTAACGCCAACATCTTAGAGACCTCCTCCTTGATGCTGGCTCTGACCCGGTCAGTCAACCTGTAAATCTTGTGCTTCACAGGATGGCTGTCACCGGTGTCCACGTCATGGGTACACCAGTGAGTAACACCGGGGGTCAGAGAGAACAGTGGGGCGAACTGTCCCAACAACTGGCGACAGTCCCCTGCTGCTCCTGAGTCAGAGTAGGGGAGAGGATCACACCCTCTACTGACCCATCATGCTCCTTGGTAGACAGGAGGTCAGGGAGAGGCTCGCTCTCCTCTTCCACCCCATCATCTGTCGCCAAGAGCATACTCACTTCGGACCTCTCGAAGTGGGGCTTGAGGCGGTTCACGTGAAGGACCCTCAAAGGGTTCCTTGGAGCCTGCAAATCCACCAGGTAGGTGACGTCACTTTTGCGCTCCTTTACCTCATATGGCCCAGTCCACTTGTCCTGCAAGGCACAAGGTGCCACTGGGGCCATGACCCACACTTTCTGCCCAGGTTGAAATTCGACCAGAGTGGCATTCTGGTCATACCATCTCTTCATCTCTTCCTGGCTTGCTTCTAGGTTCGCCTGAGCGAGTTTCCTGAAGCGGGCAGTTTGGTTTCTAAAGGCCAGCATGTAGCTAAATACATCCTGGGGAGTTTTCCTGGGAGCCGCCTCCCAGCCTTCCTTTACCAAACTCAGAGGTCCTCTGACAGGGTGGCCATACAGGAGCTCAAAGGGGCTGTACCCAAGAGACTTCTGAGGCACCTCCCTGTATGCAAAGAGTAGGCATGGCAAGAGGACGTCCCACTTACGCCTCATGGGTTCTGTTAGACCCTTGATCATGCCTTTCAAGGTCTGGTTGAATCTCTCCACCAGACCGTTTCCTTGTGGGTGGTAAGGAGTGGTGAACTTGTAGGTTACACCACACTCCTTCCACAGGGATGTCATATACTTCGATATGAAATTGGTCCCCCTATCAGAAACCACCTCTCTGGGGAATCCCACACGGGAAAAGATCCCCATTAACGCCCGGCCCACCACTGGCGCCGTCGTTGTCCTGAGAGGGATTGCCTCCGGGTACCGGGTGGCATGGTCCACCAAGACCAGGATGTACCTGTTGCCCATGGCTGTCTTGGGATCCAGTGGCCCCACAATATCCATCCCTACCCTTTCAAAGGGTGTTCCAACAACAGGAAAAGGTTGGAGAGGAGCTTTGACCTTCCTCCCACTCTTACCACTTGCCTGGCAAGTTTGGCAAGACCTACAGTGTGCATCTGACTGCCTTCGCATTTGGGGCCAAAAGAAGTGGGTGACAAGCCTGTCAAAGGTCTTGTCCTGCCCCAAATGTCCTGCCAAAGGCACGTCATGAGCCAGACCCAGTAGGAAGGTCCTGAAGCGCTGGGGTACCACCAGCACACGGGCTGACCCAGGCTCAGCAACCTTAGGCTCACTGTATAGGAGACCACTCTCCCAGTAGATCAGATGTGACCCGGACTGATTACCAGCTGCCTGGTCTGCAGCCTGCCGCCGCAGACCCTCCAGAGTAGGGCACTCGTTCTGCTCCCTGCAGAACTCCTCCCTGGTGGGACCCCCTTCTTGCTGCCAATGGGTCAGCTCAGAGATGTCTCCCAGTTCGGCTACCTGCTCCCCTGTAGGCACCGGGCGTCCCCCTCGAGGTCCGCCTCCTCCCGGTCCGTGGGAACTTCGGGGGCCGGTTTCCCGCGCCCCCTGCCCTTTCTCTTGGCAGGGACTTGGGCCACTGTTTCAGGCTCCAAGTCCTCTTGATCACCCTTTCTGGCCGCCATTGACCGAGTAGACACGCATGCCCACTCTGGCAACCCAAGCATCTCCAAGTGAGACCTGAGCTCAACCTCCTTCCATGAGGACTGCTCCAGGTCGTTTCCTAGCAGACAATCTACAGGCATGGTAGGGCTCACAACCACCCTCAAGGGACCTGAGACCCCCCCATTCAAAGGGAACCTGCGCCACCATACATTGGCGCTCTGAGTTGTCGACAGCAACTACTTGGTGGAATGCTCCTGGGACTACTTGCTTCTCAGACACCAGGTGACACCGGACTGAGGTCACACTGGCTCCAGTATCTCTGAGAGCCTCTACCCTGTTCCCATTAATGGTCACCCAGGTGCTATATTTCTTTGTGTTAGGGGCACCTGGTTTCCTGGGACCATCTCACTGTCCCCTAGTGAGACAAGGGTCATTTCTGCGGGATCCCCACCCTCCTGTGGGCACCCCTCCTCCCCAAGCGCTACACTAGCCAACACTTTGGACTGTCCACCGGTGGGTGGCTGTGTCCCCTTCGGGCACTTGGGGTCCCCTTTAAAGTGACCTACCTGGTCACATGCATAACACTTGCGGGGGCCGGTCTCAACAGGCTTCCCTGTAGAGACCCCTTTCTTCTTATCAGCCGGGGGCTGGGAACCTTTACCCTGGGTACTAGTTTGGGGCCCTTTAGAGAACTCCTGTGCTTTACCCTTGTCCCCCCCACCTTTCTGCTGGGGACCCTGCCCACCTTTGGCTGAGTCTCCCCAAACGCTTTCTTGTGGACCCTGGTACTCACCCAGCGGTCCGCTTCCATAGCAAGCTTCCTGGGGTCAGTTAGCTTACTATCCACTAGGTGCTGGCGCAGATCTGCAAAACATAGACTAGACAAGTGCTCCCATGCAATCAAGTTGTAGAGCCCCTGAAAATCTGTTACACTACTGCCCTTCACCCAACCATCCAGAGACCTGCAGAACACATCCACACATTCCAACCAAGTGTTGGCATCAGACTTCTTACTGGACCTGAACTGATCCCTGTACTTTTCAGGAGTAAGACCATACTTTGTGAGAAGGGCATCCTTCATGTCAGCATAGGTGAGGTGATACCCCTTACCCAAAGCTATCAGAGCATCCCTTGCTTCTTCCGGGAAAAGCGGCCACAATCCTGCTCCCCAATTCTCCTCAGGGACCCCATTCATGTGTATGGCTGCCTCATAACCCTGAAACCACCTTTGTATGTCATCCCCCTTCTTGAACTCCTTGCCTACGTTCTTGGGAATGTGCACAATCCTGTCTGCCTTTCTGGACGAATTGCTGCCACCATCTGAGCCTGACTTACTCCTAAGTTCTAGCTCCTTCAGTTCTCTCTCATGCTCTAAGAGCATCTTCCTCTCCTCTATGGCCAATCTCTTCTCCTCCCGCTCACTCTCCAGCCTGAGCTTCTGCAGCTCAAACTGCCTTGTCTCCCGCCTGTCCTCCAGCTCCTCTGGGGACAGGCTGCTGCTGCCTGACCTGGCGGGTTCCCCCCTACCCAAAAGCACATCCACCCTGGAAATAGGCTCCTCCACCTCCTCACTGAGATCACCAGGCTGCCCATTGGCATGTCTGGCTGCTACCCAGGCCCTCAGCGCCTTCTGTAGCTCCTCCTTCCTTGTGAGGCCTTTAATTTGGACTTTCAAGTTTTTATAAATCGCTCGTAACTCCTTTACGGCGTAGGATTCCAACCTGTCCTCCTCAAAGATAACTTCCAGAGATGCAACGGATGATGCAATTGATTCAGGCATGACAAAAAGTCGTGAGTTGAAAACTGGCAAGATCAAAAATAGGCCAAAAGAAAAAGAACCAGTATGTGGTACGTAATGGTCTGCGATATGGTAGTAGTGCACACCAATCACTGTAAGTCAAGTGCAAACACAAGTCCTATCCTCACCGCTGACAACCAATGTTAGAAATGGGATCTCTAGTTGGCAAGGGCTTGCACCTTTGTCCAAGTAGGGACCCTTCTTCCTAGTCAGGGTAAGGGTTGTTACACTCGTGAAGTAACCCCTGCTCACCCTCGTGGTAGCTTGGCACGAGCAGTCAGGCTTAATTCAGAGGCAGTGTGTAAAGCATTTGCACATAACCAACAGTAATACAGTGTACGCACTACAAACGGACACCACACCAGTTTAGAAAAATAACCAATATTTTATATACTCAAGACAAGACCAATTACGACAAAAATCCACAATACTATACTTTACGAATGAATACTTGATACGTTAACTTCTTCTTTGCAGGAATAGCACAAAAGCAAAGTTCGTACGAGTCGGTAGCTCCGTCCGAGCCTACTGTGATGCTGAAAACCACAGAGTCTAACAGTTCCAGCCGACCGCGTCGATACGGGCCAGCAGAGTCATGAACAGACTCGGTTACAGTACCTTTCTCGTTGTGGCTGGTACGGAGTGTACGAGCCGGTCGGCGTTCGTCGCGGTTGCGGTGCAAGACGGAGCGATGCAAGGTGCGGTGTCCCTCGATGCGGTGCAGGCAGCGGCTCGATGAGCGTCGGGCAGACGGAGTCGGTGAGTCCAAGGCGTGCGATGCAGGGCGAGACGATGCTCGATGCGGTGCTGACAGGTTGCGATGCAGGCGACCTAGCCGGAGTGCGGGAGCTGGCGTCGGACAGCGGTGCGAGTCGGAGCGGTGCGTCGCAGACGTGCGAGCGGTGCCCCAAATGCGGTGCGGTCTCGACTCTTGAGCCAGTTGCAGCGACAGTGTCGGTCTGGTCCGGCTGGCCCAGTGAAGCGATGCGATGCGAACTGCGGTGCCCACAGGTCACGGTGCAAGCAGCGGCTCGATGTTGGCGGCGTCGGACGTCGCCCACGGTGAGACCAGGGTTGCGATGCGAAGCGGGGCGATGCGGTCTGCGGTGCAAACAGGTCACCGGCCAGGGATGGATTCGGGTGACGGAGTCGGTTGCAGTTCCCTTCCTCTGTGGCGACTGAAACAGCGTTCCAGAAGCGGTACCCAGAGGCTTGTGAAGTCTTTGTAGTCCCTGAGACTTCTTAACAGGAGGCCAGCTCGGTTCCAGGCCCTTGGAGATACTCAGCACAAGTTTGTAGAAAGTTCAGTCCAGTCCTTTCACTGCCCAAGACAGAAGCAGCAACTGCAGGCCAACCCAACAAAGCAACAACACAGCAAAGGGGCAGTACTCCTCCTGGCAGCTCTTCCAGCGCTTCGTCTTGGCAGGTTCCTTGATTCCAGCAAGATCTAAATTCATGGGGTCAGGGCCCCAATATTTATATCCCAAATTCCTTTGTTCTCTGAAGGCAGAGAGGCCTTTGCCTAGTCCAAACCAGTTCTGGAGCACTTTGTTGACAAGTCTCCGTCCCTTCTTTCAGTGAGCAGGCCAGGGACATCAGACGCACCACAGGAGGTGGAGCCAGCATTGTGGAGGGAAGGCACTGTCCTATTCAGGGCCCAGGTGCGACCCCTCCCACCCATCTACAGGTCGATCTGGCTATTCAGCCCTGCGCTGACTCACCCTGTCTCCTGGCATCCCCCAGCCCCTGTCACTCACATTCCAGACACGGAATACACAACCTCGCAGAGGCAGGCTTGGATGGTTAGACAAGAAAATACCCACTTTCTAAAAGTGGTATTTTCAAACACAGAATGTTAAAACCAACTTCACTAAAAGCTGCATTTTATCATTCTGAGTCCAGGCATACTAAACTCGAATTTCTACCATGTTCCCGGGGTCAGTTAGGATTATATACTGTAATAATCAAAACCGCCCGTTCTGGCCTAGGGGAACAGGTAGCCTTGCAATAGTGAAAAACGAACTAGGCTGTAATTCACTATCAGGACATGCCGCACACACCCGGGCATGTCCTACCTCTCGCATACAACGCACCCTGCCCACAGGGGTACCTTGGGCCTACCTTAGGGGTGACTAACATGCAGCAAAGGGAAGGTTTAGGGACTGGCAAGTGTGTGCACTTGCCAAGTCGACATGGCAGCCCCAGGCTGCGCACAGGCTCTGCGTTGGCAGGCCCGAGTTACACTTTACGGGCTGTTTGTGTGGGTGGCACAATCCAGTGCTGCAGCCCACCAACAGCATTTGGTCTATAGGCCCTGGCACTCGCAGTGCACTTTACAAGGGACTGACAGATAAACCAAATAGGCCAATCATGGAAACACCAATCCATAACACATTTCATACAGGAGCACTTGCACTTTCCCACTGGACCGCAGTGAGGAAAGTGCGCAGAATCATTACACCAGCAAAAACAGAGTCAAAACCGGGAGGTCAGAAAGCAAAAAGTCAGGCGAAACACGCCAAAAGATGCCAAGTCTAACAATCCGGTACATAATAAAAAAGCATTGCAAGACGCTGCTCAGTTATTGGCTCTGGGTTCGTCGGGTTCCTGGTGAACCTACAAGTCCTATATATCCCCACAATCAGAAATGTCCAGAAAATGTAACGGTATATTGCTTTCAAACAGTTGTCATAATTAGAAGAAGTTACAGGTGAAAACGTTGACACAAATGGCTGTTTTTTCAACTAATTTTCAATTTTTCCTATATTTATCTGTTAGTTTCTATGAAGAAACCTGGAAGGATCTACACAAATGACCCCTTGCTGAATTCAGAATTTTGTCTACTTTTCTAAAATGTATAGTTTTCCAGGATCCATTTTTGCTTTCATACCCATTTTTACCATTAACTGGAAGGAGGTTGAAAGCGCAAAAATAGGCTATGTCCCAGAAAAATGCCAAAACTGTGTAAAAAATGTGGTTTTCTGACAAAAGTCTGCTTGTTCCTGAAAGCTGGGAAGATGGTGATTTCAGCACCACTACCCCTTTTTTGATACCATTTGCAGGGAAAAAATCAGACGCTTTCATCTGGAGCCCTTTTTTCCCATTTCCCCCCCCCAAAAAAAAACAATTATCTGTATTTTGGCTAATTTCTGGGTCCCCTCCAGGGGAATCCACAAACCCTGGGTACATTTAGAATCCCCATGATGTTGTAAAAACAGGACGCAAATTTGGCGTGGATACCTTATGAGGTCAAAAAGTTACAGGGGCCTAAGCGCGAACTACCCAAATAGCCAAAAAAAGGCTTCGCACGGGGGGGAAAAGGCCTAGCAGCGAAGGGGTTGAAAAGAATCTACTAAGAACAGTGCACGGTCTATGCAACAGTTGTCAAAAAGACACTATTTGTTAAAATAACCAAGATTTGAAGGTGCTTAACATCATACACCCTTTATACTGTCATTAAAACTTTACAGATGGCCAATCTTCTGAACCCAAATAAGCACATGTATAGAGGTTGGTACCTGGTGCACACACTCTTCTAAGTTCTGTAGAAATTGTCATGCTGACAAGTTTCTGTCTAATAACTCAAGGCTGCTTACAAAGCTTATTATCTCCTACATAACATCTTACTGCTGTTGAAAACTTTTTCTGCAGTACCAAAAAACTTGTGTGGAACATAATGAACACAAGTCATCAACTGTCACCTGCATAAATAGTTACTCTTGAATACAAAGATACATCACATGTTCAATACCTCTTCACACCTATGGTGCATTAGGAGCAGATGTGTTTTGTAAACACTTACACCCATTAGCTGGACCCTTGCTGTACAAAATTAGGTAGTCAAATCCTTTAGTACTTACCTGCCACTATGTAAAATATAAAACAAACTAGCACACTCATTGAATGATGTCATCAGGGATGTAATCTGTGATGTGGTTTGAGATGTCATAAATGATGTCATCAATAATGTCATAGAACATGTCATGAGTGATGTCATATGTGAGGTCATAAGCAGTGCATGGCGGGGGCGCAAGTCATGAGGTAGCGCTGCTAACTCTAACTGCTGAATTACTGTGTTTCTTTAGTTCAAAACGTTAATATTGTCACTGAGAAATTCACCTAACAATAACGTTCTGTAACCTTTGTTTTTTCCAGTGAATATATATATATATATATAAATGTATATATATATATAGATATACACACAAACACACATATATGTGTGTTTATATAAGTATATATTTATATATTAATAAATATTAGTAGAATGTATTGAATTTACATTATATGAAATGTATATATTAAAATATTTAAGATTTACTACTTTAACTCTACTTATATTTTAAAAAGCTATATTTTTGTATGTTTTTGGACGATATTAGTGCTAACAATATTTTTTTTAATATGTTGGTACTTACCATTTCAAGTATAGGAACACAATATTATGGTAAACAATATTTTTGATACAAAAGTTTTGGCAGTGATATTGTTTACCACGATATTGTGTCATTGATCCATTATTTAATAGAAGACAAAAGGAGAATGGCTGTATATAGCTGTACATCTCAGCCAAGACACAGAAACGGCCTCTGGCAGAAATTCTCAAAGCAGCCCACTCCCATCATCTTCTTGTGCAATCTCTTTCCATTTTCCTCTCTCTCTCCTTTCCTCCTCTATCTCTTCTACCTCATTCAAGAAAACTGTTCGATAATTGCTCAGATCTGTTTTATCTCTCTTTTTGTGGTTTTGGATTATTATTGCAGGTTTGCAGTTATTTGGTATCCAATTTGACTTGATTACCATGTTAGGGGCCCTAGATCAGTGATTCTTAACCAGTGGGCAATGGACCTTTAGAGGTCCGCAACATCTACTCAGGTGGTCCGCGACTCCTTAAAGAACTGAGCATTAGTAGATTAATAAAGTATATAAACATAACATAGCAAAATTTAAAATTGAATATTTTAAAACCACTCTGTAAATGATTAAATGTTAAATTGGAGGCTAAAAATTAAGTTGTTATCCCTAGCTTGATTTGTAGAAGCAGCACGAATACAGCAAACAGTAGTATGGATGATTGATGGCCGCAATTGAAGCACTAGAATGCTCTGACAAAAAGAGACAATAGATTAGAGGCAAAAAAAACAAAGTAATGTGCTGAAGCCTAGCATCTTGTTTTGCCTTTTAGAAATAAACCCAAACTTTGAAAAGCTCTAAAATTCTCATTAAAATAAAAATTCAGATTTTTGTTTGGAAATCAAAGAAAATGTATTCTTATTTGGTTGTAGGGGGGGGGGGGGGATAAATTCCACTATGCCGGTGGAGTTCGCAGGGTTTTGCCCACTCCGGCAAAAAACTCCGCCAAGCGCTGTGTGGCAGAGTTTTCTCTCATGCATGGCTCGCCAGCGTTAGGTTGGTGAGCATGAGTGAGAATTGACATCCCCTAGCATGATTTTTGGGTGCTAGAATGGCACCTGGCAAGATTTTCTCAACGTAGGCGCTTATGGGCGGCCGCAACCATTCATGGTGAGAAAGCTGCCGCTCGAGTAGAAAGTCTACTTGAGCAGCAGCAAAGAAGCACCACCCTCTTGTGCACCGCCTTGTGCTGTTTGTGCTTATTTTGCAAAATGGAACAAGCTTCCGGCTCTAAAAATAGGTGCGAGCAGCACGACGTACGGATTTCTGCCACTCGCGGAACTTTGCGTAGTCTTGTGGAGTTTTTATGTAACTCAGCGGAATTCCGCGTAGTAAAACTCTGTGAGTTACGCCCACCCCTATTTGTTTGACGTATTATTATTCTGTAGATTTGTGTATTTTTTTGAGGGACAGGTCACACAAATTGTATAGTCGGGGGCACTGGCTTCCAACAGTGATCCAGTGGGGGCCACAAAGGTCAAAAGGTTAAGAAACGCTACCCTAGATAACTGAATGTTGCACATACGCAGGCTTAAGAACCATTGCTCATTTGTTTAGAGAGTTTTGCACAACGGCAGTGTTACAGGACAAGACAGGAGACCACGTAACGGTTCCTTGAACAAAGCACGTCTTTATTATTTATGCAACAAGTGCCACTGGGTACTCCTTCCGTGTCTTTTCCTCTCTTCGTTTCCCTCGTTGTTTCTTTGGCTGTCGTATCGTCGGTTCTCCGTCGGTCCACCTTTGTACCGATCCACTCTCGGGGAAAGGAGAAAGGACAGGCAATTAGTTCCTTGATCAATCCTAACAAGTACTGGTTCCTTCACCAAAGCACCCAGGAAGTAGGAAGTATGGCCATAGGACGGACAGAGGTACCCTCAGGTCTACTGGGGGGACGTCTCGGGATGATGGGGACAAGGTAAAGCAAGTAAATATAAAGCAGTAAAACATCAAGATGGGAGGTTTCCCTCCCTTGGTCTCCTGTATCCACACTCTCTCCTCAGCCTGGGTTCTCTTCACCTAACGGGCTACCCACTCAACTCAGAAAAGAAACAAAGAGAAAGGAAAAGCGCGAACAACCCTCTCAATTTACAAAAGGAAACAAACCCTACTCCTGAGACCCCAATAGTGTCCTTTATAGCCCAGTGAGGTACGCGTGGGTGAGAAACCAACCACCTATGTAGCGACCAGTCGTTCGGGTCACTTGCCTGAGGCCCTGGCTCGATAACGGAGGCACGGCTGCCTCGTCCGGTTGGCCTTCCCCTGGGATAGTCGGTACCACTGCCCCACTCTGCTTCTCCTCGTCTCCAGCCCAGTTCTCGCTCTTCGCCCTCGCGTCTATCCTCGGGACTCGCTGTTCCAGCACTAATGTTGCTCCTCTCTCTCGGTCGCTGGTTGACCCTGTCTCTTCACCGGGGTCTGCCTGACGTACTTCCTGGGCCAGAAGTGGCTATGGGTCCCGCCCCGCTAAGGACGTCGAACACACCTTTACGGTACCCCTGGGGCACCCGTAGTCCTCCTCCTGGGGTGCCCTGTCACAGGCGGCATAGACAGACACTAAGTTCCATAGGTCGTTCCTGGGGTAAGAAGTCTACCCTTGTCACTGCAGCCCTTGGCAGATGAGAACCCAACCCTTCTAAACTTGGAGGGTATCGGGGGATGCCGAAGACCCTCAGAACCAGCTGTTACTGGTAACTGATCCTGGCCCCGTCCCCAACTGCGATCACATTGGGAGAGGCAGAAGTGAGTCTAGGTAGTCTCCACCCCTCCCCGTAAGGTGAACATTGGGCATAGGGAAGACTGTTGGGGACAGCAGACCTCAAAATCACAGCCCTGAGTGGAGGGCATTAGACTGGTCCAGCTTATTGCCATGAGGAGAGTGTCTCTCCAGGAGATCACATGAGACCTGGACAATGCTAGCCCACATTGAACTTTAAAGGTGGTGGCGGACAGAAAAAGAGAGAGTGGCCCCTCTGTCCCTGACAAACAGTGGGGGCCCTGAGGTGGAGACACGTTATGCTCAGGGTTGGGGGATTGTGTGGAAGGCACAATTCCTGTAATAAGACAAAAAGTGAGTGGATCCTGGTAGTGCTGCAGCAGCCCCCCATACAACCGAGTAGCGTCAGGGTCTTAGCAGGAGTCAACCTTTAACAGACGAGGAGCCTCAAGTGGCCATGTGGACTTTCAAAGGACTCTAGGCATGCCCTATTGTACGTCTCCCACCGCCATCCATAGGGCCCTCGATACACAGATCTCTCTTGGGAACCGATGCAGATGGAGGGCCTGAAATAGAGCAAAGATGGTCCCGTCTCCTTAGGCCTACCGTCCACCTGTACCCAAAAAAGGAACAAGCTGGGATGTTAGGAGTGCTGTGGGAGGAGGTAGGGTGACCCTTGATGCTTTGGCCTCTTTTGCCCTTTTGGGTAAAAAACAAAAAGCCCCCTGAAAGCATGTGCAATTGAGCAGAGTATTTCCTGCTGAGACCTTAGTGTCCTGCACCGAACCAGCTCCCCTTTACTGTAAGCCGTAGCCTAATTACTAACCCAACAGCCGAGGTAATTCCAGTAAGGCAAAAGAAAGAGAATAGCCTCAAGGTCATTTGAATGAAGAACTTCAAGAAGATGATGAGAGGAGCCAAAAGGCACAGCAGGGTCCCTCCGAAACCAACACAAATAAAATGGAGGCCTGGGAGCCAGAAATGGTACCTTTTTCAAAATAATATTTGGAATCTTTGTTTGCGGGCCACAGGAAATACCTGAGGGAACTGTGTGGAGATATCATCAGAGAGCTATCAGATGTCAAAAAGGATGTCAATGATCTTGGAGAGCATAAAAATGCAAGGGAGGAGGGGAATGAATTTGCCAAACAAGAGTTGCTGCTGCTATAGAAACAAAATTTGCCACCATCAGGTCATTCAGAAAACTTACAAAATAGGTGCCACCGCAACAATGTCAGAATTTTTGAGGTGCTTTAATCCATGCTCAATAATAACTTGAAAGACTTTGTTCTCTTGCTTTTTAGAGACCTATTGGGCTACAACTCCCTGAGCATATTGAACCAGGCCGAATGCACCTGGTGGTTCCACCACAGTACACCAATGAAGCTCCCACTTGATATCATCAGAAGAATTCACCACTATGCCCTCAACTAACAGATTGTTTCTGTTGCTCAGAAGATGGGGGATCTTACAGTAGAGGCCACCAAAATTGAAATCTTTCAAGATCCATCTGCAATAACCCTGCAGAAGGGACTAGACTTTAAAACCTGACAAATCACCTATGAAAAGAAAAACTCAAATACCACTGGGGTCACCCTTTCTTCCTCATGTTTATGTGGGAAGGCAAAATGGGATTGATGTGCTCCCAGAAGGAAGTTAAGGAACTACTGCAACAAGACCACTTATTAAGACAGCGGGGTGACAATTTTAGGAAAGACAAACTGGTTGGGGAGAAGGTCAGTGTGCTTAGAGACCGAGAGGGAAGGCTTCTGACAATTCAGATTTGAGGACACAGTTCGACTACTACTTATATAAACATATATGCTTCCAAAGCTGGACAGGACCAATTTCTGACGGGCACTATTGGAAAGCGTATGGAGGTGGGGATTTTAATTTAGCTTGGGTCCCTGGCCTGGACACAGTAAATGCTGGAGGCCACACCACAGTGACCTTTTCTAAGGAATTGCTGCATCTCCTGGCACAATGGGGACCTGAGGATGCTTGGCATACTTTGCACCCGAATGACAGGGAGTTTTCCTTTTTCCCCCATGTGCAAACATCCTAGTCAAGGAGGGCCTGATTCACAAGCCTAACTTATGTCAAAAATGTAAAGTTAGTACTTTTTGGTATTCACAGAATACACTTACTCATTTTGGTATTCACAGAATGAACTTACTCATTTCGGTATTTACAGAAGTTAGTAGTCCTAACTTTAGGACTCCTAAATGACTTCTGTGAATACCGAAAGTCTTAAAGTTAAGATTTTTCTCAGTTTAGGAGTAGTAAAGTTAGGACTCCTAACTTTAGGACTCCTAAATGCCTTCTGTGAATACCGAAAGTCTTAAAGCTAGGATTTTCTCAGTTTAGGAGTCCTAAAGTTAGGACTACTAACTTCTGTGAATACCGAAATGAGTAAGTTCATTCTGTGAATACCAAAATGAGTAAGTGTATTCTGTGAATACCAAAAGTACTAACTTTACGTTTTTGACGTAAGTTAGTTCTGTGAATCAGGCCCGGATTGTTTATGTCCTCAAGACCCATCCTTTCCTGTGCAGTGTACAACATGAAGGTATCTCAGATATCTTGATGTCGGACCATTCCCATATCGAAGTTAGCTGGGGAATTGACCCTCTTGAACTCCCAGAACTCACTGGTTAATCTCCCCAGACATATTTAGGGGCTGGATGATGAGGCAGGAACTAGCTCAATCAATCAGGGAATTTTTCAAATGAGCAAAGAGGGGGGATATCCCATTAGTGACAAGGTGAGATGCCTTCAAAGCAACAGTAAGAGGGGAGACAACCGCAATGATGGATGCTAGGTAAAGGGTGGCCAGGCTAGTGAGGGACAATTAGTTCTTGGAATTAGCTCCCCTAGAAAAACTGGAAAAGCAGAACTCCATTAGAACCCATAGTAATCTGGCAAAACTAAGGGGGCAACTGAGCATTCTATGAATCAAAATGGCCTGTTGAGGGTGGGACTGACATTTTATGAAAAAGGAAATATGGTTAGTGCATCATCACTGTGCCCAGACTGCTGGGAGATACATAAGAAAGAGAAAGAGAGCTAATGAGAACTATACAACCAAGAAAAAAATGTATAGAAGGATTTTTCAGGCTCTGTACTCCCAAGACCTTGAGGTTGCTACGAAGATTAAAAACTACCTACTGCGTTGGCCATCCAGTCCCTGAATGTCCATTAGAGGGAAGAACTAGAGCAGCCTATCAATGTCTCAGAGGTCAAGAAAGTTCTAGGGGATATGTGTCCGACTAAATCTCCGGGCCAGATGGCTTCACGGTAAGTACTTTCTATAAAACATATATTTTGTATCTGGCAGAACCCTTAACTGCTCTGCACAATTCCTTTGATAGACATTCTGGAGTTGCCAAGTCCATGAAGTGTGCTGATATCTCCCTGGTTCACAAAAGAGTAGGGATCCAGAAGTGTGTGCAGCCTACAGGCCAATCACACTGTTTAATTTAGATCAGAAGATTTTTATCAAGGTCCTAGCAGATAGATTGGTGCCAGTCCTTCCAGGCCTGATTGATGAAGGTCAGGTAGGATTCATGAAGGACAGAGAGGATAGTCACAACATCAGTAGAATCATCTACTTGTTTGACAAGGTCATGCACAAGAAAATTTGGGCAAACGTTCTCAGCCTCAATGCCAAAAAGCCATTTGATAGGGTTAATTGGCAATATCTAGACTCTCTACTGGATAGATTACATTTTGGCCCTAAAATAACATACTGGATTTTAGCTAACTACAAGTTTTCCAAAGTGAGGATAAGAGTTAATGGCATCCCCTTACAAAACCATTGACAGGAGCATAAGAGAGGGTTGCACCCTTTCTAATTGATTCAGTTGTTGAGTCTTTGGCAAGCACCTGAGATGAACTGACAGTGTCAGAGGGATTACATTCAGGGGCCTGCAGTACAAGGTCTGCATGTTTGTCCTGTTGACATGCACTGACCCTGAGATCTCCCTTCCAGGGGCGGTGTCCATTTTAGCAGACTTTGAAGAAGTTCTCTGACGGAGGCCCTTGATCAGACAGAAAAGTTTGCCCTTTTCGTTGGACACGCCACTCACCTTGGCATAAACATCACTGAGACAATACAGTCTTGGAATGGGGCTAATTAGCCAAACCTAAAAAAAGAAATTAAGTCACATCTCCATACATGAAATTCCCTATATGTATCCTCGATAGGTAGGATTCAAGTGCTCAAAATGACTGTGCTCCTGCAATGAATGATCTCGGAATTATACAATTACTGCACAAAGCATATTGTAGAGGTATTTGGAAATTCCCAAAAAGATGGGTCCAAGATCTTAATAAGAATATTTCTGAGGAGGATTCGAAGAGGGTCTGGAAGACCATTTACTGGGCTTATAGAAGGGAGGCATCATACAAGCTGCTCTATCAATGGTACTTAACTCTTGCTTCAATCTTATCCTAATGTATTGAGGGTCTGTTGGTGAGGCAATCAAGAAAATGGGACACTATTGCATATCTGGTGGGAGTGTCGGGGCATTGCTCCTTTCTGGAAAGACATTCTGAGCCATATTAAGGCAATGATAGGGAGGGATGTGGCAGCTGATCCCGGAGTAGTGCTTTTGAGCCTTCATGGAAAACATTTTGAATTCTTCACATTTAGTGACATAATGTTCCTAAGGCACTTATTGGTAGCAGTTAAAACTCTAATAACTGCCTACTGGAAAAAGACTTCTACAACAAAGTATACTGTAATGGTACGGAAAGTTGTGGCAGCTTTTAGTTCTTGAAAAGTGAAAAATGAACACCTGACTTGAGATTTTCAGAAAAGAAATTTGCAGTCACATGGAACCCACTGATATAGCACTTATCCAGATTGGACAATCAATATTTTGCTCTACCTAAACTTAGGTCCTTGCAAGTACTTATGTAAATTGATAACATGTCTACCACAATTGATCTGCTATGTGTACTTTACGGGGAGAAGATTTTCAGAGAGAGCCACTCATGAGCGTACAATATATACAAAAATATGTAAGAGAAGTGGGCAAGAGGGGCGTTTGGGGCTGAGTTCCATGGTAGGGGGTAGGGTATATTCT
This sequence comes from Calotriton arnoldi, assembly GCA_963921515.1. Classification (NCBI taxonomy): domain Eukaryota; kingdom Metazoa; phylum Chordata; class Amphibia; order Caudata; family Salamandridae; genus Calotriton; species Calotriton arnoldi. The sequence continues at coordinate 58,015 of CAWUFW010010579.1, read as the reverse complement.
TGTTGATGGTTTGTTTTGCTATCCTGTTGGACTATCTATAAAAATATTAATTTAAAAAAAAAGAATATTGCACTCTATTGAACTCCCTGAATGATCTATTGAACTCCCTGAACGATGATATACTCCTGAAATAATGATATACTACAGCCTGGAAAAAGCTTGCTATTTGCTAAAGCTGTTACTTATTGTGATACTGTGATTGGTATCCCATTGTGGTATGAAGCAGCAAAAAGGAAGTATATGATAACAAAGGCTGTGTTGGCAAGAAGGCCATCTTTCAATAAGCAAGGTCCCCACACTCCAATTTGCTCTCTTGGTCCTCCTGATGGTTGCATATAAACCATTCTACTGCATAGTCTTTCAGATGTTTCTGAACTGCCACAGATATCTCTGACATATTTGGACCAGCATGTCAAATATGAAGGTGCATGCAAGGAAATTAATTAAATCAGCTGAAGATACACAGTGGACTAACCCGCCTAAAGAGAATTCAACATTTGACTTGATTGCTGTGCCCATTGAAGGTTCTCAACTATGTATAGTCAGCGCTTTGGTTTATGAGCAGGAGCTAGGCTAAGTTGTATTGCCTCCACCAGATTTGTCCAGGAACTCATATTGTTAGGTTTCACAAACAGCTGTTGGCGTGGGATGATCTGCCAATCCCGGACCCAGCTATGAAGATAAGACTACAGAGTCTTCATCAGCCAATTTAAGAAAACGGTGTCCATGTAAAACATTGAGTTAAACAAATTATTCTTCAATTTCCTAGTTACGGAAAGTGCAGGGCACTCATACCATGTTGTCTATTACATATTCTCAAAGACAATATTCACAATAATTAACATTACTCTATATGTTAGAATAAATGAACTCATAGAGTTGGTTTGGTTGCCTGCAGGTTGAATGGTGAATGGCTGTTACAAACTCAGCAGCTGCTGCTACAGTGGCACACATTAAAGGTGGGGCAGATTTCAATGCAGATGTTTGAAAGATGGAACTTATTGCTTTGTACATCATGGAACTTAATTTGCATAGATTTCTGATTTTCTGAAGCTTCTAAAAATTCACCAGAGTACACATGGAAATCTAGACATGCCTTACATTTCCATGCATACTATTTCTTCCTGCAATTACTCATACAGAAAACCTATTGCCAAAATGGAATTGTGCATTTGCCAACCAGCTATATTCCCCACAAATACATATTCCTATATTTACCTGCGAAAAAACACCTTCATAAAATTTAGGGGTGTTTCCTTCCCTGAATCACACTGGCAAACAGTAGTTTCAGAGGCCAATATTAAGATAATGACCCTTATGATAAGAGGCAAATATTCAGGATTAGGGCATGCCTACTATTTTGTAATTGATGATTTCTGATCAAGCAGCGACTTACATTAGGGATTTGTTAATCCTTTTGGATGTATGTCCTTGTTTAATAAATATTTTGATGTTCTTTTCCTAACAAACTAGACAATCAATAAACAAAGATTTTTAGACATTTTGAAGGCATAACACAACAAATATGTTTGGCACATTGATCAGCTGTTCATGTTTGCTCATAAATCTTTCAACATTGCATATTTAAGGGTTTTTATATAGTATTGTGACTTTGTAAGACCCCAAAGTCCACTATGGTGGGGGTTCCCTCTTATAGTAAATGGTGTATTTACATCTGTTTCCGTATGTGGAACACCCTACAAATTGTTTGTGTCTGCACACAAAATTGCATTTGATGGTGTTCCACTATTTCTGCATGGTCAGACTCACAAAATCCCACCTTTACTGTCTCTAAACCTATTGGCAGAGTTTCCATTGTACTAAGCTCTATCTGCAGGTCTACATATCTGCAAATCTTCATTCCAGTAATGAGGATCTCAAACTTTCTGAGCACAGATTACTTTTTTGCATGTTTGAAGTCCAACCTACTGACACAATAGTTTGTAAATGAAGGTTGCTGTTGTGATAAAAAATGGAACACAAGATCATTTTACCAATTTAAATCATGGGTTTAGTGGTCTAAACATTTCATATTGAAAGAGGATTCCTGTTTTGCACAAAATGTGCCCCAAATTCTAAAGTAAACAGCCAAGAGTATTTACAAAACAACATATCACCTACAAAAGCTGAGTTAAGAAATATGGAAGTGCTTTCTTCTTTTTGACACCTTTATAGCTCATTTAAGGTTGAATTGTCTTACTTATTGTGTCTTGTAGATGCACCGGTGAAGACCATTTGAAAGTACAAGGCATCGAAGCAACAACTTGGGGCCTGTGGAGTAATCACATTGCACTTGCCTGCATGACAGTCATCTTTCTTTTTATTGCCTACCTGAAATTGTGCTTCATGAAGAAGTTGTCATAAACTTCACTATGCTAATAAAAATGGAATTTGGATCTTAATCAATTATTTAAATTGTATTTAATCATTTATGTGCGTTGTATTATATTTGATCCCACAATTGATGATTTGGTATTGCATAAAATGGTTAATAATGAGGCTGAAATGTAGTAAGTTTTCTTAACCTTTAGAGGAGGGAGCAGAAGAGTAGACAATACAAGTTGGAGTGTATTACTGAAAATAGTGGGTGAACCAATAAGTCAGCGGGGACATTGGGTTTTATGCAATGCCGCTTTGTATCCATAGTAACTTCAGAGCACTCTCAATTTACAACATTAGGCTATAGCACACTTAAAAACACAAAATGTTATACACTGAACACAAAATGGTGTAAAGTGAACAACAATAGTAAGATGCGGTTTGAAAAGAATCATGTCTTACTCTTGTTATGGATCATCGCCTAATCATGTCCACTTTGCAGTGAGAGCATTATCAGAAATGAAGGCTGTGTTCCATTCGTATTGGTTGAATGAGTACGGAACAGAGAATACTTATTCCAAGATTATCCCCCTAAAACAAATCAAAGTCTAGAGAATAAATTTTCGAAAGAGGTTCAGCCCTGGTAGCGTTTGAACTGCAGTAATTTGTACCCTCTGCCTTGTATACAGTGCCATCTCCAAACAGAGGGCATTTGCATAATCTGATGGAGAATGTGTATGGTAGCATTAACAGGAAAAGGGACCCTGTAAAGTTCAACACCTCCCAGGTGATAACATTCCACCCTTCACTATATCACCTATTGGTGGGCCCCAGCTAGACTTTGGAATCAAAGATAAATCTAGAGATTTTGTCTGGATGACAGACGTCTGAGCAGCGTTTGGTCTCTGGGTCAACCTCAGAGCCAAATGTCCACCATTACTGCATTCAGTGTGAGCACCCAGTTATATCTGTGAAGGGCACTAAAGAATTAAAGATCAAAGCTTGAACTAGATGGGTGCATAGTGCTCATACCATGGGGGAACAGAGACTGCAATAAACCTGAATAAGAGGGCTAGGGAGTGGGCCCTTACCAAAATTTGAGAAAAAGCAGCATCAAAGGTGAGTTTATGACATGTCTTTCGGGACAAACACTTATCTTCTTCAAACTGTTGGAACTCGGAAACAATCAAGTGAGACAGCAATAATTTACAAAAATGCCATTATGCATGGTTGCAGCAACACAAGAGTGAAATTGGTATAATGGAAATGGTGGTGGATAAGCTCTGAATTAAGGAATAGTCTGGTGAGGCACATACAGAACCCTGAAAGGGAATGTTTGCCAAACTAATTTCGTATACTTACAGAGGACCATACCATAAAAGTCTGCCAAGCACTGGGTCTCACAAGGTTTGTCATAAGGGTTGTTTGTGGTCCATATAACAACATATAATGCTGTCAGGTGGAGAGACATCAAAAGTGAAATTAGGTGGTTAAAGTTATTTGGGAGACATGGTGACATCTACAGGTCCAGCTATTTTAGCATTGATCATTTGTTTATTTTAGTATCAGTTTTTAAACTTTTGAGACTGCTTAATTGGTAAGCGCCTTGGAGCTGATTAGGTTCTATCATTGTTTGCTCTTTATAATGAAATAAATACAAATATAATTCCAAATAGATTCTTTTCAGTTTTATATCAACCAGAGATAGCTCTCCATTAGTGCTTGGGAATGCTTGACTTGTTTGTTACTCTAAGTGGTTAAAGTTGGGGCTTGATTATAAACAAAAAGTAGAGAATGTACATAAAGATAAGATATGACATAAATATGAGAGGGGACATAAAGAAATACAAAAGGTATTCCACAGACAAGAGGAGATTAAGGGCCTTATTACGACTTTTGAGGTCTTCGGCTGGGACCTCTACCAATGCGGTCCCAGGAAAACCGCCAGGTCCAAGGTGAGCCCACACACTGGATTACTACTTTAATCCAGGGTGGGCGGAGGTGCTGCGGCGGTCTCACGGCAGTGATATGTTAGGCTCATAGGAGAGCTGAACAAGCTTACTGCTGCCATGAGAGAGTCTGCAGCATGTTCCTGCATGGTGTGGCAAGCACCATGTTGTGCATGCCACACAGTGCAGGAACAAGGGTGCAATTCCCATGGGCACAACATGTGCCCCCTCCTGCATTCACCCCCAGGCCCAGAATCAGCCGAGGGCTCTGTTAGAGTCCCATGCGTCCATGCCTGCCACACTTTTCATGGGGGGTACCTGCCATGAAAAGAGCGGTAGATATGTAGGTCGTAATATGCTCGGCGGTGCTGGCATCTGCACCGCCAGCATATTCAGGCTGTTGTCAGACCACCGCCGCAGTGGGATCCTTATCTCGGCAGAGGCAGCGGTCTTGTGATGGTCTCACCACCACACTTGTACTAGGGTGGACGATTGGTGGTGGTCAAACCGCAAATACGGCAGTCCGAGGACTGCCGTACTCATAATAAGGCCCTTAATCAAACAAACTACCACAAGCAAGGGAGCAAATGTATGATGAAGAGCACCCCTCACCGGTCAATGAATACATTTTATATTTTCTAAAAGTGTATGTCAGACTGCAGAAGCGATCAAATTGTGTTATAATAAGTATAATATGAATGAACCTTCCTCTTCTTCCAGCACAGTGCAATGGGAATCTGCAAAGGCTACACCTGAAGGCAGCATGATTAGCATTATTGCCATGAGAATAAACAGATCAGGGAAAGGTTATCTATCTAGAAACAGAAATTAAAAATCCAGAACATTTATCCTTCTTTAGCTCATACATATTCCACATGCTTAACAAATTAGGTTCTTTAAATATGGATTTAATAAACTTTTAAACAAATGGAATAGGGATGATTACGTAGAGTGATATGGTTATGAGCAAATTATGTAACCAACTGCGTAAAGCTAGCAAGACAACATTTTGGTGGCCAATCACATCTTATCAGTAAAACAGTAAAATAGCCTGGTATTCCTCTCCTGCGGAGTAATCAATACTGCAGACAGATGTGCTATCATTCACATAATACACAGTGTAATATTAGAGAATTTATTTTGCGCTTTACGCAAATGTGTCTATATATAATAGATATCAAATGTACATTGAATTGTCACATTTAAATGATTTGTCTCATACTGGCATTATATACAAAAATAATCTTTTTCATTTAAGTTTTGTCACTGCTGAAGGATTTTTAAATGTTTTAGTCAGGACTTAAATACATGGAACTTTTCCTGGTCTTGCTTCCTCATTGTTCTTTACCATCTGCCTTTTGCCTAGCTCATTGACTTTTAATTTATGTTTATTTCGCATTGTTTTCCCTGTTTCTTCAGTTTCAGGTAAACAAAAAAAAAACCTTTGCCAGGACCAAAGACATGCCCAATTGCTGTTTCTATGTGTTAGCATATTAAAGCCTGGATTATTGCACTTACCGATTATCGTTAATTTGTTTATTTAGGGCCCTAGTACGATCGTCTCGGTCAAGGGACCGACCGACACCCAGTCAGGGGTCCCGACCAGCATTCCTATACTTTACAATGGGAGCATGTATTCTGGTCGGAATACATGCTCCCATTGTAAAATAGGAGGTGTAGTTCATCCCTGCACCCCATGGCAGGCACCTCAAGGTGCCTGCCACGGGTGCAGGAATCAACAGGGGCACGTCGGCCTCCAACCGGAGGCCATGCATCCATGGGGGCCCCAAAGTCGAGTTCCGACAGCCTTTCTGTGTCAGAAAGGCAAGCACAGAAAGGCTTTCAAAATCCGACATTGTAATCCCTTGGGCGGAAAGAGCCGCCCTTGGGATTACTGACAGCATTCCGGCTGGCGGACAGGCTCTCCGAGCCCATCAGAAGCCAGTCGGAATGACCGTCGGATTACTCTCCGACCGCCTCTATTGTAATGAGGCAGGCGGAAAGGAATGCGACCGGCACATTACGATGCTGTAGGAAAGGCTCCGACCAACAGCATCGTAATCAGCACCTTAGTGTATGAGGCGCCTGTAGGTGGTAAATGAGAGGAAAGGAGTGAAATGGAGACAAAGCACTATTTAGGATACATGGGTGAGCATTAGATTAAAATCTTTGCTAACTTCTACTGGATATATACGGTCATGTTTGTAGAAACAGATTTGTTCATACACACAAAATTAACTCCTAGTACTCACCTTCTTCTAAAATTGATAGGCTATCCAGCAGTTTGATGGCGTTAGTGGAAAAAGGTCATGTAAAGAGTATTTTTCAAAATTGGGGCCATGAGTAAATGTGATAAATCAACAGGCTGGCCAGGGATGACAGATTGGCTGTGAGTTTAGAACATTAGTCAAGCTCTCACAATTCCCACATCCTGCAGTTTACAATTGCAAGTGTCAGAACCCTGTAGGAAATTAGGTTCCTGGTTGAGGGGGGTGAAACCCTACTCAAGCAGCAGCCACAATGCTTGTCAGGGTAAAACACAAGCAAACCCCAAATTAACCTGTGCTCAACCCTCTGGTATCTTGACACAAAAGAAGAAGGTATCTCACTTGTGTGAGCAGGCCTAGTGCCCGCAACAGGAAACGGCCCAAAACGCAACGTGGGTGTCACACCACATTTTCACAGTGAAAACTGACCCTTTTTTTGCAAAGTGCCTAGCTGTAGATTTTGAACCCTAACTCTGCCGGCACCAAGGGAAAACTAGCAAACCTATACATTTTTTCAAACTAGACACCCAGGGGAATCCAGGATGAGGTGACTTGTCTGACTCTCACCAGGTTCTGTTACCCAGAATCCCTTGCGAACTTCAAACTTTGTCAAAAAAACACATTTTCCTCACATTTCTGTGGTGGAAAGTTCTGGAATCTGCCTGGATCCACAAATTTCCTACCATCCAGCTTTCCCCCAGGTCTCCAGATAAAAATGGTACCTCACTCACGTGGGTGGGTCAAGTACCCTCGACAGACAAGGGCCCAAAACGTATTGAGGAGACATTAAAATTACCTATCACAAAAACAACCTGTTTTTGAAAGGGGGGGTCACCTGGGTTTTTGGCCCCGGGCTCGGCGGCCATCTTGGAAACCCTATCAAACCCACACATTTCTGAAAACTAGACACCGTGGGGAGTCCAGAGAGGTATGGCTTGCGTGGATCCCCCTACGTTTCCCTACCCAGAATCCCCTGCAAACCTCAAATTTTACTGAAAAAATCAAATTTTTCTCAAATTTCTGTATGGGAAAGTTGTAGGATCACCGGGCTGACACAAATTTCTGACCACCTAGCGTTCCCCCAGGTCTCCCAATAAAAATTGTACCTCACTTGTGTGGGTAGGCATAGTGGCTGCAACAGGAAATGGCCCAACTTGTACTGTGGAGACTTCGAAATTACCTATGGCAAAACTACCTGGTTTTGCAGGGGGGGCTCCTGGTTTTTTGGCCCCGGGCTCGCGGCCATCTAGGGAAACCTACCAAACACACACATTTCTAAAAACTAGACTCCCTCGGGAGTCCAATGAGGTATGGCTTGCGTGGATCCCCCAACGTTTCCCTACCCAGAATCCCCTGCAAACCTCAAATTTTGCTGAAAAATCAAATGTTTCTCAAATTTCTGTGTGGAAAAGTTGTAGGATCACCCGACTGACACAAATTCCCTACCACCTACAAGTGAGGTACCATCTCTATCAGGAGACTTGGGGAAATGCTGGGTGGTAGGAAATTTGTTGTTTCTTTCTGAAGCGTGAAAACTTTGGCACAGTAATGCAAGGAAAATGTGACAGTCACATTTTGAGGTTTGCAGGACATTTTGGGTAAGATAACTTGTTGGGATCCACAAGAGAGACATCACCATGTACTCCCATCGGTGTTTAGTTTACGACAATATCTACAGTTGGTAGGTTTTTCTTAGATGGAATGTACACCTTGGCAGAGAGACAAAAAAGACAAATATTACTGCACAACCATCTATTCCTCAAGCACACACACATACTGGTTGGATTTGGCATGACGGCGAGTGATGGTTCAGTATATAACATTTTATCAACAAGAGATTTCACAAAAATGAAATACACTGTCAATAATTGAAAGGACAAAAAAACTGAACCAGTGACTCACAGCTCGTGAGCTGTAAAGCCACGTCAAGGCCCCAACCGCTTTACAGGCCATTCACACACCTTTCGTACGTGAAACACACAAGACCATTCACACCACCGGGCACGGAACCAACACATTACAACATTCACAAAAAGGGACAAGGTACACCCTGCTTGAGAAAGACAGAATAGACAAATATTACTGCACAACCATCTATTCCTCAAGCACACATACATACCCGTTGGATTTGGCACGAGGGTGAGTGATGGTTCAGCATATACAATTGTAATAACAAGAGATTTCACAAAAATGAAATGCACTGTTAATAATTGAAAGGATGAGAAACTGAACCATTGACTCACAGCTCGTGAGCTGTAAAGCCACGACAAGGCACCAACTTCTTTATAGGCCATTCATACACCTTTCATACGTGTGACACATACAAAACCATTCACACCGCCAGCCCCGGGCCCATCACACTACAACACTCACATCAGCAGACAGCGCCATTCAAGGGCCCATCACTTTCACACGCCCACCTGCCTGACACAGCAACCACACCAGCTGATGGATTGCGTGGACTGGCGTTTGGCTACCAGTGTGTGTAGTAACCAGCAGCAAGTCACTACTCACACACCGCCAGCCAAGCGCCAGTCCACGCACACTACCAGTCAAGCGCCAGTTCACACACACTGGCAGCCAAGCGCCAGTCCATTCACACCACCAGCCAAGCACCAGTCCACGCACACTGCCAGCCAAGCGCCAGTCCACGCACACCACCAGCCAAGCGCCAGTCCACGCACACCGCCAGCCAAGCGCCAGTCCACGCACACCACCAGCCAAGTGCCAGCCTACACACACCGCCATCACATTTAGGATTTTTTTATACAAAAAAGAAAACACAAAAAAATTGTAAATAGATGCAAATCTACTAACACAAAATCTGAAACTACATTGCACAAATGCCAACCTTGAAACTGAACAAAAAATAGAAAACAATACAGACCAGGCAGCTCACTTTACCACTCATGTATGCTCCCAAAAATTCTTATGCGTGTGGTACATTCTAAAACAAGCAGGCACACACAGCGCAGGGTTAGAAGGACACTCGGGGCAGTACATACGAGTCTCCTTCCGCGTACCTCTTCGCCAACAGACTCTACATCTCGTACTGGGAAAGTCTTTTGAGGGCGTGGGAGGAATGTGATCAGGAAAGTGGTGATCTTTTAATCTAGCCACATCCTCTACCACTCCAACTCTAGGAACACTTGCCTGTTCCACTACAACAAGGCTGCCTATTACAGACTCCTGAAACTTAGCAAAAGTCAACTTTGACTCAGGACAACAATCCTTAAATACAAGAAAAGCATTAAAGGTTGCCAAGTGGAAAAGATGGATAGCCAACTTCTTATACCAAATATAAGCCTTACGAAGAGGAGTGTAAGGTTCCAACCTCTGATCTACTCTATCAACACCACCCATGTGCCTATTATAGTCTAAAATGCACACAGGTTTGTGCGCTTCAGCAACCTGACCCCAAACAGTCACAGGTGAAGTGCTTTCATCATGGATGGTAGTCAGCATGTAGACATCTCTCCTGTCTGAAAACTTCACAGCTAGTAGTTCCTCGCTACGCAAAGCACTGCACTGTCCCCGCACAAGCTTTTGACAAACAAGACCTTTTGGGAAACCTTTACGGTTAGAGCGGATTGTGCCACAAGCCACAGTGTCCACTTTGGCCAATTCCCTGAACAACTGCACACCAGTGTAGAAGTTATCTACATATAGATGGTGACCTTTGTTAAAAAGTCCTCTACCAAGTTCCCACACAATTTTCTCTGTCAATCCAAAAGTGGACGGATAACCAGTGGGGTCAATCCTGGAATCCCTACCGGTGTACACCCTGAAATTAGAGACATATCCAGTCCTACTTTCACACAGCATATACAGCTTAATTCCATAGCGTGCCCTCCTACTAGGAATGTTTTGCCTAAAAACCAAGCGGCCTTGAATAAGACCAAAGACTCATCTACTGCTTTTTGTTTCCCTGGAGCATAGATCTCAGAAAATCGATCTACAAAGTGATCAATGACAGGCCGAATCTTAAAAAGACGGTCACAATCAGGGTGATCTCGTGGCAACGCTAAACCATTATCGACAAAATGCAGCATCCGAAGCAGAAGAAAATACCTATCCCGACTCATGACTGCCGGAAATATAGCCGTTGCCATCAAAGGACTAGTAGACCAATATGAAGACATTGATGGCTTCCTTAGCAAGCCCATCAAAAAAGTTAAACCCAAGAACTTCTTCAACTCATCCAGATTTGTGGGAGTCCACCGGGTAGCTCTAGAGTGGGGCCTAAGGCTGTCACTGTTGTCTCTCAAATACAGTTCAGCATTCAAATTAGTCTGCTCAACAATCTCTGCCAAAAATACATCGTCCATAAACAACTGAAAAAAAATTATCGGCAAAAAGTTTTCAGTATCCACTCTACACCCTGGAACACTAGTAAAGTCTGTCAATGCCGGCTGCACCATGCCTGGGGCAACCCAGAGGTCAGCACTTCCAACTGGAAGCCTTGCAGCCCCAGGCTGCAGCCCAGATGCACATCAATGTCCTCCTCTAAAACAGGCACTTCTTCCGCACTAAGAGTAGCTTCATCCGCACTGAGAGTAGCTTCATCATCCGATGATTCCTCGTGGACAGAAAACTCACTGCCTGAACCTTCCACTCCCTCCTCTGCCTCAGATGCAGAGTCAGTCTCTGAACCATGGTCAGAGGAAGACTCAAAAAGCATACCAACAACCTGCTGAGCAGTAATCCTGTGGCTAGCCATAATCCTTACTAAGAAAGGAGACTTCACAAACAAGTCAACAACAACCAACACTGTGCAAAATAAGTAAGTAAACAAAGTGTGGCTTTATCACAAAGATCTATATACTCAAAAACTATACGGTTCACTTGCAAGAGACAGCTACACTCACCAGCACCTACTCTGCAGAGACACAGCAAAAACCAACGGTATCCCACTAGAAAGAAAAAACAAAACCAATTACTCACAAGACAACAAAATACACATCAAGCACAAATGCAAAAAGTTTTTCACACTCAATAAAACAGAAGCTAAACATTCAGCTATTATTACACCATTTACAATAAGACATTCATGCAGGAAATGAAACTCATTTAGAGTAAATAGTACAAAAAACATTTTCTTACCAAACACATGCAACTACACAAACTGCAGAACCACCAGTGAGGAAACCGCAACCAAGAACATCAGTCAAAAGCCTTGAACTAGAATAAAAAGAAGAAGTAAAACATTACTATTGCAATTCACAAGAAATAAAACAATTAACATTATAACAGGCAATGTCGCTACTCAAATGGCCAATCTGCCACCAAGGGGGGCAGAAAAACAGCCAAAAGTAAATAATAACTGATGCCCCATCCCATTGGGGCAACTCTTACCCAAGGGGCCACGCCGAAACATAAATATATACACATCCCTGGTGCTAGTGGGATTTCTACCCCCGCCCCCCTGGGTAGATGGGTCTTCAAATAGGGCTGACCTGCACCCGGTGGGGATGGGGGGGCCAGAAACTGGGGGCAATCCTTCCCTAAGGGATTGCCTCCATGCACCATAAAAACAAATCCCTGGCTTTAGTGGGGTTTTCTGCCCTCCCCCTGGGGACAAAAAGGCCAAAATAAACAGGCTGATCTGTCCCGGGGGGGGGGGCAGAAAAAACATACACATAAAATATGCCCCTAGGAAGCGACCCTTGCCCAAGAAGTCGCTTCCATTCAGAAAACCCAAAATAAAAATCACTGGATCCAGTGATTGTGGCTGTTTTCTGCCCCCCCTGGGGGCAGATTGGACTAAAAAACTGACCAAACTGCCCCCAGGGGGAGCAGAAAACAGCCACAAGTGCCCCCAAAAAATGGGGGGCGATCCTTGCCTCAAGGATCGCCCCCATGCCCAATATAAACAAATCCCTGCTCTAGTGGGGTTTTCTGCCACCCCAGGGGACAGAAAGGCCAAAAAAATGGGCTGATCTGTCCCCAGGGAAGGCAGAAAAGTCATACAAATATTGTGCCTCAAGAGGAAGTGACCCTTGTCCGAGGGGTCGCTTCCATTTTCGCAAAAAGAAATCCCTGGTGCCTAGTGGGGGCATTCCTGCTGCACGATCTCAACGCCATGCACGATCGTGCAGCATGGATGCCCTGCAAAGAGACATCGGGGAAGAGGAAAAACTCTTTCCTCTCCCCCGATGCCTCGATGCACCGAGATCTGCCCCCCCGCCCCACCGGAGCAAGGAAACTTACCTTACGCGCTGACGTCACAGGATCGCCGAAGGGGGGTCTGGCGTGGCAGCGGAAACTCTTCCGCTGCCATCCCTGTTTGTGGAGGCTAGATGGGCTGCCCATGGGGGAGTGCCAGCGCTTCCCCCATGGGTGGGTGCCATGATGGAGCGGTTTCGTCATGAGCACACACCCATCGTGGCTCATGTCGGAACTGCTCCGTCATGAGCATAGAAGGGGTTAAAGATTTAAGCTGAGTGCTGCGCCAAGAAGCACAAAGCACCACTCGCTGCTATCTGGTCTGTCTGAGACCGGGTGAAAATCATAAGTTCAGGCTAACCATTATAGAGCATGGGACGGATAAAAGGACCAGATTAATCCCGCTGAAAAATTTACTTCTGAAAGTCCAGTGCAAAGAGTTCTGTTCACGGTGGAGGGGCCGCAAGAAGCAGGGAGAGTGCCGCGGATGAACGTCGCTATTGCACGAGGATCCATCTGGGCATCGCAGACGGTCATCGCTGTAGCGTGAAGATCCTGTCGGGCGTCCATGGGCAGTTGTTTCTAGAGGGTCGCGTTGGTGGTCACCTGGGCTGTAGATGTTGTAGCACGAAGTGCAAAACTCGCATTGCTGAATGTTGCTGGTTGTCGCTGGCGGTCGCTGTAGCTTGAAGTGTTGGGTTCACCAGAGCATCATATTTTGCAGTCAGTGTGGGCGGCATGATCTTGGCAGGCACAGGCCTTTTCGTGTTTCGTGCGAGCCCAATACTTCAGGATTTCTCCTTTCTTTTCTTGGAGGGGGAGCTCAACTGATACTAAACCAGTGGTCCAGGACCTGAGGGACACCTCGTAGTGACTAAGAATTCACTCCAGCAGAGGCCAGCATGGCTCAGGCAGGTCCAATTGCAGGTCCAGGCATCAGGTCAGCTGGGCAGTGTCAGGGTGGCCTCTGGAGCTTGTTATGTACTTGTAGCTCAGAACAGGAGGTCAGTCAGCTGACTCTTGGAGTAACTTTAGCCTGGGATGAAGGGTGCAGGCGCTGTCTTCCTTCTCAGGCAGCAGAGTATCAGTACAGCAGAGTAGTAGTCCTTCTTGCATTAAAACAGCACAGCGGTCCTTCTGAGTCTTCCATGGGTCCAGAGGTGTACTGAAGAGTTGAGAATGAGGGTCCACTATTTATCTGTGGTGCCAACTTTGAAGTAGGAGAAATTTGTAGAGGGTTCCACCCCTAGAGGTGCTTGGAATTTTCTGCCTGCCTGCCCAGGCCCCAGCTTGTTTGGGGGCACAAAAGACTAGTGTCAAACCTTTTGTGAGTGTGCTCAGGGCAGAGGATTTTTGATGTGGAAGTGTGGTAAGTGACAACTCCGCCCCCCATCAAGTCAGAGAAGGCCTATCTTCCCTACACCTATTCCCTCTTTGTCTCACTGTCTGGGAGCAATAGACAAAGACCAAATGACAGCTACATCTAGTCATGTGACCTAGGATACAGGCTGCAGGCACCAAAAGGTTGGAATAAGAAAATGGCAACTTTAAAAAAGAGTAATTTACAGAGTTGTAATTTAAAGTCCGACTTTACCATTAAAGAGGGTTTGAAATTATAACTCTTTAGACAACAAACTCAACATTTCTGCTTGCTCCCAATTGAAAGGTATCACTTATTAAATGTTATAAGGTAGCCCAATGTTACCCTATGGGAGAGTTAGGCCTTGCAGTAGTGAAAAACGAATTTAAGAATTTTACAGTACTAGGGCATGTAAAACGTAAAAGTAAATGCACCCTACCTCAGGGTGAATTGCATGTATTATGAATTAAGGTTTAGGCCTAGCAAAATTTTTATTTTGCCGGGTCGAAATGGCAGGTTAAAACTGCACATACAGGCTGCAGTGGCAGGCCTGAGACTCGTTTGAAAGGGTATTTCCGTGGTTGGCACAAGTAAGTGCTGCAAGCCCACTAGTAGCATTTAATGTACAGGCCCTGGGTTCGGGTAGTGCCACTTTACTAGGGACTTACACGTACATTACATGTTCCAATTGGGAGTAAGCCAATGCTACCATGTTTTAGGGAAACAGCACAAGTACTTTAGCACTAGTTAGCAGTGGTAAAGTGTGCAGAGTCCTAGAGCCAGCAAAAACGAAGTCAGCAAAAACAGGGGTATTGAAGGCAAAAAGTTGAGGGAAACTACGCAAAGGATGTCAGGTTCAACAGACCCCCTTTGAATGAGCACAGGGCAGATTTAGGGAGTGAGCACATGCACTTTAGCACATTACCAATGGTCAAACGCTCAGAGTCCTAAGGCCAACAAAAACGAGACCAGTAAAAAGGGAGGAGTACGACAAAACATTTGGTGGAAGACCACTCTAAGGCTTACAGGTCTAACAGACAGTAATATTGTGTATGGAGTGTCAGTTACCATGAATGATGGCATATGAGTCCGTATCAGGAAGGAGTGAACTCGGAAAGATAAAGGAGACCATCTCCTCCCCAGTTGGCAGGGTAAGCAACTGATCTTAATTCTGATGGTGCAGAACCTGGCCTACAGGGGCTTCCAGCTGTTTCTCATGTGACACATGGGAGCAGTGTACTAGGATGGCAAGTCATATAAGCAGGCGAGCGCTTAGAGCTGCCCATGGACAGACACGACTCAACACAAGAAGGGTTTTTAGGTATTATGTTCAAATAAGCATATTTTGTTTTATGGGTATATTGTGTTTCTTTTGATGCAATGAGTACCTTTCTAAGACCCACTTATATTTTCTCCGGCACTCAGAGACGTACTCAAGATAGCCCTTCTTTGACATCCCACTCTGTTTCTCTTTAGGTTTTCTTCTATAGTGTTATGTCCATTGTTTGTTCCTTAAAATGCAGATTGCTTGCGGTGCCGGCTATGCGTGACTTTAGACGGTTTATTGCCTACAAAGGCCATGAGTGGTGTCAAGGACTGCTGAGTACGAATTTGTGGGATTTTTATTTACTAGGGGAACTGCTGACGTGAAGCAATGTTTCCAAAAACACATATGACAGTGCCAAGGTAGCAGCTGGGTGATGTGCCAAACTGGTTATTTAAGTGCATCGCCATACTTCTCATGCCTAATGCTCAGGCAAAATGACAATTTGCTCAGTTTCAGGAAACAGCTTAAAAGACACTTGTTTGTGTAATCATGATGTCCTAGGAGTCTGGCAGGCCATTCAGCACTGGGAAGCCCGTCAGGTAGCCATGCGCTTAGGAAATTCTTTGCATTGAATTGAATGTCTCTCAGTTTTTCAGCATACCCACTCATATAGCAACTGACTCATCCATTCACTTATCTGTTCTCACCCATCCACTTAACAATCCACTTCTTCAAGCAATCACTCATCTGAAAGAGGAACTCAAAGGGGAGGAGAGAGAATGATGCTAGAAAGTAAGTGGCAGGTTACCCTAGTCTAGAATGTTCAGTTGTTGCAGCTGGACATCTTCTTTAAAAGCTGCTTTTTCTTCTTCCCTGTAGGAGATGAACCTCTATCGAGAGGCCCTCTAGGAGAACTTAACTCGGAAAACCCTTGAGGACCCGATGTACCTGATGTGATTCATTGGAACACATCCCTCCTTGAGGGACTTTTTTGATCAGAAACTCAAATAAATATGTACACACCTCAATGATATCTGCAATTATACTTCTTTCGCCTAGTATGATGTAATAACTAGGACGCATATTCTGTATTCTCCAGAATAAAAGGCATTACCTGTTCAACAGTTGCACATGTGAGTTTAACTCTAGCCACCAATTGCTGATCATCCACTCACAGGCCTGCTTCATGCAGAATTGGAATGGCATGGCTGTGGACACTCCTCTACCTAGATGCTGGTATGCCATTGGGGTACACATGGAAGCACAACATCATGGGACAGGATGCATTTACAAGACACCAAAATATATGTTAAAGATGTGGGAGAAAAGAGACAATCCCTGGGGGACCCCAAAATGTAGGGATTGTAGGGCTGACGTGAATGGAGATAGATGCCTGTCGACTATGATCCACTAATATAAAAATGAACCAAGGCAGAGCTTTTCCTACATTTCCTACTAACATATGAAGTCTATATGTTGTGCATAGAAGGCATTTAGTCAAGTGATCTATGTCTGGTAACTGTTTGTTTAGTTGTAACACAGTTTTGCTTCAGACCAGTATGACTGCAGCATGGATCAATTATTTTTGTGTTCTTCTGAATACGTCTGGACTGGGATCTCTACCTTCACTCAAGGGACCATTCTATGGCCAGCCAAAATTATACAGAGTGCCTCTGCTGAGATCATGAAATGCTGAGGTGTGAGCTGACTTAAAGCCATGTGAGGCAGATTAAATTAGGGACAGAAGACTGGAAGGAGGTGCACACCGATGCTCCTGAACAGTCTTTCGTGGTGGTGGTGCAAGGGTAAGGAGTTTTTTCCCTAATGAGCCATGATCATGTTAGATCAAGCGATGGGTTCAAGTCCTTATAATCTGATATGAATTCTTACATTAATACAGCACTCTATGCTGACATGATAACAGCTGAACCACTGTTATCTTGAGTTAAGCAGCAGTATGAGAGGATTTTTTCCAAGGACAGCTGACTGGGTGAGACGGTCAGACAGTAGTAGGTGAAGGATAAGTATGGAGATGGGTGATTGTTCTGCTGGAGGGTCTGCTATGCCCAGTACTTGAGCAATGTGCTAGTTGCAAGTGATGTAGTGACAATGCATCCATTTTGGTTAAAAAAACCTTCTCAGAAGGTTGGTGAGAAAAGTGACCTAAACCTAGTGTGATTTTTATGCAACTGAAATGAGCAGAAGGATCCAATAATCCAGAAGACTTATATATGTTGTATTTTAAGAAAATGCAATTTTAGCTGACAAAATCTGTAAGATCCTGGCCGTGTTAATGATATGATGGAATATAAACGGCTTATGATAGTCAAATGCTGAGTAAACAGAAGCTACTAGAAGTATTGAGAAAAAAAAAGTTTGTTTTCTAATCCAAACATATGGCACAGTAACCAGTCAAAGCAATTCAGAAAGCTAACGTAAAAGTTATCTCTCAGACGAGATGCACTGCACAGTCAGATGATATTTTTCTTATCATGACTGGCACATCTCTGAAAATAGTTTGTTACCCTGTGCAACAGAGGCATATAACTGTTGTAGGTTGGAGCGAGGAAATATTTACCTCAAGAAAGTACTTTACATCCCAGGTGGATACGATTTCCACAGTGGAGTGGGTCTTTTGTGACCAGGAGCATTGCAGTGTGTGAGTATAGTTACTGTATGAAAGAAATATATAGGAAAGTGTATCCCCACGTATCGAGAGCTCAGGCAGTCTACACCTCTTAGATTGAGGGACTGGGAGCCCTCACGCCTATTTTCACAAAACACAGGGCAGCGTGAAAGGCATGAGGATTTGGTGTTCAATGGTGTCAACTGCCATCCACATATCAAAAAAAATATCAGGGTTATGATAATGCTTACATCTGTAGCAATATGCAGATTAGTTAGGGCATTTTAGGAAAGTGCGCTTTTTGTATGGTCACCCCGACGTTTTGCTCCAATGCTGATGGTTAGGACTCTGATAGTGCACTGGAGTCTGCTGCCCAGGCCCCAGTGTCAGTGCTCGTTCTCTAAAACTGCTATGTGTAAATTGGCATCCCCAATTGACAAGGACTTTACCCCCTTAAAAGTCCCTATTATATGGTACCAGAGGGACACAGCGAATGAGTGATAAAGGGGTCCCCAAGGCCTGTAGCACTGTTTGTGCCACCGTGAATGACCCAAATAAACTACTGACAGCAGGCCTGCCATTGAAGACTGCAGGAACAGTGCAAATTGCTCAAACTCGACTTTACCCTCACCATGTGTGGCAAAGGCAATGCACTATCTTTGAAATATGCCGGTCACCCCCTAAGAAAGGCCTCCTAAAGCCAGGAGGCAGGATGCACTATATCAGAGGTGTGGACATGTAAGGGCAAGCTTATATGACCATATAGTGCCCTTTACCATAAAAGGACACTATAACTGATAGCCGGTCCATAGGGTAACATGGGCTAGCACCCAGGCAAACCTGAGGTTGGCAGCTCCATTATGGTACAGCTTAAATATGTCATGTTTGGTATCAAGCAGCGTGCCTTCTCACCCTTGACATGGAACTCGAGTCAAGGGTGATGCGGCATGCACCCAGGTGGCTACCTCAGAGGTTGCCCACCTGGTTGCCCCAGCTTCTCTGTGCTCTGGCTGGCAATCCTGTGCTTCCATTACTTGATGCTGCTAAGACAGGATTCTGACTTCCTGTCAGGCAGTGTAATCACTCCCAGGAGTCAGGAAGAAAGGCCTGGTCAGGAAGGAGGTCATACCTCCTCCCTTCCAGGCAGGTTAGTGAAATGGCACATCAAGGCGGTGAGCTTCAAAGGCTGCACTGCCTCTGATATGCATCATGCCCTTGCCCTAGGCACATTTGCACCTGAGCAGGCAGGAAATTAAATAGTAAAGGAGGTGTGCACCCCCAGAAGGCTATGTTTTTCTTCTTTTTAATGTGTTTTTAATGTGTTTCACATGCGCCGTTCACCGGCATTGGTTCACGGGCACTCAGTGTTCACTTTGATATAGTCACTGCACCTACTGTTGATAAATGTTGATGCTGCCTTTCATTATCTTGTGTTTTGAAATGTTTATATAAATGCAGTAATACGCTTTGGTACTTCCCCTTGCGTTCTTATTAATCAAGGGCCAGATGCAGCAAACATTTTTCTGCTCACAAACGGGCCGATTCGCAGAATCGGCCCGTTTGCGATCGCAAAAAATGCTTTTGCGATGCATCAAACCCAATTTTGCAATTCGGTAACCTGTTACCGAATCGCATAATGGGTTTGCGATTTGCTATTAGGAAGGGGCGTGTTTAGGGCGTCCCTTCCTAATACCGAATCGCATCGGTATGCATGAATGTTTTGCGACTGAAATGCGGTCGCAAAACATTCGCATTTTACCACCTACTTCAAGTAGGTGGTAACCAACTCGCAGAATGGGAAGGGTCCCCAAGGGACCCCTTCCCTTTGTGAATGTCAGCAAATGCATTTTCTCAGAGCAGGCAGTGGTCCCATGGACCACTGCCTGCTCTTAGAAAATGAAAGGAAAAAGTTTTCATTTTTCTCTTTTGTAAAGCATCCCGTTTTCCTTAAAGGAAAACGGGCTGCTTTACAAAAAAAAGATTGCTTTATTAAAAAGCAATCACGGATATGGTGGTCTGCTGACCCCAGCAGGCTACCATCCCCGTGATTTTTGCGATTCCTAGGGGGTCGCAAATTGCGACCTACCTCATTAATATTCATGAGGTAGATCATTTGCGACCCCTTAGGAATCACAGAAAGTGTTAAACACACTTTCATGCATTCCGTTTTCCGATTCCCTAATTGCGAATCGCAAAGATTCGCAATTAGGGAATCGCAAAATATTTTTTTGATTCATCTGGCCCCAAGTGTCTAGTTAGCTCTTTACTAATACCTATTGAGACATTGTTGAAGGTCTCACCACTCAGAAGGCTAGCCACACCTTCAGGGTGGGCAGCCTGGTCTGTACAGTGGAAGAAGGGCTCTGCCATTTTTAGAAGTGGTAGAATAGAGGGTTCTGGGTAGAAAAGGTGATCCACACCCCCGGATGTGGTCTTCTCAGGGGCAGAATAGCTGTAGGGACTAGCAGCCCATTGGCTACCTGCTCCCACACCCCTAACTCCCCTAAATCTAGGATTTAAGGGACAATCCTAACACCTGAACCTCAGTTCTGAACAACCTGCATCAAAGATGACAGAAGAAGAGACCCAGGTATGTGACAACAGGACTTGACCAAAGCAAAAGAGGGATACTCTGCACCTGTGGCAACGCTCCTGGAATTGCCTGATTGAGACTCATTTTAGGCTATCTCTCAGTTCCCCCAGATAGGGGGACCTCTGTGGAAGCCTGAAGCAATCTCAGACTCCCCTGGTCTAGTGGCACTAGTCCCCTGCAAACTGCAGGTAATACAACGCTCCAGATCCAAAGAATCGCTGGCCATCGGGCGCTCCGTGGGATCACCCAAATTCAAATGGTCTAGTGCATTGTGGGAACTGTAGTCCTGCCTTCCATGAAGTTACAGGCAGCTACTGTGTTCCCCGGCACCACTGGACGTCGAAGTACATTTTTCCAAGGATTGCCGCTGCCAAGGCTTGTTTGTCGCCAGTCCGGCAACAGACCCCTTCACTCAACACTGCACCTAGAGAGAACTCCATATGACGATGTCAGCAGCCACCCCGTTGTGTTTTTGCATCTTGTTCCCCCACAGCACCTTGTAAGTGGTTAAAGGAACTCTCCAGCAGTTCCCGTTCAGCACCAGAAACAGCCAGGACAACTCTGCACCAGGGCTCCACAGGTCAGGAAAAATGTAACTGACTGCCATGGCCTGGTCTAGGGATCCGCATCGCCTTCACCCTGAAGTGTACCACGCAACTCGACCATTGTTACTAGTGGTTTGTCTCATTGACTGCAAAGTCAGATTTTCGCTGCATTATTTTGCGCTGATTTTATATTGCTTCTAAAATCTACAACTCAGGGTATATGTACGCTATTCCGTTCATTTTGGTGTCTAAATTAAGATAAAATACACTCTAGTTTTATAAATTGGTGTCGGATTTATCTTGAGACGTGTCAATTACTTGTCGTCTATGTTGGTACTCTGAAATGCTTAACACATGTTCCTCTAGTAAAGCTTGACTGCTCTTTGCCACACTACCAGGACTCAGCTAAGGATTTATTAGTGTGTATCCAAGGACCACCTTTGGGGTTTGTGACAGTATTGTACGGTGAGCCTAGCCAGCATCACCACATAGTACTCCATCTTCCTACCGGCATCAAAAGCACTGACTCGGTACATCATTTGAGAAAATGTTCTTTTCATCCATTTAGCCCAAGGACTCAAGATAGGCCCAGAGTTGAGAGGCAAATGGCAATCCTAGGGCCTGATTTGCAAAGGTAAATTCCCCTTTTGACTAAGTTTCCACTTTATAGTAAGTTTACTACTTTCAGTATTCACAAACTCTGATTGTAAACGTACTACAAGAGTGTACATTACAAGGCTCCAACTCCACAATAATGCACTGTTTTGTGGGTAGGTCATGTCACTCCTCAAACCCCTCCCTCACCTTTACTACTTCCCTCTTAATCCTCCCTAATCCCATCCCCTTTAGTACTTAGGCTGTGCCTTTTCCCACCCACTACCCGGTGTCCCTCCCACATTTACTACTAAAATTTATACTACTAAAAGTGAGGAGGCTCAGCAGTCGGGGCGGAGAAGGTCGCACTTATAAGCAAAGGCAAAACGTACACTTTGTAGAACATTTTATAGTACGTTTCGTAGTACTACAAAATGAACTACCAAGCGCAGTTTGTGAATCAGTCCCTAGTTATGTTTCTGCTGCCAGTCGCCCAACCCATGACACGTTTGTTCAAATTGTCGCCTTTTCTTCCACAACAGTCACAACACAATCCTGTATTTTACCATTAACATTGAGTCAACTAACATTTCCTGCATTGGAGTCACTTTGGGGTTTGGCAGCATAAAATCAGCATTGAGTCTTGGACTATTTAGAATGCAAAATAAACAATATTTTCTGTCTTACGTAGATCCAATGGTCTTCAAGTACAAGGCATTTTCAGACCAGGTGTATGAAATCTGCCTCTGTACCCCTGCAACTGGGCAGTGTGATAAGTAAATCGTGGCTAAACCTGTTTATAGTGTGAGGACTTGTAAAGTGATGGGCTGTAATACCTATCCCTGATTCCAGCCAGCACACCAAGCAAGGCTGACTTTTTATGGAGGTTTAGCGTTTACCCCCAGAGAAAATTTTGAAAACAATTATTTCAAATAGTGCAGTTTATGATACCATTTACAAATGAATTTGTTAAAAAGCCATAGACTCCAAAAGACACTAATGAAATATTTCAACATTTTCATGGTGTGCCAATGAAGCCTAATGCTACCCAGGCATGTTTCAGGCCAGCCACTGCAGCCTGTGAGTGCAGTTTTAAACTGCCATTTCTATCTGGCAAAAAAATTATTTTGCCAGCCCCAAACCTTCCTTTTTAATACATATAACCCACCCCTACGGTAGGCCCCTAAACATCCAAGAGGGTAGGGTACAGTGTAGTTCAAACGTTGGACATGTACGTTTAAGGTTTACATGCCCTAGTAGTGAAAAACTAATATATTAATTTTTCACTATTGCAAGGATAACATTAGGGTCCATTATTACATTTACTATGTGGTAACTTTTAATTGGGAGCAGGAAGGAATGTCGAGTTTGTTGTCTAAATAGTTATGTTATGTTATAACGCATTTGTACAGCGCAGCTTTCACTCCGAGGAGCATCATGGTGCTAAGCGGATTCACTAACAGACATGGGTGACTAAGACTGGAAGGAGTTAAATGAGTGCTCTGCATAGGGCATCAGGGGCCGTAAAGATCCAAGTTTTCAAAGTCTTCCTGAATAGGGGTTCTGACTGAATGAAATGAAGGTGATTGGGGCATTTGGTTCCAGGCCTTAGTCTCTAACACTGCAATTGATTTCCCTCCTTTTGAGACATATCTGAAAACAGGGGGTTTTAGTAGGTTAGCGTTGGACGATCTGAGTGTACGGCGTGGCACATAGCATGAAAACCTAGGTCGAAGGTAGTGAGGGCCTGAGGAATGAAAGATTTGGAAGGTAATATTTAGGAATAGTCGTAATTTAAAGTACTCTTTAATGGTTGTGTCAGATTGTAAGTAACAATTCTGAAAATGCCACTTTTAGAATGTTATCATTTTCTTGTCCCAACCATTTGGTGCCTGCAGCCTGTTTCCTGGGTCACATGACTAGCTGTAGCTGGCAGTTGCTCTTTGTGTATTGCTGCCAGACATTGAGACAAAGGAGCATAGGTGTTGGCAGGATGGGCCATCTCTGACTTGATGAGGGGGAGGAGCTGGCACCTACCACACTTGCACATCACAAAGGCTCTGCCTGAGTTCACTCACAAAGGGTTTGACACTAGTCAATTGTGACCCCAGACAGGATGGGGCCTGGTCAGGGAGGCAGGAAATTACAAACACCTCTGAAGGTGGAAACCTTCAGAACCTTCTCCTACTTCACAGTGGGCACCAGGTATAAATAGTCAGGCCTCGAAAAATCTACTCGACCTATTTATAATGCTCTTGATCCATAAAGCGGTTTCAAATGATGTGATTATGGGCAAATATTTTAATTCACTGAGCCCCCATTTTCTTCATTATCACATATGAGAGCACCTTCAAATATGTGAGTTCAGCATGTCTGCTGTACAAAAAACTCTTTTTTTTTATTTAATAGACTAAACTTTTGCTCCACATAATATACAAATCTAGCCACATATAGGTTACACATGACCCCTGACTTGCCTCTCAGTTCATTAACAGCATGGTCATCAGGGCGGGGGCAGGAATGTTTCTCAAATCATGTTTAAAAAACGATCACTTTTAATAAATACATAGCTAAAGCATGAAGCGGTAGCACACTGCCATTTGCAATCAGTGGATTTTACATTGACATTATCACAAAATTTCCACTGAAATTCAGTTTTACTGATAAAACTATATAGTGTACCAACAAGCATGTTTGGAAACCAAGTTCCTGCAAATATGTGTCATTTGAACATCACCAAGTAAAGTGATCTGATTTGTTTTGCACCTATTTAAAGCTTTGTTCGCATCATACTTCTTAATTACAAAAAAAAATTGCTTTTGTAAATCCGGATATATTTTGAAATATTTGTTCTATTTATTTACAGGCTATTTAATTGTTATGTGTTAGGAAAAAATGACATCTTCATACAGGTCACTTGACAAAAACCTCTAACTGTAGTAAGAGTGAGAAAAATAAACTCAATTTTCCAAGCAGCAATTAGGTAAAAGACAAACTGATGAAGGAGCCGGGTTCCATGTTCTAGATCTGCTCTGGAACCCCAGGTCGATGTTTCTTTTTTACCAGCATGAAAGCGTGGAGGGGAGAGAAATCGTTAGCCAATCAATCATTTCAGTTACAATTTACTATGACTCTTAAGAGTCACAGACTCCCAATTATATTTTGGTTAGTTTATTACAAAGCCAAGAACAACTGGACATACAGGCACCTCAAGGTGAGGGTGTAGAAATACGGGACTAATACAAAGCCAAATCTACGGATGAAGTTAAGGCGATGCAATATGCACAGGATAATCAGGTCGGGAATCAGGATACAAAAGATGACTGTGCAGACATCGAGATTCCCCTTCATTGTATATTTGTGGGTATAATGCATTAATCTGTCCCTACACTACCACAAGCGTGACATCCCTACATAGCATTTCCCAAGGCAAAATCCATTAAGGTGTCAGCGTGTGAAGTCTTCCTAAGAAGTCTCTTCACATCAGATGGGTCAAATAGCCTAAAGCTACAGAGCTTGTTCTAAGATGCTCCCTCTCTTAAGGCAAGGCAGAAGTCCCCGGACACTTTCCCTAACTTTGATACATCAATACCACAGGTAGTATCCAAAGATGCATTGCAGCATCACACCATCCAGTCAAGCCACCTCCTCGTAGATGATTTTCCATTAGGCAATGATGCTCCCAGGCCTTGGTGAGATGACCTTGATTCCCAGGCTTGCTCCGTTGAGAAAGTACAACAGTTCTCCATTATCAGTATCAACTCTCAATGTATCCTCTTCTCCCTAAGCCTAACTCCTAAAACAAAGACATTATTCTAGCTAACAAGAATGAATTTTCCAACTGCAACACAAAAGTGAGAAAGAGCAAATCCAACATGCACATGGAATTCAACTATTAAATCTAATGCGAGAGCTTCCAGGGAAAATGCACCCCATGCCCACAGAAATCAGCCAACATAAGAGAATAGCATACAGGCCTTATGAAATTATATATAAATGAACACTTCTACTGAGGAATTCTAAATTAACACGTTACATAAGCACATCAAATACGTGAATAATTGTCAGCAGCATGTACGAATTCTGCATGTTAATGTTTTCAACTAAACACATATAGTTTCAGCGTTAATTTCTTCACGTTTACAGTTGAAAATATCCCTATCACGTCACCTTTCACGTTGTTAGAGTTCACGTTCTAATGCCACATGTTAATGCGACAAAGGAATATATGTGGGTGCAGACTACTCATGATTATGATGCACCCCTACCTAGGAAAGAACAAAATTTGTGCTACATGATATGTCATCACACCCACATTACAATTCCCTGTAGGAGGAACCGACCTAAACAGGCAACGTAGCCAGTCTCCCCTGTCGAAACCTCCCTGTCCAGAAGTCTTTCCATTCTCCTTTCTCTTTCCCTAAGGGAATTTTCAGCTCGTCTAGACTGATGCCACTTGTAAGCATTCACTGTTCCTAACAACAAGATGACACAGATCACAACTATTACTATTGGTTTCAAGATATAGCCAATGATTCCTTTCCCAAGATTTGCAAACCACCTTCCAACTTTTCCAAAACCTTTTCGGACCTTATTCCAAATTCCCTCAGTTGCCAAGTCATGTATCTCATGATGTATCTCGGTGATGTTACTTATATACTTCCTCAGATCCTTACGATGGTCTGGGATATAAGTACAACACTGTTGAACCCTCAGCATTTTTCAGACTCTGCCCTCTTTTGCTAATAATACATCTAAAGCAAGACGGTTTTGCATAACCATAGCTCTTATCGAGACCATCTCTCCATTTACAAGCAACGACTAAGCTGTATTGACTGACAACTTTTCCTCTATAGTTGACAACCTTCGAATCTTGACATCATTAAAGACCACTGCTATACTAGGTATCATTGCTCCAAACACATCTCCTACAATCTCTCCTGCACTGATACCACGTCTCTCTCTATGTGATGACTTTCCTTCCAAACTCGTCAAATCCTCTATGTGGTATATCTTAGGAAACACAACAGCCACGTAGCAAGTACCATACCAATTGTTCAGCAGTTGGACATATGCATTTCTTCCACACACAAAGCACACATTTGGCACCACTTGCACTGCATCCTGCAAAAACTTCATGAGGAAGCATCAATCAGAAATGTGTGTTCACATGCACTCTGTTCCACAAAGAGGGTGTCATAACGATCTGTAATTGTCGAATGCAAAGCTTCCCTCTCTGTTCCCAATGTAGAGCTATTGGACCATAACTTCCCTTAGCCTTGTGAGCTAACTCCCCGATCTCCTCACGCTCCCTTGAGCTTGTTCTGTCTCACTTTGATCGGATTCAGACGATTCAAATATGGGAGCAAGATATCTTTCTGGTATAAGTCTCAGATTTTGCCTTTTCTGTCTCACCAGCCACGATTCTCTTGCTACCTTAGTTTTCTTTCGCAACACAAGACCACTTTCCGAACCAGTCTCTTCAGCTGAGTCAGACTCCATACCACTCGCAAAGTTACCGTCTCCCTCAGAGTCTTTAGCTGGGCCTTGTGTAGCGTGACCCCCCTCAGCTCGACTTGGTGGGTATCCAGCCTCTCCAGGATCCCCCATAGCTTAGCTCACCCTCTCTGGTGGTCTCACAACCACGGCTGGAGTCACTTCAGGGAGAGGGGCTGTTTCTTCTGAGGGTCCTGAAACTCGTCTGGTGTATGAGGCATGTATCCAGTTCAGCAGGCTTCCACACTTCACAGCAGTGTTCTTCACCAAGATCACCTGGTATGGACATCGTCAACGTGCATTGAGGCAGTTCTTCCTCACACGTTTTTAGAACAGGACCCAATCTCCTGGGCTCAGGTCATGGCAAAGGTCCTTCGAGGTCGGTGCAGTCGCAGCTTTAACCTGGTGAAATACAGAACAAACCACATCAGCCAGTCCTTTGCATTAGTCAAGAACCAAATCATCGGATGATGTTAATTAGCGCTGTGGATGGCACTGCAGGTAAGCGCATTGCCCTCCCCATGAGGATCTCATGAGGGGATAGCACAGTCCTCCTGTCTGTAGTGCTGCTCAAACTCATCAAAACCAAAGGCAACACATCAGGCCAGTCCAGGGATGTCAAAGAACACACCTTTGCAATTCTCATCTTTAAAGTCCCATTGATTTGTTCCACCATTCCTGACGCTTCTGGCCTGTAGCCACAGTGCAGTCTCTGATCAATGTTCAAGACAGTGCAAAACAGCTTCATGATCTTACTATAAAAGTGAGTTCCTCTATCTGACTCCAACCGACTCCAATATAGTAGGAAACCCGAATCGCGGGATAAGCTCCCTTAGCAATAACTTGGCTACTGTGAGGCTATCACATCTTCTAGTCGGATATGCTTCTACCCACCATGAAAAGATGCACACAACAACCAGGATGTATCTCAAATCATTGCACCTTGGCATCTCGAGAAAATCCAGCTGCATTCGGTTGAAAAGACCTCCTGACTTCCCAATGTGACTCAAAGCAACCGCAGTTTTCTTCCCAGCATTCATCCGTTGACATGTGACACATCGATGGCACACTACATCAGCAACCACATGGAATCTCGGATTGAACCACGTTTGTCTGAACACTTGCACCATTGCATATCTCCTGATATGAACTTCTCCATGAATCTGTCTCCCCATAGGGCTTAGCAAACAATCTGGAAACACTGCTCTACCATCAGTTGAAACCCAAATGTCAGCTGCCCTCTGTTCACATCCTGCTCTCATCCAACCAGCCTGTTCTTGATCTGGCATTTCTCCCTGCAGATGCCCGACCTCGTCCCAGGAATCTGTGATGGCTAGCATCATGCTGAGCTCAGTTCTCTCTGTGCTTTCGCCAGAATATTCCCCATTAAAAATACATGCATGAGTTGCACAAAATCAGGCACTGCAAGGCTTCCAATAGCTGTCTCACATACTCCCCGTTCCTAATGGGAGATCCTGATGACATTAGGAACCCCCTCTGTGACCACAGCTGTCCGAAGTCATGGACTAGACTGAAACCGTACTGGCTATCGGTATAGATAGTGACTTGGATCTGATCGGAAGCAAGAAATGCACAGGTCAAGACAATGATTTCAGCTACTTGCGATGAGTATACTCCTTGTAAACAGGCAGCTTCCACATCTCCAGAAATTGTACAGATTAAAGCTGCTCTTCAGTAGCCTCAATTGTCTCTTAAGCATGAACCATCAACGAAAAGTAATTGATCAGAGTCAGGCAGTGGTTCATCTACAAAGTTGGTTCTCAGTTTGGTACAAAGTTCAGTCACATCCAGACAGTCATGGTCCTCACAATCTTCCCCCTCAACATTTTTAATAGGCAACAAGGTAGCAGGACTTAACACAGAACAACGCTTCATGGTGACGTTCTCAGCGGCCAGCAAAATCTGCTCGGACCTTGTTAGCCTATTATTCATCAAATGCTGTGTTTTGGTTCTCGTCATCAGAAGCTCAACTGAGTGTGGAACATACACAGTAAGAGGATGACCCATCACAATACTTTCACTTCTTTCAATGCTGACACCTGTTACAGCAATGGATCTGAGACATCCAGGCAACACTGAAGCT
This sequence comes from Calotriton arnoldi, assembly GCA_963921515.1. Taxonomy (NCBI): domain Eukaryota; kingdom Metazoa; phylum Chordata; class Amphibia; order Caudata; family Salamandridae; genus Calotriton; species Calotriton arnoldi. The sequence continues at coordinate 28,730 of CAWUFW010010579.1, read as the reverse complement.
ACAGGATCTAATGTAGCTGAGAAGTAGGCCACTGGTCTATGGGCACCCCCATGTGTCTGGGTGAGAACAGGCAGAACAGAACCCTCCCTCTCGCAGCAGGATAGTGAAAATGCTTTGTTGTAATCAGGCATTCCCAGATATGAAGAACGACAAAGGCACTCTCTCAGCTCCAAGAAGGCAACTAAGCAATTGTTATTCCAAGGTACCGGATCGCTCACATCCTTGTGCATCAATCTCTGTAAGGGTTTCGCCTTCAACGAAAAATTTGGGATCCATTGTTGGCAGTAGCCAACCATTTCAAAAAACATCCTGACTTCCTTTTGGGTGGTAGGCACATTCATTTTCATGATTGACTCAATGCAGTCTGGTGACACCTTTCTCTTGCCTTTTTTGATGCGATGACCCAAGTACTGAACTTCTGTTAAGCAGTACTGAAGCTTGCTCAGAGACACCTTATGTCCATTTTCAGCTAAATGGTTCAGTAAGGCAATAGTATCGTCTCTGCATGCCTCTTCTGTCTCCGATGCAATAAGGAGATCATCAATGTACTGCACAAGCACTGAATTCTGGGGCAGCACCAAACTCTCAAGGTTCTTTTTCAGACTTTGGTTAAAGATAGATGGACTTTCAGTATACCCTTGTGGGATACAACACCACGTTAAAACACGATTTTCCAGCCGGAAAGCGAATAAAAATTGGCTTTCCTCATGCAATGGAATGGAGAAAATTGCTTGGCACAGATCATTCACAGTAAACCAAACAGCTTCACAAGGAATCTGAAACAAGATCACAGATGGATTTGGTACCACGGGACAACATGGAATCACAATAACATTAATTTTCCTCAAATCCTGAACTATGTGATATTTCCCGCTCGGCTTCTGTAACCCCATTTTAGGTGAATTGCATGGACTTCCTATTATCTCCTTTAAGATGCCCTGCAAAATCATGGAATTAATCACAAGTGTAACCCCTGCCACCGTTTCCGGGGTCAGGTTGCATTGGGGCATTCTTGAGAATTCTGCATTTGGCTTGATCTGTATAGGAACTGGCTCAACTCCTTGAATCAGTCCTAGCTCTTCTCCTGGGAAGTCCCACACCACTGGAGAGATAGTGTCACTCAAATCCCAGGGCATGTCATCCACCGTTAGTACGGGAAACATGTCTACACAGTGGTTCTGGTTCGCTAATTTGAATGCAATGTCATCATCATTAGTCTGCAATTCAACTCCCTTTGGCATGCAACAGATGGTACAGTTCAGCTTGCATAAGAGATCACGTCCTAACAAACAGACTGGACTCGAATCGCACACCACAAATTGGTGTCAATCCTGAAAGGTTCCTATTTTCATGGGTATTTCCTCTGTCAATTGGTTTGTCATTCTCTTATTGGCAACTCCTACAACTTGGATCGATTGTCCCGAGAGGGGTTGGTTTGGGACTACTGCAGATCTACCAGAAGAACGGGTAGCACCAGTGTCAATCAAGAATGCAATGGGATGACCGCCTACATCTGCCTCCACATACAGTCCACTCTGGTCTACCTCCAAGACTGCTCCAAGAGTACAGGCTTCCCCCCCCTCAGGCATAGTCATTGTGACTGGTCCTGATCGAATTCGTCTAACGGTTCCATAAAGGGCATTTGGTGGTACGCTCGATTGCTCTGCGGAACTCTCTGGGGTTGGGGCACTTGCACCAACTGATTCTGACTTCCCCCATTGTAGGATCTTGGCCGTGTTACAGTGTTTATCACATCCGGCACTTGCACTAACTGTCCCTTTTTTATCTGATTAGCTGGATTTAATCAACACTCGTGCTTCTAATGCTCATTTTTGTGACAACAATGACAAGCAGGCATTTTCTTTAGCGTGGCAATGTATTTACCTGTTTTGGGGTCTATAGGAACATCCCTCCCTTTTCACTGTCCAGAATTGTTCGGAGCGTTTTGAACCCCTCCTTGTTTATTTGACTGATTCCGACCTATTGTTCCCCCATTTGTCTGCACCTGATCTACTCTTTGCACATTCCTCATCTGGACCAATATCAACTTGTCCTTAATTCTCCTGTACTTGGAATCCACATCATCACTGCAATACCTGGCATATCATACAATTTCATCCACTGACCTGTTTTGCCAGCAGATTTAATGTTGCTGGATCATACGCTAATCTCTGGTCTCAACCCCATCACAAATTTGGAGACAAACTGTCCCATGTCTTTCAGATCAAGAGTATCTAACCCACTGAATTGCTTGAAGGCTTGCAAGAGCCACTGTATTGCATGAAGGCTTGCAAGAGCTGTTCATAGTAAGCATGTACTGATTCTTTAGGTTCCTGTGTTGTTCGATCTATTTTAACCCAATCGATATCCTGTGGGGCTATTCTTGGTTGCAACCATGTAATCATCTGTTCAAACTTTTCATAACCAAGGGTGAAGGACTGTGAGTTATAGGATCTCCGTCTGGTTCAGCAGAAGGGCAATCAATAGCAATTTTACAAGCAGACCACAAATCACTGGGAACTACAATGTCAAAAAACATGTTCAGATCTATTCACAATACTTTCGAGATCTTGACAAAGCGATCGACTTGCTTATACTATTCAGCAGGCTTCTCCCTCAGCCGAGGAAAATCATTCGTGAACGCAGCTAAATCACCGCTACTCCAAGGAACGTGTACATACTCTCTACTAGACACTTTTCGCAATGGGTATGCCTCAACTCCTGCTGTTCCCCCTCCTGGAGGCGGCGTTTCTCCCATCACCTTCCTAATGCTCCTTTTCTTGGACCATCTTTCCTCCCATTTTTCAAGCATGCTCCATGCGCGTATCCCTATGATCAACTCTCGAATGTGTGTTTTCAAGCCTGTTACTCTCTTCTCTTCAAGTTCCGGATCACTGTAATTCAACCTATAGTTTCCCTGTAACATCTTTGTTTTAGACAGGTGCACATCATATTTTTGAGCCAATTCTGTCAATTCCTCATGTGCTCGTCTCACCTTATGGGTAACATCCTTTGCCACAAACAATAACTCATCCTGCTCATAAGTCTCTATCCTTTCCAAAGGCAAGTTCCCACTGATTATTTCGTCCACCTCAGCCTTTAACCTCACCACATCCAATAACTTTGCCTTTACCACAGCCTTGATGATGCCCTGACTCGACATGCTATTCTGTCCTTCCCTATCACTGCTCCGATTTCTTTGCCAATTCCCTAAATGTGTGGTCTCTAGGACATGCTGATTTCCAAGGCACCCTGACCTGCACCTGCTTCTGATATCCTTCCCATGGGACCTCGGACTGGAGCTTCCCACATCCTCATACGTGAATTTGAGTTTGCTAAGGACACAGATCGTATGGTACTAGACCCAATGCGTACTCTTGAAGGATCTGCAGTCGCCAGCAAAGGGGTACTAGATTCTAAAGGCACTAGAAATTGATTATTCCTGCTCCTGGTCACATTCCCTCCTGAGCTGATCCTTTCTTCTAACCCTGACTGTTGTTTACTAGGGTTTTCCACTAAACTGGCGTCATACACAGAGACTACAGGTCCAATGGTGACCGGTACCGTAAGGGCTTCTGGTAACCGTAGAGCAGCATTGACTCCACTTGACTCTTCACCTCCTAAGGCAGGCATCCCTGTTCCTTCTATTCCCGTTGAAATCCTTCCCACTAAACCTGCACTAGGGCCTGTCTGTGGTGTTACCATTCTTTCTGTATTCGCTGCATTTGCCAGTTCTCGCCTTCCTTCCTCTGAATGTGGATTGTAAGGTGGAGGACGCTCTGGGAATAACCTGGCCAACAAGCTGCCAATGGTATCACTCTCATCATTTCCATTTTCTCCTCCACTCCTATCCTGAGTGTCTCCCTCTTTCACCAGCATTGGGTACAACCTATCTCCCTCAATGGTGTCTATTCTCCATGTCTCATCACGCATCCTGATATGCCTTCATTGCCTTTTTCATCTTTCCATGGAATCGCTCCCTGTTCTTTGCATGCGCTGCTCGCATCCAAGCATCTAAGGCCTCAAACTGTGTAGGTCTAGGTGGCGGCCGTGGTGAAGACATCACTCCCCTCAACTGATACAACACATCCAATCTGAAAGAGCCATAACCTGGAAATGCCAAATCTCCCTCTTTTTCAGTGATTTTGTACCAATTTTGAATCTAAACTATGGTATGGAGTCCTACATTTGTTGCCATATAGTGTGCTGGAGTATCCTCGGGCGGTGCTTTCTCATCCACTCGAGTAACCAATCCCTGATCTCCCCTGAACAAATCTCGTAACACCCTAAAACATCACATTATTAGATCAAAAAGTTCCCCTCAATAGACAATTTTCTCATTCACAACTTCCTGATGACTACCAACCAATCCCAGTGCGGCGTTACACCAACTGACCTATCGCAGTGCGGCGCACTCTGATGTCACCTTTTCCTCCTCGCAGCCGTTCACCCTCCTTCACAATTTCTCTGTCCTCGTTCATTCACACAATCACAACTCCGTAATTGTCTGCCTTTCTACAAGATCGATAGAATTCAAGAACATTCACACACAGTGCCCCTTTGACGTGCGCTGGTCACTGGAATTAGTATAGTCCACCCCTGTACACAAAGTTTACGGTACGATTCCCACACATCCCATTCACACAAAGTTTCCTGTCTTAGGTGGAACTGCCAATGACGTCTCACGACAACTCCTCGATCTGCAGTCAGACAATCACCTAAATAACAACATCCATACCAACCTCTAGGTAATCTATAATAAGCATTCTTACCACACACATAATAAATTCCCGGGAAAACAGGATCAGTTCCTCCTTTCAGTCCCCAATTTCCTTTTATCAAGAAAGTATGCTCACATTCACTAGAACCAATGAAGTAACTATTAAGTTCAGTCTTTTCTCTAAACACACAAAGCTTTCCTCTATGTTGAAAATCTAGAGTCATGGCAGCGTAAGTCTCACCCTTTTTTTATAATCACCCTCTCTGTAAGCCCATGGAGGTACATGAGACTTTTGCTCAGCAGCTTTCTTTTTGAAATCTTGTCTTCTATCTTCTACTAAGTTCATAAACTCAGGGGCATATTAGCAAGACCGGCGATAAAATTATCGCCGATTTAGCGGCAGGAAACTGCCGCTAAAACGGAGATAATGGGCTTGCTAATATGCGTTATAGAATTCCAATAGAAGCCCAGGTTAGATGTCCTGCACATCTAACCTGGGCTTCTATTGGAATTCTATAACGCATATTAGCAAGCCCATTATCGCTGCTTTAGCGGCAGTTTCCTGCTCGCTAAAACGGCGATAATTTTATTGCCGGTCTTGCTAATATGCCCTCAATTTCTTCATGCCGTAGTTTACATGTTAAGTTATTTTTATGTGCATCTATTGTATCTATTGGTTTGTTACTAATGGAAAAATCTCCCATGTAAGCTGCATAAACAGGACCATAAACAATTTTTAAATCTCTCCTAATAGGAATTTCTGAAAATATTAAATCAAAATTTGAGTAATAATATTCTAATCCTTCCCTTTCATAGAACAAACTGGTTAAAACACTACAAGACACACCATATGTTAAAGGTAGGTGATGGTAAGTCACCCCCTCTGAGACAGACAACGGTAATTGCATGCACACATAACAATCTCTCGCATTCATTGTATTTACATATTCGTATAACAATTTAGTAAAAACATTTAATGAAAAATCATTAATTGATTTATCATGATGATAAACACTATCATCTTCTATCTATTCTATATTAGTATTTATATTTTCTTTAATATTAGAATCAACTCTCTCCCTTCCCACATAATTAGTATTATTTTTGTGATTAGTCACCATTAGAACAGGGACAATAACAATCAGTGTTAACCACATCAATGTTAATAATAAAACACTACATAAGCAAGCAATAATACATCTACGTTTAAAACTATGATTTTGATATCCAGTCTCTGTTACCTTTGCCATTTTAGACACTATATAAAAAATGAAAAATGTAAAGAAAAAGCTAAACATCTAAAATCTTTTAAAACTTTTGACAAAACTTATCCAAAACCATCTAGAGTAGTGTATCCTTACACTAAAAACTTATCCAAAACCATCTGGAGTAGTGTATCCTTACACTTTATGCCTCTCTTCTTTACCCCCTCTTTTGTTTTTATATCTTCTTTTTCTTTAAATCTTTTGGAATTTTCAGAAATTGTTGCACCTTTATTTTCACAGTTCTCTTTTAAGGTTGTTTCAGTTTGTTTTGATCACTAAGATCAGTACCAGCTTCTTCTTCTTTCTGATTTGTGTTTTTAATCTCTTTCAACACCACATATGTCCATTCTGGAGCTGTATATTTCTTACTCGGAATTCTTATTCATTTTGTTTTTTGTACCAATCCTTCTTCTGAATCACTTTGTCCAGTTTTACTTGATATTTCATTTATTTGATCTGGCCTTTTCTTTTCTAGAATGTATTTCAGTCTTTTCACCCCTTTTGGCCACCCATCTCCTTTTCTTGCTTTCTTAACTTGAACTGCTTCTTCACCTTCGTTATCAAGTTCGCAAGTTCTTTTATTCAGTTCTTTTCTTTGTTGTACTTGCTCTTGATTTTCATCAGTCACTTTCTCTTTTTCTTTCTCAACAGCAGTCTCTTGAGACCCAGTAGCTGGTGCCCACTTTATTCGACTTGTACTTGGTTCTTCCTCTTGCTCAGCTTTTTCAGAATCTGTAACACTAGATTCTATAGCTTCATGCTCTTCAGCTTCTGGTTCTTTTCTTTGCTTTACCAGTTGCTGTTCTTCTTCTTGTCTTTCAAGTGGACTTTGGACTCTTCTTGTATGACTTGCATGAATCCAATTTGGCAAGCCACCACACTTCACTGCTGTCGTTGTCACCAAAATGATATGATATGGTCCATTCCATCTGGGTTCTAAACACGACTTTCTCACGTGTTTCTTGACAAGATTCCACTCTCCTGGACTCACATTGTGTGCTTGATCCGGCTGTGTTGTGGTTGCAATTTCTCCAACCTGATTAGACACAGAACGCACCAGATCAGCCAATCCTTTGCAATAATCAAGCACTAGATCATCAGTAATATTCATCAGTTTGTTTGCTGGTACAATTGCTTGTCTCATGGCTCTCCCCATCAAGATTTCATGAGGACTCAATCCAGTCCTTTTATCAGGAATGCTTCTAAGACTCATCAATACCAGGGGTAAAGCGTCTGGCCATTTCAGTGTTGTAGACGCACACACTTTTGATAGTCTGGATTTAATAGTGCCATTAATTTGTTCGACCACTCCAGATGCTTCTGGTCGATAGGCACAATGCAGCTTTTTCTCAATTTGTAATGCTGCTCAAATCATCCGAATTATTTCATTATTAAAATGTGTTCCTCTATCTGTTTCTAAAGAGACTGGAAATCCAAATCTTGGGATTATCTCTCTTAAAAGTAATTTAGCACCAGTCAGGCTGCCATTTCTTCTTGTTGGATAAGCTTCTACCCAGCGAGAAAACAAACAACCAACAACCAACACATATTTTAGTCCATTATAAGGGGGAAGTTCTATAAAGTCTAGATGTAGTTGGGTAAATGTTCCTGCTGCTTTTCCAATTTGACCCCAACTAACAACTGTCTTTCTACCTGGATTTTGCTACTGGCACACTATACACCTCTGGCAAAGACTCTCTGCAATGACCCTAAACTTTGGATTGTACCATGACTGCTTGAAGAGCCTGATCATAGCATCTCTTCCAACATGTGCAATTCCATGGTACATTCTTGCCATTTGAGACAGAAAACTATCTGGCATTACTGGTCTTCCATTAACATACACCCACACTTCATCTTCTGCTCTCTTTTTACAACCTGATTTTATCCACATTTCTTTTTCTTCCTCACCTACTTCTCCCTGAAGCTGCCTAATTTCTTCCCATGTTTCCAAAGAAGAAAACATCAAGTGGCAATTTGTATGTTTTTTCTCCACCCCTCTGTTGATTGAATTGGAATTTTGTGCACAGAAACGTGCCACTTGGTCTGCGTATCTGTTTCCATTTGTCACATAGTCATTTCCTGACTTGTGTGCTGAACATTTTACCACAGCAATTCTTCTGGGCATTTGTAATGCATTCAATAGATCCTTCACATTTTTACTGTTCCGGATCGGTGATCCCGAAGAAGTCAGAAATCCTCTTTGCATCCTCAACTGACCAAAATCATGCACCACCCCAAAACCATATTGACTATCAGTGAATATGGTTACTCTCAGATTTTTGCCAATTATACATGCTCTAGTTAAAGCAATCAGTTCAGAAATTTGAGCAGAATGTATTCCTTTCAGACAGGATACTTCAAGAACCATAGACACTGTACATACTGCATAGGCAGCACTCAATATACCTTTTTCATCTCTTAGACAAGATCCATCCACGAACATCACACTATCTGACTCTTCTAGTGGAGTATCTTTAATGTCAGGTCTTAGTTTCGTGCACAATTCTGTCACATCCAAACAATGATGATCTGCTTCATCTTTCACTTCCTCACAACTTAAACTTGGCAACAAAGTTGCTGGGTTCAATATTGTACATCTTGTCACTGTCACATTTTCAGCACCCAAAATCACTCTTTCATACCTAGTCAGCCGACTATAGGTTATATGCTGAGTCTGAGTCCTTGTTAATAGGATCTCAACAGAGTGTGGCACATATACTTCTACTGGATGTCCCATAACAATTGTTTCACTTTGCTCAAGACTCACACAAGTAGCAGCCACTGCTTTTAAACAACCTGGTAATGCGGCAGCCACTGAATCCAAAGTAGCAGAAAAATATGCCACTGGACGACGTGCCATTGCATGTTTTTGTGTTAAGACTGAAAGTGCACACCCATCTCTCTCACAACAGAATAATGCAAAATCTTTTGTATAATCTGGCATTCCTAAGGCAGGTGCTCGACAAAGACTATCTCGCAATTCAATAAAGGCTTTCATACACTCTTCATCCAATTCAATCAGATCAAGCACATCTTTATGAGTCAACCACTGTAGAGGTTTTGCAATCAGTGAAAACCCACTGATCCACTGTCTGCAGTATCCAACCATTCCCAAAAACATTTGAACTTCTTTTGGAGTCTTAGGAGGGCCCATTTGCAAAATCACATTGATTCGTTCTTGCGTTACTTTTCTAACTCCTTTCTCAATTTTGTGTCCCAAATACTCAACCTCTTTTTTACAAAACTGTAATTTTGCTGGTGACACTTTATGCTCACCTTCGGCCAAATGATTCAGTAAGGCAATTGTATCTGTCACACAGGCTTCTCGTGTTTTTGATGCCACCAGTAGGTCATCAATATACTGCACTAACACTGAATTTTCTGGCATGATCAATGACTCCAAACATTTTTTAAAAATCTGATTAAAGATCGAAGGACTCTCTGTATACCCTTGAGGAACTCCGCACCATGCCAAAACATGGTTTCCGAACCGGAAAGCAAAAAGATATTGGCTATCCGGATGTAAAGGTATCGAGAAAAATGCTTGACACAGATCAATTACTGTGTACCATTCTGCATCACAAGGAATTTGATAAAGAATCACTGCTGGATTTGGCACTTTTGGACAGCAAGGTACTACGATCTTATTAATTTTTCTCAAATCCTGAACTATTCTATATTTTCCACTTGGTTTCTTAATCCCCATAATAGGTGAATTACAACGACTACTTAGTATTTCTTTTAGAATACCTTGCTCAATCATTTGATCAATTACTGGAATTACTCTTGCTGTTATTTCAGGACTCATCTTGTACTGAGGAGTGTATGGTTATATTGCATCTGGTTTAACTGTAACCTGAATAGGATCCACACCCTTCATCAAACCAATGTCTTTTCCTGTAAAATCCCATACGTCAGGTCTTACTGCATTTCTCAACTCTGCAGGTAAATCTTCTTCTGTTAGCAATGAATATAAATCATTCACTTCTGTCCCTTGCTTCGCTAACATCATTTTAAAAGCAACATCCTCATCTGGTGTTTGAAAAGCAATACCATCTGGCGTACAATAGATGGTGCAATTCATTTTACAAAGCAAGTCCCTTCCTAAAAGGTTCACCGGACTTGTATCACATATCACAAACTGATGCATGTCTTTGAATCTTCCAATTTGAACTTCTATTGGTCTTGTTATTGGAGTCTTAATATATTTATTTGAAACTCCCACAACTTGGATAGTTTCTCCGGAGAGGGGTAGGTTTGGAATTTCTGCTGCTCTCACAGTAGAACGGGTAGCACCAGTGTCTACAAGGAATGTAATATCATTACCTTCCACTTTTCCATCAACAAAAGGACCTGATTGATCTACCTCTAGAGATGCGCCAAGCACGCACTCTTCCTCCCCCCTCAGGCACCGTCATTGAGATGAGTCTGAGTCACTCTCTGAACATTGCAACAAATACTGTGAAACCATTTGCACATTTTGATTCTTACCAACTTGTTCACCTGCGTGAAATCCAGAATTCACACTGTATCTCTGTACTTGAGCATTCACATTATTTGGCATAGGAGCTTGAGGCACCTGTACTTGTTGTGTCTGTGGTGTAACTACCTGTTGCTGTTGTTGTTGATTCACAACCACTTCATTCTGCATCTGCGGATTGAAATTTTGATTCATTCCATTATTCTTCAGTAAAGATCTACACTCATTCCTCCAATGTCCAACCTTTCCGCAGGCATGACAAGGAAATTTCTTTTTCAGTTCTTCCCTACTCATCTTACCTCTACCTCTACCTCAATTTGGTACCTGACCATTTTGATTTTGTCCTTTCATCTGAAAATCTGTTTGAGAACCATTGTTTCCATCTTTCTGTTCTGCCACTTTCACCTGTGCCCACATAATTTTCTCTTTCACCTTTTTATGCCTTGACTCAATATCATCACTACAATATATAGCATATCTCAGAATCTCATCAACTGTTTTACTCTGCCAACAAATCAAATGTTGCTGAATCATGTTACTAATTTCAGGTTTTAATCCAAAAACAAACCTATACACAAAATGTCCCATATCTTTATCACCTATACTTTCAAAACCACTATACTGTTTAAACACCTGCAACAACCCTTTATAATAAGCATGTACCAATTCTTTGGGTTCCTGGGTTGTCCTGTCAATTTTAACCCAATCTGTTTCTTTTGGAGAAATTTTACTTTTCAGGAAAGTAATTACTTGATTATATTTTTTCATCACTTCTTCTGAAGGTGCTCCTGTCTTCATATCTCTAGGATATTCTTCTTTTGGCCAGTCAACAGTAATTTTACACTCAGTCCATAAGTCAGCTGGAACTACAATCTCAAACAGACCATCTAGATCTTTTAACAAAACTTTTGAAACTTTTACAAACCTCTCTACCTGTTTGTACCACTCGACAGGTTTTTCTCTCAACCTAGGCAAATCATTCATAAAGGATAATATATCCTGTCTTGACCAGGGAACGTGAACATATCCACCACCTGGAACTTCTCTCATTGGACATACCATTTCAGCCTGTCCTATTTCTCTTAATGGGAATAAAGACGCATTTTTACTTGCAAGCATTTCTTCCATCTTTTTTGCCCATCTACCTTTCCATCGTTCTAAATCACCCCATTTCTTCAAGGTATTCATAATTCTTTTATTTGCAATCGTTTACCAGACATATTCAAACTCTCCAAATCCTTATCAGTAAAATCCAATCTATAGGTTTTTTGCAAAACTTTAGACTTTTCTATATCTACTGCATATTCTTGTGAAGCTTCTGCCAACCTCTCATGTAGATTCCTTGCTTTCCATGTAATATTCTTACACAAAAATAACAACTCTTCATCTTGGTACTTACTCAATCTTTCTGAACTTATTGTACCAATAATAATTTCTTCCAGATCCACTCTCAATCTAGCTACATCTATATTTGATTGTGACTTATTCTTTTCCATTCCTCTTATCCAGTCATCTAACTCCTCTGGCGAAGGACCCACTGAACTCCCTGATACTGGAGTTGTTCCACTATCATTCTGCACTATTTTTCTAGGATCCATCTGTACACTTCTCTTTGGTGTTTCAGTTACATTTTCACTCAATGGAAGATCAATTAAGGAAGTACTCATCTCAACTTGTTTTGATCCACTAACATTCCTAGCATTATTCACAGGAATTGTCAATGCATGTACTCTCGATATATTCTGGCTCTCTCCATACAATGGAACTATAGGACCAATCATTACTGGTACCGATAATGCTTCTGCATTCAGACTCATTTGACTAATTCTCTGAGTTAACTCCTCTCTCGCCTTATTCAACTTGTCAATCTCATTTTCCTGTAACACTACTCGAGTGTGTGACCCCACCGACCCCTGCCCCCTCACATCTACCACAGAGCTGCGGCCACCATCGCACCCAAACTACAACGCACCATCAACACCACCTTCAAAACAGGCACCTTCCCAGACGACTGGAAGCGCGCAGAAGTCAAACCCCTGCTCAAGAAGCCAACAGCTGACCCCACCGACTTCAAGAACTATCGGCCCATCTCGCTCCTCCCCTTCGCAGCCAAAGTTGCAGAGAAAACAGTCAACAGGAAACTGACACGATTCATTGAAGAGAACGCCATCCTTGACCCGTCCCAATCCGGATTCCGAAGCAACCACCGCACAGAGACCGCCCTACTCGCCGCCACAGACGACATCCGCATCCTCCTGGACCAAGGCCACTCCGCAGCCCTCATCCTACTTGACCTATCAGCAGCCTTCGACACCGTATCCCACCTCACACTAGTCGCCAGACTACATGACGCAGGCATACAAGGAACAGCCCTGGACTGGATCCGATCATTCCTCACCGGAAGAAGCCAAAGGATCAGACTCCCACCCTTCCTCTCCGACCCCACGAAAATCACCTGCGGAGTCCCACAGGGTTCATCACTGAGCCCCACCCTCTTCAACATCTACATGGCCCCCCTCGCAGCCATCGTCCGACAACACAGCCTCAACATCGTATCCTACGCCGATGACACCCAGCTCATCCTCTCCCTCACCAAAGAACCCACCACTGCCAAACTCAACTTCCAGAAAGGAATGCAAGACGTCGCAGTCTGGATGACCAACAGCTGCCTGAAGCTCAACGCCGAGAAGACAGAAGTCCTCGTCCTCGGTACCACCCCTTCTGCATGGGACAGCACCTGGTGGCCAACCGCCCTCGGAAGCCCACCTACCCCCTCAGACCACACCAAGAACCTCGGCATCGTACTCGACTCATCACTCACCATGAACCCACAGGTCAACGCCGTCACCTCCAGCTGCTTCAACACCCTCCGCATCCTCCGCAAGACCTTCAAGTGGATCCCCCCTGAGTCAAGGAAGACAGTCACCCATGCACTCATCACCAGCAGACTGGACTATGGAAACGCACTCTACCCTGCATCAACAAGTCCCTACTCCGCAAACTCCAGACAATACAGAACACCGCCGCCAGACTCATCCTCGGCATCCCCCGACACGAACACATCAGCCAACACCTACGAAGTCTCCACTGGCTCCCCGTGGAGAAAAGAGTCACTTTCAAAATCCTCACTCACGCCTACAAATGCCTACACAACAATGGACCCAAATACCTCAACGACAGAATCAACTTCCACGTACTCCAAAAGAAACCTCCGATTCTTCCAACCTCGCACTGGCCGAAACCCCGCGCATCCACAGAGCCAGAGCAGGCGGAAGATCCTTCTCTCACATTGCAGCCAAGACCTGGAACGAGCTACCGGCAGACATCAGATGCTCCCCCTCCCTGAACACCTTCAGGAAGACCCTCAAGACCTGGCTCTTCGGCTAAACAGATCTGCGGCCCCCCCCCTCAGCGCCCTGAGACCCTCACGGGTGAGTAGCGCGCTTACAATTCCCTGATTGATTGATTGATTGATTGATGGATTGATTGATTGATTGAAGCTACCGGAACTTGTGTAACCTGTGAAACTTGTGTAGATTGTGGAACTTGTAGGACCTGAGGAACTTGTATTTCAATTAGTGGTGCATTTGGAATTGTTTCTCCTGAACTTTCTTGATATGGTGGAGGTCTCTTTAATAATATTTCATTTAACAACTAATCATCAATCTCATCCGAGTCATTATCTAGTTCTGAAGTCTCTAAATTATTATTTTTCTCTTTACTTTTGCCTCCAGTCTGATCCTCAGCAACTATTACTGGATATAATCCATCCGCACTTACATCTCTCCTCCATCTTTTCTTTTGATCATCCCATCTAGCCTCAGAATATCTTGTTATTATATTTCTGTATTTAATTCCATTCCTATCTCTCTCCCGTTTATATGCCTCATGTTCCCATTCTTCAAGCGCTTCATACTGCATAGGTCTAGGACTTGGCTTTAATAAATTCATTCGTCCTCTCAAGTTCTCCAAAATCCTTGCGTTAAATGTACCATTTTCTGGAAAAGCTAAAACTCCATCATGTTCCGTATAACTCATCCAGTTCTCTAACCATGTACACGTATGATATCCACGTTCCAACATCATAAAAGAAGCAGGCGTTCTCGGAGGAGGTATAGGAAGCCCTTCTCTATTAACTATCGGCTTGTCCTTTTTGAAGAAATATTTAATTCTTTTTACCAATTTCATTTTTAAATACTCTTTTTCTCGCTAAATAAACTCAAAACAAACAAGAGAAAACTTCCGTAAATCCTCTCACTCTATTCGCTAAATTACAACCAATACCAGCGCGTCTCACAGCAACCAACCAATCACGGCTCACTACGTATCCACTACCTCAACCAATGCTAGCACGGCTCACAGCAACCAACCAATCACGGCTCACTACACGCCCGCTGCCTGACCAATGCCAGTGCGGCTTTTTGTGACGTCAGTATTACTCCTGCTACTGACCCTCCCGTTACAAAATAATACGGCAATGTATTTTCTACGTTTTCTCAACTATTTCTGGTTAGAAACAACACAAAACAATGCTACTTTGTCTGCTCCACTAATAAAAGAGATAGTTCGATTCACTCGAAGAGTTTTTCTTTTACTTCTAGTAAAATAACTACCAGCGCTACTCTACTCTCAATCAAGTTAAAGGAGGTCTTGGTACTCCTCTGGGGATACTAGCCAAAGTTTCGGAAGCGGACCTTTCACTATTTCATGCGACCTTCTTTCAACCGAATATGTCCCTAAAATAACATTGTCAGCCTTTCGCTGTTGGATATTACAACAACAGACAAAGTACTTCTGCAGTGTGATACCTTTCCACACTATTCCTCTGCCACTTAGGCTAAAATAACATCATCCTAGGATCTTAGGTAACTCCGTACCCGTACTTTCAAACAACATAAAACAAAAAACACTAACTTTTCATGTTAATAATCAATAATCAATAATTATTGCCAAACTAATCAATAAGTAACCATCCTCTGCTACAAAACTGATCCAGCGATCAGGGATCGATAATTTTCACAAACACAGGCCCATTTACTTTACCCAACTTAATCCCTTCACGCAGGGGTTCAGTGTGATGCAAGTTTATTCCTAACTCACTAAATACACTTTAGAACCTGCATTTCTCCTTACTAATAAATGTGGCGATGAACCTAAAGTTGAATAGTTGATGTCAATAATATGTACTTATCTATGCAACCATACTAATAAATAATAACAAACTCACTGTGTAGTTTATGTTGTTTATCGTAAAAATAATGTAAGAATAAATGCTCATCAAGTACAGTTACACAAAAATACAAATCATAGATTATCACAGAGAGAATACATTGGCAATGTATAATTTCAAACTCATGTCAAATAAACAATGCATTGAAGGAGTGGATAGGCGAAGAGAGAAAAGTTTCAAAGACAAAATACATTTGCAAATAAATATGCAAATTTTAAGAGATTATCTATACTAACCCAAGTAAGAAATCAGGAAAAATCTACCCCACTGGCCAGTCAGGGCAGGAAGGCCACTCAAGTAAAGTCGAGTGACAAAGATTTGATCAGGAGTCAGGAAACAGGTAGGCCTCTATCTGGAAACAGCAAACCGACGACAGCGACGATCTCCCGCTAACTAAACATCAGCCAACTCCAAAACCACACCCCCCGGGGACTTACAATTAGACCCTAAAACCTAAATGTCCAACCCACATATGTTTAATTCTGAGCACAATATTCATCTCTCATTGGCTAAGATTGGGGGTGTTCTGTCACACCACTCTCGTCATGTCCATTTTATTAGACACCTCTTTGTTTAAACATTAAGCATCACAACAGAATCATCCCAGGAAACAACTTTGAACAGAATCATACTAAACATTTCCTGCAGTTCCTTAAATGTTGCAAATCTCTACGCCTCTATTATTCGTCTCTGCCATCTTGTGAGGGAAATTGTTCACTTCCATATTTAATCTAATTCTTGTTTTCCGCAACCTGGCAGACATTCAGCATTCCATGAAGGTCGCATTTTTTCATGCCTTTGTGCTCTACTTTCATTCGAATCTTTCTTTTGGGACATTTAATGATTTTCAGTCAATTTAACCCTCAAACTGACATGCAGAAGTGTAGGCCCATGCTTGCCTTTTCTACAAGAACAGAACACAAACATTTATTATTTCACGCAATGTAATTTCATTTTACACACCCTCCCAGCATTTGCACTAACCCTTGCACAACCCATGTTATTCCTAGCGAAATATTATTAACGTGCACAAAAGCAGCATTAGTTTTTTCTCAAAGCAGTTTTGCGGCCTAGTTCCATGCATTAATACACGCATTGGTTTTACTCATGCATTAAAACATTTCCCCTTATTTTAGCGTTTTTAATAATATTTTTCACGGCACACTGTTAATAAATGTTACTGAGGGTTCAATCCGAGCAGGTTTTATTTACGTAAAACCCTGCTCCATCATGAGTAATTATACAAATAACAATTTAACAGTTTCTAATTTCTTTTTTTATTTAATTTCCTTTATAGCGCTACTCATCCCAATGTAGGTGGTCAGAGTGCTTTAAATAACATGCACACATTATACAGAGACAATAAATCATACAAGTGTATAAATCAGTGTACAGGTAATGCCATGTAAGACAATTAGGGTGATGGTGTAGGAGCCATATATCATTCATACTGATAGGCATTATATATTAAAAGTGCACTGTCCAGAGAAACACAAATTCAGGATTTAAAACTAACGCAGCGGTTGAGGTTGTCTGTAATTATGAGAATTTGTAACTACCCAAAGATACCCTTGCAAGCAACTTTAGAGTAACGAAAGTTTGAGAACAAAACAGAAAGGGCCCGATGCACTCGTTAAGTTACGAGTAAGGAGTCTGCGCTCTTGGCGGAATCTCTGCACTGCAGAGATTCCACCCCTAGGGCCTCATTATGATGGCGGTGGGACCGCCACCGTCAGGCCGTCGGTGGCTGTCCCACCGCCAACAACCATTCAAAACCGCTTGCCACATTAGGACGGCGGGCGGATTGTCAGTGGGCGGAGAGACCGTCCGACACAAATCCGACAGGCTCAAGGAGCCTGTCGGACCGTCGGGTGGTCTGTAATCCCTACAGTGGTGGTGGTGCCTGCTCAGGTACCGCTGTAGGGATTACAATGCCAGTTTCCACCAGCAGTTTCATGGCGGTTAACCTGCCATGAAAAGGCTGGCAGAAAGTGACTTGGGGGCCCGTAGCAGGCCCCCCTCGCCCCTTGGCCCTCCGATATGAGCCCTGGGGGGCCATAATCCTGCACCATGTGGCAGGCACCGCCACATGGTGGTCGCATCCTACTCCCTATGGTGGGACCGCGGACAGCTAGTCGGCAGTCCCATTTCCAACAAGATGGCGGTCGATGACCGCCATCATAATGAGGCCCCTAGTGCGGAGACTGTGCACTCACAACTTTATGAGCCGTAAGTCACTTTGTGAATGGGACCCTATGGTTCTAAACCTATGCTTTTCAATTTGCAGTCAGAAGAATTTCACCTTATGAACTGCAAGTAGCAAAAGTATCTTTGTTACTAATGCAAGTACCTGAATTGAGCTAGCTACATAAAATACCAATCTGTGATATGCATGAATTATATCAAAACCCAACTCCTGCTGAAGAGACTTGCGTGCGCGTGCTCAGTCAATCGAGCCACGTTCCATCTCACCTGCTCAGCTCGGGTTCAGGCTCGTCACCCTCGGCGGCAGCGCTGTGAGGTCACAATGGCGGCTTCTTATTCTGGGGCTCGGTTCCCCCTCCCGTCGTGGCCGGGAGGAGGCGGGGGGCGGAGCTCCACAGCATCCTCTTGAACCATCGCCCACCCTGTGGCCGGGTTTCGTAGGCCGAAAGGTAAGCACAGTTTGGTCGAGGTGTAAGTTACAAATATTTATTAGCGTTACTGGTGTCTTTGGGACGTGCAAGAGGGAAGCTGCTTTGTCTGTGAAGGGCATTTCGGCAGATGAGCAGCTGACACTGCGCAGGCTGATGAAGACACGTTGAGGTACTGTTGTCAGTTGGAGTGCTGGAAGGAGAAACTGAGAAGTGCAGATAGTCGAGCTGAAGCTTTATCGTTTTTTAATGTCACAAATAACCCAATATAGCATAAAACAATATAACACAGTAAAATAAACGATCCGACGACTAAATCACACCAACTCACCATACCAACGCTACGCTGTCAGTTATATAGAAAATAAAACACAGTAAAATCGCATTATTAAAATTCATATTCGGGCCTGAGTGCGTAAACTGAATGGACTATTAATCACCGTTCCCACCAGCGAAAGAGAACCAAACATCACTTCACAAATTTTTAAAGTAATTCGAACTACACAATTCCACATCCTGTTTTGTACAAACACTATGCAGCGAACCAACGTTGCCCATATATTATTTAATATCATAGAAAACTATTGATTCCTTAGTTATTTCTTATCCGATGTTCACGTGCTCACTATCCTAGAGTACCTGTTTACTACTGAGTAGTGCTTGTACTCTTCCGCTAAAAGTATTGCACCCTTGCTGAACAGTTTTGTTTCTCCCCTTTTCAAACTTAAGGAGCGGAGGTACTCAGGGGCAGATTTACAAGAAAGTGACGCATCTGTAGAGATGCCTCACTTTCCCTGCGCCACCCTGAGAAACCCTTGCACCACCAGGGATGCGCCGTATTTACAATACGGCGCACCATGGCGCAAGGACTGACAGATGCATCAGAAATTCTGACGCATCTGTTTGCCCAAAAGTCATGCATTGCTGGAGTCATGTCGCAAGCACGACACAACTCCAGCAATGCATGGGGAGGCCTATCCTCATTGTGCTGCGTCTCTCCTTAAGCCTACTTCAAGCAGGCGTAGGGTTTTAACGCAGTGGCGTCCTAGAAGTGGCGCAGTGAAATCTTGTAGATTTCACTGCATCACTTCTACGAGGTGCGTACATTATACCTGACGCAGTTATAATGTAACGCAGGGCTTTACAACGTGACGCATCTCCCTAGATGCGTCACATTGTAAATGGGCCGCATTTTTACGCCGTCGCTGCGTACAAAAAGTGACGCAACGGCGGCGCAAAAATGACGCAAGAGGCTTGTAAATCTGCCCCCCAGTACTTAAGAATACATACCAATTAACATCGCCGATGGTTCATTTTGTGTGGAAATAGAGCTGGCTTCCACTCCATTATTTTAAAGGGTAGGAATCGTTCCAGTGTAATTCTCTCTCTCTCTCTCTCTTATGCATGTCGGTTGACATGCAAGACATCTAACTGATTTTCCCTCCAAAAAGTTGTGATGGCCATATTGTCCCATGGCCAGCAGGTCGCAAATAAATCCAAATAAATCCAACGAAAGTGAACACGGACTGGTTCTATTGTTTATAATACTGAGTGTGCCTGTATTTCTGTGGTTATTTTTTAATTTCAATTATTGTGAGATTGGTGGCTACTAAACATTTGGGGGCAGATTTACAAGCCCCTTACGCCGCCGGTGCATCACGTTGCGTGACGCACCGGTGGCGCAGCCTGCTAAGTGATATTTACAAGAACAGGTAAAGTCACCCTGCGTGACTTAACCTATGCTTGTAAATATCGCCCCTGTTCACGCAACACTTTGCGTGTTAGGGGCATGACATGGGTGTTGCTGTGGGTGTACCCACGCAACACCCATGTCCACTGATGCATTTCCAGATTTACGATAAATCGTAAATCTGGAAATGCGTCAGAATGCTACGCCACCTTAGGGGTGGCGTAGCGAGGTGCAACGAGGAGAAATGTTTTCATTTCTCCTCGTTGTTTTCCTCTTTCAATGCGTGCTGCATTCCATGGCACACATTGGAAGAGGAAATCACCTCCATTGATTGTTTTTGTGCAGGAAGGTGACCCTTCCTGCACAAAAACAATATCCCCATGACGCAGGCATCCTTGCACCATGGTGCAAGGGTGCATGCGCCGGCGCATGGCAGCCGTTTGTGCGCCAGCGCAGGGGGAAGCACAGAAATGCGACATATTGTTGTAAATATGTCGCATCCCTGTGCTTCGAAACTAACGCAGCACGGCGCAGCAAAATGACTTGCAGCACCGCGCTGCGTTAGTTTCTTGTAGATCTGCCCCTTGGATTGGCGCATGGCATGCTTGATTCAAAGTGGCAAAACCCCAGTTCTTTCTATAGCTTGCTTCATTCTGTTGAAGCATTCTTTCTAATTACATAGCTCACCATCCTTCTAACGAAACGGTTCTTCTTACTATTTACGGATAAAACTGGGGTAAATATTTTACGAACATTTCTAGACCTAGAAGTATACTCGAGGGTAGAAAAGACAAAGTGCAATGTACTAATATAGGTGAGAGATGCTTGGAAGGAGGAAGGACCTTCTCCACGCCAAACTGCGTGTGGGCTTTCCAAATTCCTGTAGTGATGGCCTCATGTGCATTTGTCTTCCAACAGAAATAATACGCCTCCAAAATGTCTGAAATAGAATTAAAAACTGATATCCAGAAATCACCTTCCCGAAGAACATTTTCTTCACCAGAACCAGAGGAGCACGCTTTAGAATCTACTCTGTCATTTCACAACATCTGCTACAAAGTGACTGCGAAGAGTGGCTTTTGCTATCGAAAAGTAAAAGAAAGAGAAATTCTCAAGGACGTCAGGTAGGTTTTTTAAAGTCGTTTTTGTATTTGAGGTGATTTGAATGCTAAGATTGTCTAACAGAATGGTGTACATATATATTTATGGAAGAAGCGGTACCTATCACTAAAGCAGCTCGTTGCTGAGATGAAAAGTAGGTTAATTGATACATAGCACAAAACACATCAGCAACATAAAGTATTTTGTGGGATCCCATGTTCCTTTGCTGGCAGTTCGTCTACATTCGGCCTCCTAGGGTGAGTGAGAGAGGGGGCATGGCTGTCAGAGGGCATCTCTAAGCAGTTGATGGGTCTTTTAGACCATCTTCTAGGCCTAAATAGAGGCTTATAAATAATTGAGGGGGGAAGTGCGGTCAAGTGCAGGGACGCGGGGGAGGTGAATAACCAAATTCTGGACAAAACTCATGCATTGATATGCAGAATTAGGGGTAAGAACAGAGTGGACCGTAGAGAGCGTGTAGGGAGTTTATGTTTGCACAACACCTTTGTAGCTTAATATCATGGGCACTCATGTACTAAGCTATATGTAGTTGGTAAGACCCCAATTCGTTCAACTCTGACCTCAAAAGGGCATTTTTCAATTTGAAAAACTCCAGCAACGATTTTGGAAGATGTTACCGAATCTTACTGTATCTCTGTTTGGGTTTGGGCATAGATGCATATTTGGTATTTGGGAGGGGCGTGTTAATGGCATCCCTTTTAGATACTGATTCGTTTAGGGACCAAAATCTGTTCGCAAAGCATTCATTTTTTACCACCTACTCAAAGGAGGTGGTAAACCATTCGCAACCTGGAAGGGGTCCATAAGGTATCCCCTTCCCCTTTGTGAATGCTCACAAAAACGTGTTTTGGGAGCAGGCAGTGGTCCATGGTACCATTGCTTGTTCCTAAAAAAGGTTTGTATAGTTTGTCTTTTAAAAAAAAAAAACACATCTCGTTTTTTTTTAAGGAAAACTGGCAGTATTTGAAAAAAACGATTCCTTTATTTAGAGAAATGGTGGTCTGCTGACCCCAGCAGGTCACCATGCCTGTCTATGTAGCCAGTTCTACTGGGTTGCAATCAGCTTCGGATTGGTAACGCGGGCACTCGGGCAATGCCCGAGGGGCCGGTGTCCAGTTCCAGCTGTGGGCTGCTTTTTTGGGCAGCCTGGGGGGCCGATTTGGTCGGTGTCTCTGTTGATCAGATACAGCCAGCGGCCCAGTGGGTGTCTGAGTGGCCTTCCTGGAGGCAGATGGGCGCTCATTAACTCCCGTTTAGCAACAGGCAGAGGTGTCATTCCCTTTCTCTCGCTGGGCCGGCCCATTAATGTATGCATACTGAGCGGGTCAGGGGGCCTGAGCAGAAGTGGCCTCACTTGTTTTCAGGTGTGTTTCACCAGTGTGAACTAATCCGTGCATTTTTTTTACCCCCCCCTTTTTTTTATAAAATTTCGCCGAAGCAGTGTTTTGCGGAAAGGCAATATGCAAATGTGGGCCACTTTTCTTTTAGCGTGCCCGGGCCGATTTTTAATCCCAATCCAACCCTGGTTGCAATTGGCGACCTGCCTCATACATATTAATGAGGTAGATTGAATTGCGACCCACTATGATTCGGTATTTGTGAACCAACTTATTAACACATAGGTCGGTTCTCAAAATAACAGTGGATTTAGTAGAAGTCGTGCACAAATTTGCGACCACTTCTACAGAATCCATTATTTGTATAATCCATTAAAGAAATCGCAAATTGTGAATCGTTATTTGCCACAGTTTACAATTTCTTATATGAAATCTATGTACATGAGGGCCGTGATCTACATAGGCATTTGTGTTGGACAGAGAGCAAACCAACTGTGTGTTGTATAAAAAGTTGAGGGGAATGTGGGATGGTTGAACAGGAGTCCAGTGGTGACGTTCCTGACTTTGTTCAGGGAACTCAATGAGTATTGAGAAAGGTAGAGCAGGAGTCTAAATAGTAATCCAGCATTTTTAACGCTTTTACTCTTGGGGTGTTTGCCCGTTTCTATGCTGGAGCTTTAAAAAAAAAAAATCAGATTAGGTTATTACCGACAGATGCATGTACTTAGTTTCTATATGCACCCGCTCATTTTATATGTGTTTTATCCACTTTCAAACTATGTATTAGTGCAAAATCTAATTGCAGCCTGAAGAGAAAATGGACAAAGGAGAGATACTTTTAATTTTTTAACACAGTTGGAAAATATCCCTGCCAAGGCTTGACCCCATCTCTGTTATTCTGGTTTTCTTGAGAGTGGGGGTATAATACATATATGGGTTTTCTACCTGTTTAGGGTGCCAACTGGGTGAAGTATGTTTTGTTAAAATGGATAACAACTGAAATAGAAATGCTGGCTTAGGGTATTTGTCTTTTGGTCATTAGTATCACTGCTGGGCTATAGGATACATACCACAATTATATATTTTTAACATCTACACATCCTAACGTTCCTCTTGCTGGGTGCCAGAACCCCTCACATTGGCTTGCAGTAGAATATGCTGAACATGGCATTTGTCAAAATGTTAGTTTTTTTTCCAAAACACTGTAGTTTCCTCCAGTCTCCTGAGTGCGGACACATATCCCTGCCACGGCTTGACCTCAGTCTGTTTTTTCGCTTGGTCTCTTGAGAATGGGTGGTCTAGGTATTTATGAGTTCTTTATGTGTTTGGGATGTTCATAAGCATTAAATATGGTGCATTTGGAAAAATTGAAAAGCATCTGAAAGTGAAATGTTGGTTTAGGGCACTAGCACAATGCACCAGCTTAGCACAATGACACATTCATTGGTGGAAAGACAAAGGGTGGTAAGGGAATTCTATGCACTTACACACTTCCCTTGCATTTTCAGGGCCTTTGTTCCTCTAAGGTGGCACTTAAGTCACATCACCATAGGGAACACCTTTTCCTCAACAAATACCTCTGGCATTCTATCGACATACATGCTGTCTGCGATACCAGGGCTGTTTCACTGATGTGTATGCTGCCTTATTTGGAAGCACACACCACAGCTATGTCTTCTGTCAGTCACCTCTTGCACATCAGTTGCTTGCTGGGGATTTCTGTTGCATGTGTCTCATAGGTGAGATATAACATCTGACAGTCGAGCTGCATTTGCATATGAGGGGTGGCATCTCAGAAATACTCATTCATTACTCACTACAAAACATTAGACACGCTTCACTCTAATATGACTTCATGCATGTATAGATGAAGTAATGCATTTTACAAGGCACCACATCTAAAGAAATATCACACATCTTTGTTGCAATTGATGTTGGGTATGTACTCTCTCCCTATCTCCTTACAACTTTGCAATGTACAACAACACAGCCTCAACAGATGTGCAATAGGGTATACATAGGCACATGAGCATCCTTAAGACGTGATGCAAATGTCTTGATGTATTGGGAGGCATTCTGTACACACCTGAAGTAGTGTGCATGAAAGGAGTAATCTATTTCGAGTTGCGCACCTTCGCCATGTGATGAGGGTTACATGTAGAGATCACCCCTGAACAATGGACCATTCCAGGTTCATGTGATTGGGCACAGAAATGGTGAGGGTCTGCAAGTGTGGGATCAACTAGTGGCCTAATCTTTCACAGAGCTGGCAGTTTATTTGCTACTTTATTGTGGCTGGACGGTGTTATATCAATGATGAATGGTAGACTATTACATTGCCCACAAAATAATTCCTGAGACAATACTGTTGCACTACCATAATGTCACAATCAAACATGCATTGCACACATTTCTCATAGACTTACATGTCACTTTCTTACTTATTTTATCTTTAAGAAGGGAGACAGGAACAGCCCACATTGTTACCGTCCTATATCTCTCATAGACGCCACAGTGAAAGTTCTGGGGTGGGTCCTCCTTAATAGGCTGTCAGATTGGGCAGATGCCAATCGAATAATTTCGGAGGTGCAGTATGGATTTCGGGTCAGAAAATCCACCACAGACCAGTGCCTCAACCTTTACCTTCTAATGGCAAAATATACACTAGCCAAACCAGGTGCGATGCTCCTGGGTTTTATGGACCTCACCGTGGCTTCTGATAGGGTGAACCGTAGTAAGCTATGGAAATTACTTGGGGATTTGGGTGTTGATGTGGCGATAATTAATGTGTTAATGTCCTTACACTCCAATACCTCTGCCGTAATCAGATACACCCAGGAAGGGAATACTACTGATCACTTTAAATGTTCAAGCGGGGTCAGGCAATGTTGTATATTAGCCCCTATTTTGTTTACATTATATATTAATGGCCTAGATGCTTCCCTGATGACCCTTAAGGCTGATACTCCTGGGATAGGGGCGAGGCCGGACCCTGTTCTATTACACGCGGACGATGCGGTTCGCAGTTCTTCTCTCACGCACACCAAGGCGTTTACAGATCCTTCTGGACGGGCTCATGTCTTTCATGAGTGAGATGGATTTGTCACCGAACCTGTCAAAATCTTATGCAATGGAAGTAGGCAAACAGGGTGCCAGACATAATTCTTATAAACTTTGTTCACACAACTTAGCTAAAGTTCCTGCCTTCTCTTACCTGGGCATATCATTTGACGAGAAACTCAATTTAGAAAACCTACAGGAGGGGAAGCTTACAGAAATGGCAAGATCTACAGGAGCAATTGCAAATTATGCGCATAGATTGGGTACTTGGTCACCGGAGATCATTTTAAAACTATACAACTCTTATTGTATTTCCAAAGGTCTATATGGCAGTGAGGTTTGGGGGTTCATGGTGGCAAGCAAACTCCAAACTGCAGAAAATAAATATTTAAGGCGTATTTTGCGAGTCCCACCGAGCACCCCCTCGTATTCCATTCTCGAGGAACTAGGGACCAAGCACATCACAGATCTGGTTGCGGTTAAACCCCTGTTAAGCTGGATGAAGATTTGGTCAAATGAGGAGGCAGTATTTAACAGACTTGTAATTCAGGACTGCCTCTCCCTTGACCATGCACTCAAAATACCCTAGTTAAAGTATATAAAGGATACCTTCACTGCTCTAGGAAGACCAGATATGTTTACCAGATATGATATCATAAAAGCTCAGGATAAGAACACCATCAAAGAGTTGTTTTTTAAACACGCGGCAGCTCACCGCGAGGCACATGAACTCAGAAAACTATTGGTAAGAGCTCATATCTTGGTAAAGTGGGTGCAAGGTATGGAGCCCTATTTATCTGTTTTATCACGTATGCATGACAGATTTGTAATTACCCGTTTTAGACTGAATCAAATTCACCATTTACTGGCTTCTCCTTCAGATTTCGTTCCACACACAGTTGATAGAGGTGCCTGTGGCTGCGACTCTAGGTCTCCACAGGATACCCTCCATTTTATCTTTTTTTGTAAATATTTCTCGTACCCTAGAAGAGCGTATCTTAAAGGGCTTTTAAAAGATCTGGGGTTCAGACAGGTTCGTGTTGCCTTACTATTTTTACAGCTTTTACCTAATGCTCACACACTTTTTTGTGTTAGTAACTTTTTAAGGACTGCCTTAACCCCTTCGATGCTCATGACGAGCTCAGCTCGTCATGCTGCGCGGTCGCGCTGTGCGCATGACGAGCTCAGCTCGTCACGACCACACCCGCGATCGGAATGTCCAGCACCTGGGCGGAATTCCGATCGCGGCGAAGCGGTTAAGGCTGAGACGCTCTAGGGGCGACTATTGGTTATTACTCCTTTGCGTATTTGCACAATGCTTTGCTGCTATAAAACATAACAAATCCCTGCTGGTTATTGTGGAGTATTAACGTGATTTTTGCTTATCAATTTGTGCTCATGGCCCGAGCATTCGTTTAATGTTTTTTAGCTGTTTGTTGGATACTTTGTAAACCTGTATATCTGGTTGTACGCAGTTATTACATGGATCTGATGTTTCTTTCTCTATAAAACTGTTTCTTTTATGGCTGTATTTACTGCCGAATAAAGATTATTATTATTATTATTATTATTATTACTTATTTTATCATACTAATACATGATCTTATTAATTAAATCATACTCATACTTTATAAAAGTAGGTATACATGTATTGTTGTAGCCTTTAAATGGTGTCTCACATCTTTGTAAGCAACTCTCTTTAACATTTGTGCACCTCCTTTAAGTTTATGGGTCTCTAAACACCCAGGGCAGATATTTCGGATGTTGGGGCTAAGATCTCTGCCCACTTCTACAAACAGAAAATTGCATACATGAACAGAACTTTGGCCATTTTTTTTAAGCCATTCTCAGTCATCCTCACACTACACAATATCCTCCTCCATTCTGCTGCTCCTTTAAACATCTAATCCCCGAAAATTGCTGCGGGATTAGAAGAGAGGACTCCACAGAATAACTTGAGATTATTTGTGAGGGGCTCTGCCAACAGTATCCTCATCTCTGTGGAAGTCCAGAAACACACCTGAGCAATGCAGTGCGGACCCCGATTTGGAGTAACATTTTCATGCTTTGCAGTGCAATGAGTGTCGACGCCTGAAAAGTCAAGGAGTGAAGCAAGCACTGGGAGAACCTTCAGTGCTGGGCACATATTAAGGATACCGATGTGCTCACCTTGTCCACCCAGCCAATTTCTCCGCACCCCCAACTGACACCCCTGCACCGGAGGGTCCTTAAAGCTGCCTGACTGACCCTCCACACTCATTTGAGTAGCAGAAAGCTAGTGAGTGTTTATTCAAATCAGAATCTGTTTTGAAAGTGCTATCCAGTCATGCCTCAATTTTACTGTTTTTTAATTATGTCTATTTTGCCTGTCCCATATGTTGCCTTGTTAAATTAATATATGGAATTTTTACTTTTTCTTTTGTTATTTTTCTTTAACAAAATTAATTAGGTTTAAAAAGTGAGCTTATGTTGGCACTATGGAAATGTATTATGATCTTAAGATATTATGGGGTACATGCATCAAACTCCTCATTTGCGATTACCAAATAGCGATTTTTAAGGAATCGCTATTTGGTAATCGCAAATGTCTATGCATGTAGGAATTACAATAAAATTTGTGATTCCTTAACATTAGCTAATAGCGATCCGGAAATTGTGAATCGCTATCAGCTAATGTGACTCCATTCATTCCTATGGGCCTACAGGCCCATAGGAATGAATGGTAATGCATTCGCAAATTGCGATTACCAAATTGGTAATCGCAAATTGCGAATGCAAATCCAAGGGTGCCCGGGGACCTAAGGCCCCCCTGAAGCACCCCCCAAAAAAGGTAAGTGTGTACATGTGAAGCACACACATGCCGTAAGGGCATGTGTGCGCTATACGGCACTTTGAAAAATGCATCTTTGTGCATTTTTCAAAGCATGCACAAATTACCATCAACTTGAAGTTGATGGTAATTACTTTTTTACATTTTCTCGGGGTCTAAAACCTTGTTTTAAGGCTGTATATTCCTTTTACACAGACCATCGAAACTACTGAGGCATTTCCCTACTCAGGGGTATATTCACAAGAACGTGTGATAACTACCGCAAGAGTAGCGTAACGCAACTTTCAATATCGCAGCCTATCGTGGGAAAATAACCCTGTGTCAACGTGGAATTCACAACAAGGCGGTACCATGCGATAG